>CM028134.1:783390833-784012500 GCA_016271365.2 Neoceratodus forsteri
CTAATGTGCTAACTCTTAGAGAGAAAAACAATAGATGACAGAAAAGGCCTTAATTTTATTACTGTTCAAGTTTTAGTCCACAGGCTCAGCAGTTATGGAATATTCTCAAAAGAAACTGGCGTATTCTGGAAACTGAGCCAACCCTACAAGATTTGATTGAACATGAGCCAAAAAATCAAGTTTAAGAGGGACAGAATTCTGTCAGAAGACTTGATGTATAGTCTACATGTACAAAAAGAAAGAGCACAAACTACCGCAACCAAAATTGAAAAAAACAGATGTGACTTTTGTTCCAGCTGTGATTCTATTCAGATTAGAACTGTCTTTATATTGTGGAAATGTGTTTATCTATCTGGTCTCTGGCCAGACCCTTGAGGTACAATCTTTCATTGTATCCAATACAGAAACTGTCATATACAGTACATTGTCGATGTACTTGTACCAGTTTTTGCATTGGTAAAACCATCAGAAAGTTCAACACATGCATCAGTGAACATTTGAGATGGATTAATAAGAAGCAGATGGACAATACTTTAGCAATGTACATTAATCCACATGGTACTGAACACAATTTCATATTTCAGGGACTAGAACAAGTGACCTTGACAGAACATGCAAGAGATTTTAAAGAATAAACTGATGCATAGAGAGTCATTCTGGCAGTGCAAGTTGAAAGCATTGATGCCCCAGGCCTAAATTAACATTTTCAGTTAAGGCCCTTTCTGCAATGAACTAAATGAATTACTGTAATGTTCATAATATTGATTGTTATATAGTACACTCAGCAGTGATTAGTCACTTTGTTTTAACTATTTAAATACATATTGCTCTATTTATTAGGATCATGTATAAAGTTGTCTCTTCAGTGTATATTGATTCCATTAACATTCAGCATAAAAAGTAGTTTTAGGAAATTGTTTTATCTTGCCTTTATCCCATTCTTTCTGCTCCTTGCTCTCTTTTTCCATCTGTTCCTGCCCATTGTTGATTTTAGTTTTGTGTTAGGCTGTAGTCCCTTGTTCTACATCCCCTCATATACAACTCTATCCCCCATTTCCCTCTCTCCCCACCCCTTTCCTCCATCTGTTTTCTGTTCCCTGCTTCAATATGCTGCTTCATATGCCTTTTCTAATAGGTTCTTTGATATGTATATATTGATTATTTGGTTAAAATTATGATTGTACTGGTGAACTATGGGTTCACTACAAGTTAACTTGCTGTGGTTGCGCAAGTGGTGGCACTTCAAGGCACTGTTTGTTTATTGATTTTTTTTAACCAGGAGAGACACACTAAGCTGATAGCTTGTTTACAGGTGTGACCTGGGAGCACAAGGAAGTTAAGTGACTTGTTCAGGGTCATACAGTATGCAAGTGGGAGCTGTGGGATTCAAATCCAGGTCTCCAGGTATGCAGCTCAGAGCCTTAAACCACTGCACTATAGTGTCTCCTAAATTGTATTGTAAATTAGCAAATTAATGAGCATAAACAAGCACCTTGTTAGCTGGCCCAGTGGTGCTGAGAGTTGAGGCACTAGATGCCACACCTCATGCCATGACAGCGACCCAGGTTCAGGAGCGAGCCCGACTGCTGGGGGTCGGCAGGGGAGGGAGATGGATTGAGCATTCGTAGGAAAGCTCTCCTCTCCCTGGGGAAGGATCCAGGGTCTTCCTGGCACAGTAGAGACCCCAAGTGGAGACCGAGGGTACTACTGGTGTGGGAACAGGAATCAGGGGCGAGCACGGTGGGTGTCTATGGGGCAGCCACATGCTGATGCCATTGTATGACTGTGCTCAGGGGGCAAACACACAAAGAAGAAAAAACCCTTGCACCTGGATAGGCAATGGCTCCTCTCTGGGCCACCGCCACACACCAATACCAAACCTTGCCTCTGCCTCTCTCCCTCTTCCTCCCCAGCTGGCACTAGATTGTAGACAGAGTGCCGGATAGAGTGGCTGCCCTGCCCCAGGGGGCTCAGAGCTGGGGAGTTCCTGGTCGGAGGTTGGAGGAGGGGCAGCATACCCTCTGAGGAAGCTGGGGATCAGGTCAGTGGTAGAGCGGCCAGCGAGTAGAGGTAGCTCGAGAGCATTCCAGGTCACAAGGAGAATAAACAGAGTTGAAAAAAAAAAAACATCTTGTAGTGAACCCATTATATCTTGATAATGCATCTGCTTTGATTTGAAATGTTGTCAAGGGGTGGAGTGCTACTCTGGGATCTTGAATAAAGGTGTTTTTACCTTTCCAATATGGTGGAGTCAGTGTTAGGTTGCTGGATGTTAGCTGAGGTGCCATTTTCTGTTCCTAAACAGAGAATGTAGCAGAAGTTTACAGGATTGATCTTATATTGCCATGACTATAAGAAAATGTATATTTTCATTTTACATTCTGGTAAGCTCTACAAGTGCAGTATACGTGCAGCTACCACAAGCAAACCAAATAAATGCCAATGGTGTGAATTCCACAATGGCACAGTGTAGTTTTCTACTGAGAAATACTTACACATTGTCACAAAAGTGTCACAAAATCATCATGTCAGATCACAATAGAAGCCTATTTTGCATTGCTCTTGCCGTGTGGAAATTGCCAAAATACTGAACACAGATAACGCACATAAATTACTATGTTACCTGCCATAACAATGTTTATAAAAAAATTGAACATTTCAGTCTACATTTTGCTTTGCATGTTCTATCCCAATTGCCCGTGACCTACCACTGCCCCCCCCCAAAAAAAAACAATGATGAGACGTAGTAAAAGGTTGCACTGCATTTATGTGGGCATGCTTTGGAAGTGAGATACACATTGATTGGGTCTGACACTGGTGCACATCTCATTTCACACACAGTAAATTCAAAATATACAGCAACGTGTATAACAGGCAAATGAAAATAATTTAATAATGATGAGAAACATTTTTCTTCACTATATTAATTATATGGTTTATATGTTTGAGGAGATTAAAACTAAGTTACACATTTGAAAAAGTTAATTGTCATTCACATCTGTGTGCAGCTGTTTTCAGTTATAGTCACAGTCTTACAGAAGGAGGTGTGTGTGGGGCGGGGAGAAATGGAGACAGTAACCTATTGTGAACTGTACCTTGGAAAACTATTTTAAGATCCATGATAACTCTCAGATGCTTTGCCTGAACAGCCAGTTTTGAATAAATATTCACTTTAGGTTCACATCAATAAACAGCTATGCAGACATATACTTGCATTACATAGAAACATAGACTTTGACAGCAGATAAGGACAGCCATGCCCACCTAGTCTGCCCATTTCTCTACCTACAGGATAAGCTGCAGATCCTATTTAACCAATGGCCTATTTCTTCCTTTTGCAATCAAATGCAGCTTTCAAACTGGCACTTTTTTAACAAATCAGGAATAAAATGCATACTACAAATAGAGGAAAATAAAAATTGGCCCTGGTCTTTGAAATAAATTGAATTCATTTGTTTATGAGTCCATCTGAGAGAACAAAAAATTAAGGCAATGTCATCCAGTGGCTTTATTACCACATATAAGACACTACGCTTTGGCATGACCATATGTGGCTAAAACTAATCATACACAAACAAATCACAATAAAAAATAAGTGCAGAGACAAAGTAAAGACTTGAGACTTTATTACAAGAAAATTGACAAAAGATACAGGAAGGATTGAGAACAGCACAGACTGCTAAACAGCATTCCACAAGAAAAGTCCTTCAGACAGACACAAGACAGCATATGATTAAAACAAAAGTAGTATTTACTCCATCACTGACAATGCATCAGACTCTAGTTTCTTGGGTTGCAAAAAAGTTAAACAAATGTACTTGGCTAGCAATGGACCTGGTTTTCAAAAGCAGGACCACACAGCTAGAGTGGGAAACATGGGAATGGGATCCTTTCCCCCCAAAACATCATTTCCAGTTGATGCCAGTGTTGGACGCCATCCAGTACAATTTAAGATACCCCGGATCTGAAAAGGAATAAAATAAATTGCCAACAACAGTTCTGTTTTTAAAAAAAGGGCATCATACAGTCAATCACAGGTTAATTCTACTCTGTATACATCATCATTATGGCTAAATGAACTCTTCCAATCTATTAGCTCTCTAAGGGCATCACGCAGTGGTAATCAGCATGGGGCAGCAGTTTGCAGGAGGCACTGCATTCCAAGTGTGACACCCTAAGCAGCCCTGTACTGCAATATAATTGGAGTACAAGTTAAATAAACTACGTTGTTTGTTCAGCTGTGAGACTGCAGCACCCAGCATAAAGGTATAAAATACTGTAAGTAAACAGTGGGTCAAAGTATACTACATACTGTATAAGTGGATTACGCCAAGGGGTGGGTAACTAGTAGTATAAATTATAAAAGAGGTTCAACGTGGGACATATTTTTTAGTGTATTATTAAAAATACATATGGCATTTAATTCTTTATTCTGAGTATGTCATTATGCATTGATGATGAGATGCATTAACTAACAGTAATCTGAGTAACACTGCGTGAAAGTTAGTATTAATTAATATAATGTACTACCATTAACTAGGAGTCAATGCTTAGTTACAGAGGGTTGTAGTGGTGTGGGATAACACAGACACAGTAGGCAGATATCAAGTGTACAAAAAACCCAAATGTGCGTTTGTCAATTTATTTTTCTCAAGCAAAAATAATAAAACAAAATAAAAAAAAATGATTTACTGAAAGGAAAAATGTGTTAGTCCATCACACCAAACAATCAGGCAACTGCTTTCCTCAACTAATTCATGTCCTTCTTTTCCCTTTCTTATAATATACTTAGAATTCCTTCGACCAGTGTGTAAGCATGCACACTCAAGAACCTTCTCACTCTGTAGTCAGCAAGCTACTGAACCACCTATCTTTCTTCTAGCCCCTAGTGGTGGGCTTTTTATACTCTCCCAGGGGTGACATTACTGGCAGGTGATACACCTCTTTTCTATAATCTACAGTATATACTGCCTTTCCTCTACTGATACGTCAACTATACACAGCAATATCATACACACTGATTATTAGGTTCTTTACTGAACCTGAAATGAAGCAACATTGCCTGGTTTTAAAGGTTCAAAACAACATTTGCATAGGTAATAAGCCCTAATGGGGCTAAACTCCTCCCTTGAGGAGTGACATCACTCCTTACAATTTCAATAAATACCTTTATTCTGAGGGCTGCCAGCCCTACAGCAGGTCATTGAATACAGCACTCCCTATACAGCGCAATATATAAGGCCTCCCACAGCTACATTTATTGGTTCTATCATTTCTGGAACAGTATCCTTCATACAGTGTACTTTGCTTTTGAGGGCCTCAAATGGGTTTGCAGAGACAGAATGGGAGAACGAGATTGCGCTCCTCTTCTCCCTTCTTCTGACAATTCATGAAGCCTCCTCACAAATTTCTTTTCTTTTAATACAATACTTTATTCTGTGCTTAACAATATACAAAAAACTCCTAAGAAATCCTGGTCTAGGAGAGAACTCTTTAATAAAAAATGTACCCTTTCTCTTTCCCAATAGCTGTCATTTCAGCCTGTTGGTGAACTTTTCATTCAGGCCTTTTTTCTTTGTAAATTTCATTTTCAGCCATTGGAAGAATCACTTGCTTATTTTCTTCTTAGCCACTAGCAAAAAACCTGAGTGTACGGCTGTCCTGAAACAGGCAACTACAGAGATGTTTGCAGAAATCCCCCGTAGTGCCTACTTCGGTTCTGGACCCATTGCCGCACCCTGCACTCTGCGCATTTCTAATTCAGAGCACCTCTCGGCTCCGGTCTCACTCTATTACTTTGGAGCACCTTCTTTTACTGCAGGATTACTGCAGCAGCTGCCTCTAATGCTCCATCGGGAACATTACTACTTCTTTTTGCAGCCTCTGTTTTTTTTTTCAGTAAAAAAGGCACTGTGAATTTTACGAAAGGGAAACAGGTAAAAGGGAAAGTACAGTGTGGAAGAAGGGGCTGTAGGTGGCCGGCCTAACAGCGAATTTTAGAGAAAGAGAGAGAGAGAAAATAAAAACCAAAAATAAGAATAAAAACCAAAATTTAAAGATACATGGGTGAAAGGAAAATTGGGGGAAGGGTAAAATTTCACACATGGGCAAAGTCTTACTATTTAATTAGTAGTGTGCAGGGCTCGCCCTGTTACACACACCCCTGCATAAGAAGGCATCAGCCTTAACTATTAGCAATTTCCCTTCACCCTGTTACTGTGGATAACCCACTTTGCTTCCCTGGTGTATTCATAAATGTGTCCCTATAGTGGTATAACAGCTGGTTTATCTCTGCTTTCTGGTTGGGGTCTAGTTCTGGGTTAACCTGCACCTCCAACACTTCTTTGGGATGTTCTAATCTCTCATAGGACACTTCCAACTCCATGTTGGCCTGCTCAGGGTGTATAAATAGGGCCTGTAGGGGAAGAGGTTTTTCCAACCATTTCCTTACAAGTTTATATGATAGACCTTTTCAGGGGTCTATGCCCAGGCATTTCCAATTTATAGTTCACTACCACTGTTTGTGGAACAATGTTATATGGACCTTGCCACATCATCAGAAGTTTGTTCTCTGTGGAAGCAACAACACCTTATGGCAAGGCAAGGCTAATTTTATTTTTAAAGTGTCCAATCCCGGAGGCTCTGGGCACCATACAAGTAAAAAATACAAAATATAAAGGATAATAAAACAGGTGCAAAAACATGCATAGGTATAAATAACTTAAATAGAATATAATAAGACAACAGGTTTATAACAAAAATAAAAACAACTGCCTGCAAGACAAATAATATAAATTAGAACTGTCATTAAAAAACAGTGTCTGGGAATGCCTGATTCAATAAATAGGTCTTGAGGTGGGCTTTGAATGCCTCAACTGAAGGGGCCTACCTGACAGCTGGAGGAAGTGAATTCCACAGGACGAGGCCAGTGATATTAAAAGCCCTGTTGCCAGCAGTTTTTAACCTCATCCTGGGAACTGCAAGGAGGCCCCTAGAGGAGGAATGGAGGGAGCAGACCGATGCAGCAGGTGTTAGAAGGTCAGTCAGGTAGCCAGGGCCAAGTCTATGTAGGGTCTTAAAGGTGAGCAAGCCCTCCTTAAAGAGGACCATCCACCTGACCAGCAGCCATTGCAGTTCACGCAGTACCAGGGTGAAATGACAATATTTAGACTGCCCCATCAGTAGCCTAGCAGCTGTGTTCTACGCTAGCAGCAGTGGGTGCAGGATGCCCCCAGACACCCCAAAGTAGATTGCATTATAGTAATCAAGCCTTGATCTCACAAAGACATGCACTAAGGTGGGAAGGTCCTGGGGTGGAACTAGGGGTTTGATTGTGACGATATTCCTCAGATGGTAAAAAGTGGAAGGGACAACGGACAACACCTGGGATTCAAATGCCAGCCTGTTGTAGAGAATAACGCCCAGATCACTCACCCTAGAGGAGTTCTTCAATGGTGTAGGCCCTAGGAATTATCCTGTTGCTGCACCAGAGGCTATCCTATCACATTTTCAGTTTGACTCCACCACCAGTATCTCCATCTTATCAGGCTTCACTCACAACCAGCTGGAGGCCATTAAGTCATTGAGCTTGGCAGGACCATTATTTAGCACTTCCACTGCATTGGATGTCCCAGGGGCAAAGGAGAGATATAATACAGCTAGGTATCATCTGCATAGCAATGAAAACCCAAACTGCACTTCCTAATGAGCTCACCCAGGGGCTGCAAGTACACAGTGAACAACATTGGTGACAGGACGGAACCCTGAGGCACCCCGCAAGACAAGAGGCTCAGGGAGGAGGAGAAATTCCCCATTACCACCCGTTTCCTCCTATTTGTGAGGTAGGACTCTAACCAGCAGATGGTACTGCCGGCAAGTCCACAATACTTTCTCAGGCAGTTGAGTAACACAATGGTCCACCATGTCAAATGCTGAGGAGAGATCGAGAAGAATTAGAATTGACCCCTCCCCTCGATCTCTTGCTCTGAGGAGGTCACTGTGCACCCGGACTAATGCAGTTTCTATGCTATGCTTCACACGAAACCCAGACTGGAGTGGCTCATATAGATAAAAGGTTACAAGGTGCTCCTCAAGCTGTTGCACAACAATCCTCTCAACAACCTTACCTAAAAAAAGGAAGGTTGGAGATGGTAATTTGCCTTGATGTCAGAGTCTAAAGATGGTTCCTTCAGAAGGTCTCTCACCAGTGAATCTTTCAGGGAATCTGGGAAAACCCCCTCCAAAAAAAAGCACTAGACAATCAAGGTGAACACCAGGTCAATGGCATCGACACATTGCATTAGAAATGTGTCAGTACAGGGTCCCGTTCACAATATGTGTGCTTCAGCTTGAAAGCAACCTCAATGACCTCAGCCACTTCCACTGGTTTAAACTTGCCCTAAACAGGCGGAGTGCCCCCCTGACATCCAAGGGTGATCACTGTCGGCCATATCCTGGCTCACTGGTGGAATTCCCTGCTGGATGGAGGACACCCTGTCAGAGAAGAACTGAGCAAACTCCTCGCATTAGGTGTCGGAAAAAGCTTTTTTTGGCTGTAGACAAACTGAGTGTAGTAGCCAGTCTACAGTCCAAAAGACAGCAGCTGGTTTGTTCTTCCCCACAGCAACCTCCCTGGACAGGAACTCTGCCTTCTTATAGTTGATTGCTCCCTGGTACTCACTGTACTGGACATGTAGGGCCAGTTTATCCACCTCCAGCCCAGTCTTCTGCCAGTAGCACTCTAACATCTGACCCACAATCTTCATCACCTTGAGATCCTTGTCAAACCAGGGTGATCTCAAGTGAGAGGATTTGGATTGTGCATGGACTGGTACAAGGGTGTCAAGTGCATCAGACATCACCTTATCTCCAGGGAAAAAGATTTCTCCTAAAGACCTAAGTCATAGGTCTCTTCCTGAATTTTTTTGTCTTTGGGATACATTTTGGTGGCCATAGTTACAACTCTAACCAGTTTCTACCTCAAAGTGGTCATGTAATCAAGGATGTTAGCATGACCCACATTTTGTCCTTTCTCCCATTGCTCTTTGACAACATCAAGGGAGTCCCTGGGATTCCTGCCATATAATAAGGTAAAAGGGGAAAACCTGGTGGCAGCTTGGGAAACCTCCCTGTAAGCAAATAAGATATAAGAGAAGTATTTGTCCCAATCCTGACTTTCCTACTGCACAATTTTTTTTTAACATGTTCTTCAATGTTTTTTTTAATCGTTCCGCTAGGCCATCTGTCTGCGGGTTGTAAGGAGATGTTCATACAGCTGACACACCTTGGAGTTTATATAATTCCTTTAGTATCAAGGAGGTGAAATTACTACCTTGGTCAGTCAGAATCTCCTGAAGTATTCCCATCCTTACTAAATATTTTGCCAGTTCCTCGCTATCCGAGGGCAGTACCAGTATGCAATGATATAGCTTCAGGGTTCCTGGTTGCATAATCGTATACCACTAAAATGAACCTGTTGCCCTTTGAACTTTTGGCAAGACAAGAGGCTCAGGGAGGAGGAGAAAGTCCCCATTACCACTCGTTGCCTCCTATTTGTGAGGTAGGACTCAAACTAGCAGGTGATAGTGCCTGTGAGTCCATAATACTCTCTCAAACGGTCGAGTAACACACAATGGTCCACTGTGTCAAATGCTGAGGAGAGATCGAGGAGAATGAGAATTGATCCCTCCCCTCAATCTCTTGCCCTGAGGAGGTCATTGTGAAGCTGAACTGATGCAGTTTCCATGCTATGCCTTGCACAAAACCAACACTGGAGTGGCTTGTATACATCAAAGGTCACAAGGTGTTCTTCAAGCTGTTGCACCACAATCTTCTCAACAACCTTACCTAAAAAAGGAAGGTTGGAGATAGGACGGTAATTTGCTTCGATGTCAGGGTCTAAAGTTGGTTTCTTCAGAAGAGATCTCACCAGTGCCTCTTTCAAGGAATCTGGGAAAAAAACTCCAATAAAGAGCATCGGACAATCAAGGCAAACACCAGGCCTACAGAGTTGACACATCCAATTAAGAAATGTGTCAACACCAGATCCCTTTCACAATACAGTATGTGTGCTTCAGCTTGGAAGCAACCTCAATGACCTCAGCCACCTCCACCAGTTTTAATGCACCCCAAACAGGTGGAGTGCCCCTCCGATGTCCAAGTTGATCACTGTCGGCCATATTCTGGCTCACTGGTGGAATTCCCTGCAAATGGTGGACACCCTGTCAGAGAAGAACCAAGCAAACTCCTCGCATAAGGCATCGGAAAAAGCTTTTTCCAGTTGTAGACAGACTGTGTGTAGTAGTCAGTCTACAGTCCAAAACAGCGCAGTTGGTCGGTTCTTCACTTCAGCAATCTCCCTGGACAGGAACTCTGCCTTTTTAAGGTTGATTACCCCCTGCTGCACACTGAAGTGGACACACAGGGCCAGTTTTTTTTTTGAAATTTCTCTTTTATCCACCCTTTGTCCTGCTGACTAAGACCCTTCAGGGCCCCCAAGGAGTCATCCTCCTGCCTTCCGCTCTACCTTAACCTACTTCCAGACCCCACGGAGCTGCGGCTTGCCCCACCTGAGTGGGGACAAAGTGGGTGACCAGACACCCCGTAATCCTTCATTTGATCGGTCTGGAGGTGGCCGAGTGAGTGGGGGCACATCAGAGGCATGCTCCTGGAAGCCCATCTTCCCGGCATCAGCAAAAATTTTTCCTTACTTTTCTCCTACAGTGTGCAAGCCCCCTTGACATCAAGGCACAATGTGCCAATGTCCACACTGGCGTATTGGCCAACCTTCCCTACAATTGGGGCTTAGTACTCCGAGTCTCGTCAGAGTCAGGCAAGTGCATGGCACTGGCCCTCCTCCCCAGAGAAGGTGAGCTGTCATTGGGGCGCCAGCCATTCTCCCTGGCCGGCCCTCCAGCAACTTGAGTCTGCTCCCAAACCCAGGTCACGGTGTGGAATGAAGTGTGGTGTCCAGCACCTGAACCCTCAGTGCCAATGGGCTGGCTACTCACAGGGCCAATTTATTCACCTTCAGACCTGTCTTCTGCCAGTAGCACTTAACTTCCAACCCACACTCATCGCCGAGATCCCCATCAAACCATGGGATCTCAAGTGAGAGGATCTGGGTTGTACATGGACCAGTGCAAGGGCATTGAGTGCATTGGACATTGCCTTATCTCCTGGGAAAAATATTTCTCCTAAAGACCTAAATCATAGGTTTTGTTATGAATTTTTTTGTTTTTGAGATACATTTTGGTGGGCCATAGAAACAAATCTCACCAGTTTCTGCCTCAAAGTGGTCATATAATCAATAATGTTAGTATGACTCACATTTTGTCCTTCCTTCCAATGCTCTTTGACAACATCAAGGGGGCCCCTAGGATTCCTGCTGTATAATAAGGTAAAAGGGGAAAACCCAGTGGTGGCTTGGGGCACCTCCCTATAGGCAAATAAGAGGTAAGGGAGATATTTGTCCCAATCCTGACCTTCCTCCTGCACATACTTTTTTTTTTTTAAACTTTCTTTATTTAGTGTAATTTATTGGGCCCAGGCCCATGTAACATACACAGATGTCAAATAAACAACATTCATACAAATTAATTCATTTCTACTACTTTCACTGGCAAACAAGTCCTATGGCAAAGCGAATGTACAGTATACAGTGTAATTTATGCTGAACAAAATAAAATATCCAGAGTATCCATCTAGATGTGTCCTATAAGTATCCCCAGAATACATTTCCAACTTGTATCACATAGGACGCCCCTCTCAATATAAGGGGGGGGGTCGGCCGAGAGGAGAGGGAGGAGAAGGAGCGAAGCACAGTAGCCAATTATAACGTGTACTAAAAGTCCCAGTGCTTTGTTAGATTCTGCCCTGTTAAACCCTAACCTTGTCCTCCAGTTGCCCCTGCTTAGGGAACAAACTCAGGCCTCTCCACTGCCATGTAAAGAACCCACCTCCTCCACAAAATCTCAAAGGCAGGAACCCTTTTATTAAGCTTGGCTGTTATTGATTCCAATCTATACACATCTATCATACGGTCTAGCCACATGTTTAGGGTGATCCTCTTAGAGGATAACCAATTACTTGTAATCACTTTTTGGGCCACAAGAAAAGAAATTTTCAGAAATTTAACTGTCAGGGGGTCTCGGAGTTCCTTAGGTAGATCTAGGAAAAAATAACAGAGGGGGGACACCTCCAATTCAGGGTCTATGGTTGCTCTTAGAGCCTGCTGAAGGCTTTGTTTAAAGGGGGTTAACTCGGGGCAATCCCACAATAAATGAGCTAGAGATGCAGGTGAGTATCCACAATTCCTCCAGCACCCCACAGCAATAGAAGCATGAAATCTTTCCTGAATTGCTGGGGATCAAAAATAATGGACAAGAATCTTCCATGAGAACTCCTGCCAGCTCACTGATGAGATGCCCCAATGAACCGTCCTTTGAGTCCATACCCAGAAGTCCTCAGGAATCAGGACTCCTAAGTCCCTTTCCCAAGCTTTCTTTATGTGTGCAGAGGAGTTCCCTTTCCAAGATAAAAGTGCCCGGTATAACTTGGATATTATATGAGACTTAATTGGGTCCCTCTCTATTGCCTTTTTAAGAAAATATGCAATCTGTGGAGGCGAAGAGTCCCTCAGCTTAAATTGTATCATGAGATTACTAATATAATTTCTTATCTGAAAATATCTAAATCTATCTTTCCAACTAATTTCATATTTATTAACCAGTGAATCAAATGGTAATATCCTATTTCCATCCAAGAAATGCTAAATCAAGTGTAAACCCCTCTCCTCCCATCTCTTAAACCCTCCATCCCATCTGTTAGGTGGGAAAGAGTTCAAGTATGGGACCGAAGTCAACAAGCAGCTCCAGCTCTTAGCACCTTTATCCCCTAGGACACCATGCCACACACTCAGGGTGGAGGCTGTATAGGGGTTCTCTTCCTGATTTAAATTTGATCTCCCTCTTTGCCTTAACAGCATGTCATTCACATTTTTAAATGAGGCTGACCTCCCCAGTTGCATCTCTTCCACTTGGCAGTCGCTTGGTCCAACCAGTAGATGGCAGAGGCAACTGGGCTGCGGATGATATAATTTGAAATTTGCAATACTAAACCCCCTCTGGTTTTGGGATTTGGAGTACTGAAAGGCGAACCCTAGGTTTTTGTGGGCCCCAAATGAAGCGTGACACTGTTCTATTTAGGGAATGAAAAACTGCCTCTGGGACAAGGATAGAGAGAGAGTCTGAACCAGATATAAGAATTGAGGCAGTATTATCATTTTTATCCCTTCCACCCTCTGAACCAGGGGCATAGCAACTGGAGCCCATCTGTCCAGCTCTAACTTAATTTTTCCCAACATTGGCACAAAGTTGAGGGGATACAACTGGTCCACCTGACCACTAGTTGGACCCCAGGTACTTGATCTGAAAGTGTTCCATCTGAAGGGAACTTCCTTTGAATCCACTCTGAGGGTCGTAGTGTGATCAGAGACCTCCGTTTTATTCATATTAATTTGTGGCAGCCAGTAGAATAAATTCCGATAACCTAGCCATAGAGGGTTCTAAGCGTATATTCGGGGTCTCTAAGATATATCAGTAGGTCATCGGCATATAGTGCTAACTTATGCATCCCCAGATCCCAAGCCCTCACTAGTTCATCCCATCTTAGAGCTTGGGCCAAAGGCTCCAAGTACAATGCAAAAGTAAGGGGAGAGGGGCAGCCCTGTCTCTGCACTCCATGGGTCTATTGGAGGAGACTCTTCCATTAATCTTTATGTATGCCTTCGGTTTAGTATATATGTTATGTATAACTTGGGTGAATGAGTCTGAAAATCCGAAAGCACCCAGAGCCAGTCCCAGGAATTTCCATGCCACGGTTGAAGGCCTTCTCCGTATCCAGACTTAATATCAGGCTGGGTGCCCCGACCAAGCGGCATGGTGTAAAATTTAGTAGCGAACTTTTAATATTATCTTGGGTCTGCCTACCAGGGATAAACCCAGCCTGATCACCATTGATCAATTCCGGTAAGGCCACTTCCAAGCGTCTCGCCAATATTGAAGTAAATAACTTGTAATCAATATTTAAGATTGAAATGGGGCAAAAAGCACTACATTGTGTGGTATCTTTCCCAGGTTTAGGGACACTAGAAATGACCGCATAGTTCCATGAATCCAGGATTGGCTCCCCAGAATGCGCTACCTTACATGCCTCCAACAGGGGGTCCTTGATTTCCTGAATAAAGAATTTAAAAAACTCAGGAGTGTATCCAGCTGGACCAGGGGATTTTTTAACTTTCAATCTTTTAATCGCAGACGTCAGTTCTGAGATGGATAAGGGGGAGTCGAGAGAGTCTCTCATTTCCCTTGTTAAGTTCGGTAAATTTAATTTGGCCAAATAGGTATCAATTTGCCCCTCATCTGGGCTTTGCTCTGAGGCATATAACCTCGAGTAAAAATCCCTAAATCTATTTAGAATTTTTTCCGGGGTTTTTAATAGTTGACCTGACACAGGGTCCCTAATTCAAGTGATCATGGATTTAGCGGTGTGCTGTCTTAGACGATGTGCCAAGAGGCGAGACGCTCTAGGACCTGTTTCAAAATATTTTTGCCGCAAATACTGTAGGGCCTGTTCTGTCTTAATGTCTATTAGTTTTTGAATTTTTTGTTTGACTATTTGGATGTCCAGGGCTATAGAATTGTCTCCCTCTGCTAATTTCCCCTGTAACGCCAATAGTTGATTCTGAAGCTCTGCCATCTGCTGATTTTGTTGTCTTCTAAGGTGTGTAGCAAACTTGATATAGTCCCTCTGAATACAGCCTTCCTGTGTCCCAGAATATACTACTCGGTACCTGAGGTAACCTGTTGTCTTGCTGGATTTGTATCAGCCTCTTTTGGCCATATCAATAAACTCTTAAGTTTAAAAATAATTATTAAACTTCCAAAGGACTGGCCCTTTTCAGCTTCCAGTGCAGCCAGCAGCACCTGGGAATGATCAGAAGTACCGAGGGAATGTGTTACACTCAACAACTTGATCCTGATGTTCTCGGAGATCAATATATAATCTATTCTAGCAAAGGAGCCATGTGGATAGGAGTAGTGTGTATACTCTCGTTTGTTCTTATTGAGCCCGCTCCAGCCATCCACCAGGAAAGTATCCCTCAGATGTTCCCTAATGAACCTGCTAGCTGGACTCTGATGAAACACTTTAACATTGGATGTATCTTTCTGGTCCCATACTTGGTTTAGATCCCCTCCTACTATTAATAAACCTCTTTGTTGTTCAGTTATTTTTTGCAATAGGAGGCGTAACATTTCTTTAGTGGAGCCTGGTTGGTTATAAGAGAGGCTAACGTAACAGGGGTACCCTCTAATTTCCCTGAGACAATAACCAATCGCCCTCTGGGTCTCACGTAGCTAGTCAGCTTTTGAAACTGCACTCTAGAAATCAACACTGCAACGCCTCTTCTTTCCCTTTCCCATATGAGGCAGCTATTACTTTCTCGAACCCGAATTTCCCTAGTTCTGATGCTCAGATTTACTTAAGTGGGTTTCTTGTAATAAAACAATCGAGGGTTTCTGTCTTTTTATCATAGACAAGACCTTGTATCTTTTCACTGGGTTGTTAGCCCATTAACGTTGTGGAGAGAATTCTCAAACTGGTGTTATCATCCATCTAGGGGCCAGAGGTAAATTCTCTGTTGGTAAATAAATCTCCTCTGCCTCTCCCCCTCCTCAGATCCTCCTCCCCTGTCCCGCCACCCCCGTTGCTATAACATATTCTGCTTTTAACATGTTGTACAATTGTAAAGTGCCAGTGAAAGATTCTAAGTACAAACAAAACCTTCCATATAACATAGGCGAAGACAACCTAAACATTACCTCTCCTAGGTGCAGGCGCCAACTGGGTGGCCCTCCCCTAAAGGTCATAACTATTTACAAAAGTGCTCCCAAGGCAGGAGAACAGTGTTCCCTGTTCTTCATCAGTCCGAGTTGTTGCAGCTCAGGTGGGAGGTAGAGGTGCCCCTAATGGGGCACATTCCTCCTGGACCTCAAATTTCAAAGGTCCTAGCCCGATGTCTGGGCAAAACATCGCCAGCAGCGTAGCCAGTGCTATAGAGTACCCCCAGCATCAGAGCGCTTATCCGGCAGTATCAAGGATGCGTCTGATGCTAGGATGTTCCCCCCCATTCTCATTGCCCTATCAACACCCATTACTGTGGTCCCATTTTTCCTCTGACTTTAAGGCCTCTAAGGAGAACTTGCCCCTGGTCCTGAGCAACATTGGGTTCAGCTTCCTCTGATATTTTACCACAGCTGCCGCTCGGATGCATCAGGATGCTTTCCCCCAGATCACGAGCTGAACTAACGGGGGATATGGGATATCTGGATTAGACCCCTGGCTAGAGAACCAGCATGAGCAGTCCCCTAGGGTAACTCCCGATATGTCTACTCCTCCCCCCTTCTTGACAGTTTGGGTGAATCCTCTAAATCTAGGACAAACCTCTCTCAGCACCAATCTCTATCTGGAAGTGTAGGGATCCTGCCGATGATCTCAGTCCTAGATATGATTTCACTAGCCTGGAAGAGAGCGAGACAATGTCGTCTGCTTCCCCCCCATTCTCAACCCTGATTTCTCCACCTAGTAGAGACAAACCACCAACTCCATATTAACTGTGGCTCCGATTCACAAGGATAACAGAACCGGGATGCCACCGCAAGGCTTATAAAGCCATCCCCTACTGACCCGAGTTGCCCAACGAAACATCCAAATCTACTATAAAGTGGTTTGATACCCCCCAGGAGAGATCACCATGCATCATGCCCCAGGCAACCCCATGGTCCGGATCCATATGATACCAACATATCTATTTACAAATATAGAGCCACCTGAGGAGGCATCTGTCAGGAGTCCCCCTCTCCCCTCCAGGCAGTGTGACTGCTTATATACTCCCTCTTTCGGTTTACCCTCCATTGTCCCCCTTCTTGTGGAAGAGACGCCACAGTATTAGCGGGCTCTATGTTGTTACCATTTGCTTTGCAAGGCCCGTGAAATCACTAAACAGACCCAGCTCTGCAACAATTACGGTCACCCTACCCCCATATCTTTAATTTATTATCAATAAAGGCCTTCATCTCAAGTTCAGGAAAGGATTTCAGAATGTCCCATCAAATTCAAACGTTAACATATTGGAACCCCAGTCCACTCGCAGAGGTGACCCCACGTGAAATAGGGACTTCAAAAATACTGTCCTGTACCCAATATTCCATGTCCTCTTTTCAGGTATCCTCCATGCTTTCAGTTGGCTGCCCCTCCAAAGGTTGGGGGTGTGAAAGTCTATGCAGTACTTCTCTGATCTCCTGAAGTGCAGCAGCCGTTGATCGCCCACCCTGTCGATTGGATTGCCGGGGCCTAACCAGTTGCCATGGAAGCTGAAGGGTAGGTTGGTGTTCTTTAAGAAGTGAGGCCTCCACAATTCCGTGTCCTTTATACTTCAGCGCCTGAGCCTCCTCATAAGTGTGGTATAGTTCTGTACCTGAGTCCCAACATACTCGCAAGCGAGCAGGGTAGAGGGTTTAGAATTTTATATTTAAGGCTTTTAATTTCCGCAGTATTGGAGAGTAGGCCATGTGCTGCTGCAAAATTGTGGGGGGGTAGTCTTGATCAAAAGAGAGACATGCACCATTATATTCAACCTTTCTCTGTTTCAAAGGCCATTCAGAAATCTGCTCTTTCTCCTGAAGCTTGCAAATTTCACTACGATCGACCGGGGCCTGGCATTCGGTGAGGTTGGTTTGGGTACTAACACTCTATGTGCCCTTTCAATTCTAAAGTGGAAGGATGGTGGGAGGTCTAAAACGTGCTGCAGTAAGTCCTCTAAGAATTCGTGCATCTCCCTGACCTCCGATGCTTCAGGTAAGCCATAGATTCTTAAATTATCTCTGCGGGAGCGAGCCTCGAGGTCTAAACATTTGGCAGCAGTCTGTTCTTGTTGAGATATTATAAATTCCATCGCTCGAGAAACTTGAATGAGGTCATCTTCAGCAGTTGAAATGCGTTCTTCGAGGAGGTCACTCTTTTCTCTAGCCCTTAAGATCGAGTGCAATCTAGTGAATTCTTGCTTTGTTTCCGATCGAAATTGCTTGATTTCAGAAAGGAGGGTTTCAAACCTGGAGCAAGAAAGTGTGTCTAGCTCCATCTCGGTGTCTTCTCCCGCCATGCTTGAAGGAGACTCTCTGCCACTGTTTGCTGAGCTGGCTGGACTCAATCCTCCACAATCAGCCTTCATTTTCCGATTTGTAGAGCAGGATCTTTTCCTGGCTGAGTTTCCACTTGCATTTCTTTGCATTTTTATACCAAATTGATTCACCTAGGCTGTGTGAAACAATTTAAATGATCAGAGAGAAGGAGCCACTTGATTAACCGCCATGCCCTGGTGACATCACTGGAAGTCTGCACATACTTTTTAACATGTTCTTTAATGTTTTGTTGAATCATTCCACTAGGCCAGCAGTCTACGGGTTGTTAGGAGATGTTCATACAGCTGACACACCTAGAAATTTATATAATTCCTTTAGTAACAAGGTATTCCCATCCTACCAAATATTTTTGCCAGTTCCTCAGCTATCCGAGGGTCAGTGACAGTACACAAGGATATAGCCTCAAGGTACCTGGTTGTGTAATCACATACCACTAAAATCAACCTGTTACCTTTTGAACTTTTGGTTAAGAAACCCACAATGTCCATGGCAACCATTTCAAAAGGAGTGGTGACATAAGGGATGGGCTGCAGGGGTACCTGGTCTCTTTTTCCCCCTTGGGCCACCAGTTGGCATTCTGCACAGGCACGGCATTATTCAACCACATTTTCATGGATACCTAGCCAGAAAAAAATATTCAACAATTGACTTAAAATATGGTCTCTCCCTTTCTGACCAGACATAGGTAAATCATGTGCAAGGTGTATCAGTTTTTCCCAATATACCTTGGGTACCATTAGTTGTTCTATACATATTTTGTTAACAGGGTTAGTGCGTACTCGATTCAAAATGTCTTTTTTGATCATAAGTTGTGGCTGTCCTTCTTTCACCACTTGGTCAACCTGGAAATAAAAAAGAGTTAAAGTTTCATCTAACGTCTGTTTCTTTTTGATATCACACTGGGCTAGTCCTGGTACCCAAAAGAACCTGAGTGTGCAGCTGTTCTGAAACAGGCAACTATGTGGATGTTTTCAGAAATCCTCTGTAGTGCCTGCTTCAGTTCTGGACCCATTGCTGCACTATGTGTTGTGTAATTTCTAATTTGAGCACCTCTAGCTCCAGCCTCACTCTATTACTTAGGGACGCCTTCTTTCACCATAATATGCAGTGACTTCCTCTAATGCTCCGTCAAACATTACTACTTCTTTTGTAGCCTCTGTTTTTTTTTCAGTAAAAGGGCACTGTGAATTTTAAGGAGAGAAACAGGTAATGGGAAAGTTCAGTGTGGAAGAGGTGACTGTAGGTGGCCAGCCTAACACTGAATTTTAGAGAAAGAGATAGAAAATAAAAACACAAAAATAGAAATAACAAAACTTTTAAGATACAAGGGTGAAAGGAAAATGGGGATAGAATTTCACACATAGGCAGATCTTACTTTTAATTATTATTATTATTGTTATTATTATTTAATTATTACTGTACGGGGCTACCCCTGTTTCAAGGGGATAACAAACAAATGGGACAAGCCTAAAATTTCCACAGCTTTCCACAGCTTAAATGGGTAGAATGGAGAGAAGGTTTAAAGTGGATAACATAGTATCTTTTAAAGTTAGGAACAGGTCAGAGGTTTACCATAGGAAAGCAGAAGATACCCTATCTAGGAAAGATTATAAATAGGTTTCCAGGAACAAAAGTGGTGTGGTCATGGAAACATGGGGGTAGGAAGAGGTATATATATATATTTTTTTAACTTTCTGTTTATATGATTCTCTGTACAATTTATATTGATAATGTTACTTCTATACTGTCCATACTGTTGTCATAAAAAAATTAAAATCCAAAGCAATATACAAAAACATAATCAAATTATCACAGTATAAGTTAGAGTGTGTGAGGGAGGGAGCAACAAAAACAATAATGTAATGTCATCAGTTAAATATATAGACAAGAAAGAGGCTGTAATAATCTGAAAAACTTTAGTTAGAAGTAAATTATGTTAACATTATCTGTCTTCCTGCGACCTCCTACATTTGCAAGATATAATCATTATGAAAACTTACAAATATATTTAAATTCCCCCTCACTAAACTAGATTAGTCTCCTTTTGAGACCTTACACACAGTATGTACCATCACCTATTCAGTGTAATTTATAAGGTTAGAGTGGGAACATAAAGAAAAAACTGATTAGCCATCAATATTCATTACCTTTGAGTAGCCGTTCAGTATAAAATAAATTATGCTAACGAAGCACATTCAAGTACACTTCCAAAAATAAGCAATCTAGAAAAGATATACAGCCAAACTGATGACAAAATATGAAAATCAAAGTATTGTCCATAAGTATGAACTGTTGTCTAACTACTGTAGAAGCGTTCAAAGTCCAGTATGCCACAAAATAAGTTCACTCTATACATTCAATATTAGCCAGGTAAATGTCAAAGTCCTGAAACAGTTTTTCTATTATTTCCCTTTTTTACTTACAAGTGGGATCAGGGTCTGCAGGGGAAATAACACTGTACCAAAATCTGGGGCCGATTCAGCTGTATTCAGGTTCTCAGAACCCGCTATAGAATCTCCCGAGTATTCTTATACAGAGTCAATGGGCCACTGATTAGAGATACAGTTTTACAAAAAACTTGGCCAGTTGAGCTGGATCCTAAGAAATGTGTTCAGTTTTGGAAAGTATTACCTGTGCTTTACATGGCTAAAGCAAAGAAAATCTGCTCCAATTCCTTGTACCTTTCTCCATAACTGGAGGAATCTGCTGAGAATGGGCTTGTGTCTGTCATACATCAGAGTAAATAACTATTTTAGCATACACAAACTGTGATGGCCTTTCATACATGCCTGTTTTTAACAAGCTCTCTATCACTCTACGCAGCAAACTGAATCAGCACCACCAGTGGCTTAACATTGTGGTTGGCGGGCCAGGTGTAAAGAGTTGGATGCTGAAGTGGGCAAAGAAGCATGACTTTTCAATCTAAAGGCTTCTGTCAGAGGGGCAAATGATCAGGTTTATAGTGAAGTACTGACATGAAATGTTCCTAACTATGTCTCATTATTTTCCCAGTATTTCAAGAAGTGCCAAGCACACAACACATAAGTCCAGCAGAGTCAGCGGCTCAACAGGTTGCGCTCTTGCTTCTGAGGCCAGAAGTTTGGATGGCTGTGGGTTCCATCCCCAGACCAGGAACTTACGTTAAATCTCAGTACTGACACTGTAGTGCAGCGTGAGGGGGATGCTGCACTCCTGTGGTACTGTCTTTTGTATGACATGTTAAACTGAGGTTCATTCTGCCTGTGCTGCTGGTTACTCAGGTGGACATTAAAGATACCATGGCACTTCTTGAAAACAGTAGTGGAATTTTTATTATTGACAAATTTAATACATACCATCAGAATCATACAATCAACATCCTAAGTTTACATACTTTGACCTGAATGAACACACCAATACTTTTTACTTGAACTTTTCCAACAAGAACCACTGATCATTTCAAGAACAGTTTGGACTAATTCTTATCCAGGAAACCAGGGAGTGTTTCCAAAAAGCTGCCAAAATTGGCCTTGGGAAATTTGCTTGTTCTTTCTGTAGATTTAGTAGTTGCGTATTGGTCCTTGCAAGAATAGATCCAGAAGCAAATGATTTGATACCTTTTAATGGACCAACATAGATGTAACAAGAACAAAGTGCTCTAGCTTTCGACCAACCAGTCCTTCTTCAGAAGCTCATGGCAGTTGTTTGGAAAATACAATACTTATAACAGCTAGATAATGCAGAGAAAAACAGAAAAAAATCCCCATTGGTTTAAAATACTCATTAAAAAAAACAGATGATGTCAGACAAGTTTAACAGTACAATACTGCCCTCAGTCCGAATGAACCTTGGGTTCAGATGTTCCTGGTGCAAGACACATATAAGGAATCCTACTGCACATAAATTTAATTGACATAAGATAACACTGCAGAAGCAGATAACTCCCAAATCAAGCCATGAGTGCCACAGTCAGTATAAGGATGTGATTACTGAAAGGCAACCCCACCCAGCTTAAAGACAGACTGAGATAGTTATAGGGCTCATGAAATTACAATGTATGCATTAAAGACAAGAATTACCAGTAAAGTTGTCTAAAAACATCAGTGCTCACTGTGTGATGTGTAAAACCTAGCTGGACTTGCCACCCAGCTGTATTCTCAAGCTAAATAAAAGGCCCAAGAGATTACAAAAACCTCAGGACTATATACATGATAATTAAAATATAAATAGATAATATTAGTGTTAAGCAAAAAACTCTAGTCAAGGAACCTCAAGGAGTTCAGACCATGCAGCCTGATATGTACTGATGTCAATATATACTGAGAATGTAGCAACTTCATGTACCACAGGTGTCTAAGGAATCTGAAAAAGAGATAAAAATGTAATTTATCTCCTCCTGTTCATACAAACAATACAACCTAACCCACCCCACATCACAATAATGTGGGTGAGGGAGATACATAGCTTAAACGAGATGTAGTCTCTCTCTCTCTCTATCCCCACCCTCCTTTTCTCTCTCTCTCTCTCCCACAGACAGACCCACACATACATACACACACACACACACACACACACACACACCTCTCAATCCCTCTCCTAGTGAACCTATATTAACTTCAGTCGCTGTAATTGTTCCCCAAAGGAATGCAACTTGTCATGAAATCCTGAGTAAAGTACTATAATATAAGCCTAATGTAAAAAGATATGTGCAGGACCCCCAAGCAAATGAGATCACACATCCCAATATGTACAGAGTTACAAAATTATATATAACAGTATAAGATAACACTCCTGTATGTACACTAGCAGGCTGGGTAATCTGAATATGGTGCAATGGAATCAATCCCCCACAGGCAAAGATAAAAGTAAGAAGAAATTCTTTATGTGTGTGAAATAAAATAGTAACACATTATAACTCCATATAGCTAAATAGAGACTTACCTCAATGTGACAGCAAGCCCCACATCTGTTATATCACATACTTCACAGCATATACCCACACATGCATACATACATGCATCCACATCTCACATATGCTGAAGTCCTATAATATGTCAGTTTGAAGAAGAAAAGGTCTGTGAATGTTAGTTTCTGTAGTGTCCCATAAAGCCAATATCCAAGTTCATCCCATCTGCTACCATATTGAGATGTAAGATAAGTTTAATCTCAAAAGCTCGTCTCTGTTGTGTGTTTTGAGATTTCTTTAAGACCATTACTGACATATCTGAGACTGAGTGGTCAGGCTGGGAGAAGTGATGCCCCACTGGTTTGTCAGTCTTCCTTGCTGTAATAGTATGTCTGTGTGAGTTCATCCTAGTGCGGAGCTGTTGGCGTGTCTCTCCTACATAACCTGTTTGAGGACATCTCGCACTGAATGAAATAAACAACATATCGTGATTTGCATGTATAACTCCCATGCACCTGAATTGTCTGTTTTGTGATGTAACCACACAGTCTGGAGGTAGAAATGGCCTCACAGGTCTTACTATGCTTGATTTGGGAGTTATCTGCTTCTGCAGTGTTATCTTATGTCAATTAAATTTATGTGCAGTAGGATTCCTTATATGTGTCTTGCACTAGGAACATCTGAACCCAAGGTTCATTCGACTGAGGGCAGTATTGTACTGTTAAACTTGTCTGACATCATCTGTTTTTTAATGAGTATTTTAAACCAATGGGGATTTTTTTCTGTTTTTCTCTGCATTATCTAGCTGTTATAAGTATTGTATTTTCCAAACAACTGCCATGAGCTTCTGAAGAAGGACTGGTTGGTCCGAAAGCTAGAGCACTTTGTTCTTGTTACATCTATGTTGGTCCATTAAAAGGTATCAAATCATTTGCTTCTGGATCTTGTTCTTTCTGAAATACTACTTGTACTTTATGCTCTATTGTCTCCATAAAACCATAGATCAAAATACACTTTTATTGCAAAATAAATTGGCATCTAACCAGCCAAATTGTCCACTCTATGACAGAAAATAAAACCCTAAGAGTTCCAGGATGATCTTTAGTAGGAAGGGAGGGACAGCTAGACATCATTGTCCATCAGAGGACTAATAATCTAGCTAGGGATGAGTCAGCAATAGTTCAAGGAACTGGGGAGGGGTCTTACGCAGGTGGCATGATCTGTGACCTACTCAGATGTGCTACCTGTCTATGATGGGGGGAGGACAGGATTCTCCGCACCACGGACTTCAATGCATGGTTGAAGGAATAGTGCAGAGAGGAGGGTTTTGGCTTCATTGGGGGCTGTGGCCCCACCTGGAGGAATTTGGGCCTGTACAAGGCAGAGATCCTGCATCTGTCCAGGAGGGGAACTATGGTCCTCAGAGAACAGTTTAAATGCTACATTGGCCAGCATTTAAACTAGCCAAGAGGGGAGGCAGAAAGACAAAGGGAGACATAAACTGCCCACTCCCCACAGGCAAACAAGGTCAGCAAGGGGAATCCAGAGGGGAAGAAACCCCAAAAAAATCATATAACAAAGGAATCCAGGGGATAGAAGGCAAGAGTGATAGTGAGATAGATAGTGGAGGAAACAAGTGGGATCAAATGGAAACAAGAGGGAGGTGGCAGCACAATCTGGAGAGCCACGTATGCAAATGCTCAAAGTCTAGGTAATAAGATGGGGGCAGTATAGCGCAGTGGTCAAGGCCTCTGGAGCTGCAAATCTGGTGACATCCAGCAGACCAGACCTGGGTTTGAACTTACACAGCTTCCACTTGCATACTGTGTGACCCTGAGCAAGTCACTTAACCTCCTTGTGCTCCCAGGTTGCTCCTGATAAAAGCTTTCAGCTTAGTGTGCTATACCTGGTTAAACAACTAAATAAAAAAAAAAAAAAAAAGATTGCAGACTTAGAGGCCACCATGGCAGAAGCAGACCTGGATATGGTTGCAATTACTCAGTCCTGGTGCAATGAAAACCAGGGCTGGAATGTGTCCATACCATGGTACACTCTGTTCAGAAAAGACAGGGTAGGTAAAAAAGAGGGAGGAGTGCCTGTTTATGCTTGGGACAAAATAAAAGCCATGGAAATACAGGGAGAGAGCAGGAAGGGCTGAGGTACTGTGGGTCACCCTGGAAACATGTAAGGGGCCCCTATTCACATAGGGTGATCTACAGACCTACAGCATGGGGGGAGATGGATAAGGACATGATGGAAGCCATTAAAGGATGGCATGCAAGAGGGAGGTGTTTGCGGTGGGGGACTTCAATCTACCAGTTATGAACTGGAGCCTACCAGCTGCAGCAACAGTCAGAAGTAGGGACATCCTGGGGCTTCCAGTTCTGGTTATGGCTCAGTAACACACCACGCACCAAGAGCTCCCCATGCCCCAATCTAAAACAGGACTAAAACCTAGAAAATGAATAAATAGGCACTCTTTGGCAAACTGGAACAATCTGCTAACCTGCTTAACTCAAAACTGTGCTGTATGGTGACAGATCAATATTGGAATCACTTCCAGCTGCTAGCAGACTCAGAGGACCAGTCTGACACCACAAACTCAGGGATGGAGGAATTCGTCAGACCACCAGTTCACTGCAAGCCTGACAGCATGCAATTGGAGGCTAACAACAAGAGAAGGGACAAATCCTCGGACCCCAACAATAATAACAATGTACAAATATTACAGGCAATAGCTGAGTTCCATAGTGAAATGCAGGACTATGTGAGGGATCTGCGAGCCGACATGCAATCAGTGCAATCACACATGGAGGATGTGGATCAACAGCTGTCGGTCCACACTTCCCAACTGGATGCCTTAGAAGATGCTGTGCAATTTTTAGCCAAGGAGCAATTACATACTTCCTACCATCAGGAGGATGCTGAAAATAGGGGAAAGCATAAAAACATTAGAATATTTGGGCTGCCAGAAGGAGAGAGACTGGGGTAAGGTTAATTAGTGAGCCGCATTGAAATGTCTGTACCCCCTTTTCTGTCTTTCCCATGCCCTGGTGGGATCTGTGTGGGGGTTCCCTGAGTTGCAGAGGTATCTGAGGGGTGTCTCTGGTACAAGCTTCAGGCAGTTACCCAGCAAGTAGAAATACATAATAATACATAGGGAAAATTTACAGTGGGTCAGCTGCCATTCTGAAGCCTTCAGATCTCCCGATGGTGGGGTTATACAGGGCTGGGAGACCAGGTTTGAATGGAGACCATTGCCCCCTCTCTCAGTCAGCTCAGGGGACCCTTGATCTCTTTCCTCTCTCCTCTCTCCTCATGGGTCTGGAAGGGGCTGGATGAAGACTGGGGGTGAATTGATGGCTGTCCTGCAGTGAGAGTTGAACCCCCATCCAGAGGAACAAAAGAAGAATGCAGCTGGGAGTTTCTCTCCCTAACATAGGGACAGTGGAGAGATCCCCTCAAAGTAACTTTTTTCCATTACCATGATGGAGACCACCAAGAAGGGCAAGCTATTTCAAGAGAGACATTTTAGCCTAAAAAGATGGACTGGCTTTGAACATTCTGAGCTACCTCAATATCTAACAGACCAACCACAAGTTTGATTTGGAATAAACCTCTTATCCTTAAATTCCTTCCCTTTCTTCCCTCTTCCCTCCCCTTTTTTTTGTGTAGTGGTTAGTGTATCAGAAATAACGAGAGTTTCATGGTCTAATATAGTCTTAGAAAACCTCAGGGGTGGGTGGGCTTTGGCCCCCTGAACCCCTACCAGAAACTCCAACAATCACAGTCTAAATAGAGGTTTGGTCATGACAAGGAATAATTGATCAGGGGCGGTGGGGCTCTGGAGATGACAGCCTGAGTCATGTCGGAACCATTGAGGGGGTGGCCACCATCTGTGCCACTCCTAAGGGGTCTCTGTATCCTGTTCTGGGTCCTCTTTCCCAGTACTGGGACTGAAGTCCCTAACTCCGCACCCACTCTCACCGGAGTCCGGTTAAGGAGGCACTTTAGGTACTTTGAGATAAGTACCTCCCTACTAGGAGTCATATTGTATATAGTTTTGTCTATACATGTGTTACTAGAGAATACTAAAATTATTCAATATCCTAAGTTACTGGGATTTGCTTTGTATATAGTTTCTTTACGAAATGGGTTACTAGTTTATGCTAAAGTTATTCAATACCCTAAGTTTAGGGTATTCATGATGGTTCTGGGAGGGAGGGTCAGGGTAATACTTTGGTTGGGGAAAGAATGGTTTCAAAAAATACACAGGCTCAATAATAGTATGAGATGGTATATCTTTATTGTTACAGGAACAGCACAGAGATATGTAGGTGACCCCTCTTCTCATTGGTCTGGTGTCCTATGGGTGAGTGGTCTGGACAGATGTTGTGATTCTTCCCCTGGGAAAAAAAACAAAAGGAATATTAGTTAAAACACCATGTCTACTCACCCAGTGAAAATATTTTCCCAGAACATCAATGGGCTGCACAACCCGATAAAGTGCTCCGGCTTTATTCAATATCTCAAAAAAACAAAATGCTGATGTTTACCTATTTCAAGAAACTCATCTATCTGATGATGAGCATAAGAAATTGAGCTGGGGTATAAAGTTTATGCCTCTTCCAATTCCAGCGGCCGCAAAGGGAGCAGCCATTCTAGTACCCTCTACAACACCATTAGAGGTAGCCCATTCTTATATAGACAGCCAGGGCCAGTTTGTCATTTTTCAGGGGAAACTGTACTCCCAGGATGTTACTTTGATGAGCATATATCTCCCCATGTCAAAACCCTTGGTAGCCCAACAACTGATGTCAAAATTGATGGATCTTCTTCAGGGACAGTTAATCCTGGGAGGAGACCTGAGTATCACTATGTCCACCAAATTAGACAGCTCTAACCCTTGCCAGGGATGCCAGAAGGGCATGGTAGGTATCTTAAAATGTTATGGACCATCTGGGTATGGTAGATGTTTACGCAGACTGTTCCCTTGAATCCAGGATTGCCTTTCTCTCCAATAAATTTCACACTTATTCCAGACTTGATTATTTCCTAGTAACCTGTGAGCACCTTTGCCTGGTTCAAGACATTTCCATAGGACCTATGGTCCTTTCAGACCATCATCCTCTCATTCTTAAACTGGAATTGGGTAAAATAAGAAAACAAACATTATGGTGATTTAATCCAAACCTGTTAAAAGATAAACAGTATTTGGAATATATTAAGAAAAGAATTCCCTTCTTTCTCTTGGAAAACTTGACCCCAGACATTTTGGAGGCTTTAGTCTTGGACGCTCTAAAGGTTACACTTCAGGGCAAAACCACAAATTATGCCTCGAGGAGAAAAAAGGAAATAGAAACCAAGTATAATTACAGAACACTTACGAACCTATCAATTACTATATAGTGTAGGGGATAGGGAGATCCAACAAAAGATTCAAGAGACCAAGGCAGAAATACAGAAGTTAATAGATATCAAGATTCAACAGTCCCTTCTCTATTTAAAACAGATTGGATATGAGGGTGGAGCTAGGGGTGCCCGTAGAGTTGCCCTGCGTCTAAGAGGACAAAAACACATGTCTACTGTGCTTAAGATTAGAAACCCAATCTCTGATCGGCCATCGCATAAGAAGGTGAGCATTAGCCACTCCTTTGTCAGCTTCTATCAGAGATTGTACCAGAGGGACTCACGAGGGGAGACAGTCCTCTGTGGGAGATCTTCATTTTCCCATACTTACTGATGCACAGAGAAGCTCACTGGAGTCCCCATTTCTGCTGATGAAGTTGACCACTGTGTCAAATCTCTCTCATCTCATTGTTGTCCAGGGCCCAATGGCTTCCCAGATGGGTGGTACAAAACATTTTGGGATGAATTATCTTCAAGTTACTCTCTACATTCTGGGAGATAGGGAGGGCTCCCCCAGGCCTATGCACTCTGGCTGCTTTACTACAACAAAACAATGATCCCACCAATCCTCTTCTATCACCCAATTTCTATTCCTAACACTAATTACAACATTTTCACAGCCATATGGGCATCAGATTAGAAAATCCTACCCTACCTAATTCATCATGACCAATCTGGCTTTATTAAGAGTAGAAAACTACAGACAATATCCATAGAACCTTTATATTGATTGAACATACCCAAAGTCAGCAAATTCCTGCTGTCATGATGAGCTTGGATATGGAGAAGGCCTTTGACAGGGTGTCCTGGTGTTTTCTATGGGACTCCCTGTCAAGGTTCTATTTTCCAGAGTCTTTCCTTAAATGGCTGAAGAATCTCTATGCTACTCCCCAGGCATATGTGAGGATTAATGGGGGGGGCTTGTCTTCACCCTTCACCTTATTTTGGGGGACCCAACAGGGATGCTCCTTGTCCCCTCTTCAATTTGCCTTTTACATGGAGCTATTGGGGATGGCTCTGAGGAAGGTATCTTGAAATCGAGGGAATCGCAATGGGCCAACAGTAATATAAAGTCAGTATGTTTGCTGACAATATTCTCCTAACTCTTCTGTCTCCCAACACATCCATCCCTGCTGTTTGGAGCATTCTCAGAGATTATGAGGCTGTAGTGGGATTTAAATTAAATATAATAAAGATGGAAGCTCTTCTCTTTAACTTTTCTCCAACAAATACTCTTCATCGACTCCTCCCTCTGAAATGGAGATGCATGAAGATAAAATATTTAGGGTTCTACATCCCCCTTAATTTGGATGTTCTGGAAGTGGTAAACTATGAACTACTCCCATTACCATACAAAGGGATTTAGATAAATGTCATCCCTCCCATTATCATTTTTTCAAAGGCTCAAAACCATTGGTATGAATGTTTTGCCATGACTCGAGTACCTTTTTTCAAAATATCCTTTCTTCCCTTCCTCTTATTACCTAAAGTCCTGGGATAAAATAATCTACAAGTTTATATGGGGAAAGAATGCCCCAGAACCCGCCTGTCCATTCTTAAACTATCTTTAGCCCAAAGGAGCAAACTTGCTCTAACTTAAACTTTATACTCAGGTGACCTTTCTCCAGTACTCTCTTGCTCTGGTTGGCAAACAATTATACAGCACTTGAAATCTCTGGAGTTTGTTTTATATGATATGCATGATATTTCAGGTCTCCTCTCTCCTTGGTAAACAACACCCCTTCCTTAAGGTATTTCATGCAGATAACATCTAGTACTCTTCAGGTTTGGTATAAACTACGAAATAGGCCAGAATTTAAACCAATATATGATTATTGCAAAATAATTTCTAAGGATGATCTTTTTCACCCTTCCCATTCAGACCTAGCTTTCTTGCAATGGTGAATGTCTGGCTTATCACATTTGTTCCAGTTTTTGGATGAGAGGGGGGGTTCTTCCCTTTGAACAACTTAGAGACCACCATGGCCTCCAAAATACAGATTTCTTCAACTATCTCCAGATGAGAAATTACATTCTTTGCCTTAAGTCGCTTTCTGCCAAAATCCCCACTCCAAGCCCACCTCATCTAAATATCTTTATAGATTCTACCTGGGGTGATCTATGTGGTCATTTAATTGGAAATATATACAGGGCATTGAGGGACATGATGGTGGACTCAACAAAATCAATATTAGATAAATGGAACAAGGACTTGGCCTTGGAGGTCCCATTCTCTGATTGGGTGGCTGCGGCCTTATCGGTGGCAGGTGACTTCCTTCCTTTTTGGGTGAGTTTTCCTGGAAAATTTGAATCAGATGTTTTCGAGCTCCAGCAGTCCTAACAAATTTCTTTCAGAACAATATGGGCACTGCTGGAGAAAATGTGGCTGCACTCTGGTGGATCTGAGCCATGTCCTTTGGTATTGCCCCTCCTAATGCCCATCTGGTGTAACCTTCAGTTGGAGCAGTCTAATTGTCTTGGGGAACTGATAGAATTAACAGAGAGATTCTCCTACTATCTGTGTACCTGGACCACTCCCCCCAATGGACTAAGTCGCTGTTGCCAATAAATTTCATAGCAGCTAAAAAGGCCTTTACTGGAAGGTGGATGTCACAACAGGTCCCCACTATCCAGGACTGGAGATCCATGATGACAGAAATGTATCAGATGAAAGGCATCACAGCAGCAATTCAAGATCATTCACAGGGGTTTAGAACTAAATGGCAGAGTTGGGTACTCTACCAGTAGGGGGTGGATCCTGATTTTGTACCCTGAACCTATCAGATTTGAGTCTGGGGATAGATGCTCAGCCATCTGAAAATGAGAGACTCTGATCCTATTGAAGAATGGATGTTCTGGGTAAATGACTATATCTTTAACCAGAAGTATATTACAATGGTCTAAAAGAAACAGGGGAAAAGGCAAATAGATCTAAAATATAAGAATTTCTGTCCATCTGTAAATGTTATAAGTGAGTGTATGTACCCTGTGGCAATTCTATATTATACGTCAAAATGTGCTTGTGTATATAAATTTTTCAATAAACACAAATTAAAAAAAAAGAAGTAGGGACATCCTGGACTCCTGCAAGGGGCATTCCTCAGGCAAGTAGTTAAGAAGCCCACTCACTGGGGGGGTGATACTGGACCTGGTACTGGCAAATGGGGACAGTGTTGTTGATGTCATGGTTGGTGACAACCTGGGGTCCAACCATCACCTTACAGTGTGGTTCACTATAAGGACTGGGCTAGAGCTGAGCCACACTAAGATGAGGGTTCTGGACTTCAGGAGGGATGATTTCAGGAAAATGGGAGAATACCTCAGGGATGCCCTGGCAGGAGTAGAGGAACTATGTGCAAAAATAAAGGGGGTATTGTAAAAGAAACAAATCTCTGCATCAGGCAGATTAACAAGAGCAAGAGAAAAAAGAGACCGCTATTGTCCTCTAAAGATGTAGCAGAAAAAGTAAGAGCAAAAAAACTAGCATTCAGAAAGTACAAAAAATACAGACAGTGGAAGATAGGGAAAATACCAGGATCAGTAAAAGAACGGGATAAAACTTTCTTTAGATGTACAATTGAGAAGAGGAAGACCAAAGGGGGAATAGTAAGGATAAAAAGGCAAGAAGGGGTTTGCGAGGAGGAGGACCAAAAGAAGGCAGATATGTTGAACAAATACTTTTGTTCCATATTTACAGAAGAAGGGGTAGGTAACAGGCCAAAGATAAGGGACGAGGGCATAAATGGTAGGGAAGTGGACACTAGTCCTTTTACAGGAGAGAAAGTCCTCAAGGTACTAGCACAGTTAAAAGTAGACAAGGCAATGGGACCTGATAGGGTGCGCCCAGGATACTGAGGGGGCTCAAAGAGGTGCTGGCTGCACCTCTGACAATTCTGTTCAACTTATCATTAGAAACAGGGAGGTTCCAAAGGACTGGAGAAGGAAAATGTGGTCCCATTTCACAGAAGTGGAAACAGGGAGGAAGCAGAAAATTACAGACCTGTCAGCCTGACTTCAGTAGTGGTCAAAGTAATGGAAACACTACTGAAGGAGATGATAGTGGAATACCTTGTAACCAGTAGATTATAGGATCAAGACAACCTGGTTTCACAGGGGGAGGGCTTGCCAGACAAACCTGATCGAGTTCTTTTACTGGGTAACCAGGGTAGTGGATCAGGGAGGAGCAGTAGTTGTGGCCTACTTGGATTTCAGTAAGGCCTTCAACACCATTCTACACAGACCGATGAACAAGCTGGCCTGTCTGGGAGTGGGTCAAAAAATTATAAACTGGGTAAGAAGTTGGTTGAACAACAGGAGTCAGAGGGTGGTGATAAATAGTGCCTAGTCTGGAGAAGGCAAGGTGACCATCGGGGTGCCTCAGGGCTCAGTACTAGGCTGGTCCTCTTTAATGTCTTTATTAGTGACATTACAGAAGGGCTAGAAGGGGAAAATGTGCCTGTTCACAGATGACACAGAAATTTGCAACAGAGTAGACACATCAGGGGGATGAGGAATTATTTGAAGAAGTTAGAAGAATGATTAAGGGTTTGGCAGCTGGGTTTCAATGCAAGAAAAGTGCAAAATTATGCACTTGGGGCACAGAAACCCAGGGGCTCTACCAATTGGGAGGGGAAGTACTGGCAACCCCCAAACAGGGAAAGGACCTGGGGCTAATCATTTCTCATGACCTGAAGGTAACCAAGCACTGTGATAAGGCAGTGATGAAGGCTAGCAGGATGCTTGGGTGAATGGGAAGGTAGCACCACTAGGAAAGGTAATATTCGACAGTACAGATCTCTGGTAAGACCTCACCTCGAGTACTGTGTCCAGTTCTGGAGGCCCCACCTCAGGAAGGATATTGATAAGGTGGAGGCGGTACAAAAGAGGCTACCAAAATGGTGCAGGGCCTGCATCAAAAGCCATACGAGGAGAGACTTAAGGAACTGAATATGTACTCTCTGGAGGAGAGCAGGAAAAGTAGGGTATGATAGAAACATTCAAATACCTAACAGGTATTAACAAGAATCACAGAATCTAAGTATAGAAAGGCATTTTCCATAGAAAATGAAGCCTCGAGGACCATGGGTCATGATATGAACTTGGGGGCCTCAGAGAAATGTGAGGAATTACTTTCACAGAGAGGGCGGATGCTGCAACAGCCTTCCAGTGAAGGTGGTGGGTGCCAAAATGGTGATGGGATTCAAGCATTCATGGGACAGATACAAGGGGACCTTGGTAGTAAGGTAGGGGGAGGAGAAGAACGGAGATTGAGTAGGGTCTGCGGTGGCACAGTAGGCAGGGAAAACTGAGCAGATTAGATGGGCCAAAAGCCTTTATCTGCCAGCTCAGTTCCAAAAATTAAAACTATGAACACCTGGTACTGTAAGGTGCAGGAAGAGGCCTGCTAAGCCCAGACACAGTAAACCAGCTCCAAGTATCTTGTACTCTGCAGAAAGAAGAACCACTGGCCAAAAATTATTTTCAGTACTTTATTTATTTATTTATTTATTTATTTATTTATTTATTTTATTCGGAAACAACCTTTGAGTACAAACTCTTTTACAAATGTCCCACGTCTTGAAAACAGAACAGACAATACATACAAGCATTACTTGACAAATTGCTTAGGATACATGCAAATTTTTTACTAGTACAGTGGTTCATTAGCCAACACATATGATTACATTACCAGCAAGGGTGTACTATCAGCAAGAGAAAGCTAACATTGTAGCCCTGAAGAGCCTTGTCTAGCTCACAGGTGAAAAGGAGGAAGGCACTTTGAAGGTAGGGAAGGGATGGGGAGGGCAGAAGCAGAGTGCTGGAGGCAGGAGTTGAGAACTGGATGAGATGCAGAAGGGAGGAATGAGATAAGGGTGACCTTGGATGTAAGAGAGGGATGAATAAAGAGAGGATCAGCAGACAGAAAGGTGAGGTGTTGCTATTTATAAGATAGTCCGTGTCTCCATGGACAGACAGATGACCACACAGGCCCCAGTGCTTCGGGTATGAAAACCCTTTTTCAGGGGGTGTGATCTACTATCTTATAAATGGCAATAAAGCTTTGAAAATAATCTTTGGCCAGTGGTTCTTCTTTCTGCAGAGTGCAAGATCCTTGGAGCTGCCTTATCTGCCAGCAACATCTATGTTTCTATATCATGCCCCTGAAACTCCATATATTAATATATCATATGACATGCACAGAAATACAGGTGCCTTACACTTTTAGCCAAAATGATCCATAGGTTTTAATACATTTGTATTGAAAGTATAAGTGTTCCATAGTCTCAGGTTCCATCTTAAAATCTCTCTCAAACAATATTGCTCCTGGAATGCTTTTATGCCGATGTTTACCTTTTACATTCAGTCTATAATGGCAACAAAGCCAGAGGGTATCCCACATCTTCTGTGGTATTCTTCACTCCATGAGTTGCTCCAGTATGTGGCTCTCCTGCATATTAGAGGGATAATTAAAACAAGGTGTAGTAAAAAAATAACCTTCCAAGATGGAAATATAAATTTTCTTCCTAGTTCTGCAAGTCAGATCTTGGACCTTAAGTTTCCATTGTTTTATTTTCCAGAAATGATCCACTATGTAGACTGATATATCCCTGGTAGGTTTCAGAATACTACCAAAGTAGCAGTGCCCCACTTTGAAAAAAAAATAGCTACATCTTATTTGAAAAAAGTAACTGACTTTGGTTGGTGTAGTAGCATAGTAATATGCTAATAGATAGCCAACTCGGTTAAGAAGGGGATAGGGTTAAGAAGGAGGATAGTGTTAAGAAAGGATAAAACATTTTATAGGTACATTAGGGAGTGAAGAAAGACCAAGGGAGGGTAGTGAGGCTCATAAGAGAGGAGGGTGACAGTGAAAAGCAGGATACTGAACAAATAATTCTGCTCAGTATTCACAAAAGAATAGGAGGGGAGGTATCTAATTCAATCAATAGAAGCACTCTGAATAAGGGGTCACTATTAGTTAATTCACAGAAAAAAGGGTTTTGAAGGAACTCTTAAAACTGAAGGAGAACAAAGCAATGGGGCCTGATGAGATTCACCCAAGAATTCTAAAAGAACTAAAGGGAGAACTAGTGACATCACTGACTACCCTCTTTAACAAATCATGGAAGAAGGGTGTAGTACCTGAGGACTGGAGGAGGGTAAATGTGATTCCCCTTCACAAACGTGGGAGCAAAGCAGAGGCAGGAAACTACATACCTGTTAGTTTGACTTCAGTGGTAGGTAAAATGATGGAATCACTTCTGAAAGAAAGAATTGTTGAGTACCTAGAGGCCAGCAGGGTACAGGACTCAAGGCAGCATGGATTCACAGCAGGAAGGTCATGTCAGACAATTCTAATAGATTTCTTTGACTGGGTGACCAAAGTAGTAGACCACGGAGGGGCTGTGGACATGGGCTGCCTAGACTTTAGCAAGGCATTTGACACAGTCCCACACAAAAGATTAATAAACAAATTAGCCAGCCTGGGTGTGAGTTCTAGGGTGATAGCCTGGATAAAAATTGACTGGACAACAGGACACAGAGGGTAATAGTAAACAGAGTCCACTCCAAAGAAAGGAGGGTTGCTAATGGGGTACCACAGGGTTCAGTACTGGGTCCAGTCCTTTTTAATGTCTTTATAAGTGACATTGCAGAGGGAGTGGAAGGAAACGTATGCCTCTTTGCAGATGACACAAAGATTTGCAACAGGGTTGATACACAAGGGGGGTGGAAAGGATGAGAAGGGACTTGGCAAGGTTGGAGGAATGGTCAAAAGTGTGGTAGATTAGATTCATTGCAAAGAAGTGCAAAGTAATGCACCTGGGAAACAAAAACCCAGGGGAAGAGTACACAATGGTGGGGGAGAGGTCCTAACAACAACAAAAATGAAAAGAACCTGGGGTAGTCATATCAGATGACCTAAAGGTAGGCAAACAATGTGAGAAGGCAGTAAGGAGGACTGGGAGGATACTGAGATGTACAGGGAGAGGCATCACCAGTAGAAAATAGGAAGTTATTATCCCTCTGTACAGGCAGTTGGTGAGGCCCCATCTGGAGTTCTGCATGCAGTTCTAGAGACCCCATCTCTGCAAGGACATAGACAAGATGGAGGCAGTCCAGAGGAGGGCAACTAAAATGGTGCAGGGTCTGCAAGAGAAGCCGTATGAGGAGAGACTAAAGGAGCTTAATATGTATACCCTTGAGGAAAGAAGGGAGAGGGGGGACATGATAGAAACTTTTAAGTACCTCAGTGGAATCAACAAAGTCCAAGAGGGTAGCATGTTTCAGAAAAAGAGACGTGCAAGAACAAGGGGACACAATTTAAAGATAGAGGGGGGTGGTTCAGGGGCAATGTGAGGAAGTATTATTTCACAGAGAGGGTAGTGGATGCATGGAACAGCCTTCCTGAGGAGGTTGTGGGGTCTAAAACTGTGGGAGAATTCAAGAATGCATGGGACAGACATAAGGCAATTCTTGTTGGGGTAGGGAAGAAATAGGCTGTTGGTTAACTAGGATCTATCCTGTAGTAGGAAATGGGCAGACTAGATGGGCCAAGCAGTCCTTATCTGCCATCAAAGTCTATGTTTCTATGTTAATGGAGAGGTGAAGATAAGAGAAAAGTGTGCAAGGAAAGAAAGAAAGAGAAAAGCAAGGAAGAAGGGAAGGAGAGAGGGAGAAACAGGAAGAGGGAAAAAAGAGGAGAAATCTGTGCACAAAAGTTTTGAGAAAACCTAATCTGAGAGCAAAATAAGAAGGAGGGCTAAATATTCCTAAGAATTAGGATCTAGAAGAACTAGGTTCGATGTACTTGAAGTAATCCTGCCAACATCTGTCATATACAGTGAGCCAGTTATGAATAACATGAGATAATTGGTCTAGGGAGGCATACTGAGAGAGGCTTTGAAAAACATCTGAAAGAGAAGGCACCAGAGTTGATTTCCATTTCATAAGAATCAGACGTTTGACCAGGAGAGAAAGTATGTTTAGCCACCTAAAATGTGCATGTGAGAGGAGAGAGCTATTGGGGATAAGGATGCCTAGAAGGAATAGCTTGGGGTCAAAAGGTAGTTTTTGTCCTGTTACTCTGGAGGCAAGTAAACAGACTTTATGCCAGAGCTTATTAATGGCAGTGCAAGACCACAAGATATGAAGTAGATCCCCGATGGCCAAATTGCAGCACCAGCAATTATTATTATTTAATAGGCCCATTCGTTGAAGCACAGAGGGGGTTCTATACCAAAGATTTGTATTAAAGAACTACGGGCATCTTTAAAGGTATTATGTGCAATACACCAACAATTACTCCATTGTGCGTCTGAAATATTGTAGTTAAGAAGAGTACTCCATTTATTTTTGGCCTGTATAGACTGATCAGGTAGATTATTAATAATGTCTTTGTAAATGGAGCCATTTAATTTTACTGATAAATTAGTCCAGTGCGAGATGTATGGGTTTAGAAGAGTATGCCTATACAATAAACTAGAGAGAGAGTTATAAGCTGCCCGAATTTGTATAAACTTCCAGAAGTCCTGTTTAGCAAGTTTCCATGTGACCTGCAAGTCTGAGAATGATCTAAGAGTGAGAAAATTCTGGTCCAAAATATCTCCAAGAAAGAAAATGCCTTTGTTCCTCCATGTATGACAGAAAATTGGGTGAACTTCTAGAGTGAGCAGTGGATTGCCCCATAAGGAAGCATAAAACCAGGGTGTTGGATTGGATTTCAGAATTTGTGGGTTAGTTTCAATAAAGAACAGAGGATGATATAGTCGGGTGAGATTTTAGTTTAGAGGAAATGGGATTAAAAATGAAGGAAGTGGGAAATCCTCCCAGGCACAATGCGGATTCCATTGCAACCCATAGTGGTGAGTGAGGGGAGGGTTTCTGAAACCATTTAATGGTTTGGGCCATTTGGAAAGCCCAGAGGTAGCCTTTGAACCAGGGGAGTCCAGATCCCCCTTTTTTCCAATATAATTAAAGTTTGTTGCGGTTAAATCTTGGTGGTTTCCCATCCCAGATAAAGTTACCTATTAATTTATCAATTTTAGCAAAAAAGGTAGGATGGTAAGACTAAAGGAATATTGGCAAAGAGGTAAAGAATCTTGGAAGAAATGGACATCTTAATGGCTGCAATTTTCCCCATGAAAGAGAGATTAAGAAGCTTCCATCTGTCCATAATTGTTTTGATGTTATCAAATAAGGGGTTAAAGTTAATGTCCCATATCTTCCCTAAGTTACTAGTAATTTTGATTCATAGATATGTTATACCCTGTGGTGATCAGCAGAATCCAAGAGGTATGTTCATAAACGCTTTACAGTGGTCGTTAAGTGGCATAGTTTGTGATATGCCATAATTCAAAGCAAGGCTAGAGATTTTAGTAAAATTATTCAGCAAATCAAGCAACAGGGGCCCAGCCTCATTCAGGTTTTCCAGTAAGATTAAGAGGTCATCCATGTAGGAGAGAGAAAACATATCTTTAATTGCTCACAGGTATGCCCATAATGCCAGAAGGTTGATGTAAACAAGCAGTCAGGGGTTCCATGGCTAAAATAAACAGGGAAGGTGACAGGGACAACCTTATCTAGTTCCCCTTGCTAGATGAAAGTAAGAGGAGAGAGTGGAATTAGTAAGTACTTTAGCAACAGGGAGTTATACAATAGCTTAATCCATGAGCAAAAGGTATGAGAAAGACCAAAATAAGATAAAACTTGATGAAGGTAGTCCCAGTTTAAGGAATCAAAGGCCTTCGAAATCAATAGCTATGGCTGCAGCTGGTGTCTTGAGGGATTTGGCTTTGTGAATTAAATTAAATAAGGAACAAGGTGTATCAGAACCAGATCTATGTTTAATAAAACCAGCTTAAACAATGAGTTAGCTTGGGAATCAAGGATTCAAGTCGAAAAGTTAGTAGTTTTGCAAATATCTTCCCATCCGTGTTTAATAAAGAGATGGGTCTGTAACTTTTGGGGTGAGTAGGGTCTTTTCTTAGGGATTAGGGTTATGATTGCTTTGGTGCAAGATGGGGAAGCTTGCCAGTATTGGAAGCTTCTTGGTAAACATTAAGAAGAAGGGGATATAAGGTGTCAGAAAACATTTTATAGAAATCGACAGGTATTCGGTCACCCCAGGGATTTTCTGGATTTCAAGGAAGACAAAGCTTGGATTTCCTGAAGTGAGAAGGGTTCATCTAAAGAATTTGTTTCAAGAGTAGAAATATGAGGAAGATGTAACAATTTAAGGAACTGTTGAATTTGTAAAGTAGATGGAGGATTTGTGTTAAGAGTATAGTTTTGATAAAAAGTTTATAGAGGGGTTGTCAGAGTGAATCGTACCCTGTTCATCTTTTAGGTCTGGATATGTCATTCCATTTGTTGTACTTTGAGCTGGTAAGAGGAGTTTCCCATTTTATCGCTGTGTTCCAAAAACTTATATTTAAGTTTAAACAAGGCCAGTTCAGTTTTATGAGAAATTAATTCATTAATTTTAACTCTAAGTCGAAGAATTTCAAGATGAAGTTGAGAATCAGGACAGTGCTTATTAGAAGAAAAGTATAAATTCTCTTTAGCCTTAAGAGATGTTGCCAAGTCAACCAGCTGTTGTCCCCTTACTCTTTTCCTATGTGCAGCATAACTGATAATTTTCCCTCGAATCGTAGCTTTAAGAGCTTCCCATGCAGAGGACATAGAAGATTCAGTTGGGGCATTGTGAAAGAGGAAGTGCTGAATTTGTGCTTTGGTCATGGGTAAGAAATTGGGATCCTTGAGAAGGAGAGGGTCCAGCAGCCAGTAAGAAGATTTAGGTGCTAATGGGCCCCACAAAGTTGCAATTTTACAGGGAATGGTCCGAGATTCTGATGGGAGATGGATGAATCAATAGTTTTATCCATTATAACAGGAGAGGCTAACCAGTAGTCAATTCTACTGTATGTCTTATGTAGAGAGGAGTAAAAAGTAAATTCTCGATCATGGGGTGAGGAGGTGCCATACATCAGCTAATCCAACATCTTGCATTAGTAATGGAGGGCTTTAATACTTCTAGGGTGGGCCTCTGTAGTGGGCTACTTGTCAATACTGGCTTCTAAAGCCAAGTTAAGATCCCCTCCAAGAATAACTGGTGTATTATCAGTGTTAAAGGATAGAATCTGTTGAGCTAAATTATGAAAATACTCCAGAGAATCGGAGTTGGGTGCATAGACATTAACAAGCAGAAGAGAACCAGAGTTGGTATTCAGTTTGACCATCACCCATCTGCCATCAGTATCGGAAACAGAGTTTACAAGGGACCATTTGAGACTCTTATGAATAAGAATAGCAACTCCACTTTTTTGAGGTATAGGATGATTAGTAGATCTGACTGACCCAATCTTTTTTAAGTCTATGAACATCCTCTGCTAATAATTTTGTTTCTTGAAGGAAAGCAATTTGTGTCTTATGTTTTTTGAGATGTGAAAGAATTTGCTTCTGCTTACAAGGAGAATTAAGACCCTTCACATTCCATGTATATAAAAATATGGCACTCATATTGCTACTGTTAAAGAAAGGAAATAATCGCTGGAGTGTGAAGGGACAAATAAATGAGGCAGAGGATGAATAGAATACAATATAGAGAGCTTACATATATGCAGAGAGTGGCAGAAACATTCAAGACAAAAAAAGTGAGATATATGATACATGAGTGGCACAGATATTTTATTAAAGTTAGAATAGAGATGGGGAAGGAGAAAAGTCATTAACAACAACAATACTAGTAAGCTGAATAACAAAGAAAATGTTTTATGGGTGTGAGGAGATACAAGTCAGCCAACTGGCTAAGAGACTCTCTCACCACACTCTGGGACGTTGATGTAGGGAGGAAACTAGGGAGGACTGGTTATAAATATCAGCCCAAACCTAAGTCTGATCCCAGTAATATAATAAAGTAAGTATTCCTGATAAGCTAAACTGAAAGGGAATAATACCAAGAAAGGCAGGGGACTGTAATAACCTCAGCTTAATTCTAAGCTAACAGGACAAGGTATAAGAATAAAGCTAAACACCAGAACTTACTTATAAACATTAGTAGTAATAGTACTAGATATACCAACTCGAAATAACAGTAAATTAAAGAACCATATATGAGATGCCAGTACAGCCTAGACATAGAGCAAGGAATTCACGGAGCCAGGTGGAATGCAAATGAACAAATATGAAGGGAAAAGTAGATCATTACCACATTAGAGTGACTCTGAGTATACTTTGCAGTGCAACAAAATAAGTACATAATAAAATAGAATATTGGGGGAAGAAGAAAGGGAGGTCAATTTAAGCCCTTACGCCCTGAGTCAAATGCAAATCGGGATTATGTGGAGAGGTATAGGCTTCAGTGATAACTGTAGACAGAAGAGATAGTCATAGTAAAGATCAGCTCCGATTACTCGAAAATTGCCTAAATAGGTGTTAGATGGGGTGACTAGGTCTAGAAGACTAGGCCCAGAGAGCCCCAAAACAGGAGGGACCACACAGCAGTGGATTTCTATAATATCTGTAGGCTTCGAGTAAAATAAAGAGCATAAGGAAGATGTAGATTGACAATCCTTTGCAACAGTACACCAAACACAGCTCACCTCTTTGAGTGCTAATGATAGTTCCATATTGTAAACAGGAGGTAGTAAAAATAATGGAGCGTAGGGAAGGAGATAGATTAAATGTAGTTGCAATAATACTTAAGAACCTATCATCAGGAGAGGGAAGGGGTAAATTGCTTTGTAATATACAACAATTCACATGTGAAAAAAGAAAAGGCAATAATCAGGATGCATACCGATTGAAGATATGCAACTGAACAGCCAAAAGACTATAAACCTGATGCACTGCTAAACTGGAGAGTAAAAGGCTAGATACAGAGAGCCTGTTTAGTGAGGTAATGTATAAGATCTAACACTAAAATAATGGGTTAGAAAAGCATTGCTGATATAGTAAAGTTCCCTTGAAGACCTTTAAGCTGCTCCTTTAAACAGTGCAACAAAAAGTAAATTGATTGCTCCGCAATGTATAGCCTTTGTTTTCTGCACCCCCTGGGAGCGAAAGCAACCAGGTAGCATAGACTGTAGAGTGGGCAGCTAGGCAGAAAAAGTGTACTGGCACTCCCTTTAAGTATCCTGGAAGCACAATCTACCAAGATATAGCAACTGTGACCATATTACTGACCATATAAGCTCATGACACCTTAGATTTATTAGCAGGATTGTGACTATTGATGTTCTTTCTTTTGGTCTTTGCCTTACGTTTCTTTTTGGGCAGCTCTAAAGATTTGAGGGGGGAACTTGCAACAACTTCTGCCCATGAAGTATCAGCAGAAATACATCCCTGAGGCACAGGCCCCAAATTTGAGGGATGTTCATCTGAAATTTGATGGGAAAGATCATCCTGCAAGGAGTGCATGTCATCCTCCAAAAGAGCAAACTTATTGCTCAAAGGAATAGAGGGGTTGATTTGAAGGTGAGAGGATGCAGCTTGGGGTGTTTGGAGTGAAACCTCACTAGAACAGCATGAAAGTCTTGAAGAATAATGCCCGACAGAAGCTTCTCTTGCAGCCGCAGTTGATTGCCTTGGGGTCAAATCAGATGCGCGTTGTTGTTTGGGGCTGCAAGTTCGCAACACTTTCCCCATCGCCCTTGTACTCTCATCATCCACCCTCCGTGGATACCAAAGCTGTGGTTCAGGTTGTCAATTGCTGCTGGACCTCCCAGGTAAGATTACAGAGAGAGACCTCCAGATAGTTGGCTAAGGCATCAGGGGTTTCAAAATCATTGAAGGAACAGCCTGAGAAAGGTGTAGTGTCAGGATAACGAGAGCAAATGTAATGCTTCTTTGGTGGAGGATTTGTTTAAGTGGATTGCAGGCCTTCCTTCTGATGGTTAAATCTTTGAAAAGTCTCTGTAGATGGAAATATTAAACTTTTGCCACTGAAGTTTCCCCATTTCTCTGGCTCGTTTCAGTATTAATTCTGTATGGGAATAGTTCAAGAAGCGAGCAATGATGAGCCTTGGTCTCTGGTCTGATGTTGGCCTGGGACCCAGAGTGCGGGGAGACTGCTCAATGATTAACGTTAGGTCAGGAGGCAGTTTAAGCATTGCAGGCCGCACATATAATAAAGCGCAGTGGTGTCTCTTAATTCTACACCTTCAGGGAAGCAAAAAAATCGTAAATTGTTGCGACGATTACGATTTTCAATATCGTCAATTTTGGCTTGTAGGGACTTAATAGTTCAATCTTGATTGCGGACAGTAGCCTGGAGGTCATGGATAGTAATGGTGTTACAGGCAGTTGCTTTCTCATTAAATGCAATTTTCTGGCTAAAAGTTTCAAGAGTGGTCACATTCTGTTGGGTGGAGGTTTTTAGATCATTAATCTCAGCCATCAGTTTAAAAAACATTACTTCCACTCTAGCAAGTGAGCTTTGCTGTGCTTGGAGATCTGCCATGGTGCTGATGGAGGAGGCCTAGTATGCTGCAGTACAATGTAGAGTAACTGAATATAAGTAGATGATGGATCAAAAATGACTTACAAACTGTCAGGCAGTAAGATTACAAGATGGTCACAGGAGTTGATACCAAAGAAAGGTCTGGTGAAGGCTGGATGAGGTTAGATTGCAGTCATTCCTGCAGAGATTCTGAACTATGCTGCCATCTTCTGCCTGGTCAGGACATGCCCTCTCGTATGTTTTCTGATGCAGTCCCTGCACCATTTTGGTTGCCCTTCTCTGGACTGCCTCAATTTGGTTAATGTCCTTGTGAAGGTGTGGCCTCTAGTACTGCATTCAGTATTCCAGATGGGGCCTAACCAGTGTCTTGTAAAGAGGGATTATTACCTCCCTCTTACGACTTGTGATACCCCCTACTAATACACCCCAACATCCCCATAGCCTTACCTACTGCTTTAGTGGTCTGCTTGGATAATTTCAGGTCATCTGTGATGATGATGCCCAAGTCTCTTTCTTCCCTTCTGACTGCCAGCAACTCCCCTCCCAACCTATAGGTGGCTTCAGGGTTTCTCTTCCCTATGTGCATGATCTTGCACTTCTTTGCGTTAAACCCCAGTTGCCACTCATCCAACCATTTTTCCAGTTTATCCAAATCTCTTCTCATTCTGCCCACCCCATCTGGATCATCTACTCTGTTGCAGATCTTGGTGTCATCTGCAAACAGACAAACCTTATCCTCCAGTCCATCTGCAATGCCACTGATGAAGATATTGAAGAGGACTGGCCCCAGGACTGATCACTGAGGTACCCCACTTGTGACTTGCATCTCTTCTGACTGTATACCGTTTACCACCACTCTCTGTTTTCTGCCCGTCAACCAGTTTGCCACCCAGTTGACCAACTTCTGACCCACCCCAAGCCTAGCCAGCTTATTAATCAATCTTCTATGTGGAACCATATCAAAGCTTTGCTGAAGTCAAGATATGTGACATCAACTGCTCCCTCTTGATCCACCACTCTGGTTATCCAGTCAAAGAAATCTATGAGATTAGTTTGACAGGACCTTCCTTTTTTAAGCCCATGCTATCTTGGATCCTGTGCCCCAATGGATTCCAGGTGTTGCACTATCCTTTCCTTAAGGAGTGCCTCCATAATCTTGCCCACTACTGAGGTAAGACTGACTGGTCTGTAGTTCCCTGCCTCCTCCCTGCTACCACTCTTGTGGAGCGGGATCACATGACCCCTTCTCCAGTCTTCTGGGACCTTTCCTGTGCTCAAACACTCACCAAATAGTTCTGATAATGGCTCTGCTAGTTCCACCCTTAGCTCCTTTAGTATCCTGGGATGTATGCCATTAGGTCCCATTGCATTGTTCTGATTCCCTCTGACCTCAAGAGTGAAGCTCAAGAGGTCCATGGGAATCAGAACTCTGAGGTGGCACAACACACTGGTTAAGCATACAGTTGTTCTGCCTGAATTTTTATAGTGAATAGTATTATGTGAAATGTGTGTATTGTGTTTTTTATCTTTCTTCACAAGTAAACTGACTTGTGCAGTCTCTAGAGGTTCTAGAATGCAATTCTACCACAGAAGGGTAAAATCACATTCCATGACCCTTGAACTGTGGTACAACAGCATTTTGAAAAGGATGGAATTCTATACAGAACAATGCTCCACTATACACTATAAAGTTTTTTTATCATACAAATTCTTTTGTTTCATTATTGGCCACCCTTTCCATGTGTCTACCTTTTGTTCAGCTAGTTTTACTTTTTCTAGCAAATTTAAACATGCAAGATCATGTCTGCCATAAATAACACCACCATTTTAACTGATTCAGGTGTTACGTGATGCCCACTAATAGTAACAATTTTTGAATTATCCTTCTTCTAATGGTATTCTATATTTTAACTTGATTAAGTTTTAATCCTGAAATTTTAGTATACCCATTTAAACATCTTAATGTTCTTTCCCTGGATGCTACATCAGATACTATGGCAAAAATATCATCTGAATACATTAACTCACAGGGGAACACATGATACTTGGGCCCCTCTACAGGATTTATGGTATCATCCTGTTCCAATTTCCAAAGAACAGGGTCCAGACAAAAAACATAGAGCATAGGGCTCAGCAGACATCCCTGACTAACTCCTTTGCATGTATGTATTGTGGAGTCGACAACTCCATTCACTACTGGTCTTAATGTTGCAAAGGTGTATAGTAATTTTATCCAAGAAATAAAAGAGTTTGGCATGCCATATTTTTTTTAAGACAGAAAATAAATATTCAAGAGGGACACTATTAAATGCCTTTTCCTGATCCAGACCCAGAAGGTAGCTTTGTACATGTTTATGTTCAAATAATTCTCAGGTTAATAGCAAATTGTCCATTATATTCCATTCTGGTATAGCACCAGTTTGTGTAGAAGACATTAACATTTTTGCTGCTATAAGCAATCTAGTTCCTAAGATTTTGGCTAAAAATTTCCAATCAGAATTGATTAAGCTGATTGGCCTTCAGTTTCTTAAATCTCTCTTAGATCTCTTCTTGGACCAGGTGACACCCCTCCTTCTAATGACATAATAATATCCTTAATTCCATCTTTAGATATTGGAGCTGTTAACATTTCTAACTCACTATTAGACAGTGATGGAAGTTGTAAGCCTTCAAAAAATGAATTTGAATGTTCCAGACCCAATGTAGGGATGCCAAACAATTCTTCTGTGTATATATACAGCACTAGGTCCAAAGAGTGCTGGCAAGAATAGTGTCAGCTAGGAGCGCACAGGGAAAAAAGGCACTGATTTTTCTTTTGTGGGGGGGCTGTGCCACCCGCACCCCTGGACTAAAGCATTCTAACTCCGGGGGGAGCGGATATCAGGGAAAGTTAAAAATCGTGAGGCCATGGAATAGTGTTTCCATGGCCCCAGTAAAATATTGTAAGTTCTGAGTATATGAAAAGGGTTGGGAGACCAGGATTGGAACCCTAGTCTCCACTACTGCTGGTCAAACTGCTCTATGCACCAGCCCTTTACACCATGGGAGCAGCTTGGCCAGTCTCCTTGATCCTGATGCTCTTGTCTCTGTCCAGCACCATGGACAATGACTAGGGGAGCGCTTACAGCAAGTGCTGTAAAATCTCACTTGCTGTCCATGTGAGCACTTACCAGACTAGTGCTGTGAATTGTGGCACTATTCTGGTAGCGCTCACTTGATCAGGTACCTGAGATACTTACTGTTGTATTGAAGTGCTGTCTTTCTGAAAAAAAACAAAGAATCCATCACCTGTGCTATATATTTTTCTCAATTCTGTTTTACATCCCTCATTAGGATTTACATGCTATGCTCTCCCTGTGTCCAAATTTCTGTTCCAAAAACAAAGAGGCAGCCCAATTATATTAAAACTCGATCTTCTATTTATTCAGTTGTTTAATTTGGGACTCATAATTATTCCCAGTTTCTGTTTTTAAAATATCAGTTTCATTACAAAGTTTTTAGCCTGTTTCTGAAAAAAATATTTTAAGTCCTGTTTAGTGTCTAGCCACCAAGTTAAATTATCCTCATATAATAGCTTTACAGACTTTCAACCATCTTAGAGTCTTAAGAAGGTAGTACTGTGCAGTGGTTTAAGGCTCTCAGCTACAAATCTGGAGACCTGGGTTTGAATCCCACAGTTGCCACTTGCATACTGTGTGACCCTGAGCAAGTCACTTAACTTTCTTGTGCTCCCAGATCGCACCTGTAAACAAGCTTTCAACTTAGTGTGTCTCTCCTGGTTTAAAAAAAAAGTCACTTTAAAACCGAAAGGATTTAATTATTTACTCATTCTCGGATTACAAGTACCTTTGAGCACAGGACAGCTGATTTACAAAGGTTCCATGTCAAAGAATGGGGAGGGGTAAACTTAGACAAAGGATAACCTAATAACTTTTACAGATATCAGTGAAACATCGCTATACATAATTGAAAGAACATTCTCAGTTACATTTGTAATACAATACTGGTGGTATAAACCAAGTGGAAGAAAGGGGGTCTAGAAGTTGAGGAGGGTCAGAAATTGTGTGGGATGGGTAGCAGCCAGGTGGCCTTGTCATGGGAAAGTGCTGTAGATAGAAAAGGGTGAAAGTAGAGAGAATAGTTGGGGGATGGGTGAGACAAATATGGGTATAAGGGGTAGGAGGAGAGAAAAGTGGGGGCAGAGCAACATAGGAGAGAAAGTGCCAAGAGGTCAAGTGATGCCCAGGATCTAAACATGACTCTTGAAATGTTTCATTGGTGATTGGGGTGTGAAATGGAGATGAGGGTGGGAGGAGGAGAACAAGGCTAAAGGGCCTTGTCAGGCTAGAGTAGGAAAGGCTAGTTTCACTGGAGGGCAAAACGCTGTAATTAATTGGAGCAATCACAGGTGCTCTCATTCATGATGGCTGGTGCAGAAGGCATTTAAACTTGGTCATATGAGTTAGGGTAGTTAATTCAAAGCCTAGGACATTTAGCCAGTTAGGGGTTCTATACAGGAAAGACTGCTGGCACTGTGAAGTCCGGAACATGGGTACTAGTGCATTTAAACATGATGCATTTAACCACCAAATTCCTTTCTCTGTAACAGGGGACCCAACATGTACTCCTATGAGGCAATGGTCAAGTGGTTTCTATAGGTATGGTGACTTGTCACATGGTAGCTATTCCAAAGAAACTGAAAATCAATACGGGATGATAGACTGTCTTTTCTTAAGGCTTGGGTTGGAGGCCTAGATATTGTTGAAAACTATCCTTAAGTCTGGCAGTTTTATATAAATATTTTAAAACAACTGAGTCACTGTACAGTTTCTCAGTTTTCCCACTTTTGTCAGCCAAGGATAGTATACAGTTAAAAAATCACCCCCATCTCAGTACCACAGCTCTTGCTGTATATAAATGCAGTTGTATTTGTTTAAATAATGCAACTCTAGCTTTGTGGGGCATATTTATTTTAGGCTTTTTATTTGAAGGCATCTGATTAGTACCCATTCCACAGGGGTACATTAACTTTCAACAGATGCCCACTAAATAAAAAGTCCCAGCACAAACCTGCCTCATGCCTAGCCAAGTATCCTTGTTCCCAGCTTGCCTTGTCATTGGTTGAAACACTGGGCACATGATTTCAAACTGACACCATTTTCCCACTCATCTAGTGACAGGAAAGCACAGAAATTGTCATATCCCCTGCTCTGTACAGACCAAGAATATGCACAAAACATGTTTTGTCTCTCATTTTAAAGCTGTTCAGCAAGCCACAAAGTTTTTAAACTGACCACTTCCAGCACCGTGTCAAACATTTTCTATTTAAATCAGCCCCTGCCCCACTATACTGCACTCCACTCACAGCCACCAGCTGGCAGATGGCCACCCCACCCCAGTCTGTGTCAGCGAAAACCCAATACATCACATTCAAACACAAAAAGAACAAGCCTGATTTTGTTTCTGTTAAATATCACAAATGAAACCATTCCTGTGTACCTACATTGCTGCAGCAGCCACAGTACTGTTGAGTCCCCCAGCTGACTCATGCCGCCAGATTTCACTTGGGTGCTACTCTTTTCACACCCTAGTCCTCAGATTCAGATCAGGTAGCAAAGACCAGAAACCCATAAATCAACGAAAAAAGAAAACAGCAAGAACTCAGTCCCAGTCCTCGGTGCACGCAGCAAGACCAGAAAACTGGAGAGAAGAAACAGCCATTACTTCAAATCCCCAGGGCAGGCAGCGAGGATCACAAGTTCCCATTGAAATGACATATGAACGATTCTGATTCACAGAGCAGGCAGCAGAGACCAGAGGAAAAAAAAACAGGAAACATAGTCTGATTCATTCCTGGTCCTTAAGGTAGGCAGCAAGGACCAGGAAACCATAAACAAACACAAAGAAACAAAGAAAAAAAGCTAAGCAGGGCATGAAATGAGCAGTAAATCATCACTGTAATGAGATGTAACAGCTCCCCCTACTGACAACTACCGTAGCAAGCATTCCAGCAGTAGAGGGACTACTTTATCAAAAAAGCACCAAAAATATAATTGTAGTCATTTTTTATAGGATTACTTTCATTTTTTTGTAATCCTAAAAAAAATAACAAATGTAGCCTATTTTCTAAGCACAATAATACCCTCCAGGGTGGGTGGTATGGGCAATACCAGACTTTGCAATGGGCTATTAGCCTGCAGCATCAGGCTTCATTACACGTTGGGTAGTCTGGTATAGCCCAATCTACTCCCTTCTGTTGAAATTATTGCTTGCATAAACCTCATTGTTTGGTCACCAAAAGTAACATCTAATATTAATACCTGTTCTGGTACCAAAACTACTGTATTAACTCAGTAACCTCAGGGTTTATGGATTTAAATAAAATTCCCAATCCTGAACAAAGATCTTCCCCTACAGACCAAAAGGAGGGCCCTCCAAACCATTCCCATGAGGCTTTGCCTATTTCTCTTACAGAATACAGCCTAATATATTGCAGAAAATGGATCTCATAAGGTAAATCATGCAATATTGTAAAAGTAGGCGTTCTCCTTTTAGTATTTTTGACACTATTAACATTCAACAAAGCACAATTCAGACTAAAAAGTGACATGAAGATGAGAAAAAGAAACAGCAAGCTGTTTAATTTGCCATGTGAATGGTCTTTTTTTCTTTTGCCCTCCTCCTTCTAGACATATCTGATTCAAGAGAAAATCACTCATTGCCTGTAGAAGGAGTCAGTTGAGAGTACAGTATGTCACAGAGGAGACATCTATTTCATCCTCTGTATCACCCCATGCCTTTCTTCTCAAAAGAGCAGAAAACCAATTGGACAAGGGAACACTAACTGTTTTTGAGAGTTTTACTTTGGTTGTCCTCGCTTACCTGGTCCTAAGGGTGACCATTTGAAGTTGGTCTGTCATGGAAGTATTTAGAGGGAGCATGGGTCTCTCCTGAGGTTACTCTGATGCATCCATCTCCTCTTCTAGGTGATAAACTGCAACCAGCCTGTTCTTTATTTGCTCCAGTCATAGGTATTCTGGTTTCAGAGGCAGCATCGCCTGTGTTCTGCATTTGTTCTAGTGTGTGCACAGATGGTATGGTATCTTCTACCAAAATAGATGTATCCCTTCTGTTAAGAATGGCTTCTTCTCCTCCCATTTCCTCCTCAGGTTGTTCATTGTCTCAGGGCATTTGGTCTCTATCTCCCACAGGGTATTTTTTATGAGACTCAGCCCTGACTCTGACGTTGTTTTTGGGCTGCGTTAACATAGTAATCATGTTCCAAGGACAGTTCCAATATGTATGTCCTTTCTCATCACAGAGATTGCAACAAACAGGATTTTTAGAATTTATTCTTGCATGACCAATCCCTGAGCAAAGGGAACACTTCAGCTAGTTGCACACACTATTCAAATGAGTTGTGGCTCCACAGGGAACACAAGACTTTGGCTGCCCTGCATATAAAATGAAACCTTGATCTCTTTCTAAGTAGAAGTAAAATGGTAGATGTTGCAAACGGCCACTCACATGTGGTAATCGAACTTTTATTTGCCAGCCTCCAGTCTAAATGTGTTCCGAATCCATAATGGGGTCTGGGTGACCAAGTAAAGTATATCTAGTTTTTAACCAATATGAGATGCCTAATATGCAAACTCCTTTATTTTTAAATATTAAAGTGATTGTTTTAAAGGTTGGTTTTGTGAGAGGAATTGTGAAAAAGGAGACCATAGTGGGGTATGCTTTACTTTGTGGTATCTGACCCAACATTTCTCCAAACCATTAGCTGTTTAGAAGCTGATATTAAATACAGAGTCCTCAGAAGTATGTATCAGGGCAAACATTTCTGTTGCCAGGAACCCCAGACTTTCTTTTAAAAGTGTTTTTCCCACAAATACGTGGACAGGGTCTTCTTCCATACCTCCTTTATACTTTATGTGGACTGCATTCCTATGTTTTGCTGGTTCAGAGGAGTGTGAAATAAGCCTGCATATGAATGGCTGTTTCTTCTCCCACTGCCAAAATCACCCTGCTGTGCCTGTGGATTGGAATCTCTGTTGTTTCCACCTGCTGTAGCAGCCTCTGGAGGTTTTTTTTTTGGGGGTTGAAAATCAGCAGTATTATCCCCTGAGTCTATTATATTATCAATAGTGAACTCATCCATTGTAGTATTGTCAGCATGTTTACTTTGATTTCCTTTGACAGGATTTGAGAAGAATCTTGCACATCTGTTTTCTTGAGCTGAAATTTAGGATTTTGTGTAAGCTCTAAAGACAAAGGCAGTTCTAATGGGGACTGCTCAGAGTCTAACTAAGTGTCTTCCAGGGTGTGTAACTGGTGGCTATTTTCCCCATTTCATTAGTAGTAACTGGCCCCGGTGACTACCAAGATTCATTGCCCATCCCCCTATTTCTCCCAACCTACTTGAAGCAAGGCTGTTTCAATAGGTTTTCCAGAAGCTGATATACCGCTAGAGGTTGAGGGTTGAGGCAGATTTTTTATGTGATGTCATTTTGTCACTGAACAATTGTTTCTGTGCAGAACTGAACTGTTTACTAGAGCTTTGTTTCAGACTTGTGGTGGAATGCACAGCTGCATGCAGAAGCAGAGACGTTGAGAGGTTCACTCCTATTTTGGAACAGGTATACCATCATTGCCTGTTTCCTGTATTCCTCAATAGGAAGAACAAATGAGTCAAAAACTAATAATTTTGTTTAAAACTCAACATTTTTTTCAGTCTAACTTGTGCTGCAGTTACTTTGCTGGAATCTACTTTATCGCACCCTAGTTTCACTTCTGATGTCGGGGTCTAGACTACGAGGCAGCGCTGTGGAGGGTGGTCACTTTAAAGACAGTACAACATACTGCTTTGATATATTGAGCATCTATGGAATCTCCTGATTCTCTTGGAATATTTTTATTTGAATTCAGTTTAACTGAAGGCTCTTATCCAAAGTAGCCTTTTAGAAAGAAAACCCTTATTGCCTTAACTGAGTTTTGCTTCATACTTTCAGTACAAGTTGACGACAATTTCAATTTCTGTATTAGGTATATAAAAAGTGCTATAATGGCTGTAAGGCTCTTCACACAGTGCTATGAAGTGATATTAAGTGATATGTTTCTATGTTTGCATTCTTCTTTCTTTTTTTAAATTTATAGATATTTTTGATTTTATTCTCATAACTGGCAAGATATGATCCTCTTTTTAAGTTACTAGGGAAAACAAGTTAACCAAATCAATTAAACAATATAAATCAACTGGATTAGCTAACTGCAGCAACATTTTTGCCACAGTTGCACATACTTAGAGGACAGAGTAATAGCTTCATTCTTAATTAGACTGCTTTGGTTACCTAGCTACAAATTATAAAATATTAACACCTGGTGGTGCACAAGTGTAAAGTCGCAAGAATTAGTACTTGGCAATTAAAACCCTGAAAGATTGAAAGATTGACTCTTATATTTGGTTGGTTAGAACTTTTTTAAATCTGCACCACATGGTGCATTAAAAGAGCATGCATGGCATCTTAAAGCAAAGCCGTGGACCTGTGCTTACCTGAGAACCATCTCGTTATTATATCTTGCTTTACCTTAAAGGATTAAAGGCATTTTTAAAATATCTGTTAAGAGTTACGTATTGTACTTGTCACTGCCGAAGTGTGCTTACCCTAATTTTAAAAGAAAACTAGAAACTGAAGGGTATTACTTGTGGGTAAAGCCATAAGACTTTGTGACATTGTAACTGTAGCCCCTGCAGTGAGATATAATAGCAGGAGCAACTCGTTATTTGCTACTTTGCTGGTTACTGTCCGGACTTGAGACCAAGGCAGATGACTTAGTGTACTGCACTGGAGCTGTAACTATTCAATTTAAATTTGGCTAAAGTGGCAATGGAGGTAAAGCCTTTTTGTTTTTGACAATAAAGGCATTTTTTATAACTAACCTAATTTTAATATTCTCTAAAATTTGCTAACACAGTCGAACAAAATTTGCTGATTTTTTGATGTGTCCTTCGTCTGGTTATCTAATTGCTGTAGACAGTTTAAAAACTTAGAACTAGTGAAACTTATAAAATCTGTTTAACCTGCAAAACTTGCTAAGAGATTCTAGTGGAGCCATCTGATACTGTATTATACTATACATAGTGTATTATTGTTGTAACCTTAGATTCAGTGGATATTCACTAGTGACCAAAATTGCAATAAGTTAAATTTATGGATTATAAGGATCAAATTAAAGTAAATCAGACATACTATATAATAAGGTACAGGATGAAGAAAATAAACAGCCTTTTCTGACTAGAGATCAATACTGAATAAGGAGGGTGGAGGGATATTCTCTCCTCGCATACATTACCTTCTTTTCTTTGTTGTTTGCTTTTGCAGCTCATATTTGTCAGATTCACTTTTACCGACTGCACCATGCTGAGGTTGTTACCAGCACAAATTCCTCAAAGAACAAAGGAATCACCTGAACTGAAATTTGCTGTGTTCTAAGAATTAAGAGAGTCTACAATTACATCTGCAACTATGCTCAAGTTGGTGGAAACTGGTGGAAGTGCATAAAGTGGTCACATAGACTGGAACTTAAGAAAGACGCCAAGGTTAAAAAGGACTGTAATAACTCTACAAGTATGTGGTAAAATCTTGATAGATTATCTGATAGACTTGATAGACTATTTTTAAATAGAACTTGTTGCAATACATTGTTATTTTGTTTCTATTGCATGCCACTGTTGATTTGTTTCCTCTTGTGGCAGGTTGCAAACAAGGAGTAAAAATGATTGATGAAGATTTTGCAGCCATACAAAATGAATCTATTACTTAAAATATTACAAAACTTAAAGGTGAAAAGGAAGCAAACAAGAAAAAGAGACAGGAAAAAGTATACAGCCATGTACCAAAATAAAAATTAAAACAAATTAAACAAATAAAAAAAAAAAACTAAACAATGAAAAGGGAAGGGGGATGGACAAACACTCATTGCTGAACACTTAACAAAGAGTGTAAAAGATTCACATATTAGCAGAACTACCTTATCACCAGTAATAGAATACACTACAGCAGTTAAACTAAAAAGGGTAGATGAAAGCTGTGAATGTATAACTTCATTAGAAGGGTCCCCAAATGTATCATTTGACTCACATATAGAGCCCTCCACAACTGAAATACAATCTATACAATCACAAAAAGAAGGTAAAACAATATGTGAAATATCCAGCTCCCATTCAAGTTAGAAATCATTTCACAAACTGATAGCTATTATCAACTACCTTTATAAACTAATCAGACAAAAGTCATGGCACTCACCATTTGCACAGGAAATGAAACAAAGAGTCTTGGTTTCTTTTTGAAGAAGAGCAATTTTCTTTGTTTATTCAGGTAGCCACATAAACCAACAAACAGACCCTACTGGGTCAGTAGCACAATAGGAAATGACCTGTGACATTTCACCTTCGTGTAAGGCATCCTATGCAAGTGATGAGTGCCATAACTTTTGTCTGATTGGCATTTGTCTGAAAGGACCATCTTCTTGAAGGTGGAAGTAAGCTGCTTTGAAACAACTGGGAGCTGTGAAGGAGACACTTGGTATTGCTTTGTGTTTGCTTTTTTGAATCAAGACAGGGTTGAAATATTGCTTATGTACTTGTAGATTGGGAGTGTACCTTCTGAGGGATTGAAATATTGCAAAATTAATGTTCCCTTGTGGATAGTTGGCTTTTTGTCTGCTAGTATTTTGGTGACAGTTTGCATCAAACTATTTTTGGTACAATTAACTATTTACTGGTGGCTGAGGATTTGTCATAGCAAGGTCTGCAGTTTAGTGCAGGTTAGTTGAGGTTTGCATATTTGACCCAGTGACTCAGGTGGAACAAATGGTTTCCTCTGATTGTCTTCAGAGCACAGAACACCAGGTTTTATCAGGCTGGGTCAGCGAAGATTACATCATAGGTATTGGGCTCAACTGCTTTATTTTTCTCTGACTGAAACTGTTTTTTGCAGAGTATTTTCTTTGTTAAATTATTGTGCAGTTTGTCTTGCTGAAAGGAAGGTCAGTACTCACCATGGAGGTGCAGGTTGTCTTGCTGAAAGGAAGGTCAGCATGCCCCAGGGTAGTGCAGGCTGTCTTGCTGAAAGGAAGGTCAGCACTCACCAGGGTGGTGGGTCAGAGCTGTAGCTGACTGTTTCTGAAGGGCACGGGCTTGGTCCCACCCACCCTTCCCCTCACACCACCCACTCCAAGGGTGTCATTTCCTTTATACCAGGGGTTCTGACATTAGTTCCCCGAGGGCAAGGGGCATACAACTGTCATATCTTTAACAGCCCAACGCACTGCCTAGAGTGTAAAATGCATACACCACCAACAAAAAAGACAAAAAGAAATATTAAACAGAAAGGGAAAGAGACATGTAGGGAGTGGCGCAATGCACTAGCTGTGGGGTGGCAGTCTTCCAGGAGGCATTCTGGAGGCTGTAATGCTGCCCTATTTGCAGGCAACTTTCTGCTCTGAGAGAAGAGGTAGCCCATCTCCAGGCCAGCCTGGCAAGAAGTAGGGAAACCTCCCCCACCCAGGTAACACCAGGACCACCACCACTGCCTCAGAGGTTGCAAAGAATGAGGAGTGTTTGGACCATGGTGGACTCAGAGAGGGTGAGGGTGGTGGAACAGAGGTGAATCACTCTAGTTGTACCGCTCCACAATTCATTCACCATTCTGGTGGAGCATGATTCTTCTATGGAGGCACCTGCAGTAGAGACTAAGGAGGATGCTAGGAATCTCCACAAGGGAGACCCACAGGAGGGTGGCATGGGGACACCATGTGGGAAGGAAGCAGCTCCTGGTGGAGGACCCAGTTATTATTGGGGGTAGGAATTGGGGGAGGAGAGAGGGAGGTAAGGTGCCTGCCCGGTGCCATGGCTTAGAGGACAGGAATAAATCCTCAGGCTTGTTGGAGCAGCTGCATGGGAGAGGAGTTTAATGTCATTGTCCACCTGTGGACAAATGACCTAGCTGGGCATGGGATCAGAGCAGTGCAGGAGGAGTTTGTGGAGTTGGGGAGGGTCTTAGACAAGTAGCATGCATGGTAACCTTCTTGGAGGTGCTGCCCATCTATGGCATGGATGAGGCTAGGGTACTCCACACCATGTGACTCAATGAATGGTTGAAAAACAGGTGTGGAGCACAGGGTTTTGGCTACACTGGGGACTGGGAGTCTACCTGGAGGGATACAGGCCTATACCAGCACAATGGTCTGCATTTATCCAGGAAGAGAACCAGGCTCCTAGATAACAGGTTTAAATGCTTCATTGGCAAGCCTTTAAACTAGCCAAAGGGGGAGGCACTGATAAGAAGCAGGAATTCCTAGCCTTCCCCACAAAACAGGGTAGTTAGCAAGGTAAACACCAAGGTAGAGAGGTTGATTGGAGCAGGACAGAGATAAATGGAAAAAAGGCAGTAAGAGCAGGGATGGGGCTAAAGGGATAAGGCCATTAAAAATGGAGGGTGATGAGTACCAATGCCCATAGTCTGGGTAACAAACTTCCTGACCTAGTGGCCTTGATGGAAGAGGGACACCTGGATATCATGGCAGTCACAGAAACATGGTACATGGAGAACCATAACTGGGATGTCAACATACCAGGGTACACAATCTACAGGAGGGACAGGGAAGGTAAAATAGGAGGAGGAGTAGCTCTCTACATAAGGGAAGGGATCATAGCAAGGGAACTAAAAGGTAAATGGGGGAGGAGAGAAGGCACTGTGGGTCACCTTGGAGAGAGGAAATGGCACCAGAATCTGCATGGGGGTTGTATACAGACCTCCATCTCAGGGGTGGGAATGGACAAGAAAATTATAGAAGGCATCCTTAGAATGGCAGAAAAAGGGGAGATATTGTTGGTGGTGGACCTGAATATGTCAGATGTTACCTGTAGCACATTTGCTGAAGCCACATCCAAGAGTGGGGTCATTCACAATCCACTGCAGGGGCATGTCTCAGACAGCTAGTGTTGGAACCCACTCAGGTAATCTCAAATGGGGATGGAGAAAGGATCACAGATTTATAAGTGGGTAGCCATCTGGAAACACACAACTACCAAACAGTGTGGTTCATGATAAACACAGTCTTAGAGCCAAGCCATACAAAAGCGAGGGTACTGAACATTAGAAGGGTTGACTTTGGCAAAATGGGTGAGTGTGTAAGGACTGCACTAGCAAATGGGCAGGAAGGAGGGGTGGAAGAACATTGGGGATCTAGAATGGTGGGAGGATTTAAGAGGGGTGGACAGAGTGAGGGAGGGGTTGTTATGAGGATGAGAGGGAGGGTGGGAAGCTGCAAGCTGAGGGGCTAGCTGCACAATCAAGCAGACTCAATAGGCCTGTTTCAGCTGGTATTTCATATGTTTGTATGTTCATATGAAAATCAAAACTTCCATCACAGAGGCAACAAGCCTTTGTGTGAAGCAAATAAACAAAATGAAGTAAAACCACTATGGTTCTCAAAAGAGGTAGCAGGAGGGTTAGGGAGAAAAGATAGCATTCAGGAAGTATAAGGAATCAGTGAAGGAGCAGGACAGAGAACTGCATCAGTTAAAGCAGAAGGAAGAGGGCAAGGCAGTCAGAATAGTGAAGGCTCAAACTGAGGAAAAGATAGCCAACCCAGTTAAGAAGGGGACAAATCTTTTGTAGGTATAATAGGGAGCAAAGAAAGACCAAAAGAGGGATAATGAGGCTTAATAAAGGAGAGGGAGGTGGGCAGAGGTGGCAGGAAAAGGCAGAGATACTGAATGAATACTTTGCTCAGTATTTACAAAAGAAGAAATGGGGCAGTACCTGAACCAAACAATAGAAGCACTCTGGATGGGGGATACACCAGTCCATTCACAGAAGAAAGGGTCCTGAAAGAACTCCTAAAACTCAAGGTGGACAAAGCAATGGGGCCTGATGGGATTCACCCCAAATTCTAAAGAACTAAGGGGAGACTTAGTGACACCACTGACTACCATTTTAACAAATCATGAAAGACTGGTGGTACCCAAAGACTGAAGGAGGGCAGATATGATTCCCTTCACAAAAATGGGAGCAAGGCAGAGGCAGGAAACTACAGACCTGTTACTTTGACCTCAGTGGTAGGAAAAATGATGGAATCACTTCTGAAGGAAAGAATTGTTGAGTATCTAGAGGCCAGCAGGGCACAGGACCCAAGGCAGCATGGATTCACAGTGGGAAGGTCATATCAGATGAATCTAATAGATTTCTTTGACTGGGTGACCAAAGTAGTAGACCAGGAGAGGCCGTATATGGCCTACCTAAACTTAGCAAGGCATTTGACACAGTCTCAAATAAAGATTAGTAAACAAGTTAGCCAGCCTGGGAGTGGGTCCCAGGGTGGTAGCCTGTGTAACAAATTGGCTGGACAACAGGGCAGCAGAGGTTAATAGTAAACAGAGTCCACTCTGAAGAAAGGGTGGATTCTCATGGGGTACTGCAGGGTTCAGTACTGGGACCAGTCCTCTTTAATGTCTTCATAGGTGACATTGTGGAGGGGCTGGAAGGAAAAGTATGCCTCTTTGTAGATAAATGTTATATTTCTTTGAAACTTGGCTTCCCAGCCAATGCCCTTTGGGGTAACCATTGCCTCAGTGCTTGCACACTGAGGTCCTTTGTCTCTTTGCAGATGACACAAAGATCTGCAACAGGGCTGATACACAATGGGGAGGGGGGAAGGATTAGAAGGGACTTGGCAAGGTTGGAGGAAAGGTAAAAAGTATGACAGCTTAGATTCAAAGCAAAGAAGTGCAAAATAGTGCACCTAGGAAACAAAACCCAGAGGAAGAGTACACAATTGGGTGGGAGGTACTAACAACAACAAAATGGAAAGATAACCTAAAGGTAGGCAAGCAAGTGAGAAGGCAGGGAGGAGGGCTGGAGAATACTGGGATGTATAGGAGAGGCATCACCAATAGAAAAACAAGAATCTGTTATTCCTCTGTACCGACAGTTGCTGAGACCCTCATCTGGAGTACTGTGTGCAGTTCTGGAGACCCCATCTCCACAAGGACATAGACAGGATGGAGGCAGTCCAGAGGAGGACAAGTAAACGGGTGCAGGGTCTGCACCAGAAGCCATATAAAGAGAGACTAAAAGAGCTTAATATGTATACCAATGACAAAAGAAGGGAGAGAGGGGACATGATAGAAACTTTCAAGTACCTCAAAGGAATCAACAAAGTCCAAGAGAGGAGCATCTTTCAAAAAAAGAGATGTGCAAGAACAAGGGGCACAATTTGAAGATAGAGGGGGGATGGCTCAGGGGCAACATAAGAAAGTATTTTTCATGAAGAGGGTGGTGGATGCATGGAACTGCCTTCCTGAGGAGGTTGTGGGTTCAAAAACAGTAGGGGAATTTAAGAATGCATGGAACAGACATAAGGCAATTATAGTGGGGCATAGGAGGAAGTAGGCTGTCAGTTAGCTAGAATCTGCAGCTTATGCAATAGGTAGAGAAATGGGCAGACTAGATGGGCCAAGTGGTTCTTATCTGCCATCAAAGTCTATGTTTCTATATTTCTATTCCTATTGTTATTGAGCACCACTACCTACCTTGGTGTGGTTCTTTCTGTGACTGTACCTTTACAAAGTAGTCTACAGGATGACTTATACAGTAGAAAAAAAATCTAATTCACTCGATATCTCTTCCTCTTTAAACAACAAAGAAGCAAGAGAAAACAAACATGAGATTCCTGAAATTATGGTAGAACTGCAAGGAACCATAATAGCACTTAGGGACCTAGCTGTTGAGGAAAAAAATCTAGAAAATAAAATAAAAAAACAAATTACATATTCACAGTTTCTAGATGAAAACCTAGTTGAGGCATTAAAAAATACAAATATTGCTAAATGTTGCCATAATTGAACAGCTTGTTAGTTTGAATAATGATATTACTACACTAAGAGAAGATGTAGTAATTAATGCAGCATGATTAGAATATGTGTTAGCCTACCAAAGGAAACAGCAAGAAAAAGAAAAAGAGACATCTATATCTTTGGCCTATGATTTAACTGAATTGGAGTTTGAAAATGCTGAAGTAAATGTGGAAACACTAGATAAATCACTCAACATAAACTTAACCAATTCAAATATTGAGGAAATTGAGAACAAACATGAATAATTTAGAAACAAGAAAAACAGAAACAAAAAAACATAAAAAGACGAAAGAAAATGGGGAAAAATATAAAAACGGCAAACAAAATTAAAGAATCCTCAATTTGAAATTACCCAGCAGAATCAAACACTGCTGCTTTAACAACAAAAAACTGAAACAAACAATAGTGTTTTAACAGATCTGATACTTCCCCTACATACAAAGACAAAAGATGAAAAGCCAATCTCACATCTTTCTGAACATGATAACTTGAAAGAAGGACAAGCTATAATAGCTTTAAGAGGGTAAAAGGGCCCTCTAGAAAATCAAGAAGTACTGAAAATTCTGGGTCACAAAATATGTTATGACTTTCTTGCACTGGATGTTTCACTAGATGATATTTTACATGCACTTAGAGTGAATGATTTCACATCTAGTAAAGTGATATTATTGTTCCTTGAACATGCATGAGTGGCTTATATTTGGCGAAATTCTAAATATTTATCAGAATTTAACTTAAGTATGGATTATCCAGTAATAACTTCTTCTATAATAGCAAAAGGAATCAAAACAAAATCTGAGTCGGTTGATTATTAGGTGGTATCACATAATATACAAGAATTAACGATTCATAGATTATCACGAGTTTGAGGACAAGCCCATGATAAAACTAGCCGTCATTTAACTAATGACAGTAAAGATATTTTATCGCCTCATATATTGGTCAAGCAGATATTTGAGTCATTCTGTGTCATCACTTGTTACCACCTCTACTGGCAGTGAGTTCCAGAATTGCTGTACTCTGTATTACAAAGTTCTTCCTACATAGAGTACTGCAGGTTTCAGCATGCAGCCTTAAATTATGCGATCTGGTACAAGCAATTGAGGTCCATCTCATTAAACAATTAGATTCAAAGAGAACTTCATCCTTAAAAGCTTTATACTCTCAACAGAGTTCTCCACTAATACTTCTATATTCCAATGAGAATAGGCCTAGATTTTTTAGTCAATCTTCATACTCAATGTGACCTTGATTTTTAATATTTTTTGTCATCTTACGTTGTACAGATTCATGTGTTTTTTTTTGTCACATATTGATGTTGGTGAACAAAAAGGGGCACAGTATTCCATGTTGGACCTAATTAGACTTGTGTATGGAGGTACTAAAACCTCAGGCTCTCGACTCTTAATATTTTTAAATATACACCTAAGGATGCCATGAAATGTTTTGGTAATTAAATTTGTGTGAGTACTAAATTTTAGATTGTTGGTTACGGTAACCTCAAGATCTTTTTCGAGAGTTGTGACTTGTAGTTCAGTGTTGTTTATATAGTACCTCACCTGTTTGTTTTTTTTTCTGAGATGCATTGCCTTACATTTATTTATGTTGAACTCAAGTTTATTATTAGTTGCTCAGGTATAGAGATCATTCAAGTTTTTCTGTAAGGATTCAATAGCAGTGTCATTATTTACGATGCATCCTTGTTTGCTATCATCTGCATACTTCATTATCCATACACCATTATCTGTTTACATATTTGCCACTATGATGTTAAATAAAGTTGGTCCAAGCACGGATCCCTGCAGACTCCACTGGTCACATACCTCCAGTCAGATTCATACCCCATTAGTACCACTCTTTGTTGCCTTTTTTCTAACCATGAATGTATCCACATTATAATCTGCGGATGTAATTTAAGTCTGGTAAGTTGCTCTATCAAGATCGTGGTGACACAGTGTCAAATACCTTCCCATAGTCCAGAAAATCACATCCACAGGAAATCCATTATCCAGGGCCTTAGTGACTGGCTCAAAAACTTATCAAGTTTGACATACATGATTTTCCCTGGGTAAAGCCGTGTGTTGCGATATATCAGTATTTTTGTGTTGTGGAGATGGTCAGTAATTTTGTGCTGCAATACCCTTTCCATCAGTTTACCTATAGAAGACGTTAAACTTATTGGCCGGTAATTGCTGCTGTTATTTTTAGCTCATTTTTTATAAATTGGAATGATGTTGGCAAATTTCCATTCATTTGGAACAATTCCTTCTTTTACAGATGTATTGCAATGATGAATTTTCACCAGACATAGTACTTTCCATTTTTGGGATTACATACTTTGATCCTGAAAGTAAGACTAAACTAAAAAACATGGTAACTCATTCAATTTTCTTGGGATAGAATTTTATGAAGATGATAAGAACATAAAAATTTGCCGATAGAAGGGGACCATGTGGTCCATCTAGTCTGCCTGGGTATTCTGATATAGTACACGTTCATAGGGCTCACAAAAGCTGGCTGCTAGGGGATCAAATTGATCTAATGTTATACAAGGACATACAGTAGCAAACAGATTATTAGATACTAGTTATAAGTTAGCTAGTCTAGGAATATTGATCACTGATTTGTCTAGTTTGGGGGAATATCTGACACTGTATACAGAAAATGGACAAAAGAACAAAATGAGCAGATACATAATGTAGAGGTTACTAATAGATATCAACTTCTCACTGAAGACAATAACTCACTATCAGAAACAGCTGAGTCAGCTAGAAACTCAGGGCGTACAGACTTATATATAGTGAATCAAAAGGCATGGGCTCTATGGATAACAGCATGTTTTTTTCTTTTTAAGAACATCTCTCCAACCATGGAGTACTTACATGGAACATATCAGGGCTTTTGTCTAATTTTGCTGATTTGGAATTTACTGCTTTCATTAAACAAATAGAAATTATTAACTTACAAGAAAGTTGGCATTGGAGAAGAACAATTCAAACATAAAAATATTAATGGATACTTCATGGTGCATTCTGATGCACAGAAAGTAAACACAAAGGGAAGAAGAATGGGTGGTTTAATCACTTATATTAAAATAAGAGACTACATGAAGGTCATTGAAACAATAATTAAACAAAACTATATATTGTTGGTAGTTAAAGTATAGGAAGAATTAATTACTATAGTAAATATGTGCTATATAACAAACAGGCAAAATATAATCGATGATGTGAAGTCCATAGTAACTGAATCTAAGTATAGTGACTTATTGATAACAGGTGACTTTAACATTCGGGGCCAGATATTCAAACCATTGCACCTAGTGCAAAACCACAGCACTGGAATAGCACTGGATTTGTGTGAGGCTGCAATATTCAAAGCCCTATTAGCACGGCTGTGTAATAGTACCAACACTAATAGATAATAGTATGCAGGGGCGGGGTTAGGAGCGCCTACAAATGCCAGCAGTGCGGCATATTCAAAGTTCTAGCACCACGCTGCAGGCATTAGCGTGACCTGTAGCGAGGCACTAAATACCACAGAGAAAAGGCTGGTGGTAATGCGGTGGTGCCCCCACATGATTCCTGACCCCTAGTCCCCTAAATCAAAGAAGGACCTGGTGGTCTAGTGGTCCCCCACCCCCTGCACGAATCCAACCGGTATAATATTGAGAAATAATGTTTCCTGGTAGTCTAGTGGTCCTCCACCCCTGCATGAATCCCAACTGGTAAAATAGTGATAAATAATTTTTTCTGGTAGTCTAGTAGTCCACCCCCCCTGCACAAATCTCGACCCGTAAAATAGTGATAAATCATTTTCCCTGGTAGTCTAGTGGTCCCCTACCCCCGCATGAATCTGACTGGTAAAATAGTGATAAGTCATTTTCCCAGTGTTCAGTGGTCCCCGATAACCTCAGAGCGAATTCACCGCAAAACAGTGACATCATGTCCCTGGCAGTTCAGCGTCCCGATGAATCCTGACCTCATAGGTTACATACCTTTTCCCTAGTAGTTCAGTGGTCCCCTATTCAGCAGTGACGCCTCATCATCAGGTCCCCACAACAAGCTGGCGATCGGCTCAGCTCCTCTCACCACTATGGTCAGTATCAACTGAGGTATGAATGAGTTCTGCTTCATTACAGTAGCATTCATTCATACCTCAATCAGCGCGGCCGTGGTGATGAGAGAGGGCTGAGCTGAGCCGCCGCTCTATTCGTGGGGACTATATTAATGAGTGGGGTGTCACTGCCAGGTGGGGAGACCACTAGACTACCAGGAAAAAGGCATGTCTCAACCTTTTTATGGGTCAGGATTCATGCGGGGGGACCACTAGACTACCAGGAAAAAATTATTTATTACTATTTTACAGGTCGGATTCATGCAAATGGGTGGGGGGACCACTAAACTACCAGGGAAAAATGATTTATCACTATTTTACTGGTTGGAGTTCATGCAGAGGAGTGGAGGGACCACTAGACTACCAGGGAAAAATGATTTCTTAAAGTTTTATGGGTCAGGATTCATGCAGGGGGGTGGGGAGACTACTAGGCTACCAGGGAAAAATAATTTCTTAATGTTTTACGGGGTCGGGATTCATGCGGGAGGGGTGGGGGTACCACTGGACTACCAGGGAATATTATGTTTCATTATGTGGAATGGGGGTCGGGATTCATTGGGGGGATCCATACCTCCAACTGTCCCTGATGTTCAGGGATGTCCCTGAATTTGCCTCACATTTGTCCACTGCCCTCGCTAATGTGTGTTATTATGACTGAACAGTGGAGATTGTCAGCATAACATAATGTCAAACATAAGTTACAAATGGTATAGTCTTCAGACAATACATCTTAACACTGATCCCCTTATTCTATCATCTTTCTGAGTGAATAGTACAACTTTGTGAGATGTGTCCCTGATGGGGTCTTTGTTCCTGTTCTTGTAAGCCCTGTCCCTGATTCAGGAGGCATGGGGCTGGGAGGTCTGTATGCACCAACTGTGTTCCTGCTGCTTCCAGCCTATCCTTCCATTCCAACCAACAGGGGAGGCTGTGGGCATGCCTTGGCCTGCAGCGTCCAGCCTATACTTCCATTCCGATCAAAAGGTGGAGCTGTGTGCACCATGCAGTATCACCGGCACACTGCATGGTATTATATGCTAAGCAGCACATAATAAGATACAAATGTGCCTGTTTGCCCATGGATTAATTAAGTAGGCTCATTTGCATGAGCTTTGAACATAGTTCCTGCTTGCCTGGGCTAATGTATTAGCATTGTGCAATCAGGTTAGCCCCAGGCAAAACCTCACTTCAGCATAGTACAGTTCTGCAGTGTGGCTTACATTGTTGTTAGTAGTAGCTGTGAGACATCTTTGTGCAATCACACACAATGTTCTCCACCTGCAACACTGCTACAGAGTCTAATGAGCTGCAGTTGCAGTTTGCACTTCCCTGTTGCTATATTCAGTGCTGTCTTATTCTCAGGCTATTTTGCCCTGCACTCGAGACCAGTTTGCCTGGCTTTTAGCATGCTATATTCAGCAGGATTAGCACCGGCTATTCCTTCTGAATATAGCTTGCTTTTTTGCTCCGGCTAAGTTTGCCCACTGGCAGTGCTAATTTAGCCCCGGGCAAAGTTTGAATATCTGGTCCCTGATATGGTAAAAGAGCCTCATTTGAATGTGATAAATCTATATTACAAGTCTTAAATATACCTAAAAGAAACTCACATGACAAAAGCACATATAAAAATAAGTAAATGGAACTGCTATTGGATACTTTGCAACTAATTATAATTAATGGTAGATTTCCTTCGACAGTGAGGAAAAACAACTTGCATAAATTAAGAGGCTCTACAACTATTGACTATGTCTTGGCATCTCCACTTGATTTTCATAAATATTCAGATTTCAAGATGATAGATAGAACTGAAACTGATCATCTTCCAATTGTGGCTTAGGAAAACAAAAGTCAAATATTAACATTAGATGAAGAACCCATAAACATAGTCAGTTGTAGAGCCCTTAATGTGTCACTAGTTTAAAAAACATATTTTTTGATTGTTCGCATTCTATAAAGACTGTTGATGCAGCTGGTAGTTCGATTAGGATCCTTTTTTCTTTTTTTTAAAAGTGAAAAATTGATTGAGCACCATATTGGTGTTACCACACCAAACATGTTTATTTACATGTCTTGACAAGCTCTCATTGCATCTTTCCTGAACTCAGGAACACCACTAACACAATCTAGCCAATCATTATGTATTGGGAGTAGAGAAAACTATTGTATCATGAGTGTGTGCACTGTTTGAGTGTGTTTCTAATGTTCAGGAATTGTGCAGTAAGGGTAGTTCAGTGATTTGAAGCAAAACAAAGCTGGGCAAAGATATACATTAAAGAAAACAAATTGCACATACCCCAATAATGTGAAGCATCATGGGAAGCATATGCAGATGCCCATGAATTCATTTGGACTGTATCAACTTTAAGCAAAATTGCATGGTGCCAGAAGGTCTCACAATATAATCAGCAAAGGCTGAGAACAGCAGACACAGACATGTGTTTTTGGGGTTGTGGGCAGCCCTGGGCTGAGATACAGATATGGCAATAACTGAGGAGTCCAAATGAGGATGAAACACATGTCTGTGTCTGCTGAAAAAGCTGACAGTGTCCTTTAATGGGATAAGATTCCCACAAACAAAGAAAGTGAGATGAGTAACAGATATATACAGGAAATAACCCCAAAAATAGAAAATGAGCTAGAACCTGCAAATATCTATAGCCATTTAATTACTGTGTATCGGTATTACAAGGGTATGTATAGAAACAAAAAAAAACATAAAACACAAATATGATAACTGATTTGATAAAAGTTGTAAAGAAGAAAAAAACAAACTTTCGAAACTCACAAAGACAGTCAAAAATAATCCAGACAAAACAAATCTAGCAGAATTAAACAAAACAGAAAACAATATAGAGACTATGTCAACAACATATGAGCCCAACAATGAAAAGAACTGTGGGAAACTATGCTAGGTGTTATCAATGAGAAAGATGACAAAATGTTTTGGACACTAGTTGCAAGAGGCATGAATATTTATAAAGAGCAGTATGATTCATACATTACACCTGACATATGGGTAGATCATTTTACTTTGATATTCTATAAAGCTCAGTACATAGACAGCATTGCAAATGAGGAACTAAATTAACATTTTCATTGGTTTACTAAATTGGAAGTTAGCCAGGCTATTAGCAGTGTAAAAAAAAAATCACCTGGACCGGATGATATCCTGACATATTTTTATTTTTAAATCCCGAGTGGTGGACTCCAGTACTTACAGATTTCTTTAATAAATGTGCAGTGCATTCTTATACTCCTCCCTCTTGGAGATGTAGCTATATTACCCATACACAAATAAAGAGCTTAAACTGATCCACTTAATTACAGACCTTTTAGCATTATAGATAATATGGCTAAAATCTATGCTAAAGTATTACTGAATAGGCGACTTTTATGGTTCAGTCAGCACAATACAGTTTCCATTCTGCAGGTTGGTTTTAAAAAGAAAACTGGTACTACAATGCAAATATTTATTTTAACGCATCTGATTGAAAAGTACTGCAAGGCAAACAAACAAACAAAAATTATTTGTGGCATATGTGGACTTCACATCTGCTTTTGTTTCGATCATAAGAACATATCTATGCGAAAAGATGGATCAATTGGGGATTGACCCAAATTTACTATTACTAATAAGACAATTATATTCTAGTACTTGGACAAAAATTAAATGCAGTAGATCAGGTCAGTTAACAATAAAAATGGAGACAAATATAGGAGTTCGACAAGGCTGTGTCCAAGCCCCAACCCTCATCAATATCTATACAAATGAGATTATTACAGAGCTGAACAATCCATTATTCCATTCACCAAAATTGTCGAACAACGGATACCTGTTCTTGCATATGCTGATGACTTGGATAACCTCAATGAGTAGACAGGGCATACAAAGAGCTCTATTCAAATTAGACTCACTTTGCATTAAACTGAATTTTAAACCAATAAAAAAAAATCATGGTATTTGGAAGCAAAAAACAATATAGAAAACTAATGCTCACAGCAATAAATCGGAGTTTGTTAATGAATTTCCTTACTGGGGTAAGTTTTTCTAACAACTGTAAATGGAATTTAGCATATTGATTGGTGTGCCATGAAATTACAAAATAAAGTAAAAGAACTGAAAAGATTTAATTCACTTAGCAGTGTCAGTGGCTCAGTAGGTAGCACACTCGCCTCTGAGGCCAGGAGATCAGAGGGCTGTGGGTTCAGTTCCCACATCTGGCACTTGGGGTTAATATCCCAGTACGGACACTGTAGTGCAGCATGAGAGGGGTGCTGCACTTCTGAGGTGCTGTCTTTCAGATGAGACGTTAAACCGAGGTCCCGTCTGCCTGCATTGGTGGTAGTTCCGGTGGATGTTAAAGGTCCGATGGCACTTCTCGAAAAAAGTAGGAGAATTTCCCCAGTGTCCGGGCCAAATTTCCTCATTCACTAAAATACCAACAGCTTAATCTGGTTCAATTTCAGTTGCTTACCATCTGTATCCCCCCACCCCGGTCACCCCTGAAAAATGGACTTCTAGGCCCAGTGGGCTTACCGGGCCAACAAAATTCAACAACAAAACTTTATGGTTAGATGTCAGTGTGTCAGTGTCCCCAATGATCAAGGCCTTAAATGCAAAACTAATTAATTGGGCTTATACGCAGCAGACCTCTGGGGGATTGTAGTTGCTTCCAAATTGTATACAATTTTAAACAAAACATACAAGCAACTGCTGAGGATCCCCCTTACTGTAGTTCCTCGAATCCCCTGGTAAGAACACAGATAGAACAAATCAACTTTAAAGATCTAATCCATGGAAGAATAATTAACTACTGGATAAAGACTGTATCAGAAAAAAGGGGTCTATCATTAGTAACTGTCTTATGGAAAAAAACAGATTCACTTCATATAAAGGAGACAACAGATTGGGATTATTTACGAACCTTCTGGAGGAATATGATTGCATGTCTTTAAGAAACCAGGCTGATAAGAACATTACAATTAACAAAGATTATACCAAAGTTATAACTAAGTGCAGAATAAGGCAAAACAACATGATCTTATTGACATCACAAATTTAAAAGTATTAAGATAGCTTGTAAACAACACAAAAGAACACTTACTTAAATTCTATCCGGAAGCTGTCCAAATATCAGAACATAGAAATGTACTTACTCGATGTAGATTTGAAGTATTTCCAAGCAATACATTGGAGGCCAGATACAACAAAGACAAAAATGTATTAGCAAAATGTTTTTGTGCTCTTCAAGAGGAAGAAGATCTACTGTATGTTGTCCTACATTGCCCTCGATGTAAATACCCCAGAGAAAATATCTAGGCACCTATTTGGCTTCTTTTATACATCTCACTAAATACGTTTTAGATTTACTCTTTAACTCTGAAAATTTGGATCTTAACAAACCTTGCACTATTTCTACTAACAGTTAACAGAATCTGGAAACAATACATGTAAAAAACTAAGTAAATGGAAACATCTACTTAATAATTGTAAGGAACAGAGCGCTACAAGACGGGGGTGCTGTATGACAAAATGTTATTTATTAAACAAAAGTGATGGCACTCCACACACCAAAAAAGCGCTGAAACAATATTTAAAAGTGCAAAAAAATTTAATCTCACCATCAAGGTTACAGGACAAAAATGCAATGCAGCTTCTTAGCTGACTTTTGTTTAATGATCTACTTAATATTGTTTACACTGGTACAAACAATGCAGGAGATCTCCTTATTACTCTATATTACTGATTGAAAACTCCTACTGTATTCTTTGAAAATGCTTAATATTTTAAGCTTAGAGCAACTCATGATATACTAAAGGAATAATACATAATGATGTGTCATGCTGGGATAACATCATGCCTTGGGTGGTTGGGCACAAGACCGCAGGCTGAGTGCATCCATCACCCGAGAAGTGACATTATCCCAGCATGACACACCTGAGTGCATTTTCCTATTATACAATGGCCCATTTATACAGCAAAAAAAAGATGAAAAACTACATTCAAAAGTAGATTTTCTGTCATTTTTTTGTGTGTAGGGTTACTTTATAAAAAAATAGTGCTGATTTCAGCCAGTAGGTGGATCTGTTATGTTATTTTTTGGGTGGCTCTGCAGTCCCTGTAGCAATCTTTGTCAGTGCTGCTACTCTTTGTGCATATGCCCTGTTCTCTTGGTGTTTTTGTGTTGTTTTATTAGAGGGTTTTGAGTTTATTTTGCTGTATCTCTCTGTTTCACTAATTTGCTTTTCCCACTGCTGCTGTTTCTGCATCGATTACCCCCGCATTACAGCCACCCTCCAGCTGCCCTAAGGATATGTGGAGAATAAGAGGAAAAAACATAAGAGGGACGTGGTAGGAAAATTTTTTTTGTACTTTTTGTACTTCGTGGGGTTTTACAGAAAACAACAGAAGAAGGTGTCTTAAAGAGCAAGTGAGCGTGTGAGTGGGAGCCACATGGTGACTGTTTGAATGCATGGCTTCCCGCTCACTCACTGAATGTACTCAGTACGTAAACCCAACCCAGTCATTGTAATGGGCTTCTCTTATTTGTTTTTTTTTTTTAAAGAAGGAAATTTGGGGAATTTTGTTAATGTGTGAGGGTTGCAGGTGTGATTTTTAGTGGTTTCTGTGTTGTAGGAGAGGGGGATTTACAGTGTTGCTAAGCTGATCAGAAATTACTTTCATTTTGGAAAAATTTCCACATGCAGTTTGAGCCCTGAGCAGGGACTGTTGATTGCGATGTCGGCTTTTGTGTTTTAAACTAGTTATTTTAGAAAAATAAAGGGAGCAATACAAAATGTAATGATCTGCACAGATACCTTGACAGTAGGAGGGAGGGCTTTATGTCTGGGTGGGGGTTCGGAGATAGACTACCGAAGCGGATCACAATGATGGCTTTTTGGGCATGGGCTTGGAGTGGTATTTCCCACATTTAATGTGGTCATTTGTGTGTTGGGACTAGATCCGTGATGTTATGCTGGGATAACATCACGGCTCTAGCCCCAGATGGACCAATCAGAGGGCAGCATTCTTTCTTGCCATTGTATAATCGTGAATAACTTAGCAATGTTAGTGATGATCTGGAGGGTTGTTTTATTTGTACTACCATTTATATTGTACTATCACAATTCAATATGTGGAAACAAACTTAACTAATGGTTCCCTAGAATAACAACTACCCAAAGCAATGTCATATTGTTTGTTGATCAGATAGGTAGGTAAATAAGCAAATATTTATGAAGAATAGACTCTGTAGGCCCTAACTGATGCTATGGCAAATTTGTAAACTGTGTTAATGTTATTTATGATTGTAATTATTTTAAATATTTGGATCTTTTTACAGCACTTTTCTATGTGTTATGACAAGAATGTCGAACAATAAATTATACTTACTTACTAGAGCTTTGTGTGCTGACTCATAGTTCCTGAGTCACTACCTGTGGTGAATACAGTCACACTTGGAGTAGCTTGTTTTTCTTTCCCAGCAGTAAATTATCTATGCCATCAGCAGCTGTGGTCACCATTTCACTCAAGATTGCATCTTTTGTCAGGGGGAACGGCTCATTCCTCTGACAGTGTTAATGTCAAAGCAAGTGCCGGCTCCAGGAAAAGTAAAGCCACACCTTTGTTAAAGCAGCAGAAAAATGAAAAATGTTAATTTTTTAGTGACCTGTGATTTTAGTTTAGTAACATGCTGCTTGATGTCCATTTCAAGTTATTCTAAGGGTTCCTTTGGTTCTTTATTATTTTTAGTACTTCAATAAAAACTGTAATTAAGTTGCACAAATTAATGCACTGACTGGCAAGCCACATGAAGAGAACAAACATGTTGCATGAATTAATTACAAAATACTAAAGAACCAAAGAAAACCCTTAAAATAACTTGAAATGGACATCAAGCAGCATGTTACTAAAGTAAAATCACAGATGTAAAAATTACAACTTTTTATACACAGGCCCAGTGGTGCTGAGAGCTGAGGCGCTGGATGCCTTACCTCGTGCTACGCTGGTGACCCATGTTCAGGAAAGAGCATGGGCCACCTAGAGTTAGCATGGGAGAAGGATAGAGCATCCAATGGACTGCTCTCCTTCTCCAGGGAGGTGGTCACCAGCAGATCAGCTTTCTACTGACCCCTAGCGGTGGCTGGGGGTGGTGTTCCAACACTACAGAAAGGGGAGAAGATGGGGCAGACACTTGGAGGAGTGCATGCGGGCATGCACATGCTCTCTCTGGGGCATCATTGCACATCTCACCTCAGAAAAAAATAGAAAAGTTCCTGGCCATGCAGCATGACACTGTCCCCCACAGGTGCCAGCCCAGAGAAGGCACCTCCCTGGCTGGATCCATTTTGGGTGGATTGAGATGCTCCCAACCACCCTACTATGAAGGGTAAGTTGTGGGAACATAGGGGAGGAGGGCCTGATCCTTGGAGGATGGTGCTGGGGGACAGCTGATGGTACTAGGAGTGCCGCCAGGACAGCAGAGAAATACCATATTAAAATATTACAACTTTTCATTGCACTGCTGTTTTAAACAAGTCAGAAGCTTGTGCCACTATACCTGGTTGACGCTGGTATGTATTTTCATTGGTGGTGGATGTACTCTATTTGCCCGTGTCCATTGCAGTCTGTCGTTGGCTCTGTGATTTCAATTGTTCTTCTTCTGCAGCAAGCAGCCTCATAATATAAGCTTCTTTCCTGAAGAATTCCTCCTCCACACAACTGTCATTTACTGTTTCTCCACCTGTAACATCTGATGATCCCTCCGAGTCTTTGCTTTCCAGAGGGCTAACTTCAACTCTTTAGCTAGAGTCAGTCCGAGTCTCTGACGTTGCTTCACTACTTGCTGCTCCCCAATACCTGGAGCCTCTGCACTGTCTTGGATGGGAAGGGAGGCAGTCTTTTCCACCCAGGCAGCCATGTCACCTTCCATGCCAACCTTCTCCACCTCTCAGACAGGAAAAGAAGAGCACCCCCTGTCAGGGGTAGTGTAATGTTTTATTGAAGCAAAAATCGTATAACAATCGATACAATCAGATAGACATATCACAAAAGTCTATAAAGAAAAATAAACAAAGGAAGGTAAGCTCAATTGAAATGAGGTAAATAAAAAGAAAATAAAGAAATTCAAATCTAGGACAATGCAGTCAAAAACCATGTACACTATTTCCAATAATTTCTAAATGTAGAAGAGTTGGGGAATGTCAAGAGTAGAGGAGTTTACTGAAGGAAAAAAATCAAACAATACATTACACAATCATCAGCAGATATTCAAGATACAAAAAGTCTATATAGATCCAGAAAAGCAAAACCTATGACAAGTATATACATCGTTGGAACTTACATAAGTCTCTCTTTTTTTAAAGGATACAGATAAACAATAAAAAAATGTGAAAAGAAATGTCATAACTTTCCAGGATTTTCTATTTACACATTATGGTAACTTAAGATAATACTCTCTCTGAACTTGACTCATTTATGTTACTGGGGCATCAGAGTCAGTGGCCCAAGGCATATTCTTCCAGTTTGCCCTTGGATTGCTTTTGTCATTTTAGTTGCTTCTTTATGATATATGAAACATAACTCATAATTTATTTTAGATACTAATTCAGCATGATTAATCTGGTTCTGTTGCAATGTAAATAAACTTCTAACATTCCAAACATACCATTTAATAACAGTTAACAGAATATGCAAAGTGCTCTTATTCCATCTGAGAGCTCACCCTGTATAATACCTATACATTAAGGCCTCATAGGTCATAGTCTGAAACCATGGTTCTTTCCATTCTACTCATAATGATGTCCAAAATTCTCTTATGTATGAACAAGTAAAAAATAAATGATGAATGGTTTCTATTTCTTTTGTACAATGTGGTCTACTGCAGAGCCTGTCTTCAAGCTGCATATGTTTATGATTTGATTTAACATTGATCTTTATGTGACAGCTTAACCAATGCAAATCCCACATTTTTTCTGGAATTCTGGGTTCTTTAGCTAAATGAGATAGAGAGGAATTGTACACATCTGGACAATTTCAGAATGTCACTGCTTCCTGGTAGAACTTCCCTGTATCCATACATATAAGTCCTTCCTTGGCTTGGTTATTATCATTAAACTAGTAAGCTGCCACTGTTTAAGTTTCATAAAAGCTTCTCTAATGTATTCTGGAATAGTTATTGATTTTTTCAATATCCTTAGACACCCCTGTTCCCTCTGGGACAACCACTGACAGCAGGTAGACAACAGAAAGGGAGGCCATTCTTGTCCTGCATATACTAGAAGTAGTTTAAAATTCATATAGAAAAAGAATACTATAAAAAAAGGAAACACGATTAATTATCCCCAAACCTCTTTGTGTTACTTGCAGATATGTAATGTTCATTTTAATCTGGTTTAATTTACTACCCCATATAGCTTGAAAGAAAATGTTTAGAATGGTTGTCTCTAACTGTTTTGGTGGTGGAAAGATGTGACAAATATACAAAAACATTGGCACTAAGAATGTTTTAACTAGATACACTTTTTTTCTGCTTACTACTGTATGCTTCCATTTATTCCAAACTGTAAACAGTTGTTGTCCCTGCTTTATTTTTGGCTCCCAGTTAATTTTATCATCCTGGTCAGAGCCGTGGTTATGCTAGTATTTTACAGGTTCCTCCAATATTTGTATCTCTGCAATATTTAAAAAGTCTGATAAGCTCCTCCTAAGTGTCTTCCTGCACATTTATTTATATTTGAAGTTATTCCAGCCTATGCCCCATACTGGCTACATATCTGTAGCGCTTCTGAAGCTGATCTAGGGTTCCATACTATAATACATAAGTCATCTGTACAAGTGATTGCAGTAAAATTTAGTATCTTATCATGTAATGTGATAAGTTGTAGTTCAAGAGAATTATTTAAGCATCTTAACAAGGGGTCAATACAAAATGTAAAGAGGAAAGGGCTCATAGGACAGCCCTGCCTTACACCCTGACCTACTGTATGCATGGGTCCTTTCCATCCCTAGACAATAGGTGTCACTGTAGCAGTTTTATAAAGACACTTAACCCAACTAATAAATGTACTTGGAACTCCATACTGCTTCAATACTGCCCACAAAAAAATATGATTTACATAATCGAATGCCTTTTTTTGGTCAAGGGGTAGTATTAGACCTGTTATAGTTCCTCTTTGTCCTTACTCAAATAATTCCCTTAAAAGAATAAGATGATCTGTTATTTGTCTACCTGGGATGGAGCAGGTTTGTGCCAGCGATATTAAATAATCTGCAAATCTGCAGTTTTTAATAACCTTAAGCTAGATATTCAAAAGGGTTGCACCATGCGCAATAGTATTGCGCCTGCGCAAGTCCAAAATTGCTCCATTCTGCCATATTCAGCAGGAGGCAGTTGCGTCCCCCAAGTCAAGCTGAGCAACAGCGCAATGTTAATGAAGGCATGCTGAACCAGAGGGGGAGGAACCATGCATAAACTGCACAGCCCGATATTCAGTGGGCTGTGCAGAGTTGTGCAGGCACAACCCCCAACCTGTGCCTGCACAACTTAGAGCAAAAAAAAAAAGGAGGAAGTCGAGGGCCACCCACAGGTGAGCTGCCACATTGCAGGGTGCAACACAGCAGCTGCCACCTGTGGGTGGCCCTCAACGACTCCCTGTGCCCCGCAGCCCAATCACGGGCATATAGAACCCCTCCCCCGACTGGCCCGATCGCTGGCATATGTTTAAAACCCCACCCCCGACTGCCCGGTCGGGCATAAGTTCAAAACCCCCTCCCCTGGCTGGCCCGATTGCAGGCATAAGTGAAAATAAACCCCCACCCCACTAGCCCGATCACGGGCTGAAAAAGTTCAAACCCCCAAGAACATATCCCTGGTGGTCCAGTGGACCGGAAGCCTGATCGCTGGCTGAAAGAGTTCAGCCCCCAAGAACATATCCTGGTGGTCCGGTGGCCCCCACCCGCTCCTCCCGTCCACTGGTGGCGGCAGCATCCCACGCCTGCCACCCGCCGCCCACTGACCGATTGCCCAGTGGGCTGCCGCCCGTGGTTCAGAGCAAGAGTCTAGTGGCGCAGCTCATACAGGCGAGTTCAGATATGTGAATGAATTCATTCATTCACATATCTGGACTGCCTTTAGATGGTAGCTGCACGCCCATTGGCCTTGCTCTGAACCAATGGGTGTGCAGCCCACTGGCAGTCAGTCGGCGGGCGGCAGGCAGGTGGATGCTGCCACCCACCAGCTGGACGGGGAGCGGGTGGTGGGGCTCCGTGGTGGGTGGGGTGAGGCCACTGGACCACCAGGATATGTTCTTGGGGTTGAACTCTTTTCAGCCCACGATCAGGCTTCGCAGTCCACTGGACCACCAGGGATATGTTCTTGGGAGGGTTGAACTCTTTTCAGCCAGCAATAGGGCTTCGCAGTCCACTGGACCACCAGGGATATGTTCTTGGGGGGATTTGTACTCTTTTCAGCACGCGATCGGGCTTCGCGGTCCACTGGACCACCAGGGATATGTACTTGGGGGGGTTGAACTCTTTTCAGCCCATGATCGGGCTAGTGGGGAGTGGGGTTTTATTTTCACTTATGCCCACGATCGGGCCAGTCAGGAGGGGGTTTTGAACTTATGCCCGCGATCGGGCCAGTCGGGGTGGAGGGTTTTAAACTTTGCCTGCAATCGGCCAGTCGGGGTGGGGGATTTTTTCACTTATGCCCGCGATCGGGCTGCAGGGGCCAGTCCCTGATGGAAGCTGCCTGGCAGGGTGCCAGGCGAAGTCCTGGGGATCGGGCGCACTCAGACAAAGAATGGCATGCAAATGGGGCCATAAATAGATGCAAATGGCCCCCCTGTGCCTTGCATGAATTATGGCTCATTTGCATGTCACCTTTTGAATATGGGAAATTTGCGCATGGTGCAATGGTACTTGCACCGCCGCATCTTAACTGCTCCATTCTGACCACTTGCAGTGGTGCAAGTTCCACTGCGCCATGCACAGTGGCTGTGGCTGTGGGGTGATATTCAAAGGAGTTGCTCAATAGCACAACTCCGTTGAATATCGCCCCAGCCACACCCCTGAGCAACTATTTTGTGCAGCACAAGGGCTTGCGCCACAGAATGGCACAGTTTGAATATCCAGCCCAGTGTATTCAATATCTTTGCTAGTATTTTAAAGTCATTATTTAAAAGACATATAGGTCTCCAATTTTGTATATCATGCCTATTATCTTTTTAAAAATATATACTATCTGTCCATTGGTCATTCTGAGGAGGTGTTCAATTCCATAAAATATATGTGAAGACTTGAGTCAGTTCTGTTTGAAGTTTTATACCCAATATATTTATATAACTCGTTGGTTAACCCATCACTGCCAGGTGTTTTATTTTCGGCCAAAGTATTTATGGCCTGAACAACTTCTGCTGGTTGGATTTCCTTGACTAATACTTCAGCATGATCTTTAGAACATGTAGGATTTTCCAAATTGTGAAGCAGGGTTTCAAAATCCTGTTTTTCTGTCTGCCTAGCTTCATACAAATGCTGGGTATGTTGAGCAGCTATTCTCCTAATACCTGCTAAGTCTGTGTGTAAGACACGATTCCCATCCCATAGACTATCCATCTGTTTTTATTATTAGTGTTACAAGTTTCATAAGGGCAAGTAAATTATTTGTGTCCCTGTGTAGAAAAACACTGCTAGTTCTGCAAGTTTTGGGCCTGGGATTGAAGAAAGTCTAGGAGTCACTTCTGAAGGAAAGAATAGTTGAGTACCTAGAGGCCAGTGGGGCACAGGACCCAAGGCAGCATGGGTTCACAGCGGGAAGGTCATGTCAGTACTGCGTCCAGTTCTGGAGACCCCATCTCCGCAAGGACATAGACAGGATAGAGGCAGTCCAGAGGAGGGCAACTAAAATGGTGCAGGGTCTGCAAGAGAAGCCGTATGAGGAGAGACTAAAGGAGCTTAATATGTATACCCTTGAGGAAAGAAGGGAGAGGGGGACATGATAGAAACTTTTAAGTACCTCAGTGGAATCAACAAAGTCCAAGAGGGTAGCATCTTTCAGAAAAAGAGACGTGCAAGAACAAGGGGACACAATTTAAAGATAGAAGGGGCGGTTCAGGGGCAATGTGAGTAAGTATTATTTCACAGAGAGGGTAGTGGATGCATGGAACAGCCTTCCTGAGGAGGTTGTGGGGTCTAAAACTGTGAGAGAATTCAAGAATGCATGGGACAGACATAAGGCGATTCTTGTGGGGGGTAGGATGAAATAGGCTGTTGGTTAACTAGGATCTGCGGCCTATCCTGTAGGTAGGAAAATGGGCAAACTAGATGGGCCAAGCGGTCCTTATCTGCTGTCAAAGTCTATGTTTCTAAAGAAGCCAAAGGATCTGGGTACAGTGAAAGACACAGTTAGATGGGTGAGAAATTGGTTTGAAGGGAGACAGCAGAGGGTTGTGGTTAACTGAGTCAAATAAGAAGAGAGGAAGGTCACCAGTGGGGTACCATGCCATGAGGATTGGTCTGGGTCCAGTCCTTTTCAGTATGTTCATTAGTGACACGAAGAAGGAATTCAGGGCAAGATGTGCCTCTTTGCAGATGACACTAAGCTCTGTGGCAAGGTAGACAGTGAGGAGGGGATTAGGAAGATACAGAGAGACTTGCAGAAGCTAGAGAGATGGTGCAAGGTTTAGCAGTTGAAACTTAATGCCAAAAAGTACAAGATTATTTACATAGGGAACAAGAACCCCAGGGCAGAACACTGAATGGGGAGTAAAGCAGGTCATGACCTCTGAGGAGAGACCTAGGGTTATTATCAGTGACTTCCTAAACCAATCAAGGCAGTGCAATAAGGCCTACAGTAGGGAAAACATGACGCTGGAGTGCACAGGAAGGGGTATTGACAGTAGACAAAAGGAGGTATTACTACCTCTATATAGATAACCGGTGAGGCCCTGCCTGGAGTAATGTGCCAGTTCTGCAGTCCTCACTTAAGGAAAGGTAAGGACAAGCTGGAGACAGTGCAACATAAGGTGACCAAAATGATTCAAGGCCAGCAGGGCAGATGTTATGAGGATTGTCTCAAGACACTGAACATGTACACGCTGAAGGCCAGGTGAGAGAGGGGAGATACGATAGAGACCCTCAAGTTCCTGAAAGGAATGAACAAGGTAAACTTTAAGAAATGATTTAGCATAAGTAGCGGATCAAGGACAGAGGAGCATGAGTGAAAACTGATGGGGAGATTCAAGAGGGAAATGAGAAAGTTTTATTTTACAGAAAGGGTGGTGGAGTCATGGAACAATCTGACAGTTCATGTGGTGGGTGCAAAAACTATCAATAATTTCAAACATGGCTGGGACAGAGTGAAGGGCTTAATGGATGCTCAGGGTAATAGCAGTTGGATAGGGAGCAAGGTGGTGGGTAGTGTGGGTTAGAACCCTGTATGGACAATAGGTCCTGGGTTTGTCATGGTTTATGGGCAGACTGGATGGACCAGTGGCCTTTTTCTGCCTTCATTGTCTATGTTTCTGTGTTTGAAAGGGTCACCATTAATTTCTCCACCAGTGACATCAGAATGAGCAGCCTATAGTTACCAGCACCTTCCCTGCTGTAACCTTGGTGAAGTAGGATTACATCTGCCCTCCTCCTGTCTCCTGGAACCACTCCAGTTTACAGTGAGTTGTTGAACAGGGCTGTCAGAGGTGCAGCCAGTACCTCTCTGAGCTCCATCAACACCCTTGGGTGTACCTCAGCTGACCCCATAGCTTTGTCCACTTTTAGATTTGCAAGTCCCTTTATGATGGTTTCCTCTGTAAATGGACTTGTGTTTACATCACTCTACGCAATGTTTCTGCTGCTTTTATGTGGTTCATCCCCTTCCCTTTCCACTGTGAAGACTGAAAAGAAGCATTTGTTCAGGATACCGGTTTTTTCCTGAGCCTACTCTGCGCAGTCCCTCCCCCTTCACTTCTTCACCTCACAATCCATCTTCTTGTCTTCTTCCTTTCACTAATGTACCTAGAGAAGGTCTTGACCCCCTTAGTTTCTCCATTGGCTATCCTTTCATTATACAATGGCAAGAAAGAATCCTGGCTTCTGATTGGTCAGTTGGCTGTCACAGCAGGGATGTTATCCTGGCATAACATCCCTGCTGATTAATTTTTGGATTTGGATGATTTGGAGGAGGATGACCTCCTCCTCTTAAGAAACAAAAATATTTTTACACACTAACAACAGGTCCATGGGTAGCCAGACAAGAGATGAACAGACTACAAGTTCTATATCATAAGGTGGCTCGGTCTGCCACACAATCCACCCCAGGACCCACCACTGTGACACATTGTCCCAACTAAACTGACCCTCCTGGGATGCCCAGCTCCAATACCCCCTACTCTGCCAAACCTTTAAATTACTCAGCCCCTCCCCTCCTCCCAGCCTCTCCAGGCTCATTGCCCTAAAGAGTAACCCCAGGTTCCTCCGCACGATGGACCAGACACTCCTTGCAGTGCCTAGGGTTAGATCCAAGGTGGGTGGCAAGTCGTTTGCCCTCACCGCCCCCACACTATGGAACTCCCTGCCCCCAGGAGTCCAGGAAGCTACCTCCATCAATAGCTTCTGCACAAGGCTTAAGGCACATATGATGGCCACCTCCAAGTGCAATTGCTAAAGGAAAGGGGCCCCCAAGTGTAAGCCTAACATATCACAGCACAACACGCACAGGGGGCCTAACCTCCCCCCTCTTCCAGGGAAGTACCTACAATGACTACACTAACCTAAATTGGTAACTATGCATATGTAACCAGCAGAAGTGCAACTATGTATTACCCTGTATTATGTCTTGATGTGTCTTATGTAATGTAATGTGTCTTATGCTATGCTGTACCATATAACCCGGGTTGCCCCTGAAAAAGGGACCTTGAGGGCCCAGTGGGCTCACCAGTTATCAAAATTGAATAAAATAAATAAATAAAACCAGCAAACCATTGTATAATAGGAATAATGCCCTCCAGGGTGGGTGTTATGCTGGGATAACATCCTTCTCGGTGTTGGACACCCTAGGCCTGTGGCCTTAGGCCCAACCACCCGAGGTGGGATGTTATCCCAGCATAACACCCACCCTGTCAGTCATTATTCCTTTATTATATGTGCCTTTTGCTGCTCATTGCTTTCCCTTCCCTCTGCTTCTCCTGGTAGACCTCCCTATCCTCTTCCTTCTGCATCTCTGTGTACCTCCTGAATGCTACCCCTTTAGCCTTGATCCTTGTACTCACTTCCTTGGAGAACCACAACTGTCTATAGTGATCTATTTTTCCTCCTGTTTTTGCTCACTTCATTTGTGCAGGGATTTGTTGTCTTTACTATGCTATCTCTTAATTTTCCACACTGGTCCTCCACCCTCCCCCTCCCAGACATTCCCCCTGCTAGGTCGTTTCTGAGGTATTCACCCATTTTTTTTTAAATCTTCCCTCATGAAGTCTAGGACACTTGTCCTTGTGTGATTTCCTTCTGCTGCTGTCCTTATGCTGAGCCACACTTTATGATGATCACTTATCCCCAAGTGGCCTCCCACCTTGACATCTGCAACACTGTCCCTGTTTGTGAGCACCAGCCAGTATTATACCATCACATGTGGGCTCCTGACTAGTTGCCTAGAAACGCCCTCTGCAGGAGTCTAGGATATCTCTGCTTCTAGCCGGGCAGACTGGGTAGGCCAAGTGGTCCTTATCCGCCGTCAAAGTCCATGTTTCTATGTTTCTATGAGTTGGCAGCTGGGAGACTACAATCTACATTCGACAGGTTGCAGTCCCCTCCAGCACCAGCTCCTCTTTTTCTGCAGGTAGTTTTGTTAAGTGTAGTATGCCCCAAATGTGGTAAAGTGGGGTCACTTTGCAACATACTCACACAGGGCAAAGTTTGTCACCTTGCCAAATCATCACTGATGAAGGAAAACTTTGCAACATTATTGATTTTAGTTTTCTCTCTACTGTTACTATTACTTTTACATGTTTGCTTAGACTGTCTGCCTGATTGATAGCTTCTCTAGCTAGCACTGTCTACACTTAGTGCTACCTTAGCCTGCCTTGGAATGATACAGTATATGCATTACTGTAACCAATCACATATATTGCTTTATTTTGCTTGTATTCCCTATGTTCACTGTATTATCTTTCGGGGGGAAGGGGGTGCCTCTACTATGAATTGTTTTGAGGTACACTTTGTTATGAAAGATGCTATTGAAAAATAAGTTGTGCTGTACTATAAAAAATAAGCTGAATCTACATATTGCTGTGTTCAGAAGATCAAAAATACTGTGGCCACCAATTGCAGCTTCTGAAAATTCAGCCCTAGGTATCAGTGCAAGAAAAGGAATTGGTAACTTCAAGTTCAGGCCATCTGAGTTTTTCTATAAAAAGGACCACTATGCGGATTGGGACATTACTATGTGTTAAATTGTTTTATACAATGAGTAAAGTGATATGTGGGTGCTGCTAAAAATACCACTGCTTAGAATGTCTGATAGCTCGTATTCCTAACTTAGAAATGTCATACCAATCATCAACAGCAGCAATTAAAGCAGCACATGTTTTATTAACAGCAGCACTTTGCATTGCCTTTTTTACATTTCTATTGTCTTTTTCACCATACCTTGTAAGATTTATTTTTCCCAGCTATTCTTGCAATCATACCACAGTACCTATAACAAGTTTTAGCTCCCATTGAATCCCATGAACATGCACTAGGATCTGGAGTGCTCAATAATGATGGAATGCTGATGTGTGTCCATAGGTGATGGGGTTTCCAATCTTTTCCCATTTCTGAGGTACATCACACACATCTCCCAAGCCTTTTGTCTCCCTTCACAGCTATGTGTTGGCATCAGGGACCTTAGCTATGCCACTATTTAGCAAGTTTCATTTTTATTGTTACCTTTAGGGGAATATTCATAGTATTAATGTATCCTAACTCAGATGACTCCCCCATCCTCCCATACATTGTTAAAGCAAATTGCTTGCTTCTGCCACTGTGCCACAACACCATGTTTTAAATTAGTCTGCCCTCCCTAGACCATTCTAAAGCATTCAAATACTGCATCTTATATGGCCCCTTCTGATCCCCTGATCCATGACTTGGGAGGGGGAGCAAATTGTGATTCTCTCTCCAGAATAACTTGGTCAGGTCCCCCATGGCATCCATTCACTTATACAGATGGACTGCATAAGTGCACACCTAGGAGGAAGGGAGGGAAGGAAGGAGAGATGGAGAGGACAGAGTGTCCATCATCACTGATGATGTTTGGCAAATTGATTTGCCCAGTGTCATCAATGGTGCCAACTGATCCACCCCATAGCTGTATAAGTCAATGGCATGACATGGGAGGAGAGCAGTTGGGTTACTATGGATGTGAAATATAACTCGCTCCATGAAATCATGGATCAGGAGGGGACCCAACCTTTACAGAGAAGCTGACATGATTTGAGTTCTTGGGCAGACATTTCCATACTAAGGAGTTGCCTACCTGAGGAGTTAATTAAGCTTAGTTTTGAATTTTTTTGGTTAAGTGATAAAAAAAAACTACTTACAGTTTTATGTCCGGCTCATAACTTCTGAGTACGAGCTGAGTGGCCACCGAGCACTTCAGCCTCACCCCTAAAAACAGCATTTTGATGACGTGAAATCAGATATGGGGCTGCAGGTGCACTATATACAGAAAGAGTGGAATTGGAGAGTCCTCTGAACATGCATATAGTTTTCTTTGCTACCAGTCATCATGTATGGGGCTGTAACATATATTAACCCATACATGTATGACCGGTAGCAAAGAATGTATATGCATGTTCAGTGGACCCCCCTCTCCTGATTCCACTGTTTCTGTATATGGCATAAACTTAAAAAAAGTGTACCTTTGCTGTATCAGAATGCTTCATTTGTGAAGAAACAGGAGCTCATTCGTATCACAATTCATAAAAGTGCCAGTGCGGATGGTCACTCATACTAAAACTACAAAATAAACATGCACCGGCACTCACTGAGTGCTCCTGCAGCCATTGCTTACCAGCAGCAATGCACACAATCGTGCTGCATGCTAATCAGTAAATCATGAATCACCAGCAAATCTCCACTTTACAGGCATAGAGAAGGTGGAGCTGGGAGCAAGACGAGAAGACTTTTTGAACAAACTATCAAGACAAGAATCATTTTGGATTTTTAAACTTGGAACATTGCCCCCTAGGGGGATGAATGAAGAACTGCCTCTACAATGTTATTTATAACAGATCTTGAGTAGATAAAAGATATTTATTCATAGTATATTGTTTGTATGTGTGTGTATGTACTGTGGTCGCATGCTGGTAATGCCTCTGTCACGAATATGTAAGTAGTACATGGCATAAGAGTGAATGAAGTTATCCAGCCAATCAGCTCTGTGGACGCCTTCTTGGTGACATGTCAGCTGATTAGCATGTAGCATGATTGTGTGCATTGCTGCTGGCAAGCAATGGCTGCGGGAGCACTCAGTGAGTGCCGGCATGTGTTTATTTTGCAGTTTTAGTACGCGTAACCTTCCGCCTATGTGTTTATTTATCTGGCACTGGCACTTTTAATGAATTGCGAAATGATTGAGCACCTGTTTCTTCACAAATAAAGCATTCTGATGCAGCGAAGATAAGTTTTTGCATTTTTTTTAAGTTTTTTGCATACAAACAAGTGCTGGGGTCAGTGCAGTAGCAACCTAGAAGTTCTGCTTCTATTGGTTTTGGCTACTTGCACCAAACTGGACATTGTTAATGTAATGAGCACCACAATTTGCTTCTTGTATCTGTATATAGCATGCCTTCAGCTCTGTCCCCTACTTCATGTCATCAAAATGCTATTTTTAGGGGTGGGTCTGAAGTACTCAGCAGCCACTCAACTAGTACTCTGAAATTACGAGATGGGCACAAAACTGTAAGTAGCTTTTTTATCACTTAACCAAAAAGTTCTAAAATAGACTTAATTAACTCCTAGGGCAGTCAACTCCTTAGTATTACTTGCCTGCCCAAAACATGTCAGCTGTTTTTTAAATGGAGGTATTTCGGGGCATTGAGGGAGTAAGCTAGGGAGAGGGTATTGATAATGCATAGTTGTCTCCTGGTATAATTTCAGAAGCCTCCAAATTTTTTTAATTTATTTTTATTTGCTATAAGTGAATGGGGAAATGACTGTATTAGCCTGGATTTATACTACAGTATGATCGCTTCCTCCTCTGGATGTACATCATCTCGCACAGCTGGAGTTATACCACTGGGGCAGCCACTGATTTGCTGGTGCAAACGACTCTTGTTTGCTTTCCTTTAGTTTTTGTATTTTTTTCTCAGACTTTAAACAAGTAACTCTCAGGCTGTTAGTTCTTTCTAGATTAGATACTTTTCTGGATGCCAAAAGGCATCTGCTAAAGTTTAAGGATTAAAAGCAGTCATTGTTTAAAATATGTCTTTCTAAAACCATTTTAGTAATTGAGCAAGACATGCAGGTTCCCTAACACCATGGGGCAATTGTCAGAAATAAGTCTACCCCAAAAAAAAAAAACACAGTTCCAATGTGGTAGTATTCTTGCAAGGAATAACATGAAATACAATACTGTATAAACATATTAGGAAATGGCAGGGCTAAACTTTTGGGGTAGCTTAGAGAACATTATAGAAGGAAAGCAATATGCGTAAGTATACATAACAAGATCTGTAATTGTATCGAGAAGTTCTAATGACATTTGCACTGGGGGTATGTATTTGTCACCAGACCGAAAAAATGCCATCACAGCCTCATACCATATGTATTCTTTTGGTGTATTTTTTTTTGTTGTTGTTGTTACAAATTTTTAAGCATTAGGGCATAGCTGGGTGCTGGGTTACCCTCCATAAATCTAACCCTAGTGGAGTCATACGGTGTAAGTTGAATTCAAAAAGTCATCTAGAATGTTCTAGTTCCAGACATTATTTTATAGTTTTAGTTTAAATTAATGGGTTCCATGTACCTAGGTTGATGCTGCAGGCAGTCTGTTTCCATTTAATTTCAGATTTTACTTTCATGTTTGTGGTTGACATCCTTGTACACAGAACCAGAGGCATAGAGTCGAATATTTGTGTGTTACAGGGAGACAGAGCTGTGTTAAGAAGCATGCCTCTGAGAGACTGCTGTGAGCCCTAGAAATAAACAAGTACAGATTAAGGCATGTTGTATGTCATGTTCTGAATTGTTCTGGTCCAGTAATTTTCTGAACATGGATTTGTCATGTACATACCTCTCAACCTCCTGCTTCAAAAATTAGGGACAAAATCAGGGACACATGACCAACATTGGGGACACAGCTTGAAAAAGGGTTATATCAGTTCATTACACTGTTACAATTAAGCAATAATGCATGACAGGGTGTGTGTTGTGCTGGGATAACGTCACGCCTGGGGTGATTAGGCAAGAGGCCGCAGGCCGAGTGCGACTAATCACTCTAGAAGTGACATTATCCAGGCACAACACACACCCTGGAGTGCATTATTGCAATTATACAATGGCTTATAGTACCAAAAACAGAGTAAACGTACTCAGTTTGGGTGCTCAGGACACAAAAACCATATCACTAAGAAAAAAAAAGTCAAGCACTTACCACCAAATATAACAGAGGATGCTGCTCTCTGGAAATGTATTTAAATGCCCGAATAATGGCTTGTTGTGTTTTTAAGAAAATGAAAATGTGAAAAATATATTTAAAATACTTTTTTTCTTAGTTTTTTTGGAAGTGGAGGTATACCGATTGACAAAAAAATCCTTAGTATCTGTGTTGTCCAGCAGGTGGCACTGCACTTTGCACTTATATAGTTGTGTGTATTCCCTTTTCGGTGTGTCCTTGTGCTGTGATTCTCTGGATTTGTTTATTGAGACCCCCACAAAGAAAAAAACAAACAAGGAAGTAGTTGTGTTTCTTTGAGCTGGTCCTGGTCCTGCTGTACTTCATGGATTGGCTGAAGGTGACCATGTATAATATTTTTTTAATTACTTATGTGAAAGCCACAAAGTTTTGACTCACGATCCTACTTCCTATATTGCGCGCTATTTCAGATCGGATCAGAGGTACTGTAGTGAACCATTTTGTTCATGGCTTTGTTTGAATTGTTTTAATTTTCCCCAGCAGTGTGACTGTTTCTTTGAGGAACTGGGCGGTCTTTGAACTGAGCGATGAGCGGCTGTTTCAAAGTGCTCGTGCGACTGCCCAATGCAATGAAAATTCTGTTTCAGATAACGGCTTTTTTCCCCATTAAAATATGTTTTTGTGGGAGAATATGGGGAAGGAGTGGGGGTGCAGCATTGTGCCAGTGTGGTTGTAACTGCTCGTGGGTACTGAGCTGCGAGTGGAGAAAAAGAGAAGTGGGCTGTCGATAGGGGAAATCTGAAGTGGACCACGGCATGCATGCAGTGATTTCTTTAACAGTTGATGCAGTCATCAGAGGGCTGGGACTAGACCCCATGATGTTGTACTGGGATAACATCACGGGTCCAGTCACAGTCTGACCAATCAGATGATAGCATTCTTTCTTAGCATTGTGTAATAAGTGGTTTAGTGATAACGGCATTTTTAGATTGAGGACTAAGCTGTAAAACTATTCTCAGATATGATTTTTTGATTCAGATTTCTACTTTTCAGTGGTAAAAATGCCAAATTTAGACGATACAGAGGAAAAATTGTTATGCAAAATCTCTAAAAGTCAGTATCAGCTGAGAGGTATGATCAAGTATTTACATGCAACACTTAGTCTATGAGGTGTAGCACCATAGGGCCAGCTGCTAGTGCTATGTGAAATAAACACATTACAAGATTCATAAAACATCATTGGACACTTGCCATGTATGGAGGACATGTTTCTGTGGTCACAAAATGTTTTCTTCTAGTTCAGAAGAAAATATGGTGATTTTTTTCTTATGTTTATGCCTATGCCATTATCAGAACTTCAAATTCAGTACTTCCATTAAAAATGAAATTTTATTATTTATACGTGCATGCTGATGTATTAGTATATGGAAGACTGGTATTGACATCCAGCTCTGGACATCGACCTTTATTCAATGGAAACTGAGCTACAGAGAATGTGCAGAGATGGGTGACTAAAAGATCTGGGGTCTGGAGAAACTCAGCTATGAGGACAGGTTAAAGTAACTCAATTTAGTCATCCTGGAGTGCAGGTGCAGTAAAGGAGACCTGCTCTTAATGCATGATATTAGCATGGACAATAAACTAAGAAATCAACTAGGTTAGAACCAAAATAGGGTATACATAGAAGAGAACTTGCAGATCTGCTCTTCCAAGTTTAATAGTGAAAGCAAAGGATAGTGGAGTGTGGAATGAATTACCAGCCCATCTGGTCAATAATTATTCCAATCTACTTTTATGTTATTTAAAAAGTTGATCATTTACAGTATTTCATGAGCTATTAAGTCTTATTTATAGAATGTCCCAGATCATAATACAATCAGACATAACCACAAGATGTACAACAATGATCTAATATAGATTCAGGTAGCAACACAACTGCAACAAGACTGAGCCTTTAACATATCTGCTTGTACAACATTCTTAACAAGCATTTGTCAATGCCAAATGTTTGCTTGCTGGCATTAGCAGTGGAAGTGCAGAGTTAGACAGATGCAGTATAGGAATGGCATTGAAGTATTGAACTGATGCCAACTCCACCCTCACTCTGCAGAGATGGACAGGCATTTGACCTCTCCTACACTTCAGACACTTACAAGTGTCTAGGTGTGCCTAGGGTGTTTTGCCTTTACATTCATCTCATTCCATAAGGAAATATGCTGAAATGGGCACAGTATAGGAGAATGGGGTGAACTCTGGGGCCAAGGGCTCAAGGCGCACTCGATGCCTATCAGTGGCTGCAGGGAGGGTGGGGTGAAATGGCATGAGCATTACTGTTGACAATCTCAAGTCACAACCCTGGCCCTGTCAGTCCTACAAGGTAGAGGCGTTATGGTTGAAAACCCTAACACCCTGGGAGTTTCTTGATATTTTACTCCAAGTTTTCCACATGGGTTTTGTTATGACCCAACTGCATGAACAGTGACACTATCAGTTTGTTATGTGAAAGGTGATTTTGCAGAGTGACTGCGCCATTTGCCGCGACAGGTGCAAAAACACATTTTGAACAGGATGTGAAAAGTGACAGGTGTACTGTTCATGAGGAGGCGTAAAAAATGACATTGTTGAAAATCTGGAGTGAAAATATACAAAAACTGGTGAAGTCATGAGCGTGCGAAGGAGCTGTGCAATGTACACCTGTAATGTAAGTAGTTTGGGAATTTTTTACAGCAGATTTTCAACATAGTCATTTTTGCACCTCCGCTCATGAACAGTGTCATTGTGATTTTCGTAATCTATCCCGAACACTAAATTCCCACAGTGACCGCGCTATTCTGCACCTGAAGTGCGAAAACACATTTCGGCCAGGGTGTGAAAAATGACAGCTGCACTGTTCATAAGGAGGTGTGGAAAATGTCAATGTTGAAAATCTGGACTGAAAATATTACAAATTCGTGAACTGATGAGGGTGCGTGGAAATTGCTCAATGCACGCTCATGACAGAGTCATTTTATGGACTTTTGCCACCAAATTTTCAAGATAGCTATTTTACCACCTCTGCTCATGATCAGTGTCACTGTGATTTTCTTATTGTGTCCCAAACATTGATTTTGCACCCCAACTGCGCTAATGTGAGCTACATGTGCGAAAATACATTTTGGGCATGATATGAAAAATGACAGCTATACTGTTTAAAGGAGGTGTGGTGAAATGCCAATGTTGAAAATCTGGACTGAAAATAAAAAATTCTAAGGATATATGGCGTGCATAGGAACTGCGCAATGCACCCTCGTAAAACAGTCATTTTAGAATTCTTTGCCAAATTTTCAACATAGGTTTTTGGGGCCTACCTCATGAATTGTGACACTGTCATTTCATTACTTGGTCCCAAAAGGTGGTTCCATGCAGTGACTGCAAAATCACCTTTTGGGACCGAATAACAAAATGACAGTGACTGAATTCATGAGGTGGGTCCCCAAGAACCCCATGTTGAAAATTTGGTGAAAAAATTCCCAAAATAAGCTGAGATATGCACCAAAGTTGAAAGAAAAAAGTTCTATTGCATTATACTGCTTACCGGCATTTCTTCAGTTTGCAGGTCGGCTTTGAAGAGTGCAGAGCGTGTTTCCCTCCACGAAGATTGTCGCACCAGCCTTCAGACATAAGTATGGGTGTGGTGTGTGTGTGGGAAGGTGGGTGCACAGGCGGCAGGTGCAGGTTGGGATAGAGGCGAGACAGTCAACGAGGGACCATTTATTTTTACAGGTGTTTCTTTAGATTACATGGGATCTTTGCCACACTAGGGTGGGCTCCCAGCATGGCAGCTGGAAGTTTTTTTGGGGGGGAGCTGGTGGAGCCAACTGGAGATTGGGTACCCCCATCAGCCATATGGACCTCTGCCATGCTGGGGTGGGCTTCCAGCATGGCACATGGAACTCTGGGTTTGGGGGGAGACGTACAATGGAGCTGATGGGGGATTGGGCACCCCCAGTCAGACATACAGACCTTTGCCATGCTGGGGTGGGCTCCCAGCATGGCATTGGAAGTCTGTTGGTGGGGCAGTGAAGCCGATGGGGGATTGGGCACCCCCGTCAGCCATACAGTGTGTGGGGGGGAGCACATGAGCATGCTGAGATGGGCTCCCAGCATGCTATTTGGGGGGTGAAGTAGACCAAAACAGAGATGTCTATGACAGCTATACAGATGCAGGACAGGGTGTAGGCACTTTGCATACTGCTGATGGCAGTATGTAAATTACCTGCTGACGGCAGTATGCAAATTGCCTACACGTTACCACCATTGATTGCAGTGGTTTTTTGCTTTCAACTGTATCCCACTGCATCTGAAGGGCTGTCATAGACAGCTCCGACATTCATTGGCATGGTGCAGCCACGCCTGCAAAAGGGAGCAGGACATTGGAAGTGGGGGAGGCACATCTATGAAAACTCGTATGGTGGCACTATGTTTCTTGCACATGCATGCAAGCAAACATAAAAATTGTTCAACTGGTACAGTTTCTAACCAATGGTGCTAAACTGTTCTGTGAAAATGGGGTTTTCTAAGAAAAAATGTGCCCTACCATAACATGAAGAAAATTTAGGTAGATGGTAACCACTATGTTGAATGCTGTGTAAAGATACCTGTGACCTGGAGTCACCTGGCACTAAGGTAAGTAAGGTGCAATTTGGTTGTTTATTGCTTTGAAGACCAGAGAAACCTAATTTAGGACTACCTGGAAATTAGTGCCTTGCAGGATGATAGGCAGCATGACTTCACAAAGGGCAGGTCATGTCAGACAAACCTGATAGAGTTCTTCAACTGGGTGATGCAGGTGATTGACCAGGGAGGGGCAATGGACATGGCCTATTTGGACTTCAGTAACGCCTTTGACACCATCTGTTTTTAACAGAAGAGAACTTTGGTTTCAGAGCAAGAAGCAGCAGTCTAGTTCTACAGATTTTTTACTGATAGATCACTTCTATCTCAGCAGGAGTCAGTACCTGTTTGGATTAAGCAAACAGATACTTTATTAGAAGAAGGGAGTCTCATTTAGGTAAAAAAAAGAAGAAAGTCACTGTGTGTTTCTCTGAGGAAGGAGGCTGTATCAGCTTAATTTACTGAGTCAGGGCAGAGGGTGAATCTAATTCGGGGTGTGGCTTAGCAGCTTAGCAGTACAAAAGTAGATGGCTCCAATTACAGCTTCCTGCTGTTTTTAACAGAGTAGAACTTTGGTTTCAGAGCAAGAAGCAGCAGTCTAGGTCTACAGATTTTTTACTAATTCTCCTCCAGCCACCCACCCAAAGACAGTTCTAGTTTTATAGCCACTGGATTTGACTGACAACAGGAATTTCCTGTTTGGCAGTAGGAAGGGAAGGATCACTGAGACACATTAGTTTCATCAACCTTGAAGAAACCTAAAAAAATAACTATTTCTGCCCCCAACCCCCGGCTGCTGGAGGTCTGAATCCAAGCATGGAAGAAGGAGACTACTGAAGACTACAGGAAGTTCTTGTCCCAGAACAGGAAGGGTGAGAGTTGTAAGGGCACATAGGCAGTAGGAAAGTAAGTGTAAAAATACATAGAGGGAGGAGACAGTAAGCATACAAAGCAACAGGAGAGGGGACACAAAATTAAGTCAAGATGGGAGTGCTGCAGTGCAATGGCTGTGGGGCAGCAGTGTTTTCCGGGAGACATTCTGGAGGCTGTGATGCTGCCCTGTTTGCAGGCACCTCTCTGGTCTGAGGGAGGAGGTTGCCCATCTCCAGGTTGACCTGGCTAGGATTTGTGAAACCTCTTACCCAACCCAGGAACCACCAGGGCCACCACCACCACCATTACCTCAGAGGTTGCCAAGAAAGATGAGCGATTGGACCAAGGTGGGCTCAGGGAAGGAGAGGGTGGTGGAACAAATCTGCATTCTTCTAGTTGTACCTCTCCACAATTCATATGCTGTTCTGGCAAAGAGTGGTTCCTCTATGGAGGCACCTGCAGTGGAGACCAAGGAGGATGCTGGGAACCTCCACAAAGGAGACCCACAGGAGGGTGGCACAAGAACCTACAGGAGAAGGAAACAACTCCTGGTTGGGGACTCAATCATTAGGGGGGTAGAAGTGGGGAGGAAGGGGATAGGGAGGTAAGGTGCCTGCCTGGCACCATGGCTCAGAGGGACAGGAAGCGAATCCTCAGGATTGGGGAGCAGCTGCACGAGGGGAGGAGCTGGATGTCATTGTCCACCTAGAGACAAATGACCTGGTTGTGAATGGGATCAGAGCAGTGCAAGAGGAGTTTGTAGAGTTGGGAGGGCCTTAGACAAGTAGCATGCACGGTAACCTTCTTGGAGGTGCTGCCTGTCTATGGCAAGGATGATGCTAGGGTATTATGCACCACGAGATTCAATGAATGGTTGAAAAACTGGTGTGGAGCTCAGGGTTTTGGCTTCATTGGGGACTGGGGAGCCACCTGGAGGGATGCAGGCTTATACTGGTGCGATGGTCTGCATCTGGCTGGGGGGGAGCCAGAATCCTAGGTGACAGGTTTAAATGCTTCATTTACAAGCATTAAACTAGCCAAGGGAGAGGCACTGAAAGGAGCAGGAATCCCAGCTTCCCACAAAACACAGTAGTTAGAGGTAAACATTAAGGTAGAGAAGTCAGTGAGGGAGCAGGACAGGGATAAATGCAGAAAAAGGCAGTAAGGACAGGGTTGGGGCTAAAAGGGGTAAGGCCATAAAAATAAATGGAAGGTGATGAGTACCAATGCCCACAGTCTGTGCAACAAGCCCCTGAACCAGTGGCCTTGATGGAAGAGGGATGCTTGGATATTGTGGCAGTCACTGAAACATGGTACACAGAGAATCATGACTTGGATGTCAACATACCAGGATACCACGGTCTACAGGAGGGATGGGTGGGTAAGAGAGGAGGCATTGCTCTCTATATAAGGGAAGGATTAAAGCAACAGAACACAAAGAGTAAGCGGAGCTGATGAGTCACTATGGGTCACCCTGGAGACAGAAATGGCACCACAATCCACAGGGGTTATGTACAGACCCCCATCTCAGAGGGAGGAAATGGACAAGGAAATGATAGAAGGCATCCTTAAAATGGTGTAAAAGGGGGAGATATTGTTGATGGGGGACCTGAACATGCCAGATGTTAACTGGAGTACCTTTGCTGCAGGCACATCCAAGAGCAGGGTCATTACATAGATACATAGACAGTGTCGGCAGATAAGGGCCTATGGCCCACCTAGTCTGCCCATTTGAGCTTGTAAGTTCAGTTTGTTTTCCTAGAAGTCTATTTCCCCTTACCCCTGACCTCTAGAATTCCTTTATGTCTATCCCATGCATTCTTAAATCCCGTGATTGTTTCAGCCCCCACCACTTCCTCTGGCAGGGTGTTCCACTTGTCCACCACCCGTTCTGTGAAGAAATTCTTTCTCATGTTTCCTCTGAATCGTCCTCCCTCCAACTTCATCCCATGCCCTCTAGTCCTGAAACATCTTTATTGCTTAAAAATAGTGTTTTCCTGCACCCTGTTCCTCCCTGTAAGATACTTGTATGTCTCTATCATATCCCCTCTCTCCCTCCTCTCCTCCAGGGAGTACATGTTCAGTTCCTTCTTGGTGTCCTACAGGGGGCATGCCTCAGACAGCTAGTGTTGGAACCCACTCGGGAGGGAGAAGTCTTAGACCTGGTACTCTCAAATGGGGAAGGAGAAAGGATCTCAGATTTAGAAGTGGGTAGCCATCTGGGAACAAGTGACCACCAAACAGTGTGGTTCACAATAAACACAGCCATAGAGTTAAGCCATACAAAAACAAGAGTATTGGACTTTAGGAAGGCTGACTTTGTGAAAATGAGAGAGTGCCTTCAGAAAAGCACTAGCAAATGGGCAAGAAGGAAGGGTGGAGAAACAATGGGGAATAATCAAAACAGCCATCGCAGAGGCAACAAGCCTTTGTGTGAAGCAAATCAACAAAACAAAATGAAGGAAAAAAACACTATGGTTCTCAAAAGAGGTGGCAGGGACGGTTAAGGAGAAAAGGATATCATTCAGGAAATATAAGGAAACACAGAAGGAGCAGGACAGATAATGTTATCAGTTAAAGCAGAAGGAGGCAGGGAAGGCAGTCAGAATAGCAAAGGCACAAACTGAGGAAAAAATAGCCAACTCTATTAAGAAGGGGGATAAAACCTTTTTATAGGTACATTAGAGAGTGGAGAAAGACCAAGGGAGGTATACAGAGACTTAATAAAAGGGAGGGAATGTGCAGAGGGTGACAGTGAAAAAGCAGGGATACTGAATGAATATTTCTGCTCAGTATTCACAACAGAAGAAGAGGGGGAGGTACCTAAACCAAACAAGAGAGAAACTCTGAATAGGGGGGTTGATACCAGTCCATTCACAGAAGAAAGGGTTTTGAAAGAACTCTTGAAACTGAGGGTGGACAAAGCAATGGGGCCTGATGGGATTCACCCAAGAATTCTAAAAGAACTAAGGGTAGAACTAGTAACAACTACTGACTACCTCTTTAACAAATCATGGGAGGATGGGGTGGTACCTGAGGACTGGAGGAGGGCAATGTGATTCCACTTCACAAAAGTGGGAGCAGGGCAGAGGCAGAAAACTACAGACCAGTTAGTTTGACTTCAGTGTTAGGGAAAATGATGGAATCACTTCTGAAGGAAAGAATTGGTGAGTACCTAGAGGCCAGTGGGGCACAGGACCCAAGGCAGCATGGTTTCACAGCAGGAATATCATGTCAAGGCCAGCCCAGTGGTGCTGAGGGTTGAGGTGCTGGACGCCACACCTCGCGCCATGCCAGCGACCCGGGTTCGGGAACGGACTCAGGCCGCCAGGGGCTGGTAGGGGAGAGGGAGGATTAAGCATCCGGCGACTGCTCTCCTCTTTCTGGGGTGGGTAGTGAGGCTTGAATCGCCCTATAGCGGTGACTGGCAGAGGCCAGCCGCACTACAGTGGCATGCAAAATTAGTTGGGGGAGAGTGCGGTGGGCGTCAGCACTACGTGCTTAGGACGCCATTGCACGTCTGGCTCTCCATAAGGGAGAAAAATGTGGAAAAATGTGGAGGGCGATCTTCGCAGCTGATGGCCATGCCTTGCACCCCCGGAGAGACCTAAGAGGGGCGCGTACCCAGAGGGTGTGAGAGCGATGAAAGACCAGCCCACTGGGGAAGCGACCCATGTGGCCCGCAGACATACGACCGGGTCTGGGGTGCAGGTCCGTGGCCGGAGATTGTGGGGGGGCCGCTTCTGTCGAGGAGCAGAAATAAGAATATGATAAAAAGGAAGGTCATGTCAGACAAACCTAATAGATTTCTTTGACTGGATGACCAAAGTAGAGTACCAGGGAGGGGCTGTGGATATGGTCTACCTAGATTTTAGCAAGGCATTTGACACAGTCTCACACAAAAGATTAATATACAAGTTAGACAGCCTTGGAGTGGGTCCCAGGGTGGTAGTCTGGATAAAAAACTGGCTGGACAACAGGACGCAAAGGGTAATAGTAAAGGAGTCCACAGTGAAGAAAGGAGGGTAACTAGCGGGGTATCACAGGGTTCGGTACTGGGACTGGTCCTGTTTAATGTCTTTATAAGTGACATTGGAGAGCACCTGGAAGGAAAGGTATGTCTCTTTGCAGATGACACAAAGATCTGCAACAGGGTTGATACACAAGGTGGGGTGGAAAGAATGAAAAGGGACTTGGCAAGGTTGGAGGAATGATCAAATATGTGGCAGCTCAGATTCAATGCAAAGAAGTGCAAGGTAATGCATCTGGGAAACAAAAACCAAGGGGAAGAGTACACAATGGGGGTGAGTTAATAACAACAACAAAATTGAAGAGACCTAGGAGTAATTATATCAGATGACTCAAAGGTGGGCAAGCAATGTGAGAAGGCAGTATGATGGCTGGGGATACTGGGATGCACAGGAGAGGCATTAACAATAGAAAACAGGAAGTTGTTATCCCTCTGTACAGACAGTTAGCGAGACCCCATCTGGAATACCGCGTGCAATTCTGGAGACCCCATCTCCGCAAAGACATACACAGAGTGGAGGCTATTCAGAGGAGGGCAACCAAAATGGTGCAGGGTCTGCACCAGAAGACATACGAGGAGAGTCTAAAGCAGCTTAATATGTATACCCCTGAGGAAAGGGGGGGGGCATGAAAGAAACTTTCAAGTATCTCAAGGGAATTAACAAAGTACAAGAGGGTAGTATCTTTCAGAAGAAGAGATGTGCAATTTGAAGATAGAGGGGGGATGGCTCAGAGGTAATGTTAGAAAGTATTTTTTCACAGAGAGGGTTGTGGATGCATGGAACAGCCTTCCTGAGGAGGTTGTGGAGTCAGGAACAGTGGGTGAATTCAAGAATGCATGGGACAGGCATAAGAGGCAATTCTAGTGGAGTAGGAGGAAGTAAGCTGTTGATTAACTAGAATCTGCAGCTTGTCCATCAGGTAGGGAAATGGGCAGACTAGGTGGGCCAAGCGGTCCTTATCTGCCATCAAATTCTGTGTTTCTATATTTCTTCACAGAAGCTGGTGGGCAGAAGTCAGAGAGCGGTGGTAAATGGGGTGCACTTAGGGTAGGAGTGATGAGTTGAGTGCCCCAGGAATCAGTACCGAGGCCCGCATTTTAATATCTACATCAGTGATATAGCAGAAGGCTGGCGGAAAATGCCCATTTGCAGATGATATGAAGATCTGCAATAGGGGAATGCACCGGGGGGGGAGTTGAAGCTTCTAAAGGGGTGGTTTGAAACTTGGCAACTGAAATTCAATGCAAAGAAGTGTGCAGTGATGTACTTAGGGCATAAAAACCCGCAAGCAGCTTACACTCGGGGGTGGGAACAAAATAAAACAAACAGAGAGGGTTTTGGAGATTATAATACCAAGCAAACTTAAGGAAGGTAGCCAATGTTGCAAAGCTGTGGGAATGGTAAATGGAATGTTGGCATGCATTGAGAGGAGCATAACTAGCAGAAGAAGGGAGGTTCTGATGCCTCTTTACAAGTCATGGTGAGGTCACACCTAGAGTGCAGGATCCAGTTCTGGAGACTGCATCCATGAAAGGACATTGATGGGACAGAGAGAGTGTTCAGGGAAGGGCAACCAAGATGATGCAAGGTATACAGGGAAAGCCATATGAGCAGAGGTATAGGGAATTGGATGTGTACCCATTGGAGACCAGGACGGAGATGGGGGATATAATTTAAACTTTTAATCATGAAAGGGATCAATACAGTGAAGGAGGAGCTTGTTTAAAAGAAAGGAGGTGGCTAAAACTAGAGGACATAGCCTAAGATTGGAGGGAGGAAGATTCAGAGGCAATGTGAGGGGCAATTCTTCACAGAGAGGGTGGTGGAGGCCTGAAGCAAACTACCAGGGGGGTGGTGGGGGCTGAATTGGTGGAGGGATTCAAGAGTGCATGGGACAGACATATGTGGTTGGTAAGTGGGGAGAAGAGGAGGGTCTGTGAAATTGGTGATGAGTAGGTGGGAGGAAAGAGCAGACTCGATGGACTGCTTGGGTCCTTTTCTGCTGACAAATTTCTATGAAGAAGAAGAAGAATCAGCATTTATATAACGCTTTCATACATAGTATCCCAAAGCACTTTACAAGTAATGCTAGACTGGTAGTGAAGTGACTGAATGTGTGGTGGCGGCCATATAGCACATCATCACCCACACACAGCCTGGATATTTGCATGAACTGGTTTATGGGAAGGGAATGTTGACCAGGACACTGGGAATGTTCCCTGCTCTTCTGAAGAGTGCCCTGGTTCTTTTACCTCCCCGACACCCACAAGGACAACACCAGGATGGACAGAAGGGACCTCGGTTTAACGTCTCATCCGAAGGATGGCACACCCCAGCAGTACAGCACCCCCCAATACTTCACTCAGATGCCAGCGATTTTTGGGTGCAAGTCCAATCCCAGTGTGGGATGAGAACCCACGACCTTCTGATCCAGAGGCGGATGTGCTACCAACTGAGCCACGCTGACACCCATGACACCTATGATTCTATGAAAAAGAGGATAACACAGAAACATAGAAACTTAGAATATGTTGGCAGAAAAGAACCATCTGGCCTATCCAGTCTGCCCAGATGTTCCTGCATAATCTGTCTCTGCAGACCCTAACTAGTCTCGGAGAACCTCCTCTCCTCCTCCTCCTTGTCTGTTTACTAATACACCCTTATGTCCATCCCACACGTTTGAAGCTCCCCACTGTTTTTGCCTCTACCACTTCTTCCGGTAGTCTGTTTCAGGTACCTACCACCCTTTCAGTGAAGTAGTACTTCCTCACACCCCTCTTAAATCTTCCCCTCCAGCTTCACCACATGTTCCCTGGTTCTGGTGCTCTTTCTCATTTGAAAGAGGCTCTCTGCCTGCACCCTATTCACCCCTTTGAGGTACTTGTAGGTCTCTATCATGTTTGTCTCTCTACTCTCTTCCAGGGTGTACATTTTGAGATTCTTTGAGAGTCTCTTCTCATAGGGCTTCTAATGTAACCATTGCACCATTTTACTTGTCCTCCTATGACTGCCTCCTCCCTGCCTATGTCCCTTCTGTGGCCTCCATAACTGGACACAATACTCCAGGTAGGATCTCAACAGTGAGTAATACAGTGGCAGCACCAGCTCCTTCCTCTTGCTGCTAGAGACATCCCTTGAATTCCAGCATCCTACTAGCCCTACCCACTGTTCTGTCACACTGCCCTGCCACTTTGAGGGAATCAATTACGATAACCCCAGGGTCCCTTTCTTGCTTAGTGATCACCAGGAATCTCCTGCTCCATCCTATATCAGCTCCCGTGTTCCTGTGTCTTAGCATAATTTTCATAATGTATTAAAATGTTAGTCTTTATAAATGTAAACTCTTTGTGCTCCCAATATTCTTAAAAACATGATTCAGTATTCAGCTGTTGAGTATAGATATGCTTGGTTTTAAACAGATGTTTGTCATTGCCCTGCAAAAGTTACATTTGTGCTATCACGATCTACCATGGCAATTTGATGTTAGCTAAGTCTTTAATAGCTACCACTGGTTCCCTATAATATAATGCATGCTGTGCTGGCTGCACAATGCACAATCTGCTTCAAAGAAACAGAGAATTGTGATTGTCTGGATTGGAGAAGTAGCGAAATGAAAGTATTTTGCACATTCTGGTTTAGAAACATTCTTTGTATATTAACATGTTCTAGTGTTAAAAGGAAAGATTTTTCTATGGTCATTTTATGTGTGGAGTGCCTGTGACAGGGTGGGATAAGACCCTGTCCAGTTTATTATGCAGAGAGAGAGAGAGTTAAAAGCAAGGATCTATTTTGTCCTCTCCTTTTCTGCCCCTTGTCTGTCTGTTGATTGTCTGATTGGGCAATCAAACTTTTCCTTGTGGCACCTAGGAATTTACCACTCTGATGGTCCCACAGTTTACCCATTTTCTCCCTCCTTCATTCACTGTTTCTATTCTTTCTTTCTCTCCTTTCTTCTCTGTGGTTACCAAAAGTACAATATATGTGAATCTTTATGTGAAACTGGGATTGCTTGGTTTGCAAATCTATATAGCTGTATTGTTGAAATGCTCTCAGAAAGCTATTTGGTTTTATTAGAAAAGGTAACAAGCTGGAATACAGAGGGTTGATTCTGAGATGTATTTTGACCTCTACAACTTGTTAACAGAATGTTCTTTTTTGTTACACCTGTTGAGACTAGATGGACTCTTCAGGCAGGTCACAGCAAAGAAATGGACAATGTTCTGAGAAATTTTGTGAGAAACAAAAGATTAATCAAGCAAACAGGATGCAGAGTTTAAACTGCCAGGAAATGATAACTTATATAAAGAGATCATTTTTGTTTAGAGACAGAAAGACTGAGATTTAAATAGAGAGAGAGAGAGAGAGAGACACTCAGATGTAGGACTATCTTTGTATTGCCTGTATAAAACACTATCCTGTATGATTTTATTCTTTTTATTTTATTGTTATTGATAATAATAAAACTCTACTTGTGAATTGTATAACTTCTCCTGGTCTGCCTATGCATCTTGACCTATGCCTCCACCACAGTTGATGTCAGACAAAGTGGGATTTATGCTATGTACACTCTATTCCAGGAGTTTTGTACATGGGTACTAGGCCTGGTAGCAGGGAAGCACAGAAGGAAGGTATGGATCCTGCAACAGCAAGTCCAGGAGTAATTACCAGAAAAATGGCAGCCAAACTAGAAGCAGAAACAAAAGTCCAAACTAAGACTGTACATCCAGCACCAGTGAAGAAAGAAGAAGAACAGGCAGGGACACAACCTGAAAGCATCTCTGCCTCCTTCAAATGGTGGGCTATATAATAAAGAGATGAAGAAGAAGAGAAGAGAAGAAGAAGAGAGAAGAGAAGAGAAGAGAAGAGAAGAGAATGCAGTGAGAGGAGCAGTGATGGCTGGATGTCTTGCAAGCTATCAAACTGGAGGATCTGGTACAGGTCCAGCAGATCAACAAAACACCAACAACCTAAAAGACATTAAACTTACAAAGTTGGGTCCCTCATATAATATCAAAGCATACCTGACAACTTTTGAAAGGGTTGTCAGAGCCTCCCAATAGCCAGAACAACAAGGGACAATCAGGCTGCTACCTCATCTGACAGGTAAATCCCATCTTGCCTACAACAATATGGACACCACACAGTCAGAAAACTATGACCTTATGAAAACAGAAATCCTTAAGAGATATGACATCCCAGGATAGACCTACAGGCAGAGATACCAGTCCCTGAAGTACCACTCAGTTGACAACCCTCGAGGAGCCTTCACATGACTTAGAGAACTCCTCATTAAATGACACCAACCAGAGGGAAGAACAGTTCAATAGAACACTGATATATTTGCAGTGGAGCAATTTATCAGCCTCCTTCCTACAGATGTGCAGCTTTAGTTAAAAGAACACTGACCAGAAAGTAGGGAAAAGGCTGTTTCTTTGGCTGAGGACTATCAAATGGCCAGACAGACACTGCTGAAGTGAAGTAACAACCAAGGAATGGTAAGATCCTCTTTTTCCTGATTTAACTCCAGATCAGATAAGAACTCTGATGGGATTAACAAATCTGCACCAAAAGACTTTATTTGCTATAAATGTAATAAGCCAGGCTATACTGCAAGAAAACTACCATAAAAATAAGAAGGGTAACACTGGATTAAATTTGCCTTGCAAATTGGGATAAGTATTTAACAAATGTCAAGGTGGGAGATAAGATTGTGAAGGACTTACAGATTCAGGTAACAGACAGATCCTGGTGCATGTTGAAGTTCTGGGAAAAGACTGTTCAAAAGGATACTGTACTGGGATCATCTGCATCCATGCGGACACTCAGTACTATCACACTACAAAGTGATGCTGAACATTAATGGTGTGTAACACCAAATGAAAGTGGGGTAGTAGTAAGCGACCTAGGTTTACTAGGTTTGCCTGGACAAAGTAGACATTGCTGCCTATCGAGCTTGTCCTCCACACTGGTGGGCAATGTTAAACGACCCTATTTTGAACAGAGGTCATCTAAGGCTTTCTTAAAATTGGAAAAAGTATTACTGTTGACTTTTTCCTGAGGTAATCTATTCCAAGCCCTGATAGTTCTTATAATAAAGAAATGGTTTCTTTTCATTGTGTTAGACCAGGGCAACACAAGTTTCTTGTTGTGGGATTGTATGTTATTTCTTCTAGAGCAGAAATGTAAACCATACTGAGACATTGAGTCTGGTGATTGCAGTGTTTTGTAAATAAGTAACAAATCACACATCTGGCGTTTATCCTGTAATGAGAATTGACACGTTTCCTTTAACCTTTCTTGGTAAGTTTTGTGTTTTAGCCTTGGTATCATCCTAGTAACAGTTCTCTGAACCATTTCCATCTGTACAATATCCTTATTCAAGTAAGGACACCAAAAAGGAGAGCCATAGTCCAAATAGGGTCTAACGTAACTCCTGTACAAGTGAATTATGCACTGCTAATTCCAGCAAACAAAATTTTGTTTAATTCTCTTGATCTTCAAGGGCTGTTCTAGTTATGGATTTGCGTGATCAGCAGAGGAAAGCTTGTTATTCATTAATACCCCTAGGTCATGTTCTAGGATAGAGGCTTGGATTTGTTTGTTCAGTGTGTAGCAATAGTTGGGGTTATTTCTCCCATAGTGCATGAAGACACACTTGTCAATGTTAAAAGACATTCCATTAAGTAATGCCCATCTTTCTATCTTTATTAGGTCATTAGGAAGGGCTATATGCTTTGAAAAAGTATCAACCTCCCCTCCCAATTTAGTGTCATCTGCAAATTTTATGATAAGGTTTTCCAGGTTTTTGTTAATGTCACTAATAAAAATTCTGAACAGTGTGGGCCCAAGTACAGAACCCTGCAGAACCCCACCTCCTCCACACCGTTCCTTAGATAGTAAACCACTTATTTTTACTCATTGAATTCTATTTAGTAACCAATTCTCAATCCATTTAATCAAGCAAAGGCTAATTCCCATGTGTAATAATTTGCTGACCACGATGCTATGGGGGACGATATCAAGTGCCTTTGCAAAATCCAATAGTATGACATCAAACATAGTACCATTATCGCAGCTATTACTAACGTGGTTATAAAGGCAAAGGCAAATTTTATTTTCCAGGTGCCCAATCCGAGGCTCAGGGCACCGTCACACAAACTAATACAACTATCAATAAAACAATAAAATTATCAGCAATAAAGGTTACTAAGTTAGTAGTACATGAAAACCTCCTTTAAAATCATGCTGATTATTATCACATAATCCTAGATCTGATATTTCAGACCCTAATTGGAGTTTGATAGCTTTTCCATGATCTTACAACATAAGGAGAGTGAGGCTAATGGGCATGTAATTCTCCACTCTACTCTTACTTTTTTTTTAAATATGGGGACCACAGTGGCTAAACACCAATCACTTGGCACCTCCCCCTGGTCCAGAGACCTATTGAATATGACTGATAGAGGGTATGCAAGATACTGAGTCATATCTTTTAAAAATGTAGGGTTTATACCATCTGGTCCAGGACTGGTGTTGTTCCTTATTTCACCATGTGCGGACTGAACTTCCTTGACTGAAAAATGGTATTTATTTGCCATCAGATTTTTAAGATATTCATTTACAGCCTCCTTTTGTGAGAATATGGAGCAGAAATAGGAATTAAGAGGTCTGCTACTTCAACATCATTATTTATAGCATTAGCATTTTAATATAGATCCAATACACATAGATGTAACATTATTAATATCATTAATGTAAGAAAATAGGATTTGTTGTCTTTAGTGTGGGCAATTTAAAATTCAGTTTTATATCTGGCATTTCTTATCATAGTTTTGAGTAAGCGTTTTTGTTTTTATAGGCTTATTTATTTAAGATTGATGGATTTTGTTTAAACCCCTTTTAGGCCTTTTTTAACCTCTAATCTGTTTTTACCCCGAAGTTAGCCATGCTGGAACCTTACCCTTTTGTTGTATTTCTTCTTCATCAGGATCAGTTCATTTTTAGTTTTAATATAACCCCTTTAAAATTTCCCAGGACTGCTCAATGGGCAGATCAGCCAGTTCAGAATCCCAATCAATGGAAGAAATCCTTTTATTATAACCAGATTAGCCCTATTGTAATCCTTTAGAGTTATAGTGCCAACTACCTTAGATCAAGATATCCTCAGGCCACATTTGACCATATTATGGTCACTATTCCCTAGAGGGTTTAGCAGTGATAGATTGGAAAGATCGGATTCAATGTCTGTGATAATTAAATCAAGTATGTTCTGTCCTCATGTGGCTCTTGAACCAGTTGTTCAAGTCCATGATTTACTAATCGTCCACAAATGGTGTTTTGATTCATTGCTGCGGTCATGATCTCCTAGTTAATATCCGGAAATTAAAATACCCAAATGTCACTGTATCTACCAAGTTAGTGGCTTGAATTATTTTACTGAGTAGTGTTTCATTATAAATGTTACTGGATGACGGGGGTCTGCAGCAATTACCTAAATGGTTTTAGGTCTGTTTTTAAACCATATCTTAATCCATAGGCATTCCACAGCTACATCGGGTTGCTCTGTTAACCAACATTGATGGGGCAGTATGTCATCATTTACATACAGTAACTGCATATCCCCTCCACCTACTCGACCTGTCCTATTATCTGAATAGAGTTTGTAGCCTGGTATTTCCTTAATCTAGTGTGTTGAATCATCCCACCAGGTTTCATTAATAGCTATAATGTCTACATCGTCTTGTATGGTAGTTGCTTCTAACTATGCCCTCTTAACTATGTTCAGGCTCCTGGCATTAGCCATCAAAAAGCTACACTGGTTAGTCAGCTGGACTCAAAATGTCCCATTCTTAGAGAAGGTAAAGTAGGTTCCTTCTCCCCCGCATGGCTTAGTTTAAATGGCTTGATAAGAACATTTCAACTTTTTTTCCTAATAAACTACTCCCCCTTTTGCTAAGGTGCAACCTATCCCAGCAGTATAGATTGTGTCTACTGTGGAATGTCTCCCAATGGGTCATGCATGCAAATCCCTTTAACAAGCACCACTTACTTAACCATTTGTTTATTGCCTGTGTTTTAGTTGTCCTTGTACTAGTTGCCCTAGTGATGGGAAGAATCTCAGAGAAGAATATCTCACATCCTTTATCAATTAGCTGGTCACTTAAAGCCACACATTCTTTTTTGATTTCTTCTATCCCAGCTGTATTGATATTATTGGTTCCTGCATGAATTATAACTAGAAGATTTTTACCGGCATTACTCAAGAAATTATTCGTCATCGAGGATAAATCCGAGATCTTAGCTCCCCTAAAACTACTACAAGTTCTGTTGGTTTTGTCTGGGTAACAAATCAGTCTATCGATGTGTTTTTATCATAGAGTCTCCAAGGACGATCATGATCTTCTTTACAATTTTCAGAGTCCATTAAGAGAGGTGGATTTGATTCCCCCATTAAGTCATTACCCAATAACACGGGGTTAGACAGTAAACAATCCACAGGATCCTTATTTAATGGCAAGCCTAAATTTTCTTGGCCTCCCCCACTCATAGTGTTGCTTTGACCAGGTATGTCTATGCAGGTATCCCTGGCTCTAGAAAAAGTACAAGAAGTTTCAGTCATTACTAAATCATTAGTTTCCATAGGTGTTTTGGCACAGACAGTCTTAATAGATGGAGACTGCTATGTAACAACCATCCCTGAGACAGGCCCACTCTCCTGAGTAGGCTAATTAATCATACCTTGCATATGATTAATATAATTTGCCGATAACCCATCAGCAGATTGTTCACTAAATAAGAGTGTCATTTAGAGAGAAGTATCTATTTCACATTGGCACCACAAACATATGCGCTTTCTAACCCTTTTAAAGTATATGTTTACCCTCTACAAGTGCCCACCCAGGGTCAATACCAATAAAATCAGGGTCATCCTCTTCCCTCTTTCATTTTTTGCCTTTGAATCAGATTGCAGCTCTACATTCAAAATAGTATTAAATATGGCTGGTTGCAATAAAGATGTAACCTCTGTTACACTATTAAAACTACTGACCTCCTCTATTATGCTAAAGGTATTAGTAGGTGGGGTTTCGCTGGCTGATTAATCTGGTGACTAATATTTAGATTTGACATAGGTAGGGGACTACTCATTCCAGATTGTGAGAGAACTTAGTCTCGTGGCCATTTCCATTTGGCTTTTCTCTAAGTTATCAAGTTTACTGTACTATGTATTTACCTCCATAAGTAATTCGATGTTACTTTTACACTTGTCACACGTATAGTCTCCTACTGATGGGACATTGTCCATGATTTTGTACATGCAGCAGCTTGAACATTTTATCCCAGTTTCCCCATCTAGAGTGATAACAGTATCAGTCATTTTGACCCTAGGTCAATATTAAAGGAATAATGCCAGACAGGGTGGGTGTTATGTTGGGATAACATCCCACCTCGGGTGGTTGGGCCAAGGGCATCCAACACCTGAGAAGGGATGTTATCCCACCATAACACCCACACTGGAGGGGCATTATTCCTATTATACAATGGCTCCTGTGTAAAAGAAATTAATTAAAATATAAAAAGTACATTTAGAAGTCTATTTTATTTGAATGGGTAGGAATAGTTTAACAAAAATAGTTTTGACTGACTGTTCTGGCAAGTCTGTGGAGTTGCTGCATTGTTAGTGTGGCTTGCTCTCCACCCCCAGCTGCCTCCTCTCCATCGGCACCATGTTAAGATCATGGTTTCGGTTTGGCTTTGATGGTCACTTTTTTTTTTTATAATGGCAAAAGTTGCCCCCTCCCCCGTCGTCATCTTCACTCGCTGTTAGCACTGGGGTTTCATTTTGGCTCTGTTTCTTTGTATTGTTCATTGTATTGTTGTCATTTTGGGGGGGGCAGAAAAAAAGAATGAAAGAAACTCTAAGTAACTGAAGCACTATGTGCTTTTCAACATATGCCCTCACATTTCACGGAGTCTGTTCAGGGCAAGAGAGCTGTGTCACACATTCAGTGAGGACCGGGAGACAAGCAGGAAACTGGTGAAGGTGATCATGGGAAGTTGTTTTCTTTCCCAGTGCAGGAAAATGTACTGTTGGGTTTATTAAGAAAATGGAAGTGGGAGGATTTTCAGTAGTGCAAACTGAAGCCTGTCAGCAATGTGGCTTTCAGTTCAGATGGGAGCGGGAGAGGCGATCAGTGAAGCCAATGGCAGGGAGGACCGTGTATTGATTTTTTATCTCTTTTAACATTTAATGTGGTATTGCGTGTGCTGGGATTAGAGCCAGGATGTTATGTTGGGATAACATCCTGACTCCAGTCCCAGTGTAACCGGTCAGGGAGCAGCATTCTTTCTTGCCATTGTATTTTTTTTTTTTTTAGCACTAGGGCTATATCAGATGGGTAAGTAACCTCAAAAGCCTTTATCAGTATACCTGGATAACCTATGAATGTTTATTTTTGCTTGCGATGGATGAGATAGCAATTTTAATCCAGCATCAACAGACACTAAACACACTATAAGATACCAGCAAGAAATAATGTACCTTAATTATAAATTTAAAAGAGGGTAGGCCACCTTCCTTGCCTTCCTCGACAGATGCAGGTAGATACAGCTTGCCACTGTCAGCATCACCTCCACCTCCTGCACTCACCTCTGTTCACTGAGGCTAGCGCTTTTGAAGATGCCAGACCGGAAGTGACATCACGACACTTCCGTTTTTGTGGAATCAAACGTGTTATTTTATTAGGTCTGCATGATTAATCTGCCTTTAAAAAGGCAAATTACAGGTGCTAGAGTGCACTAAGGGTACAGCAGACTGCAGTGTTACTTGCAGCAGCCCAATTTATAAACGTTCCCCAGTCAGAGGGAAGCACTCAGTCAGCACACTATGTCAGCTCAGGCTGACTTCTCTTGCCCCTAGAATTCCTCACAAAGAGGATAGTACCTACAACAATTACCTTCCCAGGTCTAGCGCAATACAAATAGTGAAAACAGGGCAAACCTGTCTCCCTGCACTTCTGCTAACGCTTTTGAAGACACCGGACCAAACGTGACGTCACTTACACTTCCAGTTTTTCAGTAGAATCAAACTTGTTATTTTACTTATTTATTTGTTTGTTTTTGATAATTAAGTAAGTGCCCTAGACATGAACTGCCTATTTTCAGGAATGACCTGGGAGGGTACAGGATGGATTACATTCAATAGCTTCCAGAGTAGACAGCACAGCATAGTAAATTTCAGAGTAGACAGTACAGTATAGTAACATACAGATTACAATAAACATTACAGTGTACATGTGAGATTTGAACAGTAGTATAGCACATTAGAGCATCAGACAAAAATTAACACTAAATTGTGAGGACTGGGAATACAGAGTCATAGTATCAAAACAACATTAGCTTTACAAGTAAGATAGCATCAAAACATAACATCAAGTAACATGAATAGAACAACTTAGCATTTCAGAAATTAAAGTGCCAGTAGTGCTGGAGCAGGTATAGCAGAAAGGTAGAGAAAGAGAGGTGGGAACAAGGAGATAGGTATGATTGGGGGAGGAGTGCTGTTTGCATGGAGATGCAGTAGGGAAGTTGAAAAGAGTGGGACTGGTAGGAGTGAGTCTAAAATGGCAGAAAACTCACAGGGGATGAAAAAAATTGCAGGGTTCAGAGGTTATGAGGTGAGTATAAAGCACCCACTTGAAACAATAATGAGTAAGGGACTGATGGATGGTTAACGGTATAGAGTTCCAATACTGAGAGCTGTATGGGAAAAGGCCTGGGATCCCATGTTTGTTTTGCATCTAGTGACATGTAGGAGGCTTTTATCCCTGACCACAGGTTATAGTGAGGGTTAGGCTGATTTAACATGCAAGCAAGTGAGGAAAGGATGCCAGAACAAATTATGCCATCAATAAGGGTGCCAAGGAGAGGAGGCGGTTTGCTGCTGGTGAAGGAAGCAATTTAGAGCCTTACATAGTTGTAATGATGGCTGAGATGGCGCACTGCTAAGGCAAAACAACAGATGCTGTTATAAGTGGAGTCCCATTTAAGGAGACAGGTTTTGGCAGCTCCCAAGTAAGTAACTAAGCTGTAGGTGAGAGCTGGCAGCAGTATTGCCTGAGTGACAGCAACTCTAGCAGAGGGTGTTAGAGCATAGAAGGTTTTATTTGCAAGGCCTATTTTGGAATTAATGGATTTACAAGTGGTGAACATATGAAGGTCAAAGTCAAGAGAGGGGTCAAGCAGCACCCCAAGGTATTTGAAACTGCAAACATTTTCAAGGAAGGAGTCATCATGACAAGGGATTTTTAGTTGCCCAAAACAATGTTTTAATCTAGTTGCAGAGCCAAATAGCATGGACTGTGACTTGCTTTCATTGGGGACCAGTTTGTTTTGCAAGAGCCAAGTTTTGATTTTGACAAAGTCTGCAGAGAGGATAGAGTTGAGGTCAATGATGGCCTTTGAGCTATAGTAAAGGACATGGTCATCTGTATAAAGTAAGGATGAGCCATTTGTATCACTGAGAGTGATTTCATTTATGAAAATGGTAAATAGAAGAGGGCAAAATTGACCCTTGAGGGACCCAGTGTTTGTTGTGGTAGACTCAGAGACCGAGAGTTAAAGTTTATGAATTATTGCCTATCCAGCAAATAACTGTTATACCAGTTTAATGAGCTGCATGATTAATCTGCCTTTAAAAAGGCAAATTGAGAGTGCTAGAGTGTGATAAGAGCACAGTAGACTGTGGTGTTGCTTGCAACACCCCAATTTACAAACATCCTCCACTCAGAGGGGAAACACTCAGCACACTATGTCAGTGCAGACTGACTTCTCTTGCCCCTACAATTCCTCACACAGAGGACAGCACCCACAACAATGACCTTCCCAGGTCTAGCTCAATACCTGTACCTGTTATTATTGGAAATGAGTTTCCAGGATTTACAAAGTTAAACACAGAAGGAGTAAACCCTGATGTTTCAGCAGCAGTGATAACAATAGCACAGATAAAGAAAATCTCAGATGTTAGGGACTGTTTTCCTTTTGGTGTCTTTGATTCAGATTTGTTTGAGCCCGGCTCCAAGATCCGGAATTTCAGGAAAGAAAGAAGATGCCTGAAAAAACAGTGGCAACAAAAAACTGATGGGCATAAGGGGATGATACATGAAAATGCTGGAGCTCAACTAATAACTGATTGTGTTGTTGTTTCAGAGAAAACTAATGATGTTTCTCTCCATTATTTTAAGCAGATGGAGGTAAAACAAAAACAGGGTGAACCAATGTTTAAAAAATGTAATAGGCTACTGCACAGAATTTGAGTTAATGATCAGACACAGGAACATATAGAACAATTGGTCCTACCAGAGAAGTATAGAACTGAATTTTTAGATTGCACATGACAGTCCTATTGCTGGTCACTCAGGGAAGGATCACACCCTTGCCAGATTGTTCTACTGATTTTACTGGCCTGGGATCCATGAAGATGTTGCCACCTATTGCAGTTCTTGTGCTGAATGTCAGAAAGTAGCCCCAGTGATAAAAAAGACCAAGTACCCCTGATGCCCCTACCCTTGATAGACGTGCCTTTTGGGAGAATTGCAATGGATGTGGTTGGACCATAGACAAAAGTAAGAAGGGTAATCAAATCATTTTGGTAGTATATAGTATACCAGATGATACCCAGAGGCCATTCAATGCATAATATCACAGCCCAAAAGTGGCAGCAGAGCTTGCCAAAATTTTCAGCAGGGTGGGCATACTTAAAGAGATTATTGCTGATCAGGGTAGTATTTTTGGTGCTGCATTGCTGAAGGAGCTGTACTGACTACTAGGTATCACTATCATAAGTACCCCCTCTTATCATTCTCAGACAGATGGTCTTGATGAGCAGTTTAATCAAATCCTAAAATGCATGTTAAAAAGGTTTATGAAAGGTGAAGGGAAAGATTGGGAGCAATACTTGCCTTACCTGCTTTTTGCTTACAGAGAAATGCCACAAGTATCAACATGCTCTTCACCCTTTGAAATATTGCATGTTAGACAACCTAGAGCACCACTAGATGTTATAAAAGAAAACATGGGAGATCACGTGATGAGCGAGTCTGAGTAGATGTGTTCCGCGCTGCTCCCAGGCCCCAAAGTGGATTAAAGTTGTAAAAACCTCCGGTACCGGTGGCGGTGACTTAAAGCACCGGGTAATTGCTCGGAGGGTAGTAGAACTAAGTGGGAGTGAAACCATGCAGAAGAAAAACTGCTGAAAAGCTGCAGCCAGTATTTACACAGCACGGGTATCACAGACGAAGGGCCTTCTGAAGCACCAGCATGGACGTGGAGGCTACGGAGCCTCTTGCGGCGAGAACGCCGGCAGCCAAACGACCGAAGCCCCTATCACCTGATCATAGCGAGCAAGAGGGGGATTTGAATAAGGAAGGGGGTGCTGTGAAGACCTCTGATGATATCCAGGAAATCAAAAAGCTGCTGCAAGGGTTGGTGTTGGATTTTGCAGAGGTGAAGCCTGCTTTACATTCACTAGCACAAAGGATGGGGATGCAGAGTTCAGATCTCCTCCCAGGAAAGGAAGGTTGCCACAATGGAACAGGAGTTAGTGGCTGTGAGAAAGCAAGTTAAAAGTTAGAAGAGAGAATGGACGACCAAGAGTCTAGAAGTCGGAGGAATAATTTAATATTAGCGGGGCTCCCAGAGAGGGCCGAAGGGTCAGATTGCATGTCTTTTTTGCAAGATTTATTGCTCAAGTTATTGGGCCGTATGCCTTTCAGGGAAGCTTATAACCTGGAAAGAGCCCATAGGGCTCTAAGAGAGAACCCTCCTCCGGGTGCAAGGCCACGAGTGATAATAATGCGATTCCTGAATTATAAAGAAAAGACCCATGCACTGGCTACTGCAAGACAGAAGAAGATACTGCAATGGAATGATGCATCATTGTGGATGTTCAGGATCAAACTCCAAGGTCAGGGAGAAGCAGAAGAGTACTCCAAGATTAAAAGAAGCTTTATATTGCAGGAATTAAATTTCGTTTACAATACCTGCAATCCTGAATGTGAGGCTCCAGTCTGGGGAGAAGAGATATTTGACAACGAGAGATGCTTTGGAGGGCCTGCGGGTCGAACTTCCTGAATTATTTAAAGCACTGACCTGAATTTTTGGGCTGAAAGGGAAGAGGCGAGATAGAGAGGATGACTGGGACTCTGGACACTGAAAAGATTTTACCAATTGTTCTTGTTGTTTGGGGTTTGTATTACAAAGGATTCTCAAAAAGGTTGAATTCATTTAGATTTATTGGTTCTGGTAGTATGGGTTAATCTCAGGGGTGATAAGAGGGCGGCAGCAAGTTAAAGGTAAGGGGTTGGAGGTAGATGCGAGTGTGTTAGGTCAAAGAAGGACCAGTGGGTTTAAAAGATGGGGTAAGGTGGGGTGAGAAGTTGAGGGGTCTGGTTGGGTTTCAGTTATAGTTATGAACCTCCAGGGGACCCCCTGTTGGGGAATTTAAATTAGATTGGGAAGAGTGTGGCAGAGTGGCGGTGAATAACTGGCAATGGAAGAAGGATGGGGAGCCTACCTTAGGAAGGGTGTGGAAGAAAATAGAGGAATAGAAGAAAATGTTGGAGGGTTTGACGGAGGAGAGTAAAGGGTAGAAGAGATACCCCGCATAGGGGAGAAGTTGAGATTGAAGGGACAGCTAGGGGGGTTTATATATAACACTGGTTGAAACCCCAAGGTGGAAGGTTTAACATCTAAGCTTAGGAGGCATCAGGGTAGATTTGAAACCCGGAGGGAGATGTATAGATATGGAAGGCAGGATTAGAGTTAAAAGAATAGTGGGATATAGGAGGAGATGTAAATATGTTCTAGTTAGTTATGGATAAGGGATGGGTACTAGAGATGCTCTGACAATAGAAGGGGCGGAGGAGGGCACGGAAAGAGGTTCATCCATGAATCAAGAGTCGGAAGGAGGGCGATCGCAGGATTGGGGGCAAGAGGGTAGGGGGGTTTGGGGATAGGAAGGAGAGAGAGTCCATTAGAGAGAGAGTGAGGCCAGCAGACCAAGAGTATGTGCAAAGAGAAGGTTTGGCTATAATAAGATTTAGTTTCCGGAATGGCAGGGGTTAAAATTCTGTCATGGAACACTAAGGGACTTAAGGGTAAGCGGAAAAGAATGGTAGTCCTCAGACATATTGAACAGCTGGGAGCCCACATTGTTGTCCTGCAGGAAACCCACTTATTAACGGAGGAGGTGAGTTGCCTCAAGCGATTGTAGGTGGGTCAGGTGTTTGGGGTGGGTAAAGAAAAGGCATTGGGGGGTGTGGTGATTCTAATAAAGAAAACTTGTATGTACGAGGTGGAGCAAGTAACGGCCAGGGAGGATGGCAGAGGGATATATCTATCTGGTACCCTATTTGTTAAAGCATTAACTGTGGCTTCAATTTATGGCCCAACCCCCCCCCAAGCCAGAATTTTTGCATCATTAGAAAGGGATATGGCCATGTTACCTCAGCATTCTCTTATCTTGGCAGAGTTGGAATATTTGTTTAAACAATTTAGAGGACAGAATTCCACCATTTAGAGGCCCTTTGTCTAAGGCTTAGATTGCCCTGGACAGATTGATGGAGGCTTTGGCTCCTAGTAAGACCCGCTCAGGACCTGTTCTGGGGGCAATAACATCACGTATTACTCTCTGACTCACGAGTCACTCTATATTGATTTTTTGGTAAATGGGACGCTTTAGAGAGGTTAAGGAATTGGCTACGGAGGGTAGAATCTTATCAGACCACTCCCTATTCATTTAAGGTGGAACCAGCTCCTATCCCTCCTAGACCGCATAGATGGAGATTAAATGATTCCTTACTAGTGATGGCTCCAAATCAAAGAAAGTTAGAGGATGCCCTCAGGGAGATTATCACACTACAGAATGAAAAGCTTAAATGGCCAACATGTAAGGTGCTGTATGCAGGGGCAGCCCAGAACCTTGCAGCGCAAAGAAATAGACTGAGGAGGGCGAAGGTTGAATTTATTATGGGGGCTATTGAGTCGCTCTCTCCATTGGAAGGGTCCTCTGGGGAAATTGACTCAGAACTTAAAAGTTTGAGAGGAAAATGGAGGATATCTTAAATGGGAAAGTCGAATTCTGGTTAGGAAAGATTAAGGCTAAGTACCTAATGCAGGGGGATGTACCTGGGCGATTTTTAGCGGCTAGGGTTAAGGAATGGGAAGCTAGCAGAAGGATTACTCATATACAATACGCTGGACACCAGATAACAGATCCCCAAGAAATGGCTAATGCCTTTGCTGATTATTTTAAAGAGATCTACCAAGTAAAAGGGGGAGCTAATGAGGAGGAAATTAGAACATTTCTAGAGGGAGTGCCGCTCCCAGTCCTGGATCCCACACAAGCTAATAAATTAGGGGCCACTATAACAGCATCAGAGATACTGGAGGTGGTTAAGTCTTTGCCCCATGGTAAAACCCCGGGGCCAGATGGGCTGACTGCTAAGTTTTACCAGGTACACATACAGACCATACTTCCCATACTCCAAGAATTCTTCAATACTATAATGCGAGAGGGGGTGTGCCACGCTCCACTGTACCAGGCGTATATCACACTTGTCCCTAAACCAGATAAGCCTAAAGATATACCAGGCAATTATAGATCTATAGCTTTGATGAATCGAGATATTAAAATCCTTACTAGAATTTTAGCTAATAAAATATTAAGCATTTCCCCAGCTCTAATTAGTCAGGAACAGGTGGGCTTTATGCCAGGAAGGGGCGCACATGATGCCCTTAGGAAGATACATCATATACTTAGTTATGCGCCAGACTCTCAATTACCCATAGCATTGATATCTTTAGACACAGAAAAGGCCTTTGATAGGGTCTCCCATCCCTTTCTCTTTTTGCTACAATGGGAAAGATGGGTTTTCCAGAGGGCCTAATCAATGGTATCAAAAATTTATATGCAGCCCCAACAGCTAGGGTATTGTGCAATGGTTATGTTTCTCGGGAGGTACACCAAGAAAATGGGACTCGTCAAGGTTGCCCTCTCTCGCCGATCTTATTTAACATATATTTGGAACCTTTGCTGAGAGCTATTAATATGGATGTACTAATTAAGGGGATTAATATTGTGGGGTGGGAGCTAAAATTCTCAGTTTTTGCTACGACATACTCCTACACTTACAGGAGCCGGTAACAAGTTTTAAAAAGACAATAGACCTAATAGAGAAATATTCTAAAGTTGCATATTACAAATTAAATTTGGCTAAGACCCAGATCATGCCCTTGACTCCCTATGTATGTAGGGCAGATTTTGCACCATTACAAGTGCAGTGGAAGGTGGATAGGCTGAAATATCTAGGGGTTTGGATCACACCTGCTACTGATGAGGGTGCCGCAATAAATATGGAGGGGGGTACTATCAGTGATTGGGGATATGACAAGATGGAATAAGCTCCCTTTGAATTTCATGGCCAGATTGGGTCTCATTAAGATTAACTTACTGCCCAGGTTATTATATCTGATATATCTAGCTCCATATTGCATACCTGAGATATGGTTTAAAAGAATTAAGAAGCTTTTATCGGAATTCCTATGGAATGCTAAACCTCCTAGGAAGAAGCAGAGTATTATACGTATGCCATATGGAAAGGGAGGGATTAAATTGCCTGATCTCCAATTATACTATGTAGCAGGCCAAATGGGGCTCATGATACGGTGGAGTAGAAGTTTAAAAGGGGAGTACTATGTTCCAACTTGGTTACAAATTGAGAAGCAAATATTAAGGGACTCAGGACTCTAGCCAGGGCAATTTTATTTGCTAATGCAGAAAGGGACCCTAAAAAGATGTCATGGAATCCAATTGTGAAGTCAGCAGGAGCTTGGTGGTCATTTCTCTCCCCAGTCCAAAGGAGGAATCAAATGAAAGCTAGGGACCAGCCAATAGTGGGCAATCCCAACTTGCTAACTGGGGAACAAATAATTACTAGAAAATGGGTGCCACAGTTGATGGATTTGAGGACAAGGGATGTGACTCAAGGCAGCAGGGTGGTTCTCCTAGCTGGAACTGAAAGTATACGGTTCTTTAGAAAACTGCAAATCACTTGTATGTTAGAAGGGATGAGGAAAAGGTTTGGGGGTTTTACGGATACTTCCTTTACCTGGGATAATTTGAAAGATGTTGATCCAGTCTCTAAGGTTCTGTCACAAGTATATAAAGTGCTTTTGGATTATTATAGTCCGAAATCTCCTGTACAAGTGGCATATTGGGTCAAGAAGATGGCCCCTGGGACTCTAAACTGGGACAGTATATGGAAGAGCAGCAAGCACATACCTATATCTAAGTACAAAAGTCTGCAATACTTTATTGTTTCAAATATGTACTTTACCCCTGTAAAACTATATGATAGATGCCTCAGACAGACAGACCTGTGCTTTAGATGTGAAACCATAGCAGGGGATCTTTTACATGTGCTATGGGAGTGTAATAGATTGCACCCTTTGGGCTGAAATTAAAAGGCGTATGAATCCACTGATGGATTACTCAGAACTTATAACTCCAGAGATCTGTATCTTAGGTGATTTCTCACAGGTCTCAGGTAGTGCACCTAAATACCATCTTTCTTTAATGTCTGCAATTGTTAAAGCATTTGTATGCAGCACTGGAAAGATGATCAAGTGTACACGTATGATCAGTGGATGAGAGATCTTATTGGGGCTCTGGGCAAAATACAGCGATATTATGCCTGGGAAGGTAAACTGGGGTTATATGGAAAGAGATGGTTGAAAGTAGATGCGATATACTCATTGTAGTACAAAATGTCTGGGACTCAGGCCTGTCTGTCAAGAGGTGATTAGCTGGTGAAAGATATGCTGGTTCAGGCTTCAGAGATGTTTAATAGGACTTTGGTTAGGATGGTTGGGTAATTAGTTCCTGTGAATAGGTTTCAGTATATGCATAAATAATTAGCTGGATGCTCTTGGTCTGCTAGGATAGATGATAGGATGGGGACTTTCTCTGTCTCCTGGGGACATAGCAAGGAGATATTACCTTGAAGGGCTATTCTATAGAGGTGTTCAAGATTTGATGTCCTCATGGGAGTAACAGGATGGACTGGAGGGTTATCCTTTCTTTTTATGGGCTAAATTACTTACCGACCCTGTTGCTCCAAAGCAAAACTGTGGTATATGTAGTAAGTAAATGATGGGTGGTTCTCTGCTGTGAATGTATATATGGGTTTGTATATAGTTATCGCAGCCAGTTTGGGGCTGTGTACCTTGGCTATGCCAGGTATGTGTGTGTTTGTCTGAATTCTCTTTTCTTGAAAAATAATAAAGAGGATTTAAAAAAATAAAAGAAAACATGGGAAGATACCACTCAGAAAGAATCTATTACATCTTATATGTGTGTACTGAGAAAGAAACTGGCAAAATATGTCAAAATTGCTGTGATGAAAATCCCTCACCAGGGACTTCAAGTACACTGCCACCGCCATGCTTTTTACCAACAGGAACCAGGGAAACCTTTTTCTTACCTCCTCCTTTGCACATGGTCAGGAAGGTCAAACACAATAACTGTGGGTAGAGTGCCCCTTCCGAGATGGACTGCAAATAGAGTCCAGCAGAAATAGTAGAATTACCCTTTTAAATAAAACAAGCAGTTACTGATTCTATAAAAATAGATGCTTTACTAAAAGACTACAGGTATTTACAACAGTATTAATGTACAGTCAGACAAAAGGATTACAGTTTATTAGAAATAAAAATAAATGAAGCTATGCCCGAGAGGATGCAGATAGAAGAATCTGAGCTATTCTCACTTTAAAACCTATTTATTTACCTGCTGCTGTCTGAAAAAAAACACTATTCCCTAAGCTGCCTTTCTTACCAGACCTATAGCTGAAGGGCTCTGGGTTTTCAGATGTTCCATGTCCAAGAGGAAGTGCTTTCTTACAGCACCTCAATTTATTCCTTACTCACTGTGGGAGGGGTCTCATTCACTTTAAGTGACAGTTCTCCACTGCTCCCCCCCCCCAAAATGGGTGGGCCTGTGCATGAGTGTGTGTGTGAGCGCACTCGTTCATTCGTGTGAGTGTGTGTGTGTGTGTGTGTGTGTGTGTGTGTGTGTGTGTGTGTGTGTGGATGACCTCATCCAGTCCAGTTGGATCACCCCACATCCACCTCTGCTCTGTCCACTTTTATGATTCTGTTTTGAAGAATGTCCGAGGTGTGTAACCCCACGCTTCTTACCTGTTAAGCTGACTGAGGCATTCAAACTGGAACTCTTCCATCTGCCTTACAGAATCTGTGGCTGAATGTTCCCAAGGAACATTCCCCTCTAACATCTTTGGCCAATGTTTCCCATTGGACCTGTTTGGTCATGTGACATCAGAGTCATGTTTGTGCCCACATATGACAGCAGCATTATTACATTAACAAAATACATCTGTGATGAAAATCCCTCACCAGGAACTTCAAGATCACTGCCACCACCATGGGGTTTGCCAACAAGACCCCAGGAAACCTTTTCTTACCTGCTCCTCCTTTGCACAAGGTCAAGAAGGTTAACACAGTAACTATGGATAGAGTTTCTCTTCAGAGATGGACTGCAAACATAGTCCAGCAGAAATAGTATAATTACCTTTTAAATGAAACACACAGTCACTGATTCTACAAAAATAGAAGCTTTACTAAAATGCTACAAGTAGTTAAAACAGGATGTAGTTACAGGAAAACAAAAGGTTTGCACATTTACTAAGAAACAGAAAAATAAAACCAAGTTAAACAGAAAGATAGTTTACAGCAGAATTCTGAGCTATTCTCACCTAAAACCCTTTACCTGCCTTAGCTACAGAGTTGCATTGTCCCTTACTGTGCTATTTTACCAGTCAGCTAGTCTTTGTATGGCAGGGGCCCTGGTCTTTAGATGTTTCAAGTCCAAGAGATAGAAATGAACCTCATTTCTCTGTTATATTCCTTTCTGACTGTGGAATGGGATTTCTCTCCTTTGAGTGACAGATTACCCCTGCCCACCCCCAGATGGGTGGGTGTATGGAGGGATGACCTCATTCAGGCCAGCTGACTCCCTTCACACCCAAATGTGCTCTGTCTACTTTTATGATTCTGCCTTGAAGACAGTCCAAGGTGTGTAGCCCCATGCTTCTTGCCTTTTAAGCTGGCTGAGGTGTTCAGCCTTGCACTCTCCCATCTGCCTAACAGAATCTCTGAATTCAAGGATGTGTGAGGTATTCAAATCCGCACCTTCACATCTGCAAGGATGTGCCGTCTGGATTAGATCATGAGAAAGTTCTACAGAGCAGTTCTCAGTATTTCCCTTCAGACATTGTCTGGACATGTGACTCTGAAAGCCATGTTTTTTGTGTCCTCTTTCCAAATAGCAGAAAAGCATACTTACATTAACAAAATACATTAATGAAAAGAAAGTAATACAGTATTCTGGTCACATGTCCATCATAACATTAACAAAAATAAATGAATACATTACTCTGGTCACATGTCTATCACATCTGTCCCCTTCGGGAAATGAAGGTGTGTCTCTTTTGGGCAACCCCAAGAGACACCGCCATTCATGTAGGACCTAGGAGTGCCTAAAGGAACATGTTACACACTAGCCCACTTCAACAGTTCATCCACATTGGCATTCTGCGCACTCACCCAGTTTCACTGTGGGCATGTCCCCAAATCCTGGCAGCACCCTCCCCCCATCTCCTTGGCCAGGGCCAGTGTCAGCTGCCCCTAAAATATGGTGAGGTTATTCACTGTAGATCTGTCCCAGGCTTCCTCAAGGAGGTCCACCAGGGAATCAGCCTTGTTTCCCTCCTCTTGTGCACTGCACACAGCAAGGACCATCTCCTCCCTATCATAGTGGGGCTTTATCATATTCACATGATATACCCTCTGCCTGCACTTTCTGTCAGGCAGCCCTACTACATAGTTAGCATCACTCATTTTCATGATTATGGAGAATGGGCCTCCTGTACTGCCTGCAGTTTATTGTGTCAGACTGGGACAAGTACCATCACTGGTTGTCTGACTTTGTACTCCCGGGTCTGGCCTCCACGATTGTACGAGGCTTTTCTGTTGCTGTTGTGCAGTGGCTAAGTGCTCCTGGCGAAGCCCATGGCTCCTTAAGCCTGGCCCTGAAAATTAGGACATACTCTACAACAGACTCCCTTTGGGAGGCATGGTTACCTTCCCATTCATTCCTGACTAACACTAGGGGCACCCTCACCCTGTGACCAAATGGAACCTGAAGGGTGAGAACCCTGTGGACTCATGTGGGACTTCCCTGTATGCAAACAGGAGGTGAGGCAAATATTTGCCTCACCCCCTTTTGAGCTGGTCAGCAAATGCCCTGAGCATAGTTTTAAGGGTTCAATTAAACCACTCAACCAGGCCATTTGTCTCAGGGTGATAGAGTGAAGGACAGAGTTGTTTCACCCCACACTTTTCCCACAAACTGGTCATTAATGATGATATGAAATTCGTCCCCGGTCTGACAAAATCTCCTTGGGAAATCCCACTCAACTAAAGATTCCCAGGAGCTCATCCGCCACCTTTTCTGCCTCAATGAAGGGCATAACCATTGCCTCAGGGTACCTGGTTACGTAATCCACCACAACCAGTATGCATCGTTTGCCCATGTGACTTGGGGTACTTAGGAGCCACACTATGTCCACAGCTACCCTCTTAAAGGATTCATCGATAATAGGCAGGGGCACCAACGCTGCTTTAGCCTTGTTCCCAACCTTTCAAACCCTTTGGCACTGTGGACAAGTCCAACAGTAATTTGCCACGTCTATGTAAATGCTTGGCCAAAAGAAGTTACTGGCAAACCACTTTTTTGTGTAGTTAACTCTTTGCCTCCACAGGAGCTCTCTGAAGTTGCACCACTTGTCTCCTGTATACTGTTAACAGTAAATCCTGGGCCTTTCTGAGCAAAACCAAGCTATAGTCAGCATGGCACAAACAAATCCTAATAGCTCAAGAACCATAAGTGCTAGACACAAAATATGAGTGGCAAAGCTATTCAGCACAAAATTACCTTTCTAATGGTGGTATGCAAATAATAATATGTAATTTAGTTTTTTTTCTATGCTGGTTGACATAAATAAAATATTTTTTAACTAAAACAGGCAACATAAGCCATACACACCATACCATAAACAAATGTGAATACCTCCTAAAGTATACATGATATACACAAAATATCAGTGGCAAAGTTGTTCAGCATAAGATTACCTTTCCAGTGGTGCTATGCAGTCAAATATATATTATATTCTGTTATTTTATATATTAAAATATATAAGTGACTTCTCCAGATGTTGCAAGGGCACACTGGGAGTCAATAGCCAACTTCTGCAGGCGTCCTCAGGACACACCAGTGTATTTTACTGGTGACTACAGGCGTCAGCTAGGAGACAAAGAGTTAATCCCCATGTGGCCTGAAAAGGAAATGTTATGGGCCAGAACCAAAAGCTGCTTTCAGTAGTCCCAGGGGACCACCAGCTGCTGAAGTATCTCTCCCTTGAGCTGCCTCTGTGGTGTACTCTCCCTGTGCAACAGTCCAAATTCCCAATAAACTGATTTTTAAATCCCTTGAGAGCCTCAGCACTATCTGCTATCTCTCTCAGTTTTTGGAGGATAGAATCAGCTTGCTGTAACCTGCCAACTCCTCCCATCTGACCCTCCCTAGTTCCCCTTCAGGAGGAAAGCTTCCCTTGGTGGCAATTTCCTCTGCTTGCAGCTGGGGCTCAGGGTTGCTACTCCTAGCTAGCCCTTCACCCACATCATCAGCTATTGAGGGATGGGTCTGCACTGGTTGTGTTGCCCCCTCCTCACCCTCAGAAGCTTGCCCTTTTGCCTGGCTACACAGTAGCATAGCAAATTCCCAAAGGGCCTGGGTGCAACGGTATGTTACAGGGCCCCCTTGGTTTTGAATAAACATTAAAATTATGATTTGGGCCCTCAAACCTCATGGGCCCGGGTGCAACTGCACCCCTTGCACCCTTGTAGCTATGCCCTTGTGGCTACATAGTAACACATTCTAGGTTTTCCTGTGGTCAGAATCATTCCCATGATCACATCCACAGGAAATCAGATACAGCTCCCACCTCCTGTAATCCATGGCAGCCCTCCCAGCTCAGGAAGACCCAAGTCATTGACACATGGACCACTGGACCCGTGACTTCCCAAATCTTGGAGAATTGCCATGGCAGAATCTGCTCTGCCTGGATCAGATCCTGCCTTACCATGAAGATGGAGGTACCAGTGTCCCTCAATCCCTGTGTTACTGTCCCATTGACTAGAATAAGGTGTATATGCTTGGTGGAGTTTGGTGGCACTATGGTGTGTGTGCAGTTTACCAACTGTGGTGTACTGCCTTGGTCACCCCCTCCCTCCAGCTTTTACCCTTTACTCCTGTTTTTAGGGCAGTCATAGGATAGGTGCCCCACTTTCTGGCAAATCCAGCATTCCTTTGCCATGACTCCTTGTTCCCCTTAGAACCAGTGGGTTCTGCTTTGGGCTTTGGTGCAGGGTGGTTCCCTTTAGGCTGTCCTCCCATGGTCCACTTGAAACCATGTCATGCCCCACCTCCATTGTTCTTATGCTGCAAATGTGGTCTGCTGGTCACATACAAATCAGCAATTTCTGCTGCCTCCTTTGCAGAGTTGCATGCCCAGTCCAGTAGCCATATGCCCATGTCATCAGGTACAATTTTAGAAACTGCTCCTTACAATTAAATCTTTAATCTGCTATATAGTTCTTGCCTTAGCCCTATCTACCAATGGTCTAAATAAGCACACATTTGAACATGCAGTTCTATATAGTTGTCTCTTGGGCCTTTTCTTAATTCTCAGATTTCCATCTATAAACCTCAGGAGTCAGTTCAAAACATTTTAACATTCTTTTAACTTTATCATAGTCCCATAATCATTATAATCCATCTTAGCAAAAGGCATACAGAAAACGGCCAGTAAGCAATGGGGTCAGGTGGAACATCCAAGAAGCCTTTGTCTTATTTAAACTGCCCACAAAGCCTTTCAAATGATTTTAAAAACAAATCCAGATCATCTCCTTCCCGGTATTGCAGGAACATTTTAGAATTAATTGTCACTTCATGGATTTAACCCCTTTTGCATCACTTACAGTTTGCTGGGGTGTTCGCTGGCGCAATTTCTCCATATCAGTCTCATGCTGTCATTCTTTCTCTCACATAAGGATCTCATGCTGGCGAATCTTTTCTCTTTCCTCTCACATAAGGATTTTATGCTGGTGAATCTTTACTCTTTCCTCTATCTCTAGCCTTATTTTCTCCCATTCAGCCTCTAGCTTTGCCCTCTGTAGTTCAGCATCCTTCAGTGCAAGCTTTACCTTCAGGATCTCAATCTGAGGTTGCTTGGGCTGCACAGCTCCCCTAGCTTGTGCCACAAGGTACCCCTTTCTCAGCTGCTGTGACCTCAGTCTTAAGAAACATAGAAACATAGAATGTGATGGCAGATAAGGACCTTGGCCCACCCAGTCTGCTCATTTCCCTACCTAACAGATAAGCTGCAGATCCTAGTTAACCAACAGCCTACTTCCTCCTATCCCCATTAATTGCCTTATGTCTGTCCCATGCATTCTTGAATTCCCCCACTGTTTTTGACTCTACGACCTCCTCAGGAAGGCTGTTCCATGCATCTACAACCCTCTGTGTGAAGAAATACTTCCTCACATTACCTCTGAGCCGTCCCCCCTCTATCTTCAAATTGTGTCCCCTTGTTCTTGCACATCTCTTTTTTTAAAGGATGCTACCCTCTTGGACTTTGTTGATTCCCTAGAGGTATTTGAAAGTTTCTATCATGTCCCCCCTCTCCCTCCTTTCCTCGAGGCTATACATCTTAAGCTCTTTTAGTCTTGCTTCATATGTCTTCTGGTGCAGACCCTGCACCATTTTAGTTGCCCTCCTCTGGACAGCCTCCACCCTATCTATGTCTTTGCAGAGATTGGGTCTCCAGAACTGTACACAGTACTCCAGATGGGGTCTCACCAACTGTCTGTACAGAGGGCCAACAACTTCCTGTTTTCTACTGGTGATACTTCTCCTATGCATCCCAGTATCCACCCAGCCCTCCTTACTGCCTTCTCACATTGCTGGTCCACCTTTAGGTCATCTGATATGACTACCCACAGGTTCCTTTCCATTTTTGTTGTTGTCAGTATCTCACCCCCCATTGTGTACTCTTGCCCTGGGTTTTTGTTTCCCAGGTTAATTACTTAACCTGCCACTGAAGCCTTCCAACGAGCAATGGTCCACGTTCCACATGCTCCACACCTACCGAGCCAAGCAGCGGTGGAACTATGAAATAGTAAAACAACAAAAACCAGCACACAAAAACAGAATAAATAAAAGCGTAACTGAAAAAGAAAAAGAAAAAACTAGAAATATCTTAAAATGTCTAAAAATAACTTAGAATAGCTCGGACACAAAGAGCAGCAGCAGCGGCACACCCAGCCTGGCGAACTGCAGGAGTAAATCAGTAGTTAGTAGTAATGTTAGTAGGAAGCTGCACAACAGAGAGAAAAAGTACTCCACTAGTGAAAAGAGATGCCTTGCTGTGAAATGGGAAATGGAGTCCCTTAAGTTTTATATGCTAACAGCTGACTTTGTACTTACAACAGATCACAATCCTCTCTGTTGGCTTAATGAAATGAAGGATAAAAATTCACAATCACAAGGAGGTACCTGGTACTACAGCCATTTAAGTTCAAAGTGACACAAATCTAGAAAAGAGAATGTCAATGCTGATTTTCTGTCAGGATATGGTTCAGGAACTGATAATTCAGAAGGTTGAAAAAATGTGTGTGATTAACTAAATTGTCTGCTGTAGCAATGTTATGAAAAAAGGATACTGCGTATGCAAAGAACTGTAAATGTTTTAAGGTAATGTTAAAAGAGAAATAGAAGAAGGTTTTAGAAATCTGTTTCAAAACAAAAAAAAAAACAGATTCCCTCTTAAAGTGCAGAGTATGTGGCAGAGTTAGGTAAAACTCTGTCCCATTTGTTATGCAGAGAGAGTTAAAACAAGGCTCTATTTTGTCCTCTCCTTTTCTGCCACTTGTCTGTGTCTTGCTTGTCTGATTGTATAATCAAAATTTGAGCAAAAATATGGGACTTCAGAGGAGCTGACTTTAATAAGATGACCAACAGAGTTAATCTAGCCCTGGCAAAAAGAAACACAGGTGAGGGGTACAGGCAAAGAGGGCAAGCATTAAAGATGCAATACTTGAAGCAACATCCATTGTATTAGTGAGACAAGGAAGTGCAAAGAAGAAACAAACCACTTTGGTTCTCAAACACAGTAGCAGAAAAGGTCAGAGCCAAAAGGCTGGCCTTCAGGAAATATAAGGGAACACAGCAGGATGAAGATAGGGAGGCATACCAAACTTCCCTAAGGGAAGCAGGGAAGGCAGTAAGGCAGGCAAAGGCCCAAACTGAGGAAACACTAGCACGAGCAGTGAAAGAAGGTGACAAGACTTTCTATAGATACATTAGTGAAAGGAGAAAGTCCAGAGGGGGTATTGCTAAGATCAAAGGGGATAAGGGGGCGTGTGAGGAGGAGGACCATGTTAAAGCATCTATCCCACAGTAATAGCCACAGACACTGCCAGCTATTTCCTGAAATTTCTGGGATATTTCTAGAGAAATCTCCTGCTTTCTGCATTTCCACAGTAGAGAGAAACTCTTTAGAAATTTTGTGAAATATCTGGAAATAGCTGGCAATGTCTGTGGCTACTACTGTAAATAGATACTTCTGCTCAGTATTTACTGAAGAGAAGGTAGGGCAGGGCCCACAGCTCAGCACCATGGACACAGGAGGGAGGGAGGTGTGCACTAGTCCCTTCACAAAAGAAAGGGTCCTACAAGAGCTCAATAAGCTCAGGGTGGACAAGGCAAGGGGACCTGATGGCATACATCCCAGGGTACTAAAGGAGCTAAGGGTGAAACTAGCAGAGCCATTATCAGAACTGTTTAGTGAGTCTCTGAGCACAGGAGAGGTCCCAGATGACTGGAGAAGGCCTCATGTGATCCCATTCCACAAGAGTGGTATACACGGAGGAGGCAGGAACTACAGACCAGTCAGTCTTACCTCAGTAGTGGGCAAGATTATGGAGAGACTCCTTAAGGAAAGGATAGTGCAACACCTGGAATCCATAGCAGCACAGGATCCAAGACAGCATGGGTTTACAAAGGAAGGTCCTGTCAAACTAATTTCATAGATTTCTTTGACTGGGTAACCAGAGTAGGTGGACCAAGGGGAGCAGTTGATGCTGCCTACCTTGACTTCAGCAAAACTTTCGATACTGTTCCCATAGAAGATTGATTAGTAAGCTGGTAGGCTGGGGTGGGTCGAGCGGTCAACTGGGTGGCAAACTGGTTGATGGGCAGAAAACAGAAGTGGTGGTAAATGGTATACAGTCAGAAGAGATGCAAGTCACAAGTGGGGTACCTCAGGGATCAGTCCTGGGGCCAGTCCTCTTCAATATCTTCATCAGTGACATTGCAGATGGACTGGAGGGTAAGGTTTGTCTGTTTGCAGATGACACCAAGATCTGCAACAGAGTAGATGATCCAGACGGGGTGGGTAGACTGAAAAGGATCTGGATAAACTAGCAAAATGGTCAGAAGAGTGGCAACTGGGGTTTAACACAAAGAAGTGCAAGATCATGCACATAGGCAAGAGAAACTCTGAAGCTACCTATAGGCTGGGAGGGGAGTTGCTTGCAGTCACAAGGGAAGAAAGACACTTGGGCGTCATCATCACCGATGACCTGAAATCATCCAAGCAGACCACTAAAGCAGTAGGTAAGGCTAGAGGGACGTTGGGGTGTATTAGCAGGGGTATCACAAGTCAGAAGAGGGAGGTAATAATCCCTCTTTACAAGACACTGGTTAGGCCCCATCTGGAGTACTGCATGCAGTACTGGAGGCCACACCTTCACAAGGACATTAACCAAATTGAGGCAGTCCAGAGAAGGGCAACCAAAATGGTGCAGGGACTGCATCAGAAAACATATAAGGACAGATTAACTGAGCTCAATATGTATACCCTAGAGCAAAGGAGGGAGTCAGGTGATATGATTGAAACATTCACACACCTTAAGGGCACTAACAAGGAGAAAGAGTCTAACATGTTTCAATATCAGAAAAATAGCAGGACAAGAAGACACATCATGAGGTTAGATGGAGGCCGATTAAGGGGTAATGTGAGGAAGTTCTTTTTCACAGAAAGAGTGGTGGATGCATGCAACGGCCTACCTCAGGAAGTGGAGGATATGAATACAGTGCAGGGCTTCAAACAGCATGGAATAGGCATAAGGGAGTGATACAGATGAGTATGATAGATGGGCCATTGACAGAGCAAAGGCCAAAGGCACGTTCATAAAGTAGAAAAGAAATGTGCAGACTGGGTGGGCCTTGTGGTCCTTATCTGCCATCAACTTCTATGTTTTATGTTTCTATGTTGTGGCACCTAGTAATTGGCAACTGTGATGGTCCCAAAAATGTCCCCATTTTCTCCCTTCCTTCACTTGCTGTTTCTATTTCTTCTTTCTCACATTGCTTCTCTGTAGTTAAATAATATTCGTGAATCTTTATGTGAAACTGGGATCCTTTGGTTTGCAAATGTATAGTTATATTGTTGAAATGATTGCAGAAATCTATTTGGGTTTATTAGAAAAGGTAACAAGCTGGAACACAGTGGGTTGACATTGAGATGCATTTTGACCTCTACAGGCTTGTTTTCAGAATGTTACATTTTTCTGCATCTCTTGAAACTAGATGGACTCTTCAGGCTGGTCACAGGAAAGAAGCAGTACAAAAAGTGACTACAATGCAAAGATCTAATGTGCTAACTCTTAGAGAGAAAAACAATAGATGACAGAAAAGGCCTTAATTTTATTACTGTTCAAGTTTTAGTCCACAGGCTCAGCAGTTATGGAATATTCTCAAAAGAAACTGGCGTATTCTGGAAACTGAGCCAACCCTACAAGATTTGATTGAACATGAGCCAAAAAATCAAGTTTAAGAGGGACAGAATTCTGTCAGAAGACTTGATGTATAGTCTACATGTACAAAAAGAAAGAGCACAAACTACATGAACAAAATTGAAAAAACAGATGTGACTTTTGTTTCCAGCTGTGATTCTATTCAGATTAGAACTGTCTTTATATTGTGGAAATGTGTTTATCTATCTGGTCTCTGGCCAGACCCTTGAGGTACAATCTTTCATTGTATCCAATACAGAAACTGTCATATACAGTACATTGCCGTATGTACTTGTACCAGTTTTTGCATTGGTAAAACCATCAGAAAGTTCAACACATGCATCAGTGAACATTTGAGATGGATTAATAAGAAGCAGATGGACAATACTTTAGCAATGTACATTAATCCACATGGTACTGAACACAATTTCATATTTCAGGGACTAGAACAAGTGACCTTGACAGAACATGCAAGAGATTTTAAAGAATAAACTGATGCATAGAAGTCATTCTGGCAGTGCAAGTTGAAAGCATTGATGCCCCAGGCCTAAATTAACATTTTCAGTTAAGGCCCTTTCTGCAATGAACTAAATGAATTACTGTAATGTTCATAATATTGATTGTTATATAGTACACTCAGCAGTGATTAGTCACTTTGTTTTAACTATTTAAATACATATTGCTCTATTTATTAGGATCATGTATAAAGTTGTCTCTTCAGTGTATATTGATTCCATTAACATTCAGCATAAAAAGTAGTTTTAGGAAATTGTTTTTATCTTGCCTTTATCCCATTCTTTCTGCTCCCTTGCTCTCTCTTTTTCCATCTGTTCCTGCCCATTGTTGATTTTAGTTTTGTGTTAGGCTGTAGTCCCTTGTTCTACATCCCCTCATATACAACTCTATCCCCCATTTCCCTCTCTCCCCACCCCTTTCCTCCATCTGTTTTCTGTTCCCTGCTTCAATATGCTGCTTCATATGCCTTTTCTAATAGGTTCTTTGATATGTATATATTGATTATTTGGTTAAAATTATGATTGTACTGGTGAACTATGGGTTCACTACAATAACTTGCTGTGGTTAGCAGAGTGGTAGCACTTCAAGGCACTGTTTGTTTATTGATTTTTTAACCAGGAGAGACACACTAAGCTGATAGCTTGTTTACAAGTGTGACCTGGGAGCACAAGGAAGTTAAGTGACTTGTTCAGGGTCATACAGTATGCAAGTGGGAGCTGTGGATTCAAATCCAGGTCTCCAGGTATGCAGCTCAGAGCCTTAAACCACTGCACTATAGTGTCTCCTAAATTGTATTGTAAATTAGCAAATTAATGAGCATAAACAAGCACCTTGTTAGCTGGCCCAGTGGTGCTGAGAGTTGAGGCACTAGATGCCACACCTCATGCCATGACAGCGACCCAGGTTCAGGAGGCGAGCCCGACTGCTGGGGTCGGCAGGGGAGGGAGATGGATTGAGCATTCGTAGGAAAGCTCTCCTCTCCCTGGGGAAGGATCCAGGGTCTTCCTGGCACAGTAGAGACCCCAAGTGGAGACCCGAGGGTACTACTGGTGTGGGAACAGGAATCAGGGGCGAGCACGGTGGGTGTCTATGGGGCAGCCACATGCTGATGCCATTGTATGACTGTGCTCAGGGGGCAAACACACAAAGAAGAAAAAACCCTTGCACCTGGATAGGCAATGGCTCCTCTCTGGGCCACCGCCACACACCAATACCAAACCTTGCCTCTGCCTCTCTCCCCTCTTCCTCCCCAGCTGGCACTAGATTGTAGACAGAGTGCCGGATAGAGTGGCGGCCCTGCCCCAGGGGGCTCAGAGCTGGGGAGTTCCTGGTCGGAGGTTGGAGGAGGGGCAGCATACCCTCTGAGGAAGCTGGGGATCAGGTCAGTGGTAGAGCGGCCAGCCAGGTAGAGGTAGCTCGAGAGCATTCAGGTCACAAGGAGAATAAACAGAGTTGAAAAAAAAAACATCTTGTAGTGAACCCATTATATCTTGATAATGCATCTGCTTTGATTTGAAATGTTGTCAAGGGTGGAGTGCTACTCTGGGATCTTGAATAAAGGTGTTTTACCTTTCCAATATGGTGGAGTCAGTGTTAGGTTGTTGGATGTTAGCTGAGGTGCCATTTTCTGTTCCTAAACAGAGAATGTAGCAGAAGTTTACAGGATTGATCTTATATTGCCATGACTATAAGAAAATGTATATTTTCATTTTACATTCTAGTAAGCTCTACAAGTGCAGTATCGTGCAGCTACCACAAGCAAACCAAATAAATGCCAATGGTGTGAATTCCACAATGGCACAGTGTATTTTCTACTGAAATACTTACACATTGTCACAAAAGTGTCACAAAATCATCATGTCAGATCACAATAGAAGCCTATTTTGCATTGCTCTTGCCGTGTGGAAATTGCCAAAATACTGAACACAGATAAGCACATAAATTACTATGTTACCTGCCATAACAATGTTTATAAAAAAATTGAACATTTCAGTCTACATTTTGCTTTGCATGTTCTATCCCAATTGCCCGTGACCTACCACTGCCCCCCCCCAAAAAAAAACAATGATGAGACGTAGTAAAAGGTTGCACTGCATTTATGTGGGCATGCTTTGGAAGTGAGATACACATTGATTGGGTCTGACACTGGTGCACATCTCATTTCACACACAGTAAATTCAAAATATACAGCAACGTGTATAACAGGCAAATGAAAATAATTTAATAATGATGAGAAACATTTTTCTTCACTATATTAATTATATGGTTTATATGTTTGAGGAGATTAAAACTAAGTTACACATTTGAAAAAGTTAATTGTCATTCACATCTGTGTGCAGCTGTTTTCAGTTATAGTCACAGTCTTACAGAAGGAGGTGTGTGTGGGGCGGGGAGAAATGGAGACAGTAACCTATTGTGAACTGTACCTTGGAAAACTATTTTAAGATCCATGATAACTCTCAGATGCTTTGCCTGAACAGCCAGTTTTGAATAAATATTCACTTTAGGTTCACATCAATAAACAGCTATGCAGACATATACTTGCATTACATAGAAACATAGACTTTGACAGCAGATAAGGACCGCTTGGCCCACCTAGTCTGCCCATTTCTCTACCTACAGGATAAGCTGCAGATCCTATTTAACCAATGGCCTATTTCTTCCTTTTGCAATCAAATGCAGCTTTCAAACTGGCACTTTTTTAACAAATCAGGAATAAAATGCATACTACAAATAGAGGAAAATAAAAATTGGCCCTGGTCTTTGAAATAAATTGAATTCATTTGTTTATGAGTCCATCTGAGAGAACAAAAAATTAAGGCAATGTCATCCAGTGGCTTTATTACCACATATAAGACACTACGCTTTGGCATGACCATATGTGGCTAAAACTAATCATACACAAACAAATCACAATAAAAAAAATAAGTGCAGAGACAAAGTAAAGACTTGAGACTTTATTACAAGAAAATTGACAAAAGATACAGGAAGGATTAGAGAACAGCACAGACTGCTAAACAGCATTCCACAAGAAAAGTCCTTCAGACAGACACAAGACAGCATATGATTAAAACAAAAAGTAGTATTTACTCCATCACTGACAATGCATCAGACTCTAGTTTCTTGGGTTGCAAAAAAGTTAAACAAATGTACTTGGCTAGCAATGGACCTGGTTTTCAAAAGCAGGACCACACAGCTAGAGTGGGAAACATGGGAATGGGATCCTTTCCCCAAAACATCATTTCCAGTTGATGCCAGTGTTGGGCGCCATCAGTACAATTTAAGATACCCCGGATCTGAAAAGGAATAAAATAAATTGCCAACAACAGTTCTGTTTTTAAAAAGGGCATCATACAGTCAATCACAGGTTAATTCTACTCTGTATACATCATCATTATGGCTAAATGAACTCTTCCAATCTATTAGCTCTCTAAGGGCATCACGCGGTAATAATCAACATGGGGCAGCAGTTTGCAGGAGGCACTGCATTCCAAGTGTGACACCCTAAGCAGCCCTGTACTGCAATATAATTGAAGTACAAGTTAAATAAACTACGTTGTTTGTTCAGCTGTGAGACTGCAGCACCCAGCATAAAGGTATAAAATACTGTAAGTAAACAGTGGGTCAAAGTATACTACATACTGTATAAGTGGATTACTAAGGGTGGGTAACTAGTAGTATAAATTATAAAGAGGTTCAACGTGGGACATATTTTTAGTGTATTATTAAAATACATATGGCATTTAATTCTTTATTCTGAGTATGTCATTATGCATTGATGATGAGATGCATTAACTAACAGTAATCTGAGTAACACTGCGTGAAAGTTAGTATTAATTAATATAATGTACTACCATTAACTAGGAGTCAATGCTTAGTTACAGAGGGATGTAGTGGTGTGGGATAACACAGACACAGTAGGCAGATATCAAGTGTACAAAAGACGCAAATGTGCGTTTGTCAATTTATTTTTCTCAAGCAAAAATAATAAAACAAAATAAAAAAAAATGATTTACTGAAAGGAAAAATGTGTTAGTCCATCACACAAACAATCAGGCAACTGCTTTCCTCAACTAATTCATGTCCTTCTTTTCCCTTTCTTATAATATACTTAGAATTCCTTCGACCAGTGTGTAAGCATGCACACTCAAGAACCTTCTCACTCTGTAGTCAGCAAGCTACTGAACCACCTATCTTTCTTCTAGCCCCTAGTGGTGGGCTTTTTATACTCTCCCAGGGGTGACATTACTGGCAGGTGATACACCTCTTTTCTATAATCTACAGTATATACTGCCTTTCCTCTACTGATACGTCAACTATACACAGCAATATCATACACACTGATTATTAGGTTCTTTACTGAACCTGAAATGAAGCAACATTGCCTGGTTTTAAAGGTTCAAAACAACATTTGCATAGGTAATAAGCCTAATGGGAATAAACTCCTCCTTGAGGTGACATCCTCCTACAATTTCAATAAATACCTTTATTCTGAGGCTGCCAGCCTACAGCAGATCATTGAATACAGCACTCCCTATACAGCGCAATATATAAGGCCTCCCACAGCTACATTTATTGGTTCTATCATTTCTGGAACAGTATCCTTCATACAGTGTACTTTGCTTTTGAGGCCTCAAATGGGTTTGCAGAGACAGAATGGGAGAGCAGTTGCGCTCCTCTTCTCCCTTCTTCTGACAATTCATGAAGCCTCCTCACAAATTTCTTTTCTTTTAATACAATACTTTATTCTGTGTAACAATATACAAAAACTCCTAAGAAATCCTGGTCTAGGAGAGAACTCTTTAAAAAAAATGTACCCTTTCTCTTTCCCAATAGCTGTCATTTCAGCCTGTTGGTGAACTTTTCATTCAGGCCTTTTTCTTTGTAAATTTCATTTTCAGCCATTGGAAGAATCACTTGCTTATTTTCTTCTTAGCCACTAGCAAAAAACCTGAGTGTACGGCTGTCCTGAAACAGGCAACTACAGAGATGTTTGCAGAAATCCCCCGTAGTGCCTACTTCGGTTCTGGACCCATTGCGCACCCCTGCACTCTGCGCATTTCTAATTCAGAGCACCTCTGGCTCCGGTCTCACTCTATTACTTTGGAGCACCTTCTTTTACTGCAGGATTACTGCAGCAGCTGCTCTAATGCTCCATGGGAACATTACTACTTCTTTTGCAGCCTCTGTTTTTTTCAGTAAAAAGGCACTGTGAATTTTCTGAAGGGAAACAGGTAAAGGAAAGTACAGTGTGGAAGAAGGGGCTGTGGGTGTGACCCTAACAGCGAATTTAGAAAGAGAGAGAGAAAATAAAAACAAAAATAAGAATAAAACAAAATTTAAAGATACATGGGTGAAAGGAAAATTGGGGGAGGGGTAAAATTTCACACATGGGCAAAGTCTTACTATTTAATTAGTAGTGTGCAGGGCTCGCCCTGTTACACACACCCCTGCATAAGAAGGCATCAGCCTTAACTATTAGCAATTTCCCTTCACCCTGTTACTGTGGATAACCCACTTTGCTTCCCTGGTGTATTCATAAATGTGTCCCTATAGTGGTATAACAGCTGGTTTATCTCTGCTTTCTGGTTGGGGTCTAGTTCTGGGTTAACCTGCACCTCCAACACTTCTTTGGGATGTTCTAATCTCTCATAGGACACTTCCAACTCCATGTTGGCCTGCTCAGGGTGTATAAATAGGGCCTGTAGGGGAAGAGGTTTTTCCAACCATTTCCTTACAAGTTTATATGATAGACCTTTTCAGGGGTCTATGCCCAGGCATTTCAATTTATAGTTCACTACCACTGTTTGTGGAACAATGTTATATGGACCTTGCCACATCATCAGAAGTTTGTTCTCTGTGGAAGCAACAACACCTTATGGCAAGGCAAGGCTAATTTTATTTTAAAGTGTCCAATCCGGAGGCTCTGGGCACCATACAAATAAAAAATACAAAATATAAAGGATAATAAAACAGGTGCAAAAACATGCATAGGTATAAATAACTTAAATAGAATATAATAAGACAACAGGTTTATAACAAAAATAAAAACAACTGCCTGCAAGACAAATAATATAAATTAGAACTGTCATTAAAAAACAGTGTCTGGGAATGCCTGATTCAATAAATAGGTCTTGAGGTGGGCTTTGAATGCCTCAACTGAAGGGGCCTACCTGACAGCTGGAGGAAGTGAATTCCACAGGACGAGGCCAGTGATATTAAAAGCCCTGTTGCCAGCAGTTTTAACCTCATCCTGGGAACTGCAAGGAGGCCCCTAGAGGAGGAATGGAGGAGCAACCGATGCAGCAGGTGTTAGAAGGTCAGTCAGGTAGCCAGGGCCAAGTCTATGTAGGGTCTTAAGGTGAGCAAGCCCTCCTTAAAGAGGACCATCCACCTGACCAGCAGCCATTGCAGTTCACGCAGTACCAGGGTGAAACGACAATATTTGAACTGCCCCATCAGTAGCCTAGCAGCTGTGTTCCTACGCTAGCAGCAGTGGGTGCAGGATGCCCCCAGACACCCCAAAGTAGATTGCATTATAGTAATCAAGCCTTGATCTCACAAAGACATGCACTAAGGTGGGAAGGTCCTGGGGTGGAACTAGGGGTTTGATTGTGACGATATTCCTCAGATGGTAAAAAGTGGAAGGGACAACGGACAACACCTGGGATTCAAATGCCAGCCTGTTGTAGAGAATAACGCCCAGATCACTCACCCTAGAGGAGTTCTTCAATGGTGTAGGCCCTAGGAATTATCCTGTTGCTGCACCAGAGGCTATCCTATCACATTTTCAGTTTGACTCCACCACCAGTATCTCCATCTTATCAGGCTTCACTCACAACCAGCTGGAGGCCATTAAGTCATTGAGCTTGGCAGGACCATTATTTAGCACTTCCACTGCATTGGATGTCCCAGGGCAAAGAGAGATATAATACAGCTAGGTATCATCTGCATAGCAATGAAACCCAAACTGCACTTCCTAATGAGCTCACCCAGGGGCTGCAAGTACACAGTGAACAACATTGGTGACAGGACGGAACCCTGAGGCACCCATAAGACAAGAGGCTCAGGGAGGAGGAGAAATTCCCATTACCACCCGTTTCCTCCTATTTGTGAGGTGGGACTCTAACCAGCAGATGGTACTGCAGCAAGTCCACAATACTTTCTCAGGCAGTTGAGTAACACAATGGTCCACCATGTCAAATGCTGAGGAGAGATCGAGAAGAATTAGAATTGACCCCTCCCCTCGATCTCTTGCTCTGAGGAGGTCACTGTGCACCCGGACTAATGCAGTTTCTATGCTATGCTTCACACGAAACCCAGACTGGAGTGGCTCATATAGATCAAAGGTTACAAGGTGCTCCTCAAGCTGTTGCACCACAATCCTCTCAACAACCTTACCTAAAAAAAGGAAGGTTGGAGATGGTAATTTGCCTTGATGTCAGAGTCTAAAGATGGTTCCTTCAGAAGGTCTCTCACCAGTGAATCTTTCAGGGAATCTGGGAAAACCCCCTCAAAAAAAGCACTAGACAATCAAAGGTGAACACCAGGTCAATGGCATCGACACATTGCATTAGAAATGTGTCAGTACAAGTCCCGTTCACAATATGTGTGCTTCAGCTTGAAAGCAACCTCAATGACCTCAACCACTTCCACTGGTTTAAACTTGCCTAAACAGTAGTGCCCCCTGACATCAAGGGTGATCACTGTCGGCCATATCCTGGCTCACTGGTGGAATTCCCTGCTGGATGGAGGACACCCTGTCAGAGAAGAACTGAGCAAACTCCTGCATTGGGTGTCGGGAAAAAGCTTTTTTGGCTGTAGACAAACTGAGTGTAATAGCAGTCTACAGTCAAAAGACAGCAGCTGGTTTGTTCTTCCCCACAGCAACCTCCCTGGACAGGAACTCTGCCTTCTTATAGTTGATTGCTCCTGGTACTCACTGTACTGGACATGTAGGGCCAGTTTATCACCTCAGCCCAGTCTTCTGCCAGTAGCACTCTAACATCTGACCCACAATCTTCATCACCTTGAGATCCTTGTCAAACCAGGGTGATCTCAAGTGAGAGGATTTGGATTGTGCATGGACTGGTACAAGGGTGTCAAGTGCATCAGACATCACCTTATCTCCAGGGAAAAAGATTTCTCCTAAAGACCTAAGTCATAGGTCTCTTCCTGAATTTTTTTGTCTTTGGGATACATTTTGGTGGCCATAGTTACAACTCTAACCAGTTTCTACCTCAAAGTGGTCATGTAATCAAGGATGTTAGCATGACCCACATTTCATCCTTTCTCCCATTGCTCTTTGACAACATCAAGGGAGTCCTAGAAGTTCCTGCCATATAATAAGGTAAAAGGAAAACCTGGTGGCAGCTTAGGAAACCTCCTGTAAGCAAATAAGATATAAAGGAAGTATTTGTCCCAATCCTGACTTTCCTACTGCACAATTTTTTTTTAACATGTTCTTCAATGTTTTTTTTAATCGTTCCGCTAGGCCATCTGTCTGCGGGTTGTAAGGAGATGTTCATACAGCTGACACACCTTGGAGTTTATATAATTCCTTTAGTATCAAGGAGGTGAAATTACTACCTTGGTCAGTCAGAATCTCCTGAAGTATTCCCATCCTTACTAAATATTTTTGCCAGTTCCTCGGCTATCCGAGGGGCAGTACCAGTATGCAATGATATAGCTTCAGGGTTCCTGGTTGCATAATCGTATACCACTAAAATGAACCTGTTGCCCTTTGAACTTTTGGCAAGACAAGAGGCTCAGGGAGGAGGAGAAAGTCCCCATTACCACTCGTTGCCTCCTATTTGTGAGGTAGGACTCAAACTAGCAGGTGATAGTGCCTGTGAGTCCATAATACTCTCTCAAGCAGGTCAGAGTAACACACAATGGTCACTGTGTCAAATGCTGAGGAGAGATCGAGGAGAATGAGAATTGATCCTTCCCCTCAATCTCTTGCCCTGAGGAGGTCATTGTGAAGCTGAACTGATGCAGTTTCCATGCTATGCCTTGCACAAAACCAACACTGGAGTGGCTTGTATACATCAAAGGTCACAAGGTGTTCTTCAAGCTGTTGCACCACAATCTTCTCAACAACCTTACCTAAAAAAGGAAGGTTGGAGATAGGACGGTAATTTGCTTCGATGTCAGGGTCTAAAGTTGGTTTCTTCAGAGATCTCACCAGTGCCTCTTTCAAGGAATCTGGAAAAAAACTCCAATAAAGAGCATCGGACAATCAGAAAGAACACCAGGCCTACAGAGTTGACACATCCAATTAAGAAATGTGTCAACACCAGATCCCTTTCACAATACAGTATGTGTGCTTCAGCTTGGAAGCAACCTCAATGACCTCAGCCACCTCCACCAGTTTTAATGCACCCCAAACAGGTGGAGTGCCCCTCCGATGTCCAAGTTGATCACTGTCGGCCATATTCTGGCTCACTGGTGGAATTCCCTGCAAATGGTGGACACCCTGTCAGAGAAGAACCAAGCAAACTCCTCGCATAAGGCATCGGAAAAAGCTTTTTCCAGTTGTAGACAGACTGTGTGTAGTAGTCAGTCTACAGTCCAAAACAGCGCAGTTGGTCGGTTCTTCACTTCAGCAATCTCCCTGGACAGGAACTCTGCCTTTTTAAGGTTGATTACCCCCTGCTGCACACTGAAGTGGACACACAGGGCCAGTTTTTTTGTTGAAATTTCTCTTTTATCCACCCTTTGTCCTGACTAAGACCCTTCAGGATTTAAAGTCATCCTCCTGCCTTCCGCTACTTAACCTACTTCCAGACCCCCACGGAGCTGGCGGCTTGCCCCACCTGAGTGGGGACAAAGTGGGTGACCAGACACCCCGTAATCCTTCATTTGATCGGTCTGGAGGTGGCCGAGTGAGTGGGGGCACATCAGAGGCATGCTCCTGGAAGCCCATCTTCCCGGCATCAGCAAAAATTTTTCCTTACTTTTCTCCCCTACAGTGTGCAAGCCCTTGACATCAAGGCACAATGTGCCAATGTCCACACTGCGTATTGGCCAACCTTCCCCTACAATTGGGGCTTTCAGTACTCCGAGTCTCCGCTCAGAGTCAGGCAAGTGCATGGGCACTGGCCTCTCCCCTCCCCAGAGAAGGTGAGCTGTCATGGGGCGCTCAAGCCATTCTCCCCTGGCCGGCCCTCCAGCAACTTGAGTCTGCTCCCAAACCCAGGTCACCGGTGTGGAATGAAGTGTGGTGTCCAGCACCTGAACCCTCAGTGCCAATGGGCTGGCTACTCACAGGGCCAATTTATTCACCTTCAGACCTGTCTTCTGCCAGTAGCACTCTAACTTCCAACCCACAATCTTCATCGCCTCGAGATCCCCATCAAACCATGGGATCTCAAGTGAGAGGATCTGGGTTGTACATGGACCAGTGCAAGGGCATTGAGTGCATTGGACATTGCCTTATCTCCTGGGAAAAATATTTCTCCTAAAGACCTAAATCATAGGTTTTGTTATGAATTTTTTTGTTTTTGAGATACATTTTGGTGGGCCATAGAAACAAATCTCACCAGTTTCTGCCTCAAAGTGGTCATATAATCAATAATGTTAGTATGACTCACATTTTGTCCTTCCTTCAATGCTCTTTGACAACATCAAAGGGGCCCTAAGTTCCTGCTGTATAATAAGGTAAAAGGGAAAACCCAGTGGTGGCTTGGGGCACCTCCTATAAGCAAATAAGAGGTAAGGAGATATTTGTCCCAATCCTGACCTTCCTCCTGCACATACTTTTTAAACTTTCTTTATTTAGTGTAATTTATTGGGCCTAGCCCATGTAACATACACAGATGTCAAATAAACAACATTCCATACAAATTAATTCATTTCTACTACTTTCACTGGCAAACAAGTCCTATGGCAAGCGATATGTACAGTATACAGTGTAATTTATACTGAACAAAATAAAATATCCAGAGTATCCATCTAGATGTGTCCTATAAGTATCCCCAGAATACATTTCCAACTTGTATCACAGACGCCCCTCTCAATATAAGGGGGGTCGGCGAGGAGAGAGAGGAGAGGGGAGGCGAGCACAGTAGCCAATTATAACGTGTACTAAAAGTCCCAGTGCTTTGTTAGATTCTGCCCTGTTAAACCCTAACCTTGTCCTCCAGTTGCCCCTGCTTAGGGAACAAACTCAGGCCTCTCCACTGCCATGTAAAGAACCCACCTCCTCCACAAAATCTCAAAGGCAGGAACCCTTTTATTAAGCTTGGCTGTGTGATTCCAATCTATACACATCTATCATACGGTCTAGCCACATGTTTAGGGTGATCCTCTTAGAGGATAACCAATTACTTGTAATCACTTTTTGGGCCACAAGAAAAGAAATTTTCAGAAATTTAACTGTCAGGGGGTCTCGGAGTTCCTTAGGTAGATCTAGGAAAAAATAACAGAGGGGGGACACCTCCAATTCAGGGTCTATGGTTGCTCTTAGAGCCTGCTGAAGGCTTTGTTTAAAGGGGGTTAACTCGGGGCAATCCCACAATAAATGAGCTAGAGATGCAGGTGAGTATCCACAATTCCTCCAGCACCCCACAGCAATAGAAGCATGAAATCTTTCCTGAATTGCTGGGGATCAAAATAATGGACAAGAATCTTCCATGAGAACTCCTGCCAGCTCACTGATGAGATGCCCCAATGAACCGTCCTTTGAGTCCATACCAGAAGTCCTCAGGAATCAGGACTCCTAAGTCCCTTCCCAAGCTTTCTTTATGTGTGCAGAGGTCCCTTTCCAAGATAAAAGTGCCCGGTATAACTTGGATATTATATGAGACTTAATTGGGTCCCTCTCTATTGCCTTTTTAAGAAAATATGCAATCTGTGGAGGCGAAGAGTCCCTCAGCTTAAATTGTATCATGAGATTACTAATATAATTTCTTATCTGAAAATATCTAAATCTATCTTTCCAACTAATTTCATATTTATTAACCAGTGAATCAAATGGTAATATCCTATTTCCATCCAAGAAATGCTAAATCAAGTGTAAACCCTCTCCTCCCATCTCTTAAACCCTCCATCCCATCTGTTAGGTGGGAAAGAGTTCAAGTATGGGACCGAAGTCAACAAGCAGCTCCAGCTCTTAGCACCTTTATCCCCTAGGACACCATGCCACACACTCAGGGTGGAGGCTGTATAGGGGTTCTCTTCCTGATTTAAATTTGATCTCCCTCTTTGCCTTAACAGCATGTCATTCACATTTTTAAATGAGGCGACCTCCCCCAGTTGCATCTCTTTCCACTTGGCCGAGTACGCTTGGTCCAACCAGTAGATGGCAGTACGCAACTGGGCTGCGAAGTGATATAATTTGAAATTTGGCAATACTAAACCCCCCTCTGGTTTTGGGATTTGGAGTACTGAAAGGCGAACCCTAGGTTTTTGTGGGCCCCAAATGAAGCGTGACACTGTTCTATTTAGGGAATGAAAAACTGCCTCTGGGACAAGGATAGAGAGAGAGTCTGAACCAGATATAAGAATTGAGGCAGTATTATCATTTTATCCTTCCACCCTCTGAACCAGGGCATAGCAACTGGAGCCCATCTGTCCAGCTCTAACTTAATTTTTCCCAACATTGGCACAAAGTTGAGGGGATACAACTGGTCCACCTGACCACTTAGTTGGACCCCCAGGTACTTGATCTGAGAAGTGTTCCATCTGAAAGGGAACTTCCTTTGAATCCACTCTGAGGGGTCGTAGTGTGATCTGAAGACCTCCGTTTTATTCATATTAATTTTGTAGCCGGCCAGTAGAATAAATTCCGATAACCTAGCCCATAAGGGTTCTAGCGTATATTCGGGGTCTCTAAGATATATCAGTAGGTCATCGGCATATAGTGCTAACTTTTGCATCCCCCCCCAGATCCCAAGCCCTCACTAGTTCATCCCATCTTAGAGCTTGGGCCAAAGGCTCCAAGTACAATGCAAAAAGTAAGGGGGAGAGGGGGCAGCCCTGTCTCGTACCCCGATGCAGGTCTATTGGAGGGGAGACTCTTCCATTAATCTTTATGTATGCCTTCGGTTTAGTATATATGTTATGTATAACTTGGGTGAATGAGTCTGAAAATCCGAAAGCACCCAGAGCCAGTCCCAGGAATTTCCATGCCACTCGGTTGAAGGCCTTCTCCGTATCCAGACTTAATATCAGGCTGGGTGCCCCCGACCAGGCGGCATGGTGTAAAATTTGTAGCGAACTTTTAATATTATCTTGGGTCTGCCTACCAGGGATAAACCCAGCCTGATCACCATTGATCAATTCCGGTAAGGCCACTTCCAAGCGCCTCGCCAATATTGAAGTAAATAACTTGTAATCAATATTTAAGATTGAAATGGGGCAAAAGCACTACATTGTGTGGTATCTTTCCCAGGTTAGGGACACTAGAAATGACCATATAGTTCCATGAATCCAGGATTGGCTCCCAAGATAAGCTACCTACATGCCTCCAACAGGGGTCCTTGATTTCCTGAATAAAGAATTTAAAAACTCAGAGTGTATCCAGCTGGACCAGGGATTTTTAACTTTCAATCTTTTAATACATGACGTCAGTTCTGAGATGGATAAGGGAGTCAGAGAGTCTCTCATTTCCCTTGTTAAGTTCGGTAAATTTAATTTGGCCAAATAGGTATCAATTTGCCCTCATCTGGGCTTTGCTCTGAGGCATATAACCTCAGTAAAAATCCTAAATCTATTTAGAATTTTTTCGGGGTTTTTAATAGTTGACCTGACACAGGGTCCTAATTCAAGTGATCATGGATTTAGCGGTGTGCTGTCTTAGAGCGATGTGCCAAGAGGCAGCTCTAGGACCTGTTCAAAATATTTTTGCCTAAATACTGTAGGGCCTGTTCTGTCTTAATGTCTATTAGTTTTTGAATTTTTGTTTGACTATTTGGATGTCCAGGGCTATAGAATTGTCTCCCTCTGCTAATTTCCCCTGTAACGCCAATAGTTGATTCTGAAGCTCTGCCATCTGCTGATTTTGTTGTCTTCTAAGGTGTGTAGCAAACTTGATATAGTCCCCTCTGAATACAGCCTTCACTGTGTCCCAGAATATACTACTCGGTACCTGAGGTAACCTGTTGTCTTGCTGGATTTGTATCAGCCTCTTTTTGGCCATATCAATAAACTCTTTTAAGTTTAAAAAATAATTATTAAACTTCCAAAGGGACTGGCCCTTTTACGCTTTCCAGTGCAGCCACAGCAGCACCTGGGAATGATCAGAGAGTACCGAGGGAATGTGTTTACACTCAACAACTTGATCCTGATGTTCTCCGGAGATCAATATATAATCTATTCTAGCAAAGGAGCCATGTGGATAGGAGTAGTGTGTATACTCTCGTTTGTTCTTATTGAGCCCGCTCCAGCCATCCACCAGGAAAGTATCCCTCAGATGTTCCCTAATGAACCTGCTAGCTGGACTCTGATGAAACACTTTAACATTGGATGTATCTTTCTGGTCCCATACTTGGTTTAGATCCCCTCCTACTATTAATAAACCTCTTTGTTGTTCAGTTATTTTTTGCAATAGGAGGCGTAACATTTCTTTAGTGGAGCCTGGTGGTGCATAAAGAGAGGCTAACGTAACAGGGGTACCCTCTAATTTCCCTGAGACAATAACCAATCGCCCCTCTGGGTCTACGTAGCTAGTCAGCTTTTGAAACTGCACCCCTCTAGAAATCAACACTGCAACGCCTCTTCTTTTCCCTTTCCCATATGAGGCAGCTATTACTTGCTCGAACCCGAATTTCCCTAGCTTCTGATGCTCAGATTTACTTAAGTGGGTTTCTTGTAATAAAACAATCGAGGGTTTCTGTCTTTTTATCATAGACAAGACCTTGTATCTTTTCACTGGGTTGTTTAGCCCATTAACGTTGTGGGAGAGAATTCTCAAACTGGTGTTATCATCCATCTAGGGGCCAGAGGTAAATTCTCTGTTGGTAAATAAATTCTCCTCTGCCTCTCCCCCTCCTCAGACTCCTCCCCTGTCCCGCCACCCCCGTTGCTATAACATATTCTGCTTTTAACATGTTGTACAATTGTAAAGTGCCAGTGAAAGATTCTAAGTAAACAAAACCTTCCATATAACATAGGCGAAGACAACCTAAACATTACCTCTCCTCAGGTGCAGGCGCCAACTGGGTGGCCCTCCCTAAAGGTCATAACTATTTACAAAAGTGCTCCCAAGGCAGGAGAACAGTGTTCCCTGTTCTTCATCAGTCGAGTTGTTGCAGCTCAGGTGGGAGGTAGAGGTGCCCTAATGGGGCATTCCTCCTGGACCTCAAATTTCAAAGGTCCTAGCCCGATGTCTGGGCAAAACATCGCCAGCAGCGTACCCAGTGCTATAGAGTACCCCCAGCATCAGAGCGCTTATCCGGCAGTATCAAGGATGCGTCTGATGCTAGGATGTTCCCCCCCATTCTCATTGCCCTATCAACACCCATTACTGTGGTCCCATTTTTCCTCTGACTTTAAGGCCTCTAAGGAGAACTTGCCCCTGGTCCTGAGCAACATTGGGTTCAGCTTCCCCTCTGGATATTTTACCTTACAGCTGCCGCTCGGATGCATCAGGATGCTTTCCCCCAGATCACGAGCTGAACTAACGGGGGATATGGGATATCTGGATTAGACCCCTGGCTAGAGAACCAGCATGAGCAGTCCCCTAGGGTAACTCCCGATATGTCTACTCCTCCCCCCTTCTTGACAGTTTGGGTGAATCCTCTAAATCTAGGACAAACCTCTCCAGCACCAATCTCTATCTGGAAGTGTAGGGATCTCCGGATGATCTCAGTCCTAGATATGATTTCACTAGCCTGGAAGAGAGCGAGACAATGTCGTCTGCTTCCCCCCCATTCTCAACCCTGATTTCTCCACCTAGTAGAGACAAACCACCAACTCCATATTAACTGTGGCTCCGATTCACAAGGATAACAGAACCGGGATGCCACCGCAAGGCTTATAAAGCCATCCCCTACTGACCCGAGTTGCCCAACGAAACATCCAAATCTACTATAAAGTGGTTTGATACCCCCCCAGGGAGAGATCACCATGGCATCATGCCCCCAGGCAACCCCATGGTCCGGATCCATATGATACCAACATATCTATTTACAAATATAGAGCCACCTGAGGAGAGCATCTGTCCAGGAGTCCCCCCTCTCCCTTCCAGGCAGTGTGACTGCTTATATACTCCCTCTTTCGGTTTACCCTCCATTGTCCCCCTTCTTGTGGAAAGACGCCACAGTATTAGCGGGCTCTATGTTGTTACCATTTGCTTTGCAAGGCCCGTGAAATCACCCAAACAGACCCAGCTCTGCAACAATTAACGGTCACCCTACCCCCCCATATCTTTAATTTATTATCAATAAAGGCCTTCATCTCAAGTTCAGGAAAGGATTTCAGAATGTCCCATCAAATTCAAACGTTAACATATTGGAACCCCAGTCCACTCGCAGAGGTGACCCCACGTGAAATAGGGACTTCAAAAATACTGTCCTGTACCCAATATTCCATGTCCTCTTTTCAGGTATCCTCCATGCTTTCAGTTGGCTGCCCTCCAAAGGTTGGGGTGGAAAGTCTATGCAGTACTTCTCTGATCTCCTGAAGTAGCAGCCGCTGTTCGCCCACCCTGTCGATTGGATTGCGGGCCTAACCAGTTGCCATGGAAGCTGAAGGGTAGGTTGGTGTTCTTTAAGAAGTGAGGCCTCCACAATTCCGTGTCCTTTATACTTCAGCGCCTGAGCCTCCTCATAAGTGTGGTATAGTTCTGTACCTGAGTCCCAACATACTCGCAAGCGAGCAGGGTAGAGGGTTTAGAATTTTATATTTAAGGCTTTTAATTTCCGCAGTATTGGAGAGTAGGCCATGTGCTGCTGCAAAATTGTGGGGGGGTAGTCTTGATCAAAAGAGAGACATGCACCATTATATTCAACCTTTCTCTGTTTCAAAGGCCATTCGTAAAATCTGCTCTTTCTCCCTGAAGCTTGCAAATTTCACTACGATCGACCGGGGCCTGGCATTCGGTGAGGTTGGTTTGGGTACTAACACTCTATGTGCCCTTTCAATTCTAAAGTGGAAGGATGGTGGGAGGTCTAAAACGTGCTGCAGTAAGTCCTCTAAGAATTCGTGCATCTCCCTGACCTCCGATGCTTCAGGTAAGCCATAGATTCTTAAATTATCTCTGCGGGAGGCGAGCCTCGAGGTCTAAACATTTGGCAGCAGTCTGTTCTTGTTGAGATATTATAAATTCCATCACTCGAGAAACTTGAATGAGGTCATCTTCAGCAGTTGAAATGCGTTCTTCCGAGGAGGTCACTCTTTTCTCTAGCCCCTTAAGATCGGAGTGCAATCTAGTGAATTCTTGCTTTGTTTCCGATCGAAATTGCTTGATTTCAGAAAGGAGGGTTTCAAACCTGGAGCAAGAAAGTGTGTCTAGCTCCATCTCGGTGTCTTCTCCCGCCATGCTTGAAGGAGACTCTCTGCCACTGTTTGCTGAGCTGGCTGGACTCAATCCTCCACAATCAGCCTTCATTTTCCGATTTGTAGAGCAGGATCTTTTCCTGGCTGAGTTTCCACTTGCATTTCTTTGCATTTTTATACCAAATTGATTCACCTAGGCTGTGTGGAAACAATTTAAATGATCAGAGAGAAGGGGAGCCACTCGATTAAGCCGCCATGCCCCTGGTGACATCACTGGAAGTCTGCACATACTTTTTTAACATGTTCTTTAATGTTTTGTTGAATCATTCCACTAGGCCAGCAGTCTACGGGTTGTTAGGAGATGTTCATACAGCTGACACACCTAGAAATTTATATAATTCCTTTAGTAACAAGGTATTCCCATCCTACCAAATATTTTTGCCAGTTCCTCAGCTATCCGAGGTCAGTGACAGTACACAAGGATATAGCCTCAAGGTACCTGGTTGTGTAATCACATACCACTAAAATCAACCTGTTACCTTTGAACTTTTGGTTAAGAAACCCACAATGTCCATGGCAACCATTTCAAAAGGAGTGGTGACATAAGGGATGGGCTGCAGGGGTACCTGGTCTCTTTTTCCCCCTTGGGCCACCAGTTGGCATTCTGCACAGGCACGGCATTATTCAACCACATTTTCATGGATACCTAGCCAGAAAAAAATATTCAACAATTGACTTAAAATATGGTCTCTCCCTTTCTGACCAGACATAGGTAAATCATGTGCAAAGGTGTATCAGTTTTTCCCAATATACCTTGGGTACCATTAGTTGTTCTATACATATTTTGTTAACAGGGTTAGTGCGTACTCGATTCAAAATGTCTTTTTTGATCATAAGTTGTGGCTGTCCTTCTTTCACCACTTGGTCAACCTGGAAATAAAAAAGAGTTAAAGTTTCATCTAACGTCTGTTTCTTTTTGATATCACACTGGGCTAGTCCTGGTACCACAAAAGAACCTGAGTGTGCAGCTGTTCTGAAACAGGCAACTATGTGGATGTTTTCAGAAATCCTCTGTAGTGCCTGCTTCAGTTCTGGACCCATTGCTGCACTATGTGTTGTGTGAATTTCTAATTTGGAGCACCTCTCAGCTCCAGCCTCACTCTATTACTTAGGAGCGCCTTCTTTCACCATAATATGCAGTGACTTCCTCTAATGCTCCGTCAGAAACATTACTACTTCTTTTTGTAGCCTCTGTTTTTTTTTCAGTAAAAAGGGCACTGTGAATTTTAAGGGAGAGAAACAGGTAATGGGGAAAGTTCAGTGTGGAAGAGGTGACTGTAGGTGGCCAGCCTAACACTGAATTTTAGAGAAAGAGATAGAGAAAATAAAAACACAAAAATAGAAATAACAAAACTTTTAAGATACAAGGGTGAAAGGAAAATGGGGGGATAGAATTTCACACATAGGCACAGTCTTACTTTTTAATTATTATTATTATTGTTATTATTATTTAATTATTACTGTACAGGGCTCACCCTGTTTCAAGGGGATAGCAAACAAATGGGACAAGCCCAAAATTTCCACAGCTTTCCACAGCTTAAATGGGTAGAATGGAGGAGAAGGTTTAAAGTGGATAACATAGTATCTTTTAAAGTTAGGAACAGGTCAGAGGTTTACCATAGGGAAAGCAGAAGATACCCTATCTAGGGAAAGATTATAAATAGGTTTCAGGGAACAAAAGTGGTGTGGTCATGGAAACATGGGGGTAGGAAGAGGTATATATATATATTTTTTTAACTTTCTGTTTATATGATTCTCTGTACAATTTATATTGATAATGTTACTTCTATACTGTCCATACTGTTGTCATAAAAAAATTAAAATCAAAGCAATATACAAAAACATAATCAAATTATCACAGTATAAGTTAGAGTGTGTGAGGAGGGACAACAAAAACAATAATGTAATGTCATCAGTTAAATATATAGACAAGAAAGAGGCTGTAATAATCTGAAAACTTTAGTTAGAAGTAAATTATGTTAACATTATCTGTCTTCCTCGACCTCCTACATTTGCAAGATATAATCATTATGAAAACTTACAAATATATTAAATTCCCCTCACTAAACTAGATTAGTCTCCTTTTGAGACCTTACACACAGTATGTACCATCACCTATTCAGTGTAATTTATAAGGTTAGAGTGGAACATAAAGAAAAAACTGATTAGCCATAAATATTCATTACCTTTGAGTAGCCGTTCAGTATAAAATAAATTATGCTAACGAAGCACATTCAAGTACACTTCCAAAAATAAGCAATCTAGAAAAGATATACAGCCAAACTGATGACAAAATATGAAAATCAAAGTATTGTCCATAAGTATGAACTGTTGTCTAACTACTGTAGAGCGTTCAAAGTCCAGTATGCCACAAAATAAGTTCACTCTATACATTCAATATTAGCCAGGTAAATGTCAAAGTCCTGAAACAGTTTTCTATTATTTCCCTTTTTACTTCAAGTGGGATCCAGGGTCTGCAGGAAATAACACTGTACCAAAATCTGGGGCGATTCAGCTACAACAATTCCAGGTTCTCAGGAACCCGTATAGAATCTCCCGAGTATTCTTATACAGAGTCAATGGGCCACTGATTAGAGATACAGTTTTACAAAAAACTTGGCCAGTTGAGCTGGATCCTAAGAAATGTGTTCAGTTTTGGAAAGTATTACCTGTGCTTTACATGGCTAAAGCAAAGAAAATCTGCTCCAATTCCTTGTACCTTTCTCCATAACTGGAGGAATCTGCTGAGATGGGCTTGTGTCTGTCATACATCAGAGTAAATAACTATTTTAGCATACACAAACTGTGTGGCGCCTTTCATACATGCCTGTTTTTTAACAAGCTCTCTATCACTCTACATGGCAAACTGAATCAGCACCACCAGTGGCTTAACATTGTGGTTGGCGGGCCAGGTGTAAAAGAGTTGGATGCTGAAGTGGGCAAAGAAGCATGACTTTTCAATCTAAAGGCTTCTGTCAGAGGGGCAAATGATCAGGTTTATAGTGAAGTACTGACATGAAATGTTCCTAACTATGTCTCATTATTTTCCCAGTATTTCAAGAAGTGCCAAGCACACAACACATAAGTCCAGCAGAGTCAGCGGCTCAACAGGTTCGCTCTGCTTCTGAGGCCAGAAGTTTGGATGGCTGTGGGTTCCATCCCCAGACCAGGAACTTACGTTAAATCTCAGTACTGACACTGTAGTGCAGCGTGAGGGGATGCTGACTCCTGTGGTACTGTCTTTTGTATGACATGTTAAACTGAGGTTCATTCTGCCTGTGCTGCTGGTTACTCAGGTGGACATTAAAGATACCATGGCACTTCTTGAAAACAGTAGTGGAATTTTATTATTGACAAATTTAATACATACCATCAGAATCATACAATCAACATCCTAAGTTTACATACTTTGACCTGAATGAACACACCAATACTTTTTACTTGAACTTTTCCAACAAGAACCACTGATCATTTCAAGAACAGTTTGGACTAATTCTTATCCAGGAAACCAGGGAGTGTTTCCAAAAAGCTGCCAAAATTGGCCTTGGGAAATTTGCTTGTTCTTTCTGAAATACTACTTGTACTTTATGCTCTATTGTCTCCATAAAACCATAGATCAAAATACACTTTTATTGCAAAATAAATTGGCATCTAACCAGCCAAATTGTCCACTCTATGACAGAAAATAAAACCCTAAGAGTTCCAGGATGATCTTTAGTAGGAAGGGAGGGACAGCTAGACATCATTGTCCATCAGAGGACTAATAATCTAGCTAGGGATGAGTCAGCAATAGTTCAAGGAACTGGGGAGGGGTCTTACGCCGGGTGGCATGATCTGTGACCTACTCAGATGTGCTACCTGTCTATGATGGGGAGGACAGGATTCTCCGCACCACGGACTTCAATGCATGGTTGAAGGAATAGTGCAGAGAGGAGGTTTTGGCTTCATTGGGGCTGTGGCCCCACCTGGAGGAATTTGGGCCTGTACAAGGCAGAGATCCTGCATCTGTCCAGGAGGGAACTATGGTCCTCAGAGAACAGTTTAAATGCTACATTGGCCAGCATTTAAACTAGCCAAGGGGGGAGGCAGAAAGACAAAGGGAGACATAAACTGCCCACTCCCCACAGGCAAACAAGGTCAGCAAGGGGAATCCAGAGGGAAGGAAACCCCAAAAAAATCATATAACAAAGGAATCCAGGGGATAGAAGGCAAGAGTGATAGTGAGATAGATAGTGGAGGAAACAAGTGGGATCAAATGGGAAACAAGAGGGGAGGTGGCAGCACAATCTGGAGAGCCACGTATGCAAATGCTCAAAGTCTAGGTAATAAGATGGGGGGCAGTATAGCGCAGTGGTCTAAGGCTCTGAGCTGCAAATCTGGTGACATCCAGCAGACCAGACCTGGGTTTGAATCCCACAGCTTCCACTTGCATACTGTGTGACCCTGAGCAAGTCACTTAACCTCCTTGTGCTCCCAGGTTGCTCCTGTAAAAAAGCTTTCAGCTTAGTGTGCTATACCTGGTTAAACAACTAAATAAAAAAAAAAAAAAAAAGATTGCAGACTTAGAGGCCACCATGGCAGAAGCAGACCTGGATATGGTTGCAATTACTCAGTCCTGGTGCAATGAAAACCAGGGCTGGAATGTGTCCATACCATGGTACACTCTGTTCAGAAAAGACAGGGTAGGTAAAAAAGAGGGAGGAGTGCCTGTTTATGCTTGGGACAAAATAAAAGCCATGGAAATACAGGGAGAGCAGGAAGGAGCTGAGGTACTGTGGGTCACCCTGGAAACATGTAAGGGGCCCCTATTCACATAGGAGTGATCTACAGACCTACAGCATGGGGGGAGATGGATAAGGACATGATGGAAGCCATTAAAAGGATGGCATGCAAGAGGGAGGTGTTTGCGGTGGGGGACTTCAATCTACCAGTTATGAACTGGAGCCTACCAGCTGCAGCAACAGTCAGAAGTAGGGACATCCTGGGGCTTCCAGTTCTGGTTATGGCTCGGTAAACACAACGCACCAAGAGCTCCCCATGCCCCAATCTAAAAACAGGACTAAAACCTAGAAAAATGAATAAATAGGCACTCTTTGGCAAACTGGAACAATCTGCTAACCTGCTTAACTCAAAACTGTGCTGTATGGTGACAGATCAATATTGGAATCACTTCCAGCTGCTAGCAGACTCAGAGGACCAGTCTGACACCACAAACTCAGGGATGGAGGAATTGCTCAGACCACCAGTTCACTGCAAGCCTGACAGCATGCAATTGGAGGCTAACAACAAGAGAAGGGACAAATCCTCGGACCCCAACAATAATAACAATGTACAAATATTACAGGCAATAGCTGAGTTCCATAGTGAAAATGCAGGACTATGTGAGGATCTGCGAGCCGACATACAATCAGTGCAATACACATGGAGGATGTGGATCAACAGCTGTCGGGTCCACACTTCCCAACTGGATGCCTTAGAAGATGCTGTGCAATTTTTAGCCAAGGAGCAATTACATACTTCCTACCATCAGGAGGATGCTGAAAATAGGGGAAAGCATAAAAACATTAGAATATTTGGGCTGCCAGAAGGAGAGAGACTGGGGTAAGGTTAATTAGTGAGCCGCATTGAAATGTCTGTACCCCCTTTTCTGTCTTTCCCATGCCCTGGTGGGATCTGTGTGGGGGGGTTCCCGCGGGTTGCAGGGTATCTGAGGGGGTGTCTCTGGTACAAGCTTCAGGCAGTTACCCAGCAAGTAGAAATACATAATAATACATAGGGAAAATTTACAGTGGGTCAGCTGCCATTCTGAAGCCTTCAGATCTCCCGATGGTGGGGTTATACAGGGCTGGGAGACCAGGTTTGAATGGAGACCATTGCCCCTCTCTCAGTCAGCTCAGGGACCCTTGATCTCTTTCTCTCCCTCTCTCCTCATGGGTCTGGAAGGGCTGGATGAAGACTGGGGTGAATTGATGGCTGTCCTGCAGTGAGAGTTGAACCCCATCCAGAGGAACAAAAGAAGAATGCAGCTGGGAGTTTCTCTCCTAACATAGGGACAGTGGAGATCCCTCAAAGTAACTTTTCCATTACCATGATGGAGACCACCAAGAAGGGCAAGCTATTTCAAGAGAGACATTTTAGCCTAAAAAGATGGACTGGCTTTGAACATTCTGAGCTACCTCAATATCTAACAGACCAACCACAAGTTTGATTTGGAATAAACCTCTTATCCTTAAATTCCTTCCCTTTCTTCCCTCTTCCCTCCCCTTTTTTTTGTGTAGTGGTTAGTGTATCAGAAATAACGAGAGTTTCATGGTCTAATATAGTCTTAGAAAACCTCAGGGGTGGGTGGGCTTTGGCCCCCTGAACCCCTACCAGAAACTCCAACAATCACAGTCTAAATAGAGGTTTGGTCATGACAAGGAATAATTGATCAGGGGCGGGGGGGCTCTGGAGATGACAGCCTGAGTCATGTCGGAACCATTGAGGGGGTGGCCACCATCTGTGCCACTCCTAAGGGGTCTCTGTATCCTGTTCTGGGTCCTCTTTCCCAGTACTGGGACTGAAGTCCCTAACTCCGCACCCACTCTCACCGGAGTCCGGTTAAGGAGGCACTTAAGGTACTTTGAGATAAGTACCTCCCTACTGAGAGTCATATTGTATATAGTTTTGTCTATACATGTGTTACTAGAGAATACTAAAATTATTCAATATCCTAAGTTACTGGGATTTGCTTTGTATATAGTTTCTTTACGAAATGGGTTACTAGTTTATGCTAAAGTTATTCAATACCCTAAGTTTAGGGTATTCATGATGGTTCTGGGAGGGAGGGTCAGGGTAATACTTTGGTTGGGGAAAGAATGGTTTCAAAAAATACACAGGCTCAATAATAGTATGAGATGGTATATCTTTATTGTTACAGGAACAGCACAGAGATATGTAGGTGACCCCTCTTCTCATTGGTCTGGTGTCCTATGGGTGAGTGGTCTGGACAGATGTTGTGATTCTTCCCCTGGGAAAAAAAACAAAAGGAATATTAGTTAAAACACCATGTCTACTCACCCAGTGAAAATATTTTCCCAGAACATCAATGGGCTGCACAACCCGATAAAGTGCTCCGGCTTTATTCAATATCTCAAAAAAACAAAATGCTGATGTTTACCTATTTCAAGAAACTCATCTATCTGATGATGAGCATAAGAAATTGAGCTGGGGGGTATAAAGTTTATGCCTCTTCCAATTCCAGCGGCCGCCAAAGGGGAGCAGCCATTCTAGTACCCTCTACAACACCATTAGAGGTAGCCCATTCTTATATAGACAGCCAGGGCCAGTTTGTCATTTTTCAGGGGAAACTGTACTCCCAGGATGTTACTTTGATGAGCATATATCTCCCCATGTCAAAACCCTTGGTAGCCCAACAACTGATGTCAAAATTGATGGATCTTCTTCAGGGACAGTTAATCCTGGGAGGAGACCTGAGTATCACTATGTCCACCAAATTAGACAGCTCTAACCCTTGCCAGGGATGCCAGAAGGGCATGGTAAGGTATCTTAAAAATGTTATGGACCATCTGGGTATGGTAGATGTTTGGCGCAGACTGTTCCCCTTGAATCCGGGATTTGCCTTTCTCTCCAATAAATTTCACACTTATTCCAGACTTGATTATTTCCTAGTAACCTGTGAGCACCTTTGCCTGGTTCAAGACATTTCCATAGGACCTATGGTCCTTTCAGACCATCATCCTCTCATTCTTAAACTGGAATTGGGTAAAATAAGAAAACAAACATTATGGTGATTTAATCCAAACCTGTTAAAAGATAAACAGTATTTGGAATATATTAAGAAAAGAATTCCCTTCTTTCTCTTGGAAAACTTGACCCCAGACATTTTGGAGGCTTTAGTCTGGGACGCTCTAAAGGTTACACTTCAGGGCAAAACCACAAATTATGCCTCGAGGAGAAAAAAGGAAATAGAAACCAAGTATAATTACAGAACACTTACGAACCTATCAATTACTATATAGTGTAGGGGATAGGGAGATCCAACAAAAGATTCAAGAGACCAAGGCAGAAATACAGAAGTTAATAGATATCAAGATTCAACAGTCCCTTCTCTATTTAAAACAGATTGGATATGAGGGTGGAGCTAGGGGTGCCCGTAGAGTTGCCCTGCGTCTAAGAGGACAAAAACACATGTCTACTGTGCTTAAGATTAGAAACCCACTCTGATCGGCTATCGATAAGAAGGTGAGCATTAGCCACTCCTTTGTCAGCTTCTATCAGAGATTGTACCAGAGGGACTCCAATAGGAGACAGTCCTTTGTGGGAGATCTTCATTTTCCCATACTTACTGATGCACAGAGAAGCTCACTGGAGTCCCCATTTCTGCTGATGAAGTTGACCACTGTGTCAAATCTCTCTCATCTCATTGTTGTCCAGGGCCCAATGGCTTCCCAGATGGGTGGTACAAAACATTTTGGGATGAATTATCTTCCAAGTTACTCTCTACATTCTGGGAGATAGGGAGGGCTCCCCCCCCCCAGGCCTATGCCACTCTGGCTGCTTTACTACAACAAAACAATGATCCCACCAATCCCTCTTCTTATCACCCAATTTCTATTCCTAACACTAATTACAACATTTTCACAGCCATATGGGCATCAAGATTAGAGAAAATCCTACCCTACCTAATTCATCATGACCAATCTGGCTTTATTAAGAGTAGAAAAACTACAGACAATATCCATAGAACCTTTATATTGATTGAACATACCCAAAGTCAGCAAATTCCTGCTGTCATGATGAGCTTGGATATGGAGAAGGCCTTTGACAGGGTGTCCTGGTGTTTTCTATGGGACTCCCTGTCAAGGTTCTATTTTCCAGAGTCTTTCCTTAAATGGCTGAAGAATCTCTATGCTACTCCCCAGGCATATGTGAGGATTAATGGGGGGGGCGTGTCTTCACCCTTCACCTTATTTTGGGGGACCCAACAGGGATGCTCCTTGTCCCCTCTTCAATTTCCTTTTACATGGAGCTATTGGGGATGGCTCTGAGGAAGGTATCTTGAAATCGAGGGAATCGCAATGGGCCAACAGTAATATAAAGTCAGTATGTTTGCTGACAATATTCTCCTAACTCTTCTGTCTCCCAACACATCCATCCCTGCTGTTTGGAGCATTCTCAGAGATTATGAGGCTGTAGTGGGATTTAAATTAAATATAATAAAGATGGAAGCTCTTCTCTTTAACTTTTCTCCAACAAATACTCTTCATCGACTCCTCCCTCTGAAATGGAGATGCATGAAGATAAAATATTTAGGGTTCTACATCCCCCTTAATTTGGATGTTCTGGAAGTGGTAAACTATGAACTACTCTCCATTACCATACAAAGGGATTTAGATAAATGTCATCCCTCCCATTATCATTTTTTCAAAGGCTCAAAACCATTGGTATGAATGTTTTGCCATGACTCGAGTACCTTTTTTCAAAATATCCTTTCTTCCCTTCCTCTTATTACCTAAAGTCCTGGGATAAAATAATCTACAAGTTTATATGGGGAAAAGAATGCCCCAGAACCCGCCTGTCCATTCTTAAACTATCTTTAGCCCAAGGGGGAGCAAACTTGCCTAACCTTAAACTTTATACTCAGGTGACCTTTCTCCGTACTCTCTTGCTCTGGTTGGCAAACAATTATACAGCACCTTGGAAATCTCTGGAGTTTGTTTTATATGATATGCATGATATTTCAGGTCTCCTCTTCTCCTTGGTAAACAACACCCCTCCCTTAAGGTATTTCATGCAGATAACATCTAGTACTCTTCAGGTTTGGTATAAACTACGAAATAGGCCAGAATTTAAACCAATATATGATTATTGCAAAATAATTTCTAAGGATGATCTTTTTCACCCTTCCCATTCAGACCTAGCTTTCTTGCAATGGTGAATGTCTGGCTTATCACATTTGTTCCAGTTTTTGGATGAGAGGGGGGGTTCTTCCCTTTGAACAACTTAGAGACCACCATGGCCTCCAAAATACAGATTTCTTCAACTATCTCCAGATGAGAAATTACATTCTTTGCCTTAAGTCGCTTTCTGCCAAAATCCCCACTCCAAGCCCACCTCATCTAAATATCTTTATAGATTCTACCTGGGGTGATCTATGTGGTCATTTAATTGGAAATATATACAGGGCATTGAGGGACATGATGGTGGACTCAACAAAATCAATATTAGATAAATGGAACAAGGACTTGGCCTTGGAGGTCCCATTCTCTGATTGGGTGGCTGCGGCCTTATCGGTGGCCGGGGTGACTTCCTTCCCTTTTTGGGTGGAGTTTTCCTGGAAAATTTGAATCAGATGTTTTCGAGCTCCAGCAGTCCTAACCAAATTTCTTTCAGAACAATATGGGCACTGCTGGAGAAAATGTGGCTGCACTCTGGTGGATCTGAGCCATGTCCTTTGGTATTGCCCCCTCCTAATGCCCATCTGGTGTAACCTTCAGTTGGAGCAGTCTAATTGTCTTGGGGAACTGATAGAATTAACAGGAGAGATTCTCCTACTATCTGTGTACCTGGACCACTCCCCCCAATGGACTAAGTCGCTGTTGCCAATAAATTTCATAGCAGCTAAAAAGGCCTTTACTGGAAGGTGGATGTCACAACAGGTCCCCACTATCCAGGACTGGAGATCCATGATGACAGAAATGTATCAGATGAAAGGCATCACAGCAGCAATTCAAGATCATTCACAGGGGTTTAGAACTAAATGGCAGAGTTGGGTACTCTACCAGTAGGGGGTGGATCCTGATTTTGTACCCTGAACCTATCAGATTTGAGTCTGGGGATAGATGCTCAGCCATCTGAAAATGAGAGACTCTGATCCTATTGAAGAATGGATGTTCTGGGTAAATGACTATATCTTTAACCAGAAGTATATTACAATGGTCTAAAAAAACAGGGAAAAGGCAAATAGATCTAAAATATAAGAATTTCTGTCCATCTGTAAATGTTATAAGTGGTGTATGTACCTGTGGCAATTCTATATTATAAATTGAAAATGTGCTTGTGTATATAAATTTTCAATAAACACAAATTAAAAAAAAAGAAGTAGGGACATCCTGGACTCCTGCAAGGGGCATTCCTCAGGCAAGTAGTTAAGAAGCCCACTCACTGGGGGGGTGATACTGGACCTGGTACTGGCAAATGGGGACAGTGTTGTTGATGTCATGGTTGGTGACAACCTGGGGTCCAACCATCACCTTACAGTGTGGTTCACTATAAGGACTGGGCTAGAGCTGAGCCACACTAAGATGAGGGTTCTGGACTTCAGGAGGGATGATTTCAGGAAAATGGGAGAATACCTCAGGGATGCCCTGGCAGGAGTAGAGGAACTATGTGCAAAAATAAAGGGGTATTGTAAGAAACAAATCTCTGCATCAGGCAGATTAACAAGAGCAAGAGAAAAAGAGACCATATTGTCCTCTAAAGATGTAGCAGAAAAAGTAAGAGCAAAAAACTAGCATTCAGAAAGTACAAAAATACAGACAGTGGAAGATAGGGAAAATACCAGGATCAGTAAAAAGAACGGATAAAACTTTCTTTAGATGTACAATTGAGAAGAGGAAGACCAAAGGGAGATAGTAAGGATAAAAAGGCAAGAAGGGGTTTATGAGAGGAGGACCAAAAGAAGGCAGATATGTTGAACAAATACTTTGTTCCATATTTACAGAAGAAGGGGTAGGTAACAGGCCAAAGATAAGGGACGAGGGCATAAATGGTAGGGAAGTGGACACTAGTCCTTTTACAGGAGAGAAAGTCCTCAAGGTACTAGCACAGTTAAAAGTAGACAAGGCAATGGGACCTGATAGGGTGCGCCCCAGGATACTGAGGGAGCTCAAAGAGGTGCTGGCTGCACCTCTGACAATTCTGTTCAACTTATCATTAGAAACAGGGGAGGTTCCAAAGGACTGGAGAAGGGAAAATGTGGTCCCATTTCACAGAAGTGGAAACAGGGAGGAAGCAGAAAATTACAGACCTGTCAGCCTGACTTCAGTAGTGGTCAAAGTAATGGAAACACTACTGAAGGAGATGATAGTGGAATACCTTGTAACCAGTAGATTATAGGATCCAAGACAACCTGGTTTCACAGAGGGGAGGGCTTGCCAGACAAACCTGATCGAGTTCTTTTACTGGGTAACCAGGGTAGTGGATCAGGGAGGAGCAGTAGTTGTGGCCTACTTGGATTTCAGTAAGGCCTTCAACACCATTCTACACAGACCGATGAACAAGCTGGCCTGTCTGGGAGTGGGTCAAAAAATTATAAACTGGAAGAAGTTGGTTGAACAACAGGAGTCAGAGGTGGTGATAAACAGTGCCTAGTCTGGAGAAGGCAAGGTGACCATCGGGGTGCCTCAGGGCTCAGTACTAGGCTGGTCCTCTTTAATGTCTTTTATTAGTGACATTACAGAAGGGCTAGAAGGGGAAAATGTGCCTGTTCACAGATGACACAGAAATTTGCAACAGAGTAGACACATCAGGGGATGAGGAATTATTTGAAGAAGTTAGAAGAATGATTAAGGGTTTGGCAGCTGGTTTCATGCAAGAAAAGTGCAAAATTATGCACTTGGGGCACAGAGAAACCCAGGGGCTCTACCAATTGGGAGGGGAAGTACTGGCAACCCCCAAACAGGGAAAGGACCTGGGGCTAATCATTTCTCATGACCTGAAGGTAACCAAGCACTGTGATAAGGCAGTGATGAAGGCTAGCAGGATGCTTGGGTGAATGGGAAGGGGTAGCACCACTAGGGAAAAGGAGGTAATATTACGACAGTACAGATCACTGGTAAGACCTCACCTCGAGTACTGTGTCCAGTTCTGGAGGCCCCACCTCAGGAAGGATATTGATAAGGTGGAGGCGGTACAAAAGAGGCTACCAAAATGGTGCAGGGCCTGCATCAAAAGCCATACGAGGAGAGACTTAAGGAACTGAATATGTACTCTCTGGAGGAGAGCAGGAAAAGTAGGGTATGATAGAAACATTCAAATACCTAACAGGTATTAACAAGAATCACAGAATCTAAGTATAGAAAGGCAGCATTTTCCATAGAAAATGAAGCCTCGAGGACCATGGGTCATGATATGAACTTGGGGGGGGCCTCAGAGAAAATGTGAGGAATTACTTCTTCACAGAGAGGGCGGTGGATGCCTGCAACAGCCTTCCAGTGAAGGTGGTGGGTGCCAAAATGGTGATGGGATTCAAGCATTCATGGGACAGATACAAGGGGACCTTGGTAGTAAGGTAGGGGGAGGAGAAGAACGGAGATTGAGTAGGGTCTGCGGTGGCACAGTAGGCAGGGAAAACTGAGCAGATTAGATGGGCCAAAAGCTCTTTATCTGCCAGCTCAGTTCCAAAAATTAAAACTATGAACACCTGGTACTGTAAGGTGCAGGAAGAGGCCTGCTAAGCCCAGACACAGTAAACCAGCTCCAAGTATCTTGTACTCTGCAGAAAGAAGAACCACTGGCCAAAAATTATTTTCAGTACTTTATTTATTTATTTATTTATTTATTTATTTATTTATTTTATTCGAAACAACCTTGAGTACAAACCTTTTACAAATGTCCCACTGCCTTGAAAACAGAACAGACAATACATACAAGCATTACTTGACAAATTGCTTAGGATACATGCAAATTTTTTACTAGTACAGTGGTTCATTAGCCAACACATATGATTACATTACCAGCAAGGGTGTACTATCAGCAAGAGAAAGCCAACATTGCAGCCCTGAAGAGCCTTGTCTAGGCTCACAGGTGAAAAGGAGGAAGGCACTTTGAAGGTAGGGAAGGGATGGGGGAGGGCAGAAGCAGAGTGCTGGAGGCAGGAGTTGAGAACTGGATGAGATGCAGAAGGGAGGAATGAGATAAGGGGTGACCTTGGATGTAAGGGGGCGGGATGAATAAAGAGAGGATCAGCAGACAGAAAGGTGAGGTGTTGCTATTTATAAGATAGTCCGTGTCTCCATGGACAGACAGATGACCACACAGGCCCCAGTGCTTCGGGTATGAAAACCCTTTTTCAGGGGGTGTGATCTACTATCTTATAAATGGCAATAAAGCTTTGAAAATAATCTTTGGCCAGTGGTTCTTCTTTCTGCAGAGTGCAAGATCCTTGGAGCTGCCTTATCTGCCAGCAACATCTATGTTTCTATATCATGCCCCTTGGAAACTCCCATATATTAATATATCATATGACATGCACAGAAATACAGGTGCCTTACACTTTTTAGCCAAAATGATCCATAGGTTTTTAATACATTTGTATTGAAAGTATAAGTGTTCCATAGTCTCAGGTTCCATCTTAAAATCTTCTCTCAAACAATATTGCTCCTGAATGCTTTTATGCCGATGTTTACCTTTTACATTCAGTCTATAATGGCAACAAAGCCAGAGGGTATCCCACATCTTCTGTGGTATTCTTCACTCCATGAGTTGCTCCAGTATGTGGCTCTCCTGCATATTAGAGGGATAATTAAAACAAGGTGTAGTAAAAAAATAACCTTCCAAGATGGAAATATAAATTTTCTTCCTAGTTCTGCAAGTCAGATCTTGGACCTTAAGTTTCCATTGTTTTATTTTCCAGAAATGATCCACTATGTAGACTGATATATCCCCTGGTAGGTTTCAGAATACTACCAAAGTAGCAGTGCCCCACTTTTGAAAAAAAAAATAGCTACATCTTATTTGAAAAAAAGGTAACCATGACTTTGGTTGGTGTAGTAGCATAGTAATATGCTAATAGATAGCCAACTCGGTTAAGAAGGGGGATAGGGTTAAGAAGGAGGATAGTGTTAAGAAAGGGGATAAAACATTTTATAGGTACATTAGGGAGTGAAGAAAGACCAAGGGAGGGGTAGTGAGGCTTCATAAAGAGGAGGGTGACAGTGAAAAAGCAGGGATACTGAACAAATAATTCTGCTCAGTATTCACAAAAGAATAGGAGGGGGAGGTATCTAATTCAATCAATAGAAGCACTCTGAATAAGGGGGTCACTATTAGTTAATTCACAGAAAAAAGGGTTTTGAAGGAACTCTTAAAACTGAAGGAGAACAAAGCAATGGGGCCTGATGAGATTCACCCAAGAATTCTAAAAGAACTAAAGGGAGAACTAGTGACATCACTGACTACCCTCTTTAACAAATCATGGAAGAAGGGTGTAGTACCTGAGGACTGGAGGAGGGTAAATGTGATTCCCCTTCACAAACGTGGGAGCAAAGCAGAGGCAGGAAACTACATACCTGTTAGTTTGACTTCAGTGGTAGGTAAATGATGGAATCACTTGAAAGAAAGAATTGTTGAGTACCTAGAGGCCAGCAGGGTACAGGACTCAAGGCAGCATGGATTCACAGCAGGAAGGTCATGTCAGACAATTCTAATAGATTTCTTTGACTGGGTGACCAAAGTAGTAGACCACGGAGGGCTGTGGACATGGGCTGCCTAGACTTTAGCAAGGCATTTGACACAGTCCCACACAAAAGATTAATAAACAAATTAGCCAGCCTGGGTGTGAGTTCTAGGGTGATAGCCTGGATAAAAATTGACTGGACAACAGGACACAGAGGGTAATAGTAAACAGAGTCCACTCCAAAGAAAGGAGGGTTGCTAATGGGGTACCACAGGGTTCAGTACTGGGTCCAGTCCTTTTTAATGTCTTTATAAGTGACATTGCAGAGGGAGTGGAAGGAAACGTATGCCTCTTTGCAGATGACACAAAGATTTGCAACAGGGTTGATACACAAGGGGGGTGGAAAGGATGAGAAGGGACTTGGCAAGGTTGGAGGAATGGTCAAAAGTGTGGTAGATTAGATTCATTGCAAAGAAGTGCAAAGTAATGCACCTGGGAAACAAAAACCCAGGGGAAGAGTACACAATGGTGGGGGAGAGGTCCTAACAACAACAAAAATGAAAAGAACCTGGGGTAGTCATATCAGATGACCTAAAGGTAGGCAAACAATGTGAGAAGGCAGTAAGGAGGACTGGGAGGATACTGAGATGTACAGGGAGAGGCATCACCAGTAGAAAATAGGAAGTTATTATCCCTCTGTACAGGCAGTTGGTGAGGCCCCATCTGGAGTTCTGCATGCAGTTCTAGAGACCCCATCTCTGCAAGGACATAAGACAAGATGGAGGCAGTCCAGAGGAGGGCAACTAAAATGGTGCAGGGTCTGCAAGAGAAGCGCATGAGGAGAGACTAAAGGAGCTTAATATGTATACCCTTGAGGAAAGAAGGAGAGGGGGACATGATAGAAAACTTTTAAGTACCTCAGTGGAATCAACAAAGTCCAAGAGGGTAGCATCTTTCAGAAAAAGAGACGTGCAAGAACAAGGGGACACAATTTAAAGATAGAGGGGGGTGGTTCAGGGGCAATGTGAGGAAGTATTTTTTCACAGAGAGGGTAGTGGATGCATGGAACAGCCTTCCTGAGGAGGTTGTGGGGTCTAAAATTGTGGGAGAATTCAAGAATGCATGGGACAGACATAAGGCAATTCTTGTTGGGGGTAGGAAGAAATAGGCTGTTGGTTAACTAGGATCTATCCTGTAGGTAGGGAAATGGGCAGACTAGATGGGCCAAGCAGTCCTTATCTGCCATCAAAGTCTATGTTTCTATGTTAATGGAGAGGTGAAGATAAGAGAAAAGTGTGCAAGGAAAGAAAGAAAGAGAAAAAAGCAAGGAAGAAGGGAAGGAGAGAGGGAGAAAACAGGGAAGAGGGAAAAAAGAGGAGAAATCTGTGCACAAAAGTTTTGAGAAAACCTAATCTGAGAGCAAAATAAGAAGGAGGGCTAAATATTCCTAAGAATTAGGATCTAGAAGAACTAGGTTTGATGTACTTGAAGTAATCCTGCCAACATCTGTCATATACAGTGAGCCAGTTATGAATAACATGAGATAATTGGTCTAGGGAGGCATACTGAGAGAGGCTTTGAAAAACATCTGAAAGAGAAGGCACCAGAGTTGATTTCCATTTCATAAGAATCAGACGCTTGACCAGGAGAGAAAGTATGTTTAGCCACCTAAAATGTGCATGTGAGAGAGAGAGCTATTGGGGATAAGGATGCCTAGAAGGAATAGCTTGGGGTCAAAAGGTAGTTTTGTCCTGTTACTCTGGAGGCAAGTAAACAGACTTTATGCCAGAGCTTATTAATGGCAGTGCAAGACCACAAGATATGAAGTAGATCCTCAAGTACAAATTGCAGCAATCAGCAATTATTATTATTTAATAGGCCCATTCGTTGAAGCACAGAGGGGTTCTATACCAAAGATTTGTATTAAAGAACTACGGCATCTTTAAAGGTATTATGTGCAATACACAACAATTACTCCATTGTGCGTCTGAAATATTGTAGTTAAGAAGAGTACTCCATTTATTTTGGCCTGTATAGACTGATCAGGTAGATTATTAATAATGTCTTTGTAAATGGAGCCATTTAATTTTACTGATAAATTAGTCCAGTGAGATATATGGGTTTAGAAGAGTATGCCTATACAATAAACTAGAGAGAGTTATAAGCTGCCGAATTTGTATAAACTTCCAGAAGTCCTGTTTAGCAAGTTTCCATGTGACCTGCAAGTCTGAGAATGATCTAAGAGTGAGAAAATTCTGGTCCAAAATATCTCCAAGAAAGAAAATGCCTTTGTTCCTCCATGTATGACAGAAAATTGGGTGAACTTCTAGAGTGAGCAGTGGATTGCCCCATAAGGAAGCATAAAACCAGGGTGTTGGATTGGATTTCAGGAATTTGTGGGTTAGTTTCCAATAAAGAACAGAGGATGATATAGTCGGGTGAGATTTTAGTTTAGAGGAAATGGGATTAAAAATGAAGGAAGTGGGAAATCCTCCCAGGCACAATGCGGATTCCATTGCAACCCATAGTGGTGAGTGAGGGGAGGGTTTCTGAAACCATTTAATGGTTTGGGCCATTTGAAAGCCCAGAGGTAGCCTTTGAACCAGGGAGTCCAGATCCCCTTTTTCCAATATAATTAAAGTTTGTGCGTTAAATCTTGGTGGTTTCCATCCCAGATAAAGTTACCTATTAATTTATCAATTTTAGCAAAAAAGGTAGGATGGTAAGACTAAAGGAATATTGGCAAAGAGGTAAAGAATCTTGGAAGAAATGGACATCTTAATGGCTGCAATTTTCCCCATGAAAGAGAGATTAAGAAGCTTCCATCTGTCCATAATTGTTTTGATGTTATCAAATAAGGGGTTAAAGTTAATGTCCCATATCTTCCCTAAGTTACTAGTAATTTTGATTCATAGATATGTTATACCCTGTGGTGATCAGCAGAATCCAAGAGGTATGTTCATAAACGCTTTACAGTGGTCGTTAAGGGGCATAGTTTGTGATATGCCATAATTCAAAGCAAGGCTAGAGATTTTAGTAAAATTATTCAGCAAATCAAGCAACAGGGGCCCAGCCTCATTCAGGTTTTCCAGTAAGATTAAGAGGTCATCCATGTAGGAGAGAGAGAAACATATCTTTAATTGCTCACAGGTATGCCCATAATGCCAGAAGGTTGATGTAAACAAGCAGTCAGGGGTTCCATGGCTAAAATAAACAGGGAAGGTGACAGGGACAACCTTATCTAGTTCCCCTTGCTAGATGAAAGTAAGAGGAGAGAGTGGAATTAGTAAGTACTTTAGCAACAGGGGAGTTATACAATAGCTTAATCCATGAGCAAAAGGTATGAGAAAGACCAAAATAAGATAAAACTTGATGAAGGTAGTCCCAGTTTAAGGAATCAAAGGCCTTCTCGAAATCAATAGCTATGGCTGCAGCTGGTGTCTTGAGGGATTTGGCTTTGTGAATTAAATTAAATAAGGAACATAGGTGATCAGAACCAGATCTATGTTTAATAAAACCAGCTTGCGAACAATGAGTTAGCTTGGGAATCAAGGATTCAAGTCGAAAAGTTAGTAGTTTTGCAAATATCTTCCCATCCGTGTTTAATAAAGAGATGGGTCTGTAACTTGTGGGGTGAGTAGGGTCTTTTTCTTAGGGATTAGGGTTATGATTGCTTTGGTGCAAGATGGGGGAAGCTTGCCAGTATTGGAAGCTTCTTGGTAAACATTAAGAAGAAGGGGATATAAGGTGTCAGAAAACATTTTATAGAAATCGACAGGTATTCGGTCACCCCCAGGGGATTTTCTGGATTTCAAGGAAGACAAAGCTTTCTGGATTTCCTGAAGTGAGAAGGGTTCATCTAAAGAATTTGTTTCAAGAGTAGAAATATGAGGAAGATGTAACAATTTAAGGAACTGTTGAATTTGTAAAGTAGATGGAGGATTTGTGTTAAGAGTATAGTTTTTGATAAAAAGTTTATAGAGGGGTTGTCAGAGTGAATCGTACCCTGTTCATCTTTTAGGTCTGGGATATGTCATTCCATTTGTTGTACTTTGAGCTGGTAAGAGAGGAGTTTCCCATTTTTATCGCTGTGTTCCCAAAAAACTTATATTTAAGTTTAAACAAGGCCAGTTCAGTTTTATGAGAAATTAATTCATTAATTTTAACTCTAAGTCGAAGAATTTCAAGATGAAGTTGAGAATCAGGACAGTGCTTATTAGAAGAAAAGTATAAATTCTCTTTAGCCTTAAGAGATGTTGCCAAGTCAACCAGCTGTTGTCCCCTTACTCTTTTCCTATGTGCAGCATAACTGATAATTTTCCCTCGAATCGTAGCTTTAAGAGCTTCCCATGCAGAGGACATAGAAGATTCAGTTGGGGCATTGTGAAAGAGGAAGTGCTGAATTTGTGCTTTGGTCATGGGTAAGAAATTGGGATCCTTGAGAAGGAGAGGGTCCAGCAGCCAGTAAGAAGATTTAGGTGCTAATGGGCCCCACAAAAGTTGCAATTTTACAGGGGAATGGTCCGAGATTCTGATGGGAGAGATGGATGAATCAATAGTTTTATCCATTATAACAGGAGAGGCTAACCAGTAGTCAATTCTACTGTATGTCTTATGTAGAGAGGAGTAAAAAGTAAATTCTCGATCATGGGGGTGAAGGAGGTGCCATACATCAGCTAATCCAACATCTTGCATTAGTAATGAGAGGGCTTTAATACTTCTAGGGTGGGCCTCTGTAGTGGGGCTACTTCTGTCAATACTGGCTTCTAAAGCCAAGTTAAGATCCCCTCCAAGAATAACTGGTGTATTATCAGTGTTAAAGGATAGAATCTGTTGAGCTAAATTATGAAAATACTCCAGAGAATCGGAGTTGGGTGCATAGACATTAACAAGCAGAAGAGAACCAGAGTTGGTATTCAGTTTGACCATCACCCATCTGCCATCAGTATCGGAAACAGAGTTTACAAGGGACCATTTGAGACTCTTATGAATAAGAATAGCAACTCCACTTTTTTTTGAGGTATAGGATGATTAGTAGATCTGACTGACCCAATCTTTTTTAAGTCTATGAACATCCTCTGCTAATAATTTTGTTTCTTGAAGGAAAGCAATTTGTGTCTTATGTTTTTTGAGATGTGAAAGAATTTGCTTCTGCTTACAAGGAGAATTAAGACCCTTCACATTCCATGTATATAAAAATATGGCACTCATATTGCTACTGTTAAAGAAAGGAAATAATCGCTGGAGTGTGAAGGGACAAATAAATGAGGCAGAGGATGAATAGAATACAATATAGAGAGCTTACATATGCAGAGAGTGGCAGAAACATTCAAGACAAAAAAGTGAGATATATGATACATGAGTGGCACAGATATTTTATTAAAGTTAGAATAGAGATGGGGAAGGAGAAAAGTCATTAACAACAACAATACTAGTAAGCTGAATAACAAAGAAAATGTTTTATGGGTGTGAGGAGATACAAGTCAGCCAACTGGCTAAGAGACCTCTCACCACACTCTGGGACGTTGATGTAGGGAGGAAACTAGGGAGGACTGGTTATAAATATCAGCCCAAACCTAAGTCTGATCCAGTAATATAATAAAGTAAGTATTCCTGATAAGCTAAACTGAAAGGGAATAATACCAAGAAAGGCAGGGACTGTAATAACCTCAGCTTAATTCTAAGCTAACAGGACAAGGTATAAGAATAAAGCTAAACACCAGAACTTACTTATAAACATTAGTAGTAATAGTACTAGATATACCAACTCGAAATAACAGTAAATTAAAGAACCATATATGAGATGCCAGTACAGCCTAGACATAGAGCAAGGAATTCACGGAGCCAGGTGGAATGCAAATGAACAAATATGAAGGGAAAAGTAGATCATTACCACATTAGAGTGACTCTGAGTATACTTTGCAGTGCAACAAAATAAGTACATAATAAATAGAATATTGGGGGGGAAGAAGAAAGGGGAGGTCAATTTAAGCCCTTACGCCCTGAGTCAAATGCAAATCGGGATTATGTGGAGAGGTATAGGCTTCAGTGATAACTGTAGACAGAAGAGATAGTCATAGTAAAGATCAGCTCCGATTACTCGAAAATTGCCTAAATAGGTGTTAGATGGGGTGACTAGGTCTAGAAGACTAGGCCCAGAGAGCCCCAAAACAGGAGGGACCACACAGCAGTGGATTTCTATAATATCTGTAGGCTTTGCAAAATAAAGAGCATAAGGAAGATGTAGATTGACAATCCTTTGCAACAGTACACCAAACACAGTCACCTCTTTGAGTGCTAATGATAGTTCCATATTGTAAACAGGAGGTAGTAAAAATAATGGAGCGAGGGAAGGAGATAGATTAAATGTAGTTGCAATAATACTTAAGAACCTATCATCAGGAGAGGGAAGGGTAAATTGCTTTGTAATATACAACAATTCACATGTGAAAAAGAAAAAGGCAATAATCAGGATGCATACCGATTGAAGATATGCAACTGAACAGCCAAAAGACTATAAACCTGATGCACTGCTAAACTGGAGAGTAAAAGGCTAGATACAGAGAGCCTGTTTAGTGAGGTAATGTATAAGATCTAACACTAAAATAATGGGTTAGAAAAGCATTGCTGATATAGTAAAGTTCCCTTGAAGACCTTTAAGCTGCTCCTTTAAACAGTGCAACAAAAAGTAAATTGATTGCTCTGCAATGTATAGCCTTTGTTTTCTGCACCCCCTGGGAGCGAAAGCAACCAGGTAGCATAGACTGTAGAGTGGGCAGCTAGGCAGAAAAAGTGTACTGGCACTCCCTTTAAGTATCCTGGAAGCACAATCTACCAAGATATAGCAACTGTGACCATATTACTGACCATATAAGCTCATGACACCTTAGATTTATTAGCAGGATTGTGACTATTGATGTTCTTTCTTTTGGTCTTTGCCTTACGCTTTCTTTTTGGGCAGCTCTAAAGATTTGAGGGGGGAACTTGCAACAACTTCTGCCCATGAAGTATCAGCAGAAATACATCCCTGAGGCACAGGCCCCAAATTTGAGGGATGTTCATCTGAAATTTGATGGGAAAGATCATCCTGCAAGGAGTGCATGTCATCCTCCAAAAGAGCAAACTTATTGCTCAAAGGAATAGAGGGGTTGATTTGAAGGTGAGAGGATGCAGCTTGGGGTGTTTGGAGTGAAACCTCACTAGAACAGCATGAAAGTCTTGAAGAATAATGCCCCGACAGAAGCTTCTCTTGCAGCCGTGTTGATTGCCTTGGGGTCAAATCAGATGCGGCGTTGCTGCTTGGGGCTGCAAGTTCGGCAACACTTTCCCCACGTTCCTGTACCTCATCATCCACCCTCCGTGTGGATACCAAAGCTGTGTTCAGGTTGTCAATTGCTGCTGGACCTCCCAGGGTAAGATTACAGAGAGAGACCTCCAGATAGTTGGCTAAGGCATCAGGGGTTTCAAAATCATTGAAGGAACAGCCTGAGAAAAGGTGTAGTGTCACGGGATAACGTAGAGCAAATGTAATGCTTCTTTGGTGGAGGATTTGTTTAAGTGGATTGCAGGCCTTCCTTCTGATGGTTAAATCTTTTGAAAAGTCTCTGTAGATGGAAATATTAAACTTTTGCCACTGAAGTTTCCCCATTTCTCTGGCTCGTTTCAGTATTAATTCTGTATGGGAATAGTTCAAGAAGCGAGCAATGATGAGCCTTGGTCTCTGGTCTGATGTTGGCCTGGGACCCAGAGTGCGGGGAGACTGCTCAATGATTAACGTTAGGTCAGGAGGCAGTTTAAGCATTGCAGGCAGCACATATAATAAAAGCGCAGTGGTGTCTCTTAATTCTACACCTTCAGGGAAGCAAAAAAATCGTAAATTGTTGCGACGATTACGATTTTCAATATCGTCAATTTTGGCTTGTAGGGACTTAATAGTTCAATCTTGATTGCGGACAGTAGCCTGGAGGTCATGGATAGTAATGGTGTTACAGGCAGTTGCTTTCTCATTAAATGCAATTTTCTGGCTAAAAGTTTCAAGAGTGGTCACATTCTGTTGGGTGGAGGTTTTAGATCATTAATCTCAGCCATCAGTTTAAAAAACATTACTTCCACTCTAGCAAGTGAGCTTTGCTGTGCTTGGAGATCTGCCATGGTGCTGATGGAGGAGGCCTAGTATGCTGCAGTACAATGTAGAGTAACTGAATATAAGTAGATGATGGATCAAAAATGACTTACAAACTGTCAGGCAGTAAGATTACAAGATGGTCACAGGAGTTGATACCAAAGAAAGGTCTGGTGAAGGCTGGATGAGGTTAGATTGCAGTCATTCCTGCAGAGATTCTGAACTATGCTGCCATCTTCTGCCTGGTCAGGACATCCCTCTCGTATGTTTTCTGATGCAGTCCCTGCACCATTTGGTTGCCCTTCTCTGGACTGCCTCAATTTGGTTAATGTCCTTGTGAAGGTGTGGCCTCCAGTACTGCATTCAGTACTCCAGATGGGGCCTAACCAGTGTCTTGTAAAGAGGGATTATTACCTCCCTCTTACGACTTGTGATACCCCTACTAATACACCCCAACATCCCCATAGCCTTACCTACTGCTTTAGTGGTCTGCTTGGATAATTTCAGGTCATCTGTGATGATGATGCCCAAGTCTCTTTCTTCCCTTCTGACTGCCAGCAACTCCCCTCCCAACCTATAGGTGGCTTCAGGGTTTCTCTTCCCTATGTGCATGATCTTGCACTTCTTTGCGTTAAACCCCAGTTGCCACTCATCCAACCATTTTTCCAGTTTATCCAAATCTCTTCTCATTCTGCCCACCCCATCTGGATCATCTACTCTGTTGCAGATCTTGGTGTCATCTGCAAACAGACAAACCTTATCCTCCAGTCCATCTGCAATGCCACTGATGAAGATATTGAAGAGGACTGGCCCCAGGACTGATCACTGAGGTACCCCACTTGTGACTTGCATCTCTTCTGACTGTATACCGTTTACCACCATTCTCTGTTTTCTGCCCGTCAACCAGTTTGCCACCCAGTTGACCAACTTGTGACCCACCCCAAGCCTAGCCAGCTTATTAATCAATCTTCTATGTGGAACCATATCGAAAGCTTTGCTGAAGTCAAGATATGTGACATCAACTGCTCCCTCTTGATCCACCACTCTGGTTATCCAGTCAAAGAAATCTATGAGATTAGTTTGACAGGACCTTCCTTTTTTAAGCCCATGCTATCTTGGATCCTGTGCCCCAATGGATTCCAGGTGTTGCACTATCCTTTCCTTAAGGAGTGCCTCCATAATCTTGCCCACTACTGAGGTAAGACTGACTGGTCTGTAGTTCCCTGCCTCCTCCCTGCTACCACTCTTGTGGAGCGGGATCACATAACCCCTTCTCCAGTCTTCTGGGACCTTTCCTGTGCTCAAACACTCACCAAATAGTTCTGATAATGGCTCTGCTAGTTCCACCCTTAGCTCCTTTAGTATCCTGGGATGTATGCCATTAGGTCCCATTGCATTGTTCTGATTCCCTCTGACCTCAAGAGTGAAGCTCAAGAGGTCCATGGGAATCAGAACCCTGAGGTGGCACAACACACTGGTTAAGCATACAGTTGTTCTGCCTGAATTTTTTATAGTGAATAGTATTATGTGAAATGTGTGTATTGTGTTTTTTTTATCTTTCACAAGTAAACTGACTTGTGCAGTCTCTAGAGGTTCTAGAATGCAATTCTACCACAGAAGGGTAAAATCACATTCCATGACCCTTGAACTGTGGTACAACAGCATTTTGAAAAGGATGGAATTCTATACAGAACAATGCTCCACTATACACTATAAAGTTTTTTTATCATACAAATTCTTTTGTTTCATTATTGGCCACCCTTTCCATGTGTCTACCTTTTGTTCAGCTAGTTTTACTTTTTCTAGCAAATTTAAACATGCAAGATCATGTCTGCCATAAATAACACCCACCATTTTAACTGATTCAGGTGTTACCGTGATGCCCGCAATAGTAACAATTTTTTGGAATTATCCCTTCTTCTAATGGTATTCCTATATTTTTAACTTGATTAAGTTTTAATCCTGAAATTTTAGTATACCCATTTAAACATCTTAATGTTCTTTCCCTGGATGCTACATCAGATACTATGGCAAAAATATCATCTGAATACATTAACTCACAGGGGAACACATGATACTTGGGCCCCTCTACAGGATTTATGGTATCATCCTGTTCCAATTTCCAAAGAACAGGGTCCAGACAAAAACATAGAGCATAGGGCTCAGCAGACATCCCTGACTAACTCCTTTGCATGTATCGTATTGTGGAGTCGATAACCCATTCACTACTGGTCTTAATGTTGCAAAGGTGTATAGTAATTTTATCCAAGAAATAAAAGAGTTTGGCATGCCATATTTTTTAAGACAGAAAATAAATATTCAAGAGGGACACTATTAAATGCCTTTTCCTGATCCAGACCCAGAAGGTAGCTTTGTACATGTTTATGTTCAAATAATTCTCAGGTTAATACAAATTGTCCATTATATTCCATTCTGGTATAGCACCAGTTTGTGTAGAAGACATTAACATTTTTGCTGCTATAAGCAATCTAGTTCCTAGATTTTGGCTAAAATTTCCAATCAGAATTGATTAAGCTGATTGGCCTTCAGTTTCTTAAATCTCTCTTAGATCTCTTCTTGGACCAGGTGACACCCTCCTTCTAATGACATAATAATATCCTTAATTCCATCTTTAGATATTGGAGCTGTTAACATTTCTAACTCACTATTAGACAGTGATGGAAGTTGTAAGCCTTCAAAAATGAATTTGAATGTTCCAGACCCAATGTAGGGATGCCAAACAATTCTTCTGTGTATATATACAGCACTAGGTCCAAAGAGTGCTGGCAAGAATAGTGTCAGCGGGCACAGGGAAAAAGGCACTGATTTTCTTTTGTGGGGGCTGTGCCACCCGCACCCTGGACTAAAGCATTCTAACTCCGGGGAGGGATATCAGGGAAAGTTAAAGAATCGTGAGGCCATGGAATAGTGTTTCCATGGCCCCAGTAAAATATTGTAAGTTCTGAGTATATGAAAGGGTTGGGAGACCAGGATTGGAACCCTAGTCTCCACTACTGCTGGTCAAACTGCTCTATGCACCAGCCCTTTACACCATGGGAGCAGCTTGGCCAGTCTCCTTGATCCTGATGCTCTTGTCTCTGTCCAGCACCATGGACAATGACTAGGGGAGCGCTTACAGCAAGTGCTGTAAAATCTCACTTGCTGTCCATGTGAGCACTTACCAGACTAGTGCTGTGAATTGTGGCACTATTCTGGTAGCGCTCACTTGATCAGGTACCTTGAGATACTTACTGTTGTATTGAAGTGCTGTCTTTCTGAAAAAAAAAACAAAGAATCCATCACCTGTGCTATATATTTTTTCTCAATTCTGTTTTACATCCCTCATTAGGATTTACATGCTATGCTCTCCCCTGTGTGCCAAATTTCTGTTCCAAAAACAAAGAGGCAGCCCAATTATATTAAAACTCGATCTTCTATTTATTCAGTTGTTTAATTTGGGACTCATAATTATTCCCAGTTTCTGTTTTTAAAAATATCAGTTTCATTACAAAGTTTTTTAGCCTGTTTCTGAAAAAAAATATTTTAAGTCCTGTTTAGTGTCTAGCCACCAAGTTAAATTATCCTCATATAATAGCTTTACAGACTTTCAACCATCTTAGAGTCTTAAGAAGGTAGTACCGTGCAGTGGTTTAAGGCTCTCAGCTACAAATCTGGAGACCTGGGTTTGAATCCCACAGTTGCCACTTGCATACTGTGTGACCCTGAGCAAGTCACTTAACTTTCTTGTGCTCCCAGATCGCACCTGTAAACAAGCTTTCAACTTAGTGTGTCTCTCCTGGTTTAAAAAAAAAGTCACTTTAAAACCGAAAGTTTAATTATTTACTCATTCTCGGATTACAAGTACCTTTGAGCACAGGACAGCTGATTTACAAAGGTTCCATGTCAAAGAATGGGAGGGGTAAACTTAGACAAAGGATAACCTAATAACTTTTACAGATATCAGTGAAACATCGCTATACATAATTGAAAGAACATTCTCAGTTACATTTGTAATACAATACTGGTGGTATAAACCAAGTGGAAGAAAGGGGGTCTAGAAGTTGAGGAGGGGTCAGAAATTGTGTGGGATGGGTAGCAGCCAGGTGGCCTTGTCATGGGAAAAGTGCGGTAGATAGAAAAGGGTGAAAGTAGAGAGAATAGTTGGGGGATGGGTGAGACAAATATGGGTATAAGGGGTAGGAGGAGAGAAAAGTGGGGGCAGAGCAACATAGGAGAGAAAGTGCCAAGAGGTCAAGTGATGCCCAGGATCTAAACATGACTCTTGAAATGTTTCATTGGTGATTGGGGTGTGAAATGGAGATGAGGGTGGGAGGAGGAGAACAAGGCTAAAGGGCCTTGTCAGGCTAGAGTAGGAAAGGCTAGTTTCACTGGAGGGCAAAACGCTGTAATTAATTGGAGCAATCACAGGTGCTCTCATTCATGATGGCTGGTGCAGAAGGCATTTAAACTTGGTCATATGAGTTAGGGTAGTTAATTCAAAGCCTAGGACATTTAGCCAGTTAGGGGTTCTATACAGGAAAGACTGCTGGCACTGTGAAGTCCGGAACATGGGTACTAGTGCATTTAAACATGATGCATTTAACCACCAAATTCCTTTCTCTGTAACAGGGGACCCAACATGTACTCCTATGAGGCAATGGTCAGTGGTTTCTATAGGTATGGTGACTTGGTTGCCACATGGTAGCCATTCCAAAAGAAACTGAAAATCAATACGGGATGATAGACTGTCTTTTCTTAAGGCTTGGGTTGGAGGCCTAGATATTGTTGAAAACTATCCTTAAGTCTGGCAGTTTTATATAAATATTTTAAAACAACTGAGTCACTGTACAGTTTCTCAGTTTTCCCACTTTTGTCAGCCAAGGATAGTATACAGTTAAAAAATCACCCCCATCTCAGTACCACAGCTCTTGCTGTATATAAATGCAGTTGTATTTGTTTAAATAATGCAACTCTAGCTTTGTGGTGCATATTTATTTTAGGCTTTTTATTTGAAGGCATCTGATTAGTACCCATTCCACAGGGGTACATTAACTTTCAACAGATGCCCACTAAATAAAAAGTCCCAGCCCAAACCTGCCTCATGCCTAGCCAAGTATCCTTGTTCCCAGCTTGCCTTGTCATTGGTTGAAACACTGGGCACATGATTTCAAACTGACACCATTTTTTTTCCCACTCATCTAGTGACAGGAAAGCACAGAAATTGTCATATCCCCTGCTCTGTACAGACCAAGAATATGCACAAAACATGTTTGTCTCTATTTTAAAGCTGTTCAGCAAGCCACAAAGTTTTTTAAACTGACCACTTCCAGCACCGTGTCAAACATTTTTCTATTTAAATCAGCCCCTGCCCCACTATACTGCACTCCACTCCACAGCTACCCAGCTGGCAGATGGCCACCCCCCACCCCAGTCTGTGTCAGCGAGCAACCCAATACATCACATTCAAACACAAAAAGAACAAGCCTGATTTTGTTTCTGTTAAATATCACAAATGAAACCATTCCTGTGTACCTACATTGCTGCAGCAGCCACAGTACTGTTGAGTCCCCCAGCTGATCACTCATGCCGCTTGAGATTTCCCACTTGGGTGCTACTCTTCACACTCCTAGTCCTCAGATTCAGATCAGGTAGCAAAGACCAGAAACCCATAAATCAACGAAAAAAGAAAACAGCAAGAACTCAGTCCCAGTCCTCGGTGCACGCAGCAAGACCAGAAAACTGGAGAGAAGAAACAGCCATTACTTCAAATCCCCAGGGCAGGCAGCGAGGATCACAAGTTCCCATTGAAATGACATATGAACGATTCTGATTCACAGAGCAGGCAGCAGAGACCAGAGGAAAAAAAAACAGGAAACATAGTCTGATTCATTCCTGGTCCTTAAGGTAGGCAGCAAGGACCAGGAAACCATAAACAAACACAAAGAAACAAAGAAAAAAAGCTAAGCAGGGCATGAAATGAGCAGTAAATCATCACTGTAATGAGATGTAACAGCTCCCCCTACTGACAACTACCGTAGCAAGCATTCCAGCAGTAGAGGGACTACTTTATCAAAAAAGCACCAAAAATATAATTGTAGTCATTTTTTATAGGATTACTTTCATTTTTTTGTAATCCTAAAAAAAATAACAAATGTAGCCTATTTTCTAAGCACAATAATACCCTCCAGGGTGGGTGGTATGGGCAATACCAGACTTTGCAATGGGCTATTAGGCCTGCAGCATCAGGCTTCATTACACCGTTGGGTAGTCTGGTATAGCCCAATACTGCCCGCTCTGTTGGAAATTATTGCTTGCATAAACCTCATTGTTTGGTCACCAAAAGTAACATCTAATATTAATACCTGTTCTGGTACCAAAACTACTGTATTAACTCAGTAACCTCAGGGTTTATGGATTTAAATAAAATTCCCAATCCTGAACAAAGATCTTCCCCTACAGACCAAAAGGAGGGCCCTCCAAACCATTCCCATGAGGCTTTGCCTATTTCTCTTACAGAATACAGCCTAATATATTGCAGAAAATGGATCTCATAAGGTAAATCATGCAATATTGTAAAAGTAGGCGTTCTCCTTTAGTATTTTGACACTATTAACATTCAACAAAGCACAATTCAGACTAAAAGTGACATGAAGATGAGAAAAGAAACAGCAAGCTGTTTAATTTGCCATGTGAATGGTCTTTTTCTTTGCCCTCCTCCTTCTAGACATATCTGATTCAAGAGAAAATCACTCATTGCCTGTAGAAGGAGTCAGTTGAGAGTACAGTATGTCACAGAGGAGACATCTATTTCATCCTCTGTATCACCCCATGCCTTTCTTCTCAAAAGAGCAGAAAACCAATTGGACAAGGGAACACTAACTGTTTTTGAGAGTTTTACTTTTGGTTGTCCTCGCTTACCCGTCCTAAGGGTGACCATTTGAAGTTGGTCTGTCATGGAAGTATTTAGAGGGAGCATGGGTCTCTCCTGAGGTTACTCTGATGCATCCATCTCCTCTCTAGGTGATAAACTGCAACCAGCCTGTTCTTTATTTGCTCCAGTCATAGGTATTCTGGTTTCAGAGGCAGCATCGCCTGTGTTCTGCATTTGTTCTAGTGTGTGCACAGATGGTATGGTATCTTCTACCAAAATAGATGTATCCCTTCTGTTAAGAATGGCTTCTTCTCCTCCCATTTCCTCCTCAGGTTGTTCATTGTCTCAGGGCATTTGGTCTCTATCTCCCACAGGGTATTTTTTATGAGACTCAGCCCTGACTCTGACGTTGTTTTTGGGCTGCGTTAACATAGTAATCATGTTCCAAGGACAGTTCCAATATGTATGTCCTTTCTCATCACAGAGATTGCAACAAACAGGATTTTTAGAATTTATTCTTGCATGACCAATCCCTGAGCAAAGGGAACACTTCAGCTAGTTGCACACACTATTCAAATGAGTTGTGGCTCCACAGGGAACACAAGACTTTGGCTGCCCTGCATATAAAATGAAACCTTGATCTCTTTCTAAGTAGAAGTAAATGGTAGATGTTGCAAACGCCACCACATGTGGTAATCGAACTTTTATTTGCCAGCCTCCAGTCTAAATGTGTTCCGAATCCATAATGGGGTCTGGGTGACCAAGTAAAGTATATCTAGTTTTTAACCAATATGAGATGCCTAATATGCAAACTCCTTTATTTTTAAATATTAAAGTGATTGTTTTAAAGGTTGGTTTTGTGAGAGGAATTGTGAAAAAGGAGACCATAGTGGGGTATGCTTTACTTTGTGGTATCTGACCCAACATTTCTCCAAACCATTAGCTGTTTAGAAGCTGATATTAAATACAGAGTCCTCAGAAGTATGTATCAGGGCAAACATTTCTGTTGCCAGGAACCCCAGACTTTCTTTTAAAAGTGTTTTTCCCACAAATACGTGGACAGGGTCTTCTTCCATACCTCCTTTATACTTTATGTGGACTGCATTCCTATGTTTTGCTGGTTCAGAGGAGTGTGAAATAAGCCTGCATATGAATGGCTGTTTCTTCTCCCACTGCCAAAATCACCCTGCTGTGCCTGTGGATTGGAATCTCTGTTGTTTCCACCTGCTGTAGCAGCCTCTGGAGGTTTTTTTTTTGGGGGGGGGGGTTGAAAATCAGCAGTATTATCCCCTGAGTCTATTATATTATCAATAGTGAACTCATCCATTGTAGTATTGTCAGCATGTTTACTTTGATTTCCCTTTGACAGGATTTGAGAAGAATCTTGCACATCTGTTTTCTTGAGCTGAAATTTAGGATTTTGTGTAAGCTCTAAAGACAAAGGCAGTTCTAATGGGGACTGCTCAGAGTCTAACTAAGTGTCTTCCAGGGTGTGTAACTGGTGGCTATTTTCCCCATTTCATTAGTAGTAACTGGCCCCGGTGACTACCAAGATTCATTGCCCATCCCCCTATTTCTCCCAACCTACTTGAAGCAAGGCTGTTTCAATAGGTTTTCCAGAAGCTGATATACCGCTAGAGGTTGAGGGTTGAGGCAGATTTTATGTGATGTCATTTGTCACTGAACAATTGTTTCTGTGCAGAACTGAACTGTTTACTAGAGCTTTGTTTCAGACTTGTGGTGGAATGCACAGCTGCATGCAGAAGCAGAGACGTTGAGAGGTTCACTCCTATTTTGGAACAGGTATACCATCATTGCCTGTTTCCTGTATTCCTCAATAGGAAGAACAAATGAGTCAAAAACTAATAATTTTGTTTAAAACTCAACATTTTTTTCAGTCTAACTTGTGCTGCAGTTACTTTGCTGGAATCTACTTTATCGCACCCTAGTTTCACTTCTGATGTCGGGGTCTAGACTACGAGGCAGCGCTGTGGAGGGCTGGTCACTTTAAAGACAGTACAACATACTGCTTTGATATATTGAGCATCTATGGAATCTCCTGATTCTCTTGGAATATTTTTATTTGAATTCAGTTTAACTGAAGGCTCTTATCCAAAGTAGCCTTTTAGAAAGAAAACCCTTATTGCCTTAACTGAGTTTTGCTTCATACTTTCAGTACAAGTTGACGACAATTTCAATTTCTGTATTAGGTATATAAAAGTGCTATAATGGCTGTAAGGCTTCTACACAGTGCTATGAAGTGATATATTATGATATGTTTCTATGTTTGCATTCTTCTTCTTTTTTAAATTTATAGATATTTTTGATTTTATTCTCATAACTGGCAAGATATGATCCTCTTTTTAAGTTACTAGGAAAACAAGTTAACCAAATCAATTAAACAATATAAATCAACTGGATTAGCTAACTGCAGCAACATTTTTCTACAGTTGCATACTTAGAGGACAGAGTAATAGCTTCATTCTTAATTAGACTGCTTTGGTTACCTAGCTACAAATTATAAAATATTAACACCTGGTGGTGCACAAGTGTAAAGTCGCAAGAATTAGTACTTGGCAATTAAAACCCTGAAAGATTGAAAGATTGACTCTTATATTTGGTTGGTTAGAACTTTTTTAAATCTGCACCACATGGTGCATTAAAAGAGCATGCATGGCATCTTAAAGCAAAGCCGTGGACCTGTGCTTACCTGAGAACCATCTCGTTATTATATCTTGCTTTACCTTAAAGGATTAAAGGCATTTTTAAAATATCTGTTAAGAGTTACGTATTGTACTTGTCACTGCCGAAGTGTGCTTACCCTAATTTTAAAAGAAAACTAGAAACTGAAGGGTATTACTTGTGGGTAAAGCCATAAGACTTTGTGACATTGTAACTGTAGCCCTGCAGTGAGATATAATAGCAGGAGCAACTCGTTATTTGCTACTTTGCTGGTTACTGTCCCGGACTTGGAGACCAAGGCAGATGACTTAGTGTACTGCACTGGAGCTGTAACTATTCAATTTAAATTTGGCTAAAGTGGCAATGGAGGTAAAGCCTTTTTGTTTTTGACAATAAAGGCATTTTTTATAACTAACCTAATTTTAATATTCTCTAAAATTTGCTAACACAGTCGAACAAAATTTGCTGATTTTTTGATGTGTCCTTCGTCTGGTTATCTAATTGCTGTAGACAGTTTAAAAACTTAGAACTAGTGAAACTTATAAAATCTGTTTAACCTGCAAAACTTGCTAAGAGATTCTAGTGGAGCCATCTGATACTGTATTATACTATACATAGTGTATTATTGTTGTAACCTAGATTCAGTGGATATTCACTAGTGACCAAAAATTGCAATAAGTTAAATTTATGGATTATAAGGATCAAATTAAAGTAAATCAGACATACTATATAATAAGGTACAGGATGAAGAAAATAAACAGCCTTTTCTGACTAGAGATCAATACTGAATAAGGAGGGTGGAGGGATATTCTCTCCTCGCATACATTACCTTCTTTTCTTTGTTGTTTGCTTTTGCAGCTCATATTTGTCAGATTCACTTTTACCGACTGCACCATGCTGAGGTTGTTACCAGCACAAATTCCTCAAAGAACAAAGGAATCACCTGAACTGAAATTTGCTGTGTTCTAAGAATTAAGAGAGTCTACAATTACATCTGCAACTATGCTCAAGTTGGTGGAAACTGGTGGAAGTGCATAAAGTGGTCACATAGACTGGAACTTTAAGAAAGACGCCAAGGTTAAAAAGGGACTGTAATAACTCTACAAGTATGTGGTAAAATCTTGATAGATTATCTGATAGACTTGATAGACTATTTTTTTAAATAGAACTTGTTGCAATACATTGTTATTTTGTTTCTATTGCATGCCACTGTTGATTTGTTTCCTCTGTGTGGCAGGTTGCAAACAAGGAGTAAAAAATGATTGATGAAGATTTTGCAGCCATACAAAATGAATCTATTACTTAAAATATTACAAAACTTAAAGGTGAAAAGGAAGCAAACAAGAAAAAGAGACAGGAAAAAGTATACAGCCATGTACCAAAATAAAAATTAAAACAAATTAAACAAATAAAAAAAAAAAACTAAACAATGAAAAGGGAAGGGGGATGGACAAACACTCATTGCTGAACACTTAACAAAGAGTGTAAAAGATTCACATATTAGCAGAACTACCTTATCACCAGTAATAGAATACACTACAGCAGTTAAACTAAAAGGGTAGATGAAGCTGTGAATGTATAACTTCATTAGAAGGGTCCCCAAATGTATCATTTGACTCACATATAGAGCCCTCCACAACTGAAATACAATCTATACAATCACAAAAGAAGGTAAAACAATATGTGAAATATCCAGCTCCCATTCAAGTTAGAAATCATTTCACAAACTGATAGCTATTATCAACTACCTTTATAAACTAATCAGACAAAGTCATGGCACTCACCATTTGCACAGGAAATGAAACAAAAGTCTTGGTTTCTTTTTGAAGAAAGCAATTTTCTTTGTTTATTCAGGTAACCATAAACCAACAAACAGACCTACTGGGTCAGTAGCACAATAGGAAATGACCTGTGACATTTCACCTTCGTGTAAGGCATCCTATGCAAGTGATGAGTGCCATAACTTTTGTCTGATTGGCATTTGTCTGAAAGGACCATCTTCTTGAAGGTGGAAGTAAGCTGCTGAAACAACTGGAGCTGTGAAGGAGACACTTGGTATTGCTTTGTGTTTGCTTTTTGAATCAAGACAGGGTTGAAATATTGCTTATGTACTTGTAGATTGGGAGTGTACCTTCTGAGGGATTGAAATATTGCAAAATTAATGTTCCCTTGTGGATAGTTGGCTTTTGTCTGCTAGTATTTTGGTGACAGTTTGCATCAAACTATTTTGGTACAATTAACTATTTACTGGTGGCTGAGAGTTTGTCATAGCAAGGTCTGCAGTTTAGTGCCAGGTTAGTTGAGGTTTGCATATTTGACCAGTGACTCAGGTGGAACAAATGGTTTCCTCTGATTGTCTTCAGAGCACAGAACACCAGGTTTTATCAGGCTGGGTCAGCGGAAGATTACATCATAGGTATTGGGCTCAACTGCTTTATTTTTCTCTGACTGAAACTGTTTTTTGCAGAGTATTTTCTTTGTTAAATTATTGTGCAGTTTGTCTTGCTGAAAGGAAGGTCAGTACTCACCATGGAGGTGCAGGTTGTCTTGCTGAAAGGAAGGTCAGCATGCCCCAGGGTAGTGCAGGCTGTCTTGCTGAAAGGAAGGTCAGCACTCACCAGGGTGGTGGGTCAGAGCTGTAGCTGACTGTTTCTGAAGGGCACGGGCTTGGTCCCACCCACCCTTCCCTCACACCACCCACTCCAAGGGTGTCATTTCCTTTATACCAGGGGTTCTGACATTAGTTCCCCATGAGGGCAAGGGGCATACAACTGTCATATCTTTAACAGCCCAACGCACTGCCTAGAGTGTAAATGCATACACCCACTAACAAAAAAGACAAAAAGAAATATTAAACAGAAAGGGAAAGAGACATGTAGGGAGTGGCGCAATGCACTAGCTGTGGGGTGGCAGTCTTCCAGGAGGCATTCTGGAGGCTGTAATGCTGCCCTATTTGCAGGCAACTTTCTGCTCTGAGAGAAGAGGTAGCCCATCTCCAGGCCAGCCTGGCAAGAAGTAGGGAAACCTCCCCCACCCAGGTAACACCAGGACCACCACCACTGCCTCAGAGGTTGCAAAGAATGAGGAGTGTTTGGACCATGGTGGACTCAGAGAGGGTGAGGGTGGTGGAACAGAGGTGAATCACTCTAGTTGTACCGCTCCACAATTCATTCACCATTCTGGTGGAGCATGATTCTTCTATGGAGGCACCTGCAGTAGAGACTAAGGAGGATGCTAGGAATCTCCACAAGGGAGACCCACAGGAGGGTGGCATGGGACACCATGTGGGAAGGAAGCAGCTCCTGGTGGAGGACTCAGTTATTATGGGGGTAGAATTGGGGGAGGGAGAGAGGGAGGTAAGGTGCCTGCCCGGTGCCATGGCTTAGAGGGACAGGAATAAATCCTCAGGCTTGTTGGAGCAGCTGCATGGGAGAGGGAGCTTAATGTCATTGTCCACCTGTGGACAAATGACCTAGCTGGGCATGGGATCAGAGCAGTGCAGGAGGAGTTTGTGGAGTTGGGGAGGGGTCTTAGACAAGTAGCATGCATGGTAACCTTCTTGGAGGTGCTGCCCATCTATGGCATGGATGAGGCTAGGGTACTCCACACCATGTGACTCAATGAATGGTTGAAAAACAGGTGTGGAGCACAGGGTTTTGGCTACACTGGGGACTGGGAGTCTACCTGGAGGGATACAGGCCTATACCAGCACAATGGTCTGCATTTATCCAGGAAGAGAACCAGGCTCCTAGATAACAGGTTTAAATGCTTCATTGGCAAGCCTTTAAACTAGCCAAAGGGGGAGGCACTGATAAGAAGCAGGGAATTCCTAGCCTTCCCCCACAAAACAGGGTAGTTAGCAAGGTAAACACCAAGGTAGAGAGGTTGATTGGGAGCAGGACAGGGATAAATGGAGAAAAAGGCAGTAAGAGCAGGGATGGGGCTAAAAGGGATAAGGCCATTAAAAAATGGAGGGTGATGAGTACCAATGCCCATAGTCTGGGTAACAAACTTCCTGACCTAGTGGCCTTGATGGAAGAGGGACACCTGGATATCATGGCAGTCACAGAAACATGGTACATGGAGAACCATAACTGGGATGTCAACATACCAGGGTACACAATCTACAGGAGGGACAGGGGGGTAAAAGAGGAGGAGGAGTAGCTCTCACATAAGGGAAGGGATCATAGCAAGGGAACTAAAAGGTAAATGGGGAGGAGAGAAGGCACTGTGGGTCACCTTGGAGAGAGGAAATGGCACCAGAATCTGCATGGGGTTGTATACAGACCTCCATCTCAGGGGTGGAATGGACAAGAAAATTATAGAAGGCATCCTTAGAATGGCAGAAAAAGGGGAGATATTGTTGGTGGTGGACCTGAATATGTCAGATGTTACCTGTAGCACATTTGCTGAAGCCACATCCAAGAGTGGGGTCATTCACAATCCACTGCAGGGGGCATGTCTCAGACAGCTAGTGTTGGAACCCACTCAGGTAATCTCAAATGGGGATGGAGAAAGGATCACAGATTTATAAGTGGGTAGCCATCTGGAAACACACAACTACCAAACAGTGTGGTTCATGATAAACACAGTCTTAGAGCCAAGCCATACAAAAGCGAGGGTACTGAACATTAGAAGGGTTGACTTTGGCAAAATGGGTGAGTGTGTAAGGACTGCACTAGCAAATGGGCAGGAAGGAGGGTGGAAGAACAATTGGGGATCTAGAATGGTGGGAGGATTTAAGAGGGGTGGACAGAGTGAGGGAGGGGTTGTTATGAGGATGAGAGGGAGGGTGGGAAGCTGCAAGCTGAGGGGCTAGCTGCACAATCAAGCAGACTCAATAGGCCTGTTTCAGCTGGTATTTCATATGTTTGTATGTTCATATGAAAAATCAAAACTTCCATCACAGAGGCAACAAGCCTTTGTGTGAAGCAAATAAACAAAATGAAGTAAAAACCACTATGGTTCTCAAAAGAGGTAGCAGGGAAGGTTAGGGAGAAAAGATAGCATTCAGGAAGTATAAGGAATCAGTGAAGGAGCAGGACAGAGAACTGCATCAGTTAAAGCAGAAGGAAGAGGGCAAGGCAGTCAGAATAGTGAAGGCTCAAACTGAGGAAAAGATAGCCAACTCAGTTAAGAAGGGGGATAAATCTTTTTGTAGGTATAATAGGGAGCAAAGAAAGACCAAAAGAGGGATAATGAGGCTTAATAAAGGAGAGGGGAGGTGGGCAGAGGGTGGCAGTGAAAAGGCAGAGATACTGAATGAATACTTTTGCTCAGTATTTACAAAAGAAGAAATGGGGGCAGTACCTGAACCAAACAATAGAAGCACTCTGGATGGGGGGATCAATACCAGTCCATTCACAGAAGAAAGGGTCCTGAAAGAACTCCTAAAACTCAAGGTGGACAAAGCAATGGGGCCTGATGGGATTCACCCCAGAATTCTAAAAGAACTAAGGGGAGACTTAGTGACACCACTGACTACCATTTTTAACAAATCATGAAAGACTGGTGTGGTACCCAAAGACTGAAGGAGGGCAGATATGATTCCCCTTCACAAAAATGGGAGCAAGGCAGAGGCAGGAAACTACAGACCTGTTACTTTGACCTCAGTGGTAGGAAAAATGATGGAATCACTTCTGAAGGAAAGAATTGTTGAGTATCTAGAGGCCAGCAGGGCACAGGACCCAAGGCAGCATGGATTCACAGTGGGAAGGTCATATCAGATGAATCTAATAGATTTCTTTGACTGGGTGACCAAAGTAGTAGACCAGGGAGAGGCCGTAGATATGGCCTACCTAAACTTTAGCAAGGCATTTGACACAGTCTCAAATAAAAGATTAGTAAACAAGTTAGCCAGCCTGGGAGTGGGTCCCAGGGTGGTAGCCTGTGTAACAAATTGGCTGGACAACAGGACGCAGAGGTTAATAGTAAACAGAGTCCACTCTGAAGAAAGGGTGGATTCTCATGGGGTACTGCAGGGTTCAGTACTGGGACCAGTCCTCTTTAATGTCTTCATAGGTGACATTGTGGAGGGGCTGGAAGGAAAAGTATGCCTCTTTGTAGATAAATGTTATATTTCTTTGAAACTTGGCTTCCAGCCAATGCCCTTTGGGTAATCATTGCCTCAGTGCTTGCACACTGAGGTTCTTGTCTCTCTTTGCAGATGACACAAAGATCTGCAACAGGGCTGATACACAATGGGGAGGGGGGAAGGATTAGAAGGGACTTGGCAAGGTTGGAGGAAAGGTAAAAAGTATGACAGCTTAGATTCAAAGCAAAGAAGTGCAAAATAGTGCACCTAGGAAACAAAAACCCAGAGGAAGAGTACACAATTGGGTGGGAGGTACTAACAACAACAAAAATGGAAAGATAACCTAAAGGTAGGCAAGCAATGTGAGAAGGCAGGGAGGAGGGCTGGAGAATACTGGGATGTATAGGGAGAGGCATCACCAATAGAAAACAAGAATCTGTTATTCCTCTGTACCGACAGTTGCTGAGACCCTCATCTGGAGTACTGTGTGCAGTTCTGGAGACCCCATCTCCACAAGGACATAGACAGGATGGAGGCAGTCCAGAGGAGGACAAGTAAACGGGTGCAGGGTCTGCACCAGAAGCCATATAAAGAGAGACTAAAAGAGCTTAATATGTATACCAATGACAAAAGAAGGGAGAGAGGGGACATGATAGAAACTTTCAAGTACCTCAAAGGAATCAACAAAGTCTCAAGAGGAGCATCTTTCAAAAAGAGATGTGCAAGAACAAGGGCACAATTTGAAGATAGAGGGGGATGGCTCCAGGGCAACATAAGAAAGTATTTTTCATGAAGAGGGTGGTGGATGCATGGAACTGCCTTCCTGAGGAGGTTGTGGGTTCAAAAACAGTAGGGAATTTAAGAATGCATGGAACAGACATAAGGCAATTATAGTGGGGCATAGGAGGAAGTAGGCTGTCAGTTAGCTAGAATCTGCAGCTTATGCAATAGGTAGAGAAATGGGCAGACTAGATGGGCCAAGTGGTTCTTATCTGCCATCAAAGTCTATGTTTCTATATTTCTATTCCTATTGTTATTGAGCACCACTACCTACCTTGGTGTGGTTCTTTCTGTGACTGTACCTTTACAAAGTAGTCTACAGGATGACTTATACAGTAGAAAAAAAATCTAATTCACTCGATATCTCTTCCTCTTTAAACAACAAAGAAGCAAGAGAAAACAAACATGAGATTCCTGAAATTATGGTAGAACTGCAAGGAACCATAATAGCACTTAGGGACCTAGCTGTTGAGGAAAAAAATCTAGAAAATAAAATAAAAAACAAATTACATATTCACAGTTTCTAGATGAAAACCTAGTTGAGGCATTAAAAATACAAATATTGCTAAATGTTGCCATAATTGAACAGCTTGTTAGTTTGAATAATGATATTACTACACTAAGAGAAGATGTAGTAATTAATGCAGCATGATTAGAATATGTGTTAGCCTACCAAAGGAAACAGCAAGAAAAAAGAAAAGAGACATCTATATCTTTGGCCTATGATTTAACTGAATTGGAGTTTGAAAATGCTGAAGTAAATGTGGAAACACTAGATAAATCACTCAACATAAACTTAACCAATTCAAATATTGAGGAAATTGAGAACAAACATGAATAATTTAGAAACAAGAAAAACAGAAACAAAAAAACATAAAAAGACGAAAGAAAATGGGGAAAAATATAAAAACGGCAAACAAAATTAAAGAATCCTCAATTTGAAATTACCCAGCAGAATCAAACACTGCTGCTTTAACAACAAAAAACTGAAACAAACAATAGTGTTTTAACAGATCTGATACTTCCCCTACATACAAAGACAAAAGATGAAAAGCCAATCTCACATCTTTCTGAACATGATAACTTGAAAGAAGGACAAGCTATAATAGCTTTAAGAGGGTTAAAAAGGGCCCTCTAGAAAATCAAGAAGTACTGAAAATTCTGGGTCACAAAATATGTTATGACTTTCTTGCACTGGATGTTTCACTAGATGATATTTTACATGCACTTAGAGTGAATGATTTCACATCTAGTAAAGTGATATTATTGTTCCTTGAACATGCATGAGTGGCTTACTATATTTGGCGAAATTCTAAATATTTATCAGAATTTAACTTAAGTATGGATTATCCAGTAATAACTTCTTCTATAATAGCAAAAGGAATCAAAACAAAATCTGAGTCGGTTGATTATTAGGTGGTATCACATAATATACAAGAATTAACGATTCATAGATTATACGAGTTTGAGGGACAAGCCCATGATAAAACTAGCCGTCATTTAACTAATGACAGTAAAGATATTTCTTATCGCCCATATATTGGTCAAGCAGATATTTGAGCCATTCTGTGTCATCACTTGTTACCACCTCTACTGGCAGTGAGTTCCAGAATTGCTGTACTCTCTGTATTACAAAGTTCTTCCTACATAGAGTACTGCAGGTTTCAGCATGCAGCCTTAAATTATGCGATCTGGTACAAGCAATTGAGGTCCATCTCATTAAACAATTAGATTCAAAGAGAACTTCATCCTTAAAAGCTTTATACTCTCAACAGAGTTCTCCACTAATACTTCTATATTCCAATGAGAATAGGCCTAGATTTTTTAGTCAATCTTCATACTCAATGTGACCTTGATTTTTTAATATTTTTTTGTCATCTTACGTTGTACAGATTCATGTGTTTTGTCACATATTGATGTTGGTGAACAAAAGGGCACAGTATTCCATGTTGGACTAATTAGACTTGTGTATGGAGGTACTAAAACCTCAGGCTCTCGACTCTTAATATTTTTAAATATACACCTAAGGATGCCATGAAAATGTTTTGGTAATTAAATTTGTGTGAGTACTAAATTTTAGATTGTTGGTTACGGTAACCTCAAGATCTTTTTCGAGAGTTGTGACTTGTAGTTCAGTGTTGTTTATATAGTACCTCACCTGTTTGTTTTTTTTTCTGAGATGCATTGCCTTACATTTATTTATGTTGAACTCAAGTTTATTATTAGTTGCTCAGGTATAGAGATCATTCAAGTTTTTCTGTAAGGATTCAATAGCAGTGTCATTATTTACGATGCATCCTTGTTTGCTATCATCTGCATACTTCATTATCCATACACCATTATCTGTTTACATATTTGCCACTATGATGTTAAATAAAGTTGGTCCAAGCACGGATCCCTGCAGACTCCACTGGTCACATACCTCCAGTCAGATTCATACCCCATTAGTACCACTCTTTGTTGCCTTTTTTCTAACCATGAATGTATCCACATTATAATCTGCGGATGTAATTTAAGTCTGGTAAGTTGCTCTATCAAGATCGTATGTGACACAGTGTCAAATACCTTCCCATAGTCCAGAAAAATCACATCCACAGGAAATCCATTATCCAGGGCCTTAGTGACTGGCTCAAAAAAACTTATCAAGTTTGACATACATGATTTTCCCTGGGTAAAGCCGTGTTGCGATATATCAGTATTTTTTGTGTTGTGGAGATGGTCAGTAATTTTGTGCTGCAATACCCTTTCCATCAGTTTACCTATAGAAGACGTTAAACTTATTGGCCGGTAATTGCTGCTGTTATTTTAGCTCATTTTTTATAAATTGGAATGATGTTGGCAAATTTCCATTCATTTGGAACAATTCCTTCTTTTCAGATGTATTGCAATGATGAATTTTCACCAGACATAGTACTTTCCATTTTGGGATTACATACTTTGATCCTGAAAGTAAGACTAAACTAAAAAACATGGTAACTCATTCAATTTTCTTGGGATAGAATTTTATGAAGATGATAAGAACATAAAAATTTGCCGATAGAAGGGGACCATGTGGTCCATCTAGTCTGCCTGGGTATTCTGATATAGTACACGTTCATAGGGCTCACAAAAGCTGGCTGCTAGGGGATCAAATTGATCTAATGTTATACAAGGACATACAGTAGCAAACAGATTATTAGATACTAGTTATAAGTTAGCTAGTCTAGGAATATTGATCACTGATTTGTCTAGTTTGGGGGAATATCTGACACTGTATACAGAAAATGGACAAAAGAACAAAATGAGCAGATACATAATGTAGAGGTTACTAATAGATATCAACTTCTCACTGAAGACAATAACTCACTATCAGAAACAGCTGAGTCAGCTAGAAACTCAGGGCGTACAGACTTATATATAGTGAATCAAAAGGCATGGGCTCTATGGATAACAGCATGTTTTTCTTTTTAGAACATCTCTCCAACCATGGAGTACCCATGGAACATATCAGGGCTTTTGTCTAATTTTGCTGATTTGGAATTTACTGCTTTCATTAAACAAATAGAAATTATTAACTTACAAGAAAGTTGGCATTGGAAGAACAATTCAAACATAAAAATATTAATGGATACTTCATGGTGCATTCTGATGCACAGAAAGTAAACACAAAGGGAAGAAGAATGGGTGGTTTAATCACTTATATTAAAATAAGAGACTACATGAAGGTCATTGAAACAATAATTAAACAAAACTATATATTGTTGGTAGTTAAAGTATAGGAAGAATTAATTACTATAGTAAATATGTGCTATATAACAAACAGGCAAAAATATAATCGATGATGTGAAGTCCATAGTAACTGAATCTAAGTATAGTGACTTATTGATAACAGGTGACTTTAACATTCGGGGCCAGATATTCAAACCATTGCACCTAGTGCAAAACCACAGCACTGGAATAGCACTGGATTTGTGTGAGGCTGCAATATTCAAAAGCCCTATTAGCACCGGCGCTGTGTAATAGTACCAACACTAATAGATAATAGTATGCAGGGACGGGGTTAGGAGAACGCCCACAAATGCCAGCAGTGCGGCATATTCAAAGGTCTAGCACCACGCTGCAGGCATTAGCGTGACCTGTAGCGAGGCACTAAATACCACAGAGAAAAGGCTGGTGGTAATGCGGTGGTGCCCCCCACATGATTCCTGACCCCTAGTCCCCTAAATCAAAGAAGGACCTGGTGGTCTAGTGGTCCCCACCCCTGCAGATCAACGGTATAATATTGAAATAATGTTTCCCTGGTAGTCTAGTGGTCCTCACCCCCTGCATGAATCCCAACTGGTAAAATAGTGATAAATAATTTTTTCTGGTAGTCTAGTGGTCCACCCACCCTGCACAAATCTCGACCGGTAAAATAGTGATAAATCATTTTTCCCTGGTAGTCTAGTGGTCCCCCTACCCCCCTGCATGAATCCTGACTGGTAAAATAGTGATAAGTCATTTTCCTAGTAGTCTAGTGGTCCCCCACAACCCTGCATGAATTCCGGCCGGTAAAATAGTGATACATCATTTTCCCTGGTAGTCTAATGGTCCCCCATGAATCCTGACCCCGTAAAAGGTTAAGACATACCTTTTCCCTAGTAGTCTAGTGGTCCCCCTACCCAGCAGTGACGCCCCCGCTCATCAATATAGTCCCCCACAAATAAAGCTGGCGACCGGCTCAGCCCTCCTCTCACCACCATGGTCAGCCACCAACTGAGGTATGAATGAGTTCTGCTTCATTACAGTAGCATTCATTCATACCTCAATCAGCGGCCGGCCGTGGTGATGAGAGGAGGGCTGAGCCGGTTGCCGGCTCTATTCGTGGGGGACTATATTAATGAGTGGGGGTGTCACTGCCAGGTGGGGAGACCACTAGACTACAAGGAAAAAGGCATGTCTCAACCTTTTTATGGGTCAGGATTCATGCGGGGGGACCACTAGACTACCAGGAAAAAATTATTTATTACTATTTTACAGGTCGGATTCATGCAAATGGGTGGGGGGACCACTAAACTACCAGGGAAAATGATTTATCACTATTTTACTGGTTGGAGTTCATGCAGAGGAGTGGAGGGACCACTAGACTACCAGGAAAATGATTTCTAAAGTTTTATGGGATGTCATGCAGGGGGTGGGGAGACACTAGGCTACCAGGGAAAATAATTTCTAATGTTTTACGGGTCGGGATTCATGCGGAGGGGGGGGTACCACTGGACTACCAGGGAATATTATGTTTCATTATGTGGAATGGGGGTCGGGATTCATTGGGGGGATCCATACCTCCAACTGTCCCTGATGTTCAGGGATGTCCCTGAATTTGCCTCACATTTGTCCACTGCCCCTCGTCTAATGTGTGTTATTATGACTGAACAGTGGAGATTGTCAGCATAACATAATGTCAAACATTAAAGTTACAAATGGTATAGTCTTCAGACAATACATCTTAACACTGATCCCCTTATTCTATCATCTTTCTGAGTGAATAGTACAACTTTGTGAGATGTGTCCCTGATGTGGGGTCTTTGTTCCTGTTCTTGTAAGCCCTGTCCCTGATTCAGGAGGCATGGGGCTGGGAGGTCTGTATGCACCAACTGTGTTCCTGCTGCTTCCAGCCTATCCTTCCATTCCAACCAACAGGGGAGGCTGTGGGCATGCCTTGGCCTGCAGCGTCCAGCCTATACTTCCATTCCGATCAAAAGGTGGAGCTGTGTGCACCATGCAGTATCACCGAGGCAAACTGCATGGTAATGTATGCTAAGCAGCACATAATAAGATACAAATGTGCCTGTTTGCCCATGGATTAACTAAGTAGGCTCATTTGCATGGGAGCTTTGAACATAGTTCCCGTTTGCCTGGGCTAATGTATTAGCATTGTGCAATCAGGTTAGCCCCAGGCAAACCTCACTTCAGCATAGTACAGTTCTGCAGTGTGTGGCTTACATTGTTGTTAGTAGTAGCTGTGAGACATCTTTGTGCAATCACACACAATGTTCTCCACCTGCAACACTGCTACAGAGTCTAATGAGCTGCAGTTGCAGTTTGCACTTCCCTGTTGCTATATTCAGTGCTGTCTTATTCTCAGGCTATTTTTGCCCTGCACTCCGAGACCAGTTTGCCTGGCTTCCTTAGCATGCTATATTCAGCAGGATTAGCACCGGGCTATTCCTTCTGAATATAGCTTGCTTTTTGCTCCGGGCTAAGTTTGCCCACTGGGCAGTGCTAATTTAGCCCCGGGGCAAAGTTTTGAATATCTGGTCCCTGATATGGTAAAAGAGCCTCATTTGAATGTGATAAATCTATATTACAAGTCTTAAATATACCTAAAAGAAACTCACATGACAAAAAGCACATATAAAAATAAGTAAATGGAACTGCTATTGGATACTTTGCAACTAATTATAATTAATGGTAGATTTCCTTCGGACAGTGAGGAAAAAACAACTTGCATAAATTCAAGAGGCTCTACAACTATTGACTATGTCTTGGCATCTCCACTTGATTTTCATAAATATTCAGATTTCAAGATGATAGATAGAACTGAAACTGATCATCTTCCAATTGTGTTGCTTAGGAAAACAAAAAAGTCAAATATTAACATTAGATGAAGAACCCATAAACATAGTCAGTTGTAGAGCCCTTAATGTGTCACTAGTTTAAAAAACATATTTTTTGATTGTTCGCATTCTATAAAGACTGTTGATGCAGCTGGTAGTTCGATTAGGATCCTTTTTTCTTTTTTTTAAAAGTGAAAAATTGATTGAGCACCATATTGGTGTTACCACACCAAACATGTTTATTTACATGTCTTGACAAGCTCTCATTGCATCTTTCCTGAACTCAGGAACACCACTAACACAATCTAGCCAATCATTATGTATTGGGAGTAGAAAAACTATTGTATCATGAGTGTGTGCACTGTTTGAGTGTGTTTCTAATGTTCAGGAATTGTGCAGTAAGGGTAGTTCAGTGATTTGAAGCAAAACAAAGCTGGGCAAAGATATACATTAAAGAAAACAAATTGCACATACCCCAATAATGTGAAGCATCATGGGAAGCATATGCAGATGCCCATGAATTCATTTGGACTGTATCAACTTTAAGCAAAATTGCATGGTGCCAGAAGGTCTCACAATATAATCAGCAAAGGCTGAGAACAGCAGACACAGACATGTGTTTTTGGGGTTGTGGGCAGCCCCTGGGCTGAGATACAGATATGGCACACTGAGGAGTCCAAATGAGGATGAAACACATGTCTGTGTCTGCTGAAAAAAAGCTGACAGTGTCCTTTTTAATGGGATAAGATTCCCACAAACAAAGAAAGTGAGATGAGTAACAGATATATACAGGAAATAACCCCAAAAATAGAAAATGAGCTAGAACCTGCAAATATCTATAGCCATTTAATTACTGTGTATCGGTATTACAAGGGTATGTATAGAAACAAAAAAAAACATAAAACACAAATATGATAACTGATTTGATAAAAGTTGTAAAGAAGAAAAAAACAAACTTTCGAAACTCACAAAGACAGTCAAAAGAATCCAGACAAAACAAATCTAGCAGAATTAAACAAAACAGAAAACAATATAGAGACCATGTCAACCAACATAGAGCCCAACACCGAAAAGAACTGTGGGAAACTATGCTAGGTGTTATCAATGAGAAAGATGACAAAATGTTTTGGACACTAGTTGCAAGAGGCATGAATATTTATAAAGAGCAGTATGATTCATACATTACACCTGACATATGGGTAGATCATTTTACTTTGATATTCTATAAAGCTCAGTACATAGACAGCATTGCAAATGAGGAACTAAATTAACATTTTCATTGGTTTACTAAATTGGAAGTTAGCCAGGCTATTAGCAGTGTAAAAAAAAAATCACCTGGACCGGATGATATCCTGACATATTTTTATTTTTAAATCCCGAGTGGTGGACTCCAGTACTTACAGATTTCTTTAATAAATGTGCAGTGCATTCTTATACTCCTCCCTCTTGGAGATGTAGCTATATTACCCATACAATAAAAAACATTAAACTGATCCACTTAATTACAGACCTTTTAGCATTATAGATAATATGGCTAAAATCTATGCTAAAGTATTACTGAATAGGCACTTTATGGTTCAGTCAGCACAATACAGTTTCCATTCTGCAGGTTGGTTTTAAAAGAAAACTGGTACTACAATGCAAATATTTATTTTACGCATCTGATTGAAAAAGTACTGCAAGGCAAACAAACAAACAAAATTATTTGTGGCATATGTGGACTTCACATCTGCTTTTGTTTCGATCATAAGAACATATCTTGCGAAAGATGGATCAATTGGGATTGACCCAAATTTACTATTACTAATAAGACAATTATATTCTAGTACTTGGACAAAAATTAAATGCAGTAGATCAGGTCAGTTAACAATAAAAATGGAGACAAATATAGGAGTTCGACAAGGCTGTGTCCAAGCCCCAACCCTCATCAATATCTATACAAATGAGATTATTACAGAGCTGAACAATCCATTATTCCATTCACCAAAAATTGTCGAACAACGGATACCTGTTCTTGCATATGCTGATGACTTGGCAATAACCTCAATGAGTAGACAGGGCATACAAAGAGCTCTATTCAAATTAGACTCACTTTGCATTAAACTGAATTTTAAACCAAATAAAAAAAAAAAATCATGGTATTTGGAAGCAAAAAACAATATAGAAAACTAATGCTCACAAGCAATAAATCGGAGTTTGTTAATGAATTTCCTTACTGGGGGTAAGTTTTTTCTAACAACTGTAAATGGAATTTAGCATATTGATTGGTGTGCCATGAAATTACAAAATAAAGTAAAAGAACTGAAAAGATTTAATTCACTTAGCAGTGTCAGTGGCTCAGTAGGTAGCACACTCGCCTCTGAGGCCAGGAGATCAGAGGGCTGTGGGTTCAGTTCCCACATCTGGCACTTGGGGTTAATATCCCAGTACGGACACTGTAGTGCAGCATGAGAGGGGTGCTGCACTTCTGAGGTGCTGTCTTTCAGATGAGACGTTAAACCGAGGTCCCGTCTGCCTGCATTGGTGGTAGTTCCGGTGGATGTTAAAGGTCCGATGGCACTTCTCGAAAAAAGTAGGAGAATTTCCCCAGTGTCCGGGCCAAATTTCCCCTCATTCACTAAAAATACCAACAGCTTAATCTGGTTCAATTTCAGTTGCTTACCATCTGTATCCCCCCACGGTCACCCCTGAAAATGGACTTCTAGGCCCAGTGGGCTTACGGGCCAACAAAATTCAACAACAAAACTTTATGGTTAGATGTCAGTGTGTCAGTGTCCCCAATGATCAAGGCCTTAAATGCAAACTAATTAATTGGGCTTATCGCAGCAGACCTCTGGGGATTGTAGTTGCTTCAAATTGTATACAATTTTAAACAAAACATACAAGCAACTGCTGAGGATCCCCTTACTGTAGTTCCTCGAATCCCTGGTAAGAACACAGATAGAACAAATCAACTTTAAAGATCTAATCCATGGAAGAATAATTAACTACTGGATAAAGACTGTATCAGAAAAAGGGTCTATCATTAGTAACTGTCTTATGGAAAAAACAGATTCACTTCATATAAAGGAGACAACAGATTGGGATTATTACAACCTTCTGGAGGAATATGATTGCATGTCTTTAAGAAACCAGGCTGATAAGAACATTACAATTAACAAAGATTATACCAAAGTTATAACTAAGTGCAGAATAAGGCAAAACAACATGATCTTATTGACATCACAAATTTAAAAGTATTAAGATAGCTTGTAAACAACACAAAAGAACACTTACTTAAATTCTATCCGAAGCTGTCCAAATATCAGAACATAGAAATGTACTTACTCGATGTAGATTTGAAGTATTTCCAAGCAATACATTGGAGGCCAGATACAACAAAGACAAAAATGTATTAGCAAAATGTTTTGTGCTCTTCAAGAGGAAGAAGATCTACTGTATGTTGTCCTACATTGCCCTCGATGTAAATACCCCAGAGAAAAATATCTAGGCACCTATTTGGCTTCTTTATACATCTCACTAAATACGTTTTAGATTTACTCTTTAACTCTGAAAATTTGGATCTTAACAAACCTTGCACTATTTCTACTAACAGTTAACAGAATCTGGAAACAATACATGTAAAAAACTAAGTAAATGGAAACATCTACTTAATAATTGTAAGGAACAGAGCCTACAAGACGGGGTGCTGTATGACAAAATGTTATTTATTAAACAAAAGTGATGGCACTCCACACACCAAAAGCAGCTGAAACAATATTTAAAAGTGCAAAAAAATTTAATCTCACCATCAAGGTTACAGGACAAAAATGCAATGCAGCTTCTTAGCTGACTTTTGTTTAATGATCTACTTAATATTGTTTACACTGGTACAAACAATGCAGGAGATCTCCTTATTACTCTATATTACTGATTGAAAACTCCTACTGTATTCTTTGAAAATGCTTAATATTTTAAGCTTAGAGCAACTCTTACATGATATACTAAAGGAATAATACATAATGCATGTGTGTCATGCTGGGATAACATCATGCCTTGGGTGGTTGGGCACAAGACCGCAGGCTGAGTGCATCCATCACCCGAGAAGTGACATTATCCCAGCATGACACACCCTGGAGTGCATTTTCCCTATTATACAATGGCCCATTTGTACAGCAAACAAAAAAAGATGAAAAACTACATTCAAAAGTAGATTTTCTGTCATTTTTTTTGTGTGTAGGGTTACTTTATAAAAAAATAGTGCTGATTTCAGCCAGTAGGTGGATCTGTTATGTTATTTTTTGGGTGGCTCTGCAGTCCCTGTAGCAATCTTTGTCAGTGCTGCTACTCTTTGTGCATATGCCCTGTTCTCTTGGTGTTTTTGTGTTGTTTTATTAGAGGGTTTTGAGTTTATTTTGCTGTATCTCTCTGTTTCACTAATTTGCTTTTCCCACTGCTGCTGTTTCTGCATCGATTACCCCCGCATTACAGCCACCCTCCAGCTGCCCTAAGGATATGTGGAGAATAAGAGGAAAAAACATAAGAGGGACGTGGTAGGAAAATTTTTTTTGTACTTTTTGTACTTCGTGGGGTTTTACAGAAAACAACAGAAGAAGGTGTCTTAAAGAGCAAGTGAGCGTGTGAGTGGGAGCCACATGGTGACTGTTTGAATGCATGGCTTCCCGCTCACTCACTGAATGTACTCAGTACGTAAACCCAACCCAGTCATTGTAATGGGCTTCTCTTATTTGTTTTTTTTTTTTAAAGAAGGAAATTTGGGGAATTTGTTAATGTGAGGGTTGCAGGTGTGATTTTAGTGGTTTCTGTGTTGTAGGAGAGGGGATTTACAGTGTTGCTAAGCTGATCAGAAATTACTTTCATTTTGGAAAAATTTCCACATGCAGTTTGAGCCCTGAGCAGGGACTGTTGATTCGATGTCGGCTTTTGTGTTTTAAACTAGTTATTTTAGAAAAATAAAGGGAGCAATACAAAATGTAATGATCTGCACAGATACCTTGACAGTAGGAGGGAGGGCTTTATGTCTGGGTGGGGTTCGAGATAGACTACCGAGCGGATCACAATGATAGCTTTTGGGCATGGGCTTGGAGTGGTATTTCCCACATTTAATGTGGTCATTTGTATGTTGGGACTAGATCCGTGATGTTATGCTGGGATAACATCACGGCTCTAACAGATGGACCAATCAGAGGCAGCATTCTTTCTTGCCATTGTATAATCGTGAATAACTTAGCAATGTTAGTGATGATCTGGAGGTTGTTTTATTTGTACTACCATTTATATTGTACTATCACAATTCAATATGTGAAACAAACTTAACTAATGGTTCCCTAGAATAACAACTACCCAAAGCAATGTCATATTGTTTGTTGATCAGATAGGTAGGTAAATAAGCAAATATTTATGAAGAATAGACTCTGTAGGCCCTAACTGATGCTATGGCAAATTTGTAAACTGTGTTAATGTTATTTATGATTGTAATTATTTTAAATATTTGGATCTTTTTACAGCACTTTTCTATGTGTTATGACAAGAATGTCGAACAATAAATTATACTTACTTACTAGAGCTTTGTGTGCTGACTCATAGTTCCTGAGTCACTACCTGTGGTGAATACAGTCACACTTGGAGTAGCTTGTTTTTCTTTTCCCAGCAGTAAATTATCTATGCCATCAGCAGCTGTGGTCACCATTTCACTCAAGATTGCATCTTTTGTCAGGGGGAACGGCTCATTCCTCTGACAGTGTTAATGTCAAAGCAAGTGCCGGCTCCAGGAAAAGTAAAGCCACACCTTTTGTTAAAGCAGCAGAAAAATGAAAAATGTTAATTTTTTAGTGACCTGTGATTTTAGTTTAGTAACATGCTGCTTGATGTCCATTTCAAGTTATTCTAAGGGTTCCTTTGGTTCTTTATTATTTTTAGTACTTCAATAAAAACTGTAATTAAGTTGCACAAATTAATGCACTGACTGGCAAGCCACATGAAGAGAACAAACATGTTGCATGAATTAATTACAAAATACTAAAGAACCAAAGAAAACCCTTAAAATAACTAGAAATGGACATCAACAGCATCTTCTAAGAAAATCACAGATGTAAAATTACAACTTTTTATACACAGGCCCAGTGGTGCTGAGAGCTGAGGCGCTGGATGCCTTACCTCGTGCTACGCTGGTGACCCATGTTCAGGAAAGAGCATGGGCCACCTAGAGTTAGCATGGGAGAAGGATAGAGCATCCAATGGACTGCTCTCCTTCTCCAGGGAGGGTGGTCACCAACGATCAGCTTTCTACTGACCCCTAGCGGTGGCTGGGGGGTGGTGTTCCAACACTACAGAAAGGGGAGAAGATGGGGCAGACACTTGGAGGAGTGCATGCGGGCATGCACATGCTCTCTCTGTGGGCATCATTGCACATCTCACCTCAGAAAAAAAATAGAAAAGTTCCTGGCCATGCAGCATGACACTGTCCCCCACAGGTGCCAGCCCAGAGAAGGCACCTCCCTGGCTGGATCCATTTTGGGTGGATTGAGATGCTCCCAACCACCCTACTATGAAGGGTAAGTTGTGGGAACATAGGGAGGAGGGCCTGATCCTTGGAGGATGGTGCTGGGGGACAGCTGATGGTACTAGGAGTGCCGGCCAGGACAGCAGAGAAATACCATATTAAAAATATTACAACTTTTCATTGCACTGCTGTTTTAAACAAGTAGAAGCTTGTGCCACTATACCTGGTTGACGCTGGTATGTATTTTCATTGGTGGTGGATGTACTCTATTTGCCCGTGTCCATTGCAGTCTGCCGTTGGCTCTGTGATTTCAATTGTTCTTCTTCTGCAGCAAGCAGCCTCATAATATAAGCTTCTTTCCTGAAGAATTCCTCCTCCACACAACTGTCATTTACTGTTTCTCCACCTGTAACATCTGATGATCCCTCCGAGTCTTTGCTTTCCAGAGGGCTAACTTCAACTCTTTAGCTAGAGTCAGTCCAGGATCTCTGACGTTGCTTCACTACTTGCTGCTCCCCAATACCTGGAGCCTCTGCACTGTCTTGGATGGGAAGGAGGCAGTCTTTTTCCACCCAGGCAGCCATGTCACCTTCCATGCCAACCTTCTCCACCTCTCAGACAGGAAAAGAAGAGCACCCCTGTCAGGGGTAGTTAATGTTTTATTGAAGCAAAAATCGAGATAACAATCGATACAATCAGATAGACATATCACAAAAGTCATAAAGAAAATAAACAAAGGAAGGTAAGCTCAATTGAAATGAGGTAAATAAAAAGAAAATAAAGAAATTCAAATCTAGGACAATGCAGTCAAAAACCATGTACACTATTTCCAATAATTTCTAAATGTAGAAGAGTTGGGGAATGTCAAGAGTAGAGGAGTTTACTGAAGGAAAAAAATCAAACAATACATTACACAATCATCAGCAGATATTCAAGATACAAAAAAAGTCTATATAGATCCAGAAAAAGCAAAACCTATGACAAGTATATACATCGTTGGAACTTACATAAGTCTCTCTCTTTTTTTTTTAAAGGATACAGATAAACAATAAAAAAAAAATGTGAAAAGAAATGTCATAACTTTCCAGGATTTTCTATTTACACATTATGGTAACTTAAGATAATACTCTCTCTCTGAACTTGACTCATTTATGTTACTGGGGCATCAGAGTCAGTGGCCCAAGGCATATTCTTCCAGTTTGCCCTTGGATTGCTTTGCGTCATTTTAGTTGCTTCTTTATGATATATGAAACATAACTCATAATTTATTTTAGATACTAATTCAGCATGATTAATCTGGTTCTGTTGCAATGTAAATAAACTTCTAACATTCCAAACATACCATTTAATAACAGTTAACAGAATATGCAAAGTGCTCTTATTCCATCTGAGAGCTCACCCTGTATAATACCTATACATTAAGGCCTCATAGGTCATAGTCTGAAACCATGGTTCTTTCCATTCTACTCATAATGATGTCCAAAATTCTCTTATGTATGAACAAGTAAAAAATAAATGATGAATGGTTTCTATTTCTTTTGTACAATGTGGTCTACTGCAGAGCCTGTCTTCAAGCTGCATATGTTTATGATTTGATTTAACATTGATCTTTATGTGACAGCTTAACCAATGCAAATCCCACATTTTTTCTGGAATTCTGGGTTCTTTAGCTAAATGAGATAGAGAGGAATTGTACACATCTGGACAATTTCAGAATGTCACTGCTTCCTGGTAGAACTTCCCCTGTATCCATACATATAAGTCCTTCCTTGGCTTGGTTATTATCATTAAACTAGTAAGCTGCCACTGTTTAAGTTTCATAAAAGCTTCTCTAATGTATTCTGGAATAGTTATTGATTTTTTCAATATCCTTAGACACCCCTGTTCCCTCTGGGACAACCACTGACAGCAGGTAGACAACAGAAAGGGAGGCCATTCTTGTCCTGCATATACTAAAGTAGTTTAAAATTCATATAGAAAAGAATACTATAAAAAGGAAACACGATTAATTATCCCCAAACCTCTTTGTGTTTACTTGCAGATATGTAATGTTCATTTTAATCTGGTTTAATTTACTACCCCATATAGCTTGAAAGAAAATGTTTAGAATGGTTGTCTCTAACTGTTTTGGTGGTGGAAAGATGTGACAAATATACAAAAACATTGGCACTAAGAATGTTTTAACTAGATACACTTTTTTTCTGCTTACTACTGTATGCTTCCATTTATTCCAAACTGTAAACAGTTGTTGTCCCTGCTTTATTTTGGCTCCCAGTTAATTTTATCATCCTGGTCAGAGCCGTGGGTTATGCCAAGTATTTTTACAGGTTCCTCCAATATTTGTATCTCTGCAATATTTAAAAAGTCTGGATAAGCTCCTCCTAAGTGTCTTCCTGCACATTTATTTATATTTGAAGCTATTCCAGCCTATGCCCCATACTGGCTACATATCTGTAGCGCTTCTGAAGCTGATCTAGGGTTCCATACTATAATACATAAGTCATCTGTACAAGTGATTGCAATAAAATTTAGTATCTTATCATGTAATGTGATAAGTTGTAGTTCAAGAGAATTATTTAAGCATCTTAACAAGGGGTCAATACAAAATGTAAAGAGGAAAGGGCTCATAGGACAGCCCTGCCTTACACCCTGACCTACTGTATGCATGGGTCCTTTCCATCCCTAGACAATAGGTGTCACTGTAGCAGTTTTATAAAGACACTTAACCCAACTAATAAATGTACTTGGAACTCCATACTGCTTCAATACTGCCCACAAAAATATGATTTACATAATCGAATGCCTTTTTTGGTCAAGGGGTAGTATTAGACCTATTATAGTTCCTCTTTGTCCTTACTCAAATAATTCCCTTAAAAGAATAAGATGATCTGTTATTTGTCTACCTGGGATGGAGCAGGTTTGTGCCAGCGATATTAAATAATCTGCAAATCTGCAGTTTTAATAACCTTAAGCTAGATATTCAAAGGTTGCACCATGCGCAATAGTATATGCGCCTCGCATAAGTCCAAAATTGCTCCATTCTGCCATATTCAGCAGGAGGCAGTTGCGTCCCCAAGTCAAGCTGAGCAACAGCGCAATGCTAATGAAGGCATGCTGAACCAGAGGGGGAGGAACCATGCATAAACTGCACAGCCCGATATTCAGTGGGCTGTGCAGAGTTATGCAGGCACAACCCCCAACCTGCGCCTGCACAACTTTGAGCAAAAAAAGGAGGAATGTCGGGGCCACCCACAGGTGAGCTGCCACATTGCAGGGTGCAACACAGCAGCTGCCACCTGTGGGTGTCCTCTCTCCTGTGCTTCGCAGCCCAATCACGGGCATATAAAACCCCCTCCCCCGACTGGCCCGATCGCTGGCATATGTTTAAAAACCCCACCCCGACTGCCCGGTCGCGGGCATAAGTTCGAAACCCCCTCCCCTGGCTGGCCCGATTGCAGGCATAAGTGAAATAAACCCCCACCCCACTAGCCCGATCAGCGGGCTGAAAAGATTCAAACCCCCAAGAACATATCCCTGGTGGTCCAGTGGACCATGAAGCCTGATCGCTGGCTGAAAGAGTTCAACCCCCAAGAACATATCCCTGGTGGTCCAGTGGCCCCCACCCGCTCCTCCCGTCCACTGGTGGCGGCAGCATCACCACGCCTGCCACCCGCCGCCCACTGACTGACTGCCCAGTGGGCTGCCGCCCGTGGTTCAGAGCAGAGCCAATGGGCGTGCAGCCGCCAAAAGGCAGTCAGATATGTGAATGAATTCATTCATTCACATATCTGGACTGCCTTAGATGGTATGGCTGCACGCCCATTGGCTCTTGCTCTGAACCAATGGGTGTGCAGCCCACTAGGCAGTCAGTCGGCGGGCGGCAGGCAGGTGGGATGCTGCCACCCACCAGCTGGACGGGGAGCGGGTGGTGGGCTCCGTGGGTGGGTGGGGTGGGGGCCACTGGACCACCAGGATATGTTCTTGGGGTTGAACTCTTTCAGCCCACGATCAGGCTTCGCAGTCCACTGGACCACCAGGGATATGTTCTGGGAGGGTTGAACTCTTTTCAGCCAGCAATAGGGCTTCGCAGTCCACTGGACCACCAGGGATATGTTCTTGGGGATTTGTACTCTTTTCAGCCGCGATCGGGCTTGAGTCCACTGGACCACCAGGGATATGTCTTGGGGGTTGAACTCTTTTCAGCCCATGATCGGGCTAGTGGGGAGTGGGGTTTATTTTCACTTATGCCCACGATCGGGCCAGTCAGGGAGGGGGTTTCTGAACTTATGCCCGCGATCGGGCCAGTCGGGGTGGAGGGTTTTAAACTTTGCCTGCAATCGGCCAGTCGGGGTGGGGGATTTTTTCACTTATGCCCGCGATCGGGCTGCAGGGGCGCAGTCCCTGATGGCAGCTGCCTGGCAGGGTGCCAGGCGAAGTCCTGGGGATCGGGCGCACTCAGACAAAGAATGGCATGCAAATGGGGCTATAAATAGATGCAAATGGCCCCTGTGCCTTCGATGAATTATGGCTCATTTGCATGTCACCTTTTGAATATGGGAAATTTGCGCATGGTGCAATGGTACTTGCACCGCGCATCTTAACTGCTCCATTCTGACCCACACGGTGGTGCAAGTTCCACTGCGCCATGCACAGTGGCTGTGGTTGGGGCTATCAAAGGAGTTGCTCAATAGCACAACTCCGTTGAATATCGCCCCAGCCACACCCCTGAGCAACTATTTTGTGCAGCACAAGGGCTTGCGCCACAGAATGGCACAGTTTGAATATCCAGCCCAGTGTATTCAATATCTTTGCTAGTATTTTAAAGTCATTATTTAAAAGACATATAGGTCTCCAATTTTGTATATCATGCCTATTATCTTTTTTAAAAATATATACTATCTGTCCATTGGTCATTCTGAGGAAGGGTGTTCAATTCCATAAAATATATGTGAAGACTTGAGTCAGTTCTGTTTGAAGTTTTATACCCAATATATTTATATAACTCGTTGGTTAACCCATCACTGCCAGGTGTTTTATTTTCGGCCAAAGTATTTATGGCCTGAACAACTTCTGCTGGTTGGATTTCCTTGACTAATACTTCAGCATGATCTTTAGAACATGTAGGATTTTCCAAATTGTGAAGCAGGGTTTCAAAATCCTGTTTTTCTGTCTGCCTAGCTTCATACAAATGCTGGTATGTTGAGCAGCTATTCTCCTAATACCTGCTAAGTCTGTGTTGAAACACGATTCCCATCCATAGACTATCCATCTGTTTTTATTATTAGTGTTACAAGTTTCATAAGGGCAAGTAAATTATTTGTGTCCCTGTGTAGAAAAACACTGCTAGTTCTGCAAGTTTTGGGCCTGGGATTGAAGAAAGTCTATAATTTTTTGTTTTATATTATGAATTTGTGTATTAAAATTCTGATCTGTAACATATGATAGTGACAATTTTTGTAATTGCTTCCTTTGCTGTAAATATTGAAAATAAGTATCATTCTTTTACCTTTGCTATATGATTTTAACAATATGGTCATATCTGAAATTGTATCTTCCAGCCACAGTGGGGGGTTCTTGTACATAATATAGACTGATTTTCTGGCCTCTAAAAAATAATCAATTTCTTGTTTGATATCATTAGACTCGAACAAGGAAGAGTTAAATTTGCAGGTCCCTGGACCATGAGGTGGATGATTTAAGTTACCTAAGAAGATGTGAAGATGATTATGATCTGAAAATTCAGAAACAGGTACTTTAACAGTCTGAATGTGAAGAGATGGAGAAATGAAAAAGTAGTTGATCCTTGTGGCTAACGGCCTTTATGAAAAGTAGGTTCAGATTTCCTGGCTGCTGAGCTATGTGCATCCACTAGGCTAGTGGCCTGTATTCTTTTTTTTTGAGACTGCCATGTCACAGAATATTTTCTTTGTTTTAATATTTTTACCTCTGTCAGTCAAAGATAGGCTGCAATTAAAATCCCAGAACAGAATCACATTTTGTGATGAATACAGATAAGGCTGTATTGCCTGGAATAGTTTATTTCTTTCAGCTTTTGTCTGAGCTGCATATATATTGGTTAGACTGTACAAAATTCCTTGTATTTTACTTCTGCTATAAGTACCCTACCTGTAAATAAGTCTATTACTTTAATTAACTGAAATTGCACTCCAGAAAATAAGATTGCTACACCTGAACATTGGTCTGGGCCTACTGACCAATAACAAGGCCCAACATTGCCACTGTGTTGTGGCTTCTTTCAGGTCATGTAAGGTGTGTAATCTTGTATCCTGTATGAAAAAAATCCCATCATGCAATGAGTTCAGGTAAGAGAATACAGCCTGTTTTTTTCACATGGTTTTTAACACTATTTTATGTTAAATGAGTATAGAGGCAAGCAAATGCTCTATTTACAGGGAGATTAAGTATTACTTACTTAGAGGGCTTGCTTAGCTGTCCTCCTTGTTAGTCTGGTGTGTTTTTGTTTTGCTTTTGCTTTTGCTGGGGGCTGTATTTTGGTAGAAGTGGTACCTTCCAGAGGGAGAGGGTCTTCCCTATCTGAGCCAACATCTGGCAAGGAGGACCAGACTGAGGAATCATCTGATTTATTACCTGAGACTTTGGGATGTTCTGATAGGGCTTCAAATCTGTTAGCCAATGGAATCCCCTGTCATTTTAAGCACCTTAGGCTTTGGTAGGGACCAATTCTGCCTCTGCCTCGTGGCTCCCTTGTTTTTTCCTACTTCTTCAGTTACCTGAGCAGGGGGCATTTCAACCTACATGTCTTCTTGCTGTACAGCTAATCCACTATCATCCTCACTCACATCTTGAAGAGGGACTATTGAGCTGAGCTGGGTTGGGGGTTTCTGTCTGTTCATTGCCTTCCTGTCTCCCTTCTGTAGCGCTGTTAGACTGTCTACTGCCTAAAGTGGCTTCGGCAGGGGGGAGGGGAGGATTAGGAAAAGTTCTACCTCTTGTTCTCTGTGCAATAGCAATAAGCAATCTTTGCTCCTCACTGTCGGTTTGATTAGGCTGCAGTCCCTCTTCAGTAGTATATCAAACTACACGCACTCTCCATCCCCCAGTCCAGATTTTTTCCTCATCAAATATTGCCTCTGGATTTCCCAATACAGTGCCCCTTTGCCTCAGCCAGTACAGTAAGTCAGTTACACTGACACCCTCATTTCTGAAGAGGACAGTAATCACTCTGTTTGCTTGTTTGGTCAGTGGGATGGCTTCAAATGGTGACCATAATGGGGTTGCTTTTAAGGTGTGGAACAGTTCCCAAAAGTTTTGCAAACCACTATTTTTTTTTCACAGTTAATCTATTTTTGCCTCCTCATCCTGGGCAGCATTCCTTCTAGCTGGTCCCCCAGCCCTGTCTCCATTTGCAGTTTACCTCCATGGCTTACCCCCCATGGGGAGGTAGTGGGGACCCCTCTACCCGCCGATATGGATCCGGTGCCAGGTTTACTGCATATTCACAGAGCAGCACCTGCAGGGACTGGCTGTCATCCAGCCATGCTTAGAACACTTTTGATTTCTCTGATTTTTTCCATTCTGGAGGTCAGGCATGCAGTGACACCCACGGAGGGAGAGCGCATTTGTCTGCATGCACTCTCTTCAGGCATCTTCACAATCTACAACTGACAAAACTCCTGAGTGGCTTGCCTCCTAACTTTCACCTACCCTGTCCCCTAGGCCACCTGTTCCAACTAACCTAGCAGTCCCTGCTCAAGACTAATTTTGTCGGTTTAACCAATGTTTGCTTACCTCTCAAGCTTATCTGAATTAACTGTTATACCTGTCAATACCTAACCTGTTACACTGTTATTGTAAACAAAGTAATTTACAGCATATATCTGCCTTACTGTTGCCTGCTATGATGTAAAAACAAAACAAACAAAAAAAAAAAACGATGTTACCTACAATGATGTAACGAAATGTTGTGCTTGTATTTGTCCTCTTTGTGACGAGGTACCTTTGGAAACGAGCCGTTGGCTCAAAGGTTGTAAACTGATGTATAAATAAATAAATAAATAAATAAATAAATAAATAAAATCTGCCTCCTCTCCTCCCCTCCCTATCTCTAGAGTGTCAGTGTGCTGCTCCCCAGCCAATGCTAGGGGCCAGTCAAGCACTGACTGCTAGTGATCCCCCTCCCCAGAGAAGGACAGCAGTCCATTGGACACTTGTTCCTTCTCCTCCCCTGCCTACCCTGAGTGACCCATGCTCGTACCCAAACATGGGTCACTGGTGTACGTGAGGTAAGGCATCCAGCTTCTCAGCCCTCAGCACCACTGGGTGGGTGCAAAACCCTTTTAAATGTAAAACTAATGTCAAAGGTTTGTTCTCCAGATACACGTATCAAGGTGTAAATTTCAGCCACAGAATATCACACTGATAGCCAATTTATGTTGAAGTCACCTAGTACTATGAGTTCAGCGTTATGGTGTAATCCCTGTAGGCTTTCCAATATGCTCATAAATCCATTGTGCTGATCTTTAGGGGGTAGGTACACAGAGGCAATGGTGAGCTCCTTGTTGTGTGCCCCGAGTAGAACTTTAATAGCGAGAACCTGCAAAGGTGGTTTAGGGTTTGAGAACGGGAAGACTTGACCCAGATAGGAATTCCTCAGGTAGATGGCTCAGCCCCCACCTCATTTGGAAACCCTGTCCTGCCTGAATATAGAGTAGCCAGGGATGGTGACTGCAGCGTCTGGTATCTTGGGGTTAAGCCATGTTTTGACAACAGAGAGTACATCAGGGCTATGTTGCTGGACCCAGGTTTGCAAGATGTCAAGTTTATTGAGGAGGCTGCAGACATTGATTGAGGCTAATGTGAGGGACCCTTTCCACCTTTTTGTGACATGGGGTGCTAGGCTGGTAGGCTCCGGATTAAGATGAACATTTCCAGATATCAGAAGTAGCATAAGTAGTATCCTAAGAAGGTACGCTTTAATCATTTTGCAGACTAGTTTCTCTATCCAGTTGCTCTATCACATCTCTTATGATCATAATAGCTGATTGAATACACCTATCTGGCAAACCACAATATTGATGGGGAGATATAACCTTCCCCACATAAAGTTTAAGTGTATTATTTAAAATCATTGCCAAAATCTTATAATCAGAATTTAAATGGGTAATTGGTCTCCAATTTTTTATGTTACCCTATCTCCTGATTTAAAGATATGTATTATTAATCTGCCCATAAAGAAGGGAGGTAGTACATTAACTTTCATAAAAAATTGATACACCAAAAGTAAATAAACTACTATTTCTGCTTTAAAAGATTTATAAAATAAATTTGGGAGATCATCTAATCCAGGAGAGGCTTCATTTTTTAAGGTTTGAATGGTAGTTTCTAGTTCAAAACTTGTGACTAGCTCTAACATCTTGGCAGCCTCAAGGGATAAGGAAGGAAACTGAATGGAACTTAAATATACATCAATGTCCTGTTGTAAAATAGATGAACTTGGATATAAGGATTCATAATGTGACTTAATAGCTTTACATATATCGTTTGCATTATCCACTTTAATACCCTCTGTCATTAAAAAATCAACAGTAGTCTAATCCTTTAGTGCTTTGCAGGCATCAAAGAGATCCCCTATCAGAGTTTTCTGAGTATTACTAGAAAGCATGGCTTGGATAGTCTGTGCTCTGTCATATTAATATTGTCTAATTTCCGATTTGAAATTTTCAATTTGTTTAGAATAATCTAACCTGGAAGTGTAAGAAAAAGAAATTAGCTGCTGTAACTGTCTTCTAAGTGATAAATATCTGAAAAATTTAAAATTTCTCTTAGAGGTTCCATATTTTTGAAACCAAATTCTTAAGTCAGATTTAGTATCCCTCCACCATTCCCCCAAATCTGAGTATAAAAAAGCCACTGACAAACAAGCTTTAAGAATGGCCTGAATTGTACCTCCAACTTGAGGATCAGTAAGGATGGAAGTGTTCAACTTCCATCTTTTTTGTACACGTGATTTCAGAGCTATTGGTGTTAATATACAGATTAAAAGAAAATGATCTGAAAATTCCACAGGAAATGTTTGGAAAGTTCCAATCGGGACCGAAGGAGATACCAACATGTAGTCTATTGTAGTCTGAAATTTCCTTTTTATAAATGTGCAGCTGGGCCCAATATTCAGAAATTTAAGGCAATTTATAAGACCAGCCAGATTGATAATGGCCTCCAATGCATGTGAATCACAATAGATTTTCCTATTGGTTTGCCCTTAATTCAACAAACTGCAGTTAAAATCCCCTCCCCAAAAAATCCTATAGAAAGAAACCAAATAAGGTTGTATAGCTTTCATGCAGGCTACTCTGTCCACTTTTGTCTGTGGATTATAGATATTAATAAACCTACAATCAATATTATTCCATTTCCCATCTAAAATTAACACTCAACCTGGAATCAGATCTATTAACTTATAGAGACTGAACTGATATGAATTAAACAAAATCCCCACTCCATCAGCATTGTCAGTACCAAAGGACCAATAAGAGGGACCCCAGGACCAATCCCTTTTGAACGCTGCAGTTTGATCAATGGAAAACTTCCATGTCTCCTGAAGGAAACCCACAGAAATGTTTTCATCATGCAGAAACTGAAATAATGGCTGTCTTTTTACAGCATTCAAAATGCTATGTGTATTCAGTGATCCCCATGTCTGTACTACCATAGCTTAGTTGGAATAGTAGCATCCTCATTTTTTTCCTTTTTTTTTTCTTTATATTCCTCCACAGGCAATCCTGAAGGATCCTGCGCAGCTTTCTCAGAATCAGAATCACCTAGATCCATTTAAGAATCTCCCGAATTAGTAAATAAAGCAGCATAAGTATTAGGTGCTTCAAATGAAGCAGAGGCAGGGGGAGATCTATGTTTTTGACTCTGTGTAGACCTTCTAGGAAGTAACGGTGAGATAGGTGTAGAAACTACTAAGGTTTTGTCAGGGCCACCTGGGTCCACATAGCATACTGGAGTCAAAAGTGAAGAATCAGAAGTGTCTTCCAGAATAATTTCTTCCTTTACAGTACAAGGTGCAACAGCTAGTAAATCTTTTTTGGAAGGGGCAGGAGAAGGGGGTAAGAAAGGGGCAGCCTCCACAGCTGGTTGCAGGGAAGTTTTCTCAGGCACAGATGGAGGGGTACTCCTAGTGTTGCATCCAGACCTTGTTGAATCAGCAAGTCAGGACTAATGCAGGAAGCCTTGTTTTTTTCCACACAGGGACATTCCCAAAACACATGACCATACTCTTCACAAAGATCCCATTTTGTGTGATTAGCACACTGCATTGTTACATGCCCTATTTCCCCACAGTTATCACATCTAGGCTTATCACAAAGACTAGAGAGGTGAGTCTTAGAGCCACATTTATAACAGGCCCTAGGTTGGCCTCCACAAAAACAGACCCCTCTGTCTCTGCCCAGCAGAAAAGAATTAGGAACATGTTCAATCTCTGAGTCTGTTTGTCTTAATTTCACCTTATGCTTCCATCCCCCTGTCCAAAATTTTTCAGAATCCAGTATGGGTTCAAGTGCACTCAAAACATCACATTTCTGTGAAAGCCAATAGGTTATATCCTCTACAGGGATCCCCTCATTCCGAAACATAACAGTAACACATTTTATTAAAGGTTTTGTAAGGGGAATAACCAAAAAGGGGGTCCATGTAGGGGAACATTTCACCTGTCCATACCTTTCCCAAAACAAATCTAAGGCATACGAGGTTCTAAAGCTCATGTCAAAATTGTCCTCCCCCAAGATATTTATAAATGTAAAAACGTCTTTAGGGAAAAAATGTAAGGAGTCTTTCAGCAAACACTTCCCCACATAATATCTATCAAGATGATCTGTCAATCCTTCTTTATAACGAATATGAGCAGCATTCCTTCTCGGGGCAGCTTCTCTTCTTGATTTTGTAAAAAGGTCTGACATCAAAGGTTTTTTATTTAATGTATAAAACCCCTCACTAGCTGCAGGAGTAACAACAGAAGGTGTAGTGACCATTTGTTCTGCAGGGGTATCTGTAGGAATAATTGTTTCTTTTAGGGGAGATGGAACTGAATTAGAAGGCATTGCTGGCATGGAGGTAATAACCTGCTCTTGTATTTGTATGCTGTCAGCTTTGATCTATTGTCTTGGTTTCCAGTTGGGAACAGACTGAGGTAAATTCAAAGCTGAGTTCCAAATTGGATCAGGAGTCCAAGTCCTGGATGCTGTCTGTTCCCAACCTGCCCCTAGGAGTGCCTTTTGTGGCATCCAAGTCTCGTCATGTAGAGCAGCTGATGAAGTAATCATTTTGCCTATCCAGTGAGAACCATTATCATGTTGCACAGTAAGATGTTCATGAAAATTCACCCCTATATCTCCAATTTTAGTAGTTTGCTGTTTAGTGCACTTATCCGTATTTCCAAAGCTAAATTCTGTAACTCCAGTTTGTCGATTAGTATCAGACTGAAAAATTATTGGGGAGGTTGACTCCTGCAGTGTCTTGTAAGTTGCTGGTGGTTTAAAAACAAATCCAGACAACTTTGACAGAGGGTTATTTTGGCCAGAAATAAAGTGTGTAGTGACCGGAGACTGCCCCAATTCACTATCTACATGCTGCAATGAAAAGTTTGGAAAGCAATTAACTTTTTCAGGAGTAGCTGCAAGAATCACAGGCTTTTGGCACTCGTTTGAAACAACGCTTTGTCTGCCAGCCTTCAAAAGTACATCCTTGCATTGAGACTGTGGGTTAGTTGGTAAAGTAAAAGGCAATGACTCACCCTCTGCAGACCGGCATTTTGAAACATCCACGTCATCATCTTCACTGTCAGGCCATTTCAGGGTTTGACAAGCAGAACAGCTGATGTCTTAGCGGGCTGCTGAATCAAATCCTTAAAAGTTTCTGTCCATTGTCTAGGAGTAGTAGCCAATTGAATATCAGCTATCGAAGCCTCTTCACCTTTACTTGCCAAACTAATATCAGGTACAAGATGTTCACTGAGATTCCCAAAGTCATCCGTAGAAATAAAAGCTTCATGAAAAATATCCTGAGAATGAATCTCCAGGCTTGTGGCCTAAGTAGCCTCTGGCAATAGATCAGTGGGAGAGGAGGCCAACTCTCCCACCAAACGAACGTCCTCCTCCTCTGGAGTCTCACTCTGAGTGGCCATCTTCCAATCAGACAGCCTGTCCACCTACAGGAGAGTATGGGAATTTCCCTGGTGTCCTGGCCAGATTTCCCCAGTTCACAAAAAAACAAATACCACTAATGGCTTAATCTGGTTCAATGTCAGTTGGTTTCCATTTGTATCCCCCCAAGGACAAGGCTGAAAATTGGTACAATCACCTCGTCTTTCTTTTCCATTCAACAAAAACTAAATACATAAGTTGTTTTTTCATGCAGCATTTTCAAGATTTTTTGATTTTCTTGTCTCAGATATATTATTCCTCAACACAGAAGAGCAGCTTAAATTCTGTTTTTATTGACAAAGTTGCTTGCTCTTTTGTTAACAATGTCACAGATTTTTTCATCTCATTTAGGCAGTGTTCAGTTGATTCACACTGTGTGGCAATGGCATCCTACTTGGTATCAAGCTTTTGAATGGCTTTGAGAAGGGTACTATAGGACTGATTTATGGCTTCTAAAGGGTCTAGTTTTGAGACCCAGTGGCAAACAAAGCAGAGCTAGAATCTTTTTGAATGAGACTAGGGCTTGTAACCTGAACCATGGCTGATGGGCCAACTGCCCCAGGGCTACACAAGAATGTAGTGTCTAGGTGCCTGTCCATGGGTCTGGAGCACTCCTTTTTATCTGGAGGTGCTGGGTCAGAAAGTAAAATGTTTGTCTCGTTCTCCTTTCTCTCTCTTTCTAATACTTTTTTTCCATTTTCTCTTTTGAAAATTTGAAAGAGTCTGCTGTTGTAGTATCCATTTTTGTCACTTCTATGCATATTAACACATGATAGAGAAACACAGTGTAAGAAAGAACATAGCGTCCTCAGGAATCAAGTTGAAGCACAGCCTCTAGCTGTTGACCATCAGGTACAGAAGTTAAATAAATTTACATAAACAACAACTAAAGAAAGGTTATTACTATTACTAAATGTAACGTACTAAAGGTGTAACAAAGAGTCACAAATTAGCAGGAGGGAAAATGACAACTAAGTGGGGTAGACTGAAAGCTTTATAAGGTTAAATGAGCAAAACAGGGAGGTCTGGATTAAAGAGTACAGTGTAAGATTTAATGAAGATAGGAATAGATTAGAGGGTTATTATAGATTAAGTAGGTGACACCCTATTAAGGGTAAGATTACAAATTAGTTCAGGGGAAGAGGGGGCTGGTAGAAATAACGTGGGAGCAGTAAGAAGGTGCGAGGGTAAATAGAAGTTGCATAGACAACAAGTAAAAGAAGGTAAGGATCATGAGAGTGGTGAAGTGTGATGACTGTAGTGCAGCAGTCTTTAGGGACACCTTTTGGAGGATAAGGTCCTGCACCTTATATAGTCATCTCTTTGGGTTGCAGACACAAGTTGCTGGACTCAGGGCTAAACTGGCAAGAGTACAGCAGGCATTCTGCACCAATCACAGACCATCAAGTTTGCTGCCACTCCCTGAGAGAATGCCTAGACAGAGGCAAAGTAGATGGACCATGGTGGGCTCTGGGAGGAAAGGGACAACTGAAAGAAGTTACCCATCACTGTAGAAAAAATGAGGTGCAAGTTCTCAGGAGAAGACCAAAAAGAGGGAACTGGAATTACCCATCCAAAAAGGAAGCAGCTACTGAAGAGGAAAGATTTGGGAGCTGTGGGGGGGGGATAGGGAGATGAGGTTGTTGAGGGGGACCTCTGCTGGGAGAGACAGAGAGAGGATCCTGAGGATTGCTAAGGCAGTGGGTGGACAAGGTTATGGGCTAGAATGGGATTCACCCCAGGGTACTAAAATAGCTTAGGGAGATTGTGCCTGCACCACTGACAATGAGGCAGGGGTCCTAGAAGGCTAGGTGGTGGCCAGGAAATGGAGACCTTAAAACACAAAATGTTCAGTGTGCTGCCAAGCCCCAGATGCAGACAATTACTAAGTAAACAGAAGGAGGTGTGGGGGGAAAAATAAACTTCCAGTGAGCAGAAAATTCTCTCAATCTCTTGTTTATTGTCATACATGTGGATTCCACCTCTATATTTTGCTCTAAAATTTGTGCTTCTTCAGGAAACCGCTTACTTCTATTTAAAACTCAGTCATAACAAAACAATAAATTATTACCAGTTTCAACAATCAATTTCTAAACCTGATTCATTTCCAATGTAATACATGCTAAGTTTACTGCCTGATGGGCATTTAACTAAATACTTCTTCTAGTTTAAACTTTAATAATTCTCATTCATCTATGTCTACAAAAAAGCACAATACTCAATAACCATTTGGTCAACCAATAAACAACAACATAAATAGCCCTGTGACTATCATCTACATCACAAACACCTTAGTGTTCAAATGTACCCTTGAAGCTATGCGCCTTACTACTTATGACTGAAAAAATTCACCCAGTCCTGTACCTGGCTGTAGGTTAAGGAGAATTTTGGCATTGGCTTAATGTAGCCTATTGGTTCCTATGAACGATAACAACTTTTAAGTATGGGGCCATTAAACTCAATTGCAGCTAGCCAGAAGATCATAGATATCACATGTGTTAGTACTATACCCAATGTTACATATTTATGAACAGAGAGTAATACTGTACATGGAAGTAAATTATCAATCAAAACAGCCTTATTCAAATAAGTGTTGAAAAGCTGCCACACCATAGAAAGTAAACAGCATTAAAAGTAAGATTGAAACATCCCCACATGCTCTGGATACTCACCGCCATGGCCCCAAGCCTCAGCCTAGTTTCAGGATGGGGATTGTGTATGGTTGCTCAGCAATCATATGCATTCTCTGGGCATACATGTACAGAATGTGTGTCATCATGCATAAAAACCTCTAAAAACATAGACATTGATGGCAGAAAAAGACCAATGATCCATCCAGTCTGCCTGAGGTCCTAGCCCTCCCCTTCCTTCCTAATACTCCTCCCAGATTCTGCCATCCTGACCAACCACTGTATCCTTTATTCTGTCCCAACCATGCCTGACCTTGACATTAAATATAATATGGGGGGGGGAGTACTAAGCAAGAAAGGGATCTAGGAGCTATCATACTGTATCTGCAGACCTCAAGGTAGCAGGGCAGTGTGACAAAGCAGTGGTAAGGTTAGAGGAATGCTAGGGTGCACAGGGAGGGGAATCTCCAGCAGAAGAAAGGAGTTGGTTTTGCCATTATATCACTCACCGGTGTGAATACACATGGAGTGCTCTGTACAGTTTAGGAGACCACATCTTAAAAAGGACAAAAACAGAGCAGAAGTGGACCAGAGGAGAGCAACTAAAAAGGTGCATAGGTTGCACAAGAAGCCCTGTGAAGAGAGAGTGTGAGATCTTAACATGTACACCTTTGAAAAAAAAGAAGAAAGAGAGAGAGAAGATATGATAGAGACCTATAAATATCTCAAAGGAGTGAATAAGGTACAGGTGGGACTCTCTTTCAAAAGAAAACAAGCACTAGGACCAGAGGATATGCAATGAAGAAAGAAGAGGCAGGAATTTAAGAGTGATGTAACAAAATATGTATTCACTGAAAGGTTAGTAGGTTCCTGGTATGGATTGCTGGTAGAAGTGATGGAGACTAAATCAGTAGGGGGCTTCAACCATGCATGGGCTAGACATCAATGTGTATTAGACAGTATGCAGGGATTTAGGAGGGTTGACAGAGGAGACCAGATAGGATCTTCAGAGATAAAATAGATAGGGAACATCTGGATGGCCTAGATGGGAAAAGCAGTCCTTTTCTTCTGCCAGGTTCTATGTTTAAAGTGAAACTGGGTTCCAGACTGAAATCAAGTCTAGAACCTCACCCCAACATCTTGCTCATCAAGGATTGCATTCCACCTCTTATTCTCAATATGAGGAACAGGGAGGACAGGGCCCATCTGCTGCTTGGAAAGCAGAGTGGGAGAGGCAAGGCATAGTGGAATTCATATGCCCTGAAGGACCCCCAATCAACATTGATGGTGTTGACAATAGGTGAGTAAGCAGCAATAGATGAACCGTCAATGGCAATGACAGCATTAGTTGCCTGCATACATCACAGGCAGTAGCTATTATAACCTGAGTGTTGAGGGCACCAGCTAGAGTCATCAACAGCAGAGGCAATGACAGGACAGTGCTGGTCATCAAAGGTTGACACCACCATTGTCAGGTGAGCCTGAGTCAGACCCCAACCTTGATGTCATAATGACAGTCAGTGGGGGTGTGGGCAGGGACCACTGAAATAGTCATAGACTTACCTTCAGTATCCAAATGGTGTAGAGACTATGAATGGAAGGGAGAAACAGACTTTTCCATTGTATGTTTTTTGTGATGGTGCTCCAACGATGACAATTTATGAAGTTTGTCTTTCCAGCTTGAAAAAAACAGAGCAGGACAGTGATGATTCCACCAACTGATGAGAACAGCGGGACATTGTTGGAGCAAATGCCAAAGAATGCCTTGGGGAAACTGGACCAGAAGTTGATATCACATGATGTGAAGCCTCCGTCATGTGCATAAAGCTTCAAGAATGTTCCGACAACATCTCCATGTGGCCTGGTTAACACCTTGGCAGATAGTATACTGCTTTCTGTCATGTGAGAGGCCTGGGCATTAAATGCACATAGAGTAAGTGTTGTCCTTGTAAATTTTATTACCACACCGACAAAGGCAGGAAAGTATCTCCTGCTTCTTCACAGCACTTGATGATGACATGCAACAATAAAATAAAAGAAAGAAATGGTGTTTGAAAAGGTGGTGTGTTCCTTATGGATATGATAAGCTATCAATGGAGAGAGAGAAGGAACCAATGAGAGGAGTGGCTGCCCACGGTACATAGATGGTGCCGACATGCATCGATAGGGGTAGCCCAAGCTGGCAAATGTTTTCAAATGGTCCTGGTGCCGATGGCTCACAATTATAAAAGTGTGGCTCAATGGAGGAGACTCCTTTAAGCTCTACACATTTTACAGTCAAAGTAAAACCACTTATCAAAAAATCAGGCTTGGGCCAAACTGTACAGTAGTAAGTAAGTAAATAAACCTATATTTATAGAGGGGCCCATTCCCTGGGGCTCAGGGTGCTGTACATGGTTCAAGACAATTCACAATCAAAATAGTTCAAAACAAAATGAAACTCATAAAAAATATCCCCCAACTAAAAATACAAATTAAAATAATGGATTAACATCAAATAATAGCAATAAATGTTAATAAAATATATTCTGAGAAACAGCCAGTGAATCAGGAGCTATTGCCTATAGACCAACAGCCTCCCTGAATAGATGCGATTTTGGGCCTTTCTTAAAGGCTGCCAATGAGGGGGCCTTCCTCAAGGATCTTGGAAGCGAGTGCCACACTGCTGGGCCAGCTACTTCAAAGGCCCTGTCACCAGACGATTTCAACCATGCTCTGGGAACCACTAGGAGGCCCACTTCAGAGAAGCAAAGATGGCAGTGGGTATGATGAGGAGTCAGGAGGTTACACAGATTGCTAGGGCCCACTCTGTATAGGGCTTTACAGTTTAGTAAACCTACCTTGAAGGTAATTTGCCATCTCACCAGCAGCCAATGCAGATCACGCAGGACGGGGTCACATGAGAGAAACTTGGAAGGCCTGTCAGCAACCTGGCTGCCATCTTCTGCACCAGCTGCAGGTGACACAGGACCCTGCCATTCACCTCCAGGTATAGACCATTGCAGTAGTTTAGTCTGGAGGTCACAAAAGCATGTACTAGCGAGGGCAAGTCATCAGGTGGGATCAAGACTTTAATACAGGTGATGTTCCTGAGGTGGTAAAAGCCACTCTGGACAACAGATGACACCTGAGCCTCCAGTGTCAATCCATTATCCAGGATCACCCCCCAGATTCTTCAACTTGGAAGAGGTGGTAAGAGGAGAGGAACCCAGCATCAAGCCAGTCACCTCTCCTGCCAGCTCTACACCCCACCAATGACCAGGCTCAACCACCAGCACCTCTGTCTTGTCCTGCTTAAAGAGGACATGAAAGCGTTACTAATTGGCAGCTGTTTATAAAGTTCTTATGCTCAGAAATGATATGCATTCTCCTAATATTTAGCTGTACCTGAATAAAAATAGATACAAAAAAATTTATTTTGCATTGCTTTGTTTTTATAGGCAGCATTCTGTTACAGTTCTCTTCAGGAGTTTTAACTATGTCATAGCTTGTGCACAGAACTCTAAGCATAATTCTGATAGGTCAACAACTCATAATTAACATTCTGTACACAAACTATGACGTAGTAAAAATTCCAAATTACAGGTTCCACGAAGAGAACTGTAATAGAATGCTGCCTATAAAACAAAACAATGCAAAACACAGTTTTTCATATCACTTTTTATTCAGGTACAATTAAATATGGTTAATTTAGAAGACTGCATATAATGACTGAGAATAAGAACTTTATGAACAGCAGCCAATTAACGTAAATTTCCAGTCAACTTTAAGCCTCAGCCAGCAAGAGGACATACATTCCTATATCTCGGCCAAGCATGAATTCAGTACAGCAACTGCAGCCTGTGTCCCAGGCACAAATGACAAATACATCTGCGTATCATCTGCCTAGTAGTGAAACCCCATGCTATAACATCTAAAGATGTCTCCCAGAGAAAGTATGTACATCACAAAATACATGAGCAATATAATCAAAGCCTCAGGAACTTTAAAAAACCTTTAAAAACCTGTACAGGGTGCAGAGGAGAGCCACGAGGATGGTCAAAGATTTTAGGGGCATAGAATATCAGGAAAGGCTGGACAGTCTTGGCTATTCACTCTGGAATATTGAAGATTCAAGGGTGCATGTGTCTCTTGTTCTGAGCACTGGCAATCAGTGACTTGTGGGACAATTTGGGCCTGGGAATTTATTACCAACAGTATAGCACAAGATCACACCCCCTTCAGATAAAAGGAGAAACATGTCACACCAACAGAAGATCTAGCTAGTTTAATCAAAGAGTGGTGGCAGCATGGAACTCACTCCCAAAAGAGGTGATAGGAAGTGGAAATATGGAGGAGTTCAAGCATAAGCTAGATGATTACTATATGTACAAAAACATTAGGGGTTATTTATAAATCACATGGTGAGCTATATGGACTATCGTCTACTTTGCACAGTAGCAACCTAAGAAACTTCACATGACAGGGGCTTTAGGCAAGAGGAATAATTCCCCATGATTACCTTCTACATCCTGTCCATGAGAAAGGACTCAAACTGGCTGATGACAGTGCTGGCGAGTCAACAGAGCTCCCTAAGGTGATCCAACACACCATGGTAACAGCGTCAAATGCTGAGAAGAGGTTGAGTAGAACGAGAATAGACAGTTTCCCTCTATCTCTCATCCTGAGGAAAACATTTTGCACCTTAAATAACATGGTCTCCATACTATGCCTGGAGCTAAATCCTGACTGGAGAGGCTCATAGATGTCAAAGACAATGAGGTGTGCCTCAAGCTGTAGAGCCAATATTTTCTCAATAACATTTCCCAAAAAGGGGAAGTTAGAGACAGGTCTATAATTTGCTAAGCAGTCTGGGTCCAGAGAAGGTTTCTTCAGAAAGGGCTTCACCAACATCTCTTTCAAGGTGCTAGGGAACAACCCCTCTGACAGTGAGCTCCAGACAAACTAAGTGAACTCTGAACCTATAGACTTCATACAGCCTACTAAGACATGTGTTGGGCCCAGGTCCACTGTTCTCTAATTATATTATTTACTTGAAATGATTTATCATGATAATCTGTTTCAAAGCAGATCTGATTCTCATTTCCTGTATCAGAGCATCTCTTTTTTGGAGTCAGTGTATTCTTCCAGTCAATTTCTCTAATTTTATCTAATGATGTACCCACTGTTTGTGAACTGCAGTCCCTTTCCATAAATTTCACCATTACATTTGCCACTCCCTTTTCAAACTCCATGTTTTCCGAGCAGTTCCGTTTGACTCTCTGAAATAGCCCAAATGGAATACTTACTACTAGTGAGTGTTGATGGCACCTATCTGCTCTTAAAATTGTGTTTCCTGACACAGATTTGTTATAGGGATTGCAGCAGACAAGGCTATCCTTTCCAGTTAAGGTTACATCAAGGAAGTCAATCGTCTCCTTTTCTATTCTATAGGTGCACTGAATGTTTAAGTCAGTGTTGTTTGCCCATTCCATAAACAACTTGGCGCCATTGGTACCCACACCCCAGACACATATATCATCAATAAAGCAATACCAACTAACTATGTGTCTGAGGTGGGGGTTCAAATCTGAAAACATCTCATCTCTCTCACCACCCAAGAAAGATGTTGGCATAAAATGGGGCTAGAGGTGCACCCATCACAGTGCCTTGTAACTGATGGTGGCACCTATTATCAAACAAGAAACACAGAACAATCAACATGGGCAACTCCAACTGTCTCTCAGTGACAAAGTCTTCCTTCTCCTGCAGAAATTACCTCTTGTACTCCAGAGGCCGGTACACTAGAAGGATTCTGCAGCCTGCACCTAGACTCCCACATACTGCCACACATTCAAATAACTAGGTAGACTCTACTGGGTGCACCAAAAAGATCAGGTCAGATCTAAAACAGACAGCCACACTCCCACACCTGTGATTTCCTCCTTGGGCAGTGCACCACAGAGAATCTAGCTGGGACAGATGCCTCCAAGACTGGGCCAGCATCGTCACTCAACTAGATCTCTGTAATGCAAGCCAGATTGACTGAGGAAATCATGTCCACTATAATTGCAGTCTTGTTCCTTATCAATCTGGTATTGCAAAGCACCACCCAAAGGGGATCAGTAGAGGTTGCTGGCCTAACAGCTACCTGCCCAATCAGTCTGGCAGGAGCCCTGAGTATGGGAACCAAACATGTCTGGCCTCTCTCTAAGTCTCATTTCAGCCCAGGGTGTCTCCTGGACTTCACCATCCTAATACCTCACTTTCCATTAGCACTCCCCATAAACCACCACCTAGCATTCTGTCTCCTCACAATACCCACCTTCCTATAATGCCTTTATACTGCCATTGGCAGGGGTGGTCATCGAATGGGGTAGAGATCCAGCAGCTGAGATGGGGAATAGCTAAGCCTGAGGGGCGCAACAACCACACACATAACTTCACCAGCTGAACAACAAACCAGGATACAATACTCCACTTCTGCTGCAAAATGCTGTCCTATGCTTAAAAACTCACCACCCCTTCCCATCACTCACCCAAAGCCCTATACATACAACCAACCAATCACACTGACATAATGCTTTAAAATAAATATTCACATACGAAAGCCATCCAAGCAAACAGCTAGTTGTTTAGTTAAACAAACTAAATTATCAATCACTCCAACATTCACCAACACTTAACCAATCATGCTACCCGAATCCACCCAGTACCCAACAAATTCAACCAACAGCTTAATCTGGTTCAAGGTCAGTTGGCATTCATCTGTATCCCCCTCCCCCAGGTCGTGCCTGAAAATAGGCAGGATTTGTGTAGTGCACTTACCCGGTCAACAAAAACGAAATAAATAAATAAATATAAATAATGAACTCACAAGAACCAAAAAAATAATCAAATCAGGACAATAAATAAAAATAATAATATAAGTAATAATGATAATTAGGCTTGCCAATTAAAGTCAGGCTAGGTTGTCCCCATGGCCCCTGGCAGAAAGTAACAGACAGGGAAAGGTGGTGAGGAGCTGGTGACATCACCAGGGGATAGGCAGCATCATATGACAAGGAGGTGTCAGGGCTCAGGGGATTGGCTGGGTAAAGCTACTAGGGGTCTTGATTTGGGTCCTTCAGGGGTATTTAAGGGCTGCCTGTCCTAGGCTAACCCTCTTTGCTGGGAATTTCCCTACCCACCCACCCTGTTAAGGAAGGCTCTGGGAAGCTTGGTTGGCACAGAGGTGTAGTAGCAGAGCAAATGGGGTGCCCTGATGCCCTGGGGCATGGGGTCAGGCATGGTGCTGTGGGTCAGCAGTGATTGGTCAGCAGGGGCTGGTCAGAGCCCTGGCAGGGGTGGAGCAATGCTTCCCAGAGTAAACTGGATAGGTGGTGCAGGAGAAGTAGATGGGGAGCAGAATGAAAGGGGAGCAGGGGGAGGAAAGGGGGCAGATAAGGGGGAGGAGGTAGGATGAACGGGCAAGGTGCAAGGAACCCAGATATGATATTAATGCTGGGAGGGGGAAATAGGTCTAGGTGCCGGATCCATAGTGTCAGGACCTGGAGAGCTGAGGCCCAGGATAATGGGGACCGGCCTGGTTCTGGTGATGGAGGAGGGGGCTGGATTCACAGTGTCTGGACCCTGAAGCACAGAGAAAAGAAAAGCAGTCGGAAGGAGGAAGAGGCTGGATTGATGGAAAAGGATGTGACATAATTTGTGTTTATCATGTTTGAATGAGAAAACTATGGGATGTAAGAATATCATTTGTGCCAAATAAATATTTGCCAGCGAGCATCCAAAATTCTAAAAAGTGGTCATGTGAAGTTATTTCTGGGAGGAGATCATGGGTCAATGTCCAGTCTGAGGTGCAGATGAAAGCATAGCTTGTTTTGTCCTAAGTAACTCTAACTAACTTGAATGTTTCAGGTTTCAAATTCCAGCCATGTTTGTGCTATTGGTGAGCCAAAAAAGACATTTCCATATTTTTAGGTGGTTTCAACCTTCTTGAGCTTTTAAACTACAGAACTGACCATTGCCAAATTATAGTATCCAGAGATCCTGGCACCGACTCTTCACTTACCAAATTTCAAACTATTCTGTCTGGGGGTGGAGGTATTATTAAGGTGCATAAATTGGAGTTTAACATTAAACTGCCTACTCAACCCTAATATAGTTAAAAAAAAGCCAGACAAATTGCATGGCTGCAGCATAGTCAGCATACCATACTGCCACCTAGGAAAGTGGGGTTTATGTGTGCCTGGGCTGTCTGGGGGATGATCATGTTGTTGGTGAGGCACTCAGCTTTTCAAAAGGGATGACACTGGCTTCATGGCTTTCACTACCACTCCCCCCCCCATGAGCAAGGAGAGGAACTGGTATCTGTGAAGGCAGTCATTCAGCTGCCCTCCAAGATACAGTGACTATAATCAATGGGATTTGGAGATTGGGAGAGGGAGAAAATATTAGTAGTCAAAACATCAGTCCAGTCTCTTAGTACTACCTTTAAGGATAATGTTCTCAAAAAAAGTAATTTCAATAACTGTTTGTGAAATTTGCTTCTGGAAAATTATGCTATTTATTTGTTATCGGAGCAGAAATTATTATGTTAATCAATTCAAAGCAGAGAGGTCTTTGCTGTGTGAAATAGTTTTGCCTAAATACCATCAATTCACTACATGTCTGCAAGGCAATAAAGCTCTTTGTTGTGCATTTTTAAAATATAAATTACAGTAGTTCTAAATAAATATTAGTAAATTGTTCATTAATTGCTGTGACTCTACAGTCTAGCATATATTTGTGTGTGACCTTAATTGCCACCAAGACAGCTTTTGTAAAACTGATTTTTTTTTTTTTATTATCTGGGGTAAAGAGTAATAGTCCAATAAATAAAGTTCTGTGTCAGCTGCAGGACATTGCTTCTGCCATCTCATCTGAAATAAAAGATGACCCCAGAGCAGGGAAATCAATATACAGTTAAGAGAATAATCCAGCCTGGAAGGAAACAATGGGGATATGAGGTCCCTGGTAACCTGAAGCAATAATTTGGATAACTTCAGTACAATCTGATTGGTTTGGCTGCACAACACAGTCGATGGCCTCCTCGTTTTCACTTTATAATGTTTTAACAAATGGTTATTTGCAAACTTGAACAGATCATTAACATAAACTCCAAAGTGATCAGAGAGAAAAAAAAATATTATTTTCCTTCAATTATAATTAACACCACAAAACTCTGACTGCATTCTAAGTTTTTGTCCTGTTTAGCTAGCTTTCCTTTTATAATTAAACATATATTTCAGTGTTACAACAGACAGTCTTTCCAACCAGATCATCATATAAGTCTGGCTGCAAAACCTACAAAACATGATACTGTCAGTGGTTTTAGGTCATTAGGTATTATTAAGTCTACCCTAAAGTAAGATGTTTGGAATTACAGGTTTATCATGGGCCATTAACATCAGCTTGTGTCTTGAAATGCACTTGTGGCATGACAATATCCATCATATATAATATTACACCCTCTTATAAATCATTGCTTAAACACTGCACATAATGAACAGTTTCATAATATATGAATAAGCCACATAATACTATTGTTCCCCATTAAAAAAAAACAGTAATACAGTTTTTCTTTTACCGTAATACTATTGTTCAGAGCACATAATACTGGCATTGTGTGCTCTGAATGTTAGTATTATGGGAAACAGCATTCCCCACATGTTGCCAAATTTCTTATGGAGAGCACAAGCCAGCTTTTACTGAAACTGCCATGCACAATAAAAGCCAATTGGCAACTGATGTAAAAAGAATCAAAAGTAACACAACATGGCCGGGTGCTCCCCACCCTCCTTTGCAGTCCCTGGGGATGAGGCAGCATGTGTGTGCAAGTGGCTCACCAGCTGCTTCATCATTATGGGCATGATCAATGCCAGAGAAATCCCTCTCTTGTGGCTGATTGCCCCTGCCTCTTTGTTGCCTTGTTCCTGGGAATGGGGGAGTAAAGAATCTGCATGACTCTCTGGCCACCACTGCCATGGTGCGCTGAGGTACTGAAGAATAAACTGTCCTGCTGGTGGCCTCTCCATGCTCTGGCTTCAGTCCAGGATAGGGCCATGGGAGTGGAGGAAACACACCACTCTCAGCTGCAGAAGCAGCTGCTGTGGGGGGATGCTGATGGCTTCAGCACCAAACATGAGCATGAAGGAAAGTTCCTAACTTGGGGGAAAGGTGATAACTGAGTGGATCCATATATTAAAAAAATATGAAATAGATGACTGTAAATTTCTTAGCTATAATACCATTTTGGGGTTTTGGTGACATGTTGGAACCTCTCAAGCTTCGCTCCCAAGGTTCACTTGTCACCAGAACCTCTCAATGGAATTATAGCATTGCAATACACAGTCCCCTATCTATTATTCTGTTGTAATATTGTAGATCAGTTGTCACTTTCCCCCTTGGGAAATAGTGACACTCAGAACTCTTAATGCCATTGTTCTGACATCAGAAAGTTATATTACCATCAAACTGACATCAGATTGATGGTAGTATGAGTTTGGATACTTCTGAATGTGCTGTTAAAATATTTTCATCCACCTGAGTGTCTGATGCAGGCAATTTGTGGTATTATGCTGTAAAATCAAATCCCCTACCATGACCACCCAGCTGTGCACATTCCTCCCTCCCACATAATTATTTTGTTTACAAATAATTACCCTAATTAGCCTCTATGGCTGCATCTTCCAAATGAATCTGTTTAATAGCATCTTTTAGCAGCAGCATTCAAACCACAAGTGTCAACTTCATGGCTCAAAGATTGATATCAACAGATGCTTTATGTGGATTAGTATTAATTAAGTGACCGTGAGCCTAATGAGGGTGATTATTTGTTTTAAAACAATTATTTGGGAGGGGAAGAAAATGATCATAAGTAGCCAGGGCAGGAAATTTTATTTGTATAGTGCATAACTGAAAACTGCCTGCATCAGAGAATTAGGGGAAGAGTAAACAGATTAAATCAGGAGAGAAATCATTAAAAAAATTAAGTTCCCCTAATATAAATATATATATATATATACACACACACACACATACAGTGGCGTGAAAAAGTATTTGCCCCCTTCCTGATTTTCTTTATTATTGCATATTTGTCACACTGGATGTTTTCAGGTCTTTAGACAAAATATAATATTAGATAAAGGGAACCTGAGTGGACAAATAACACTTTTTTTTTTTACTTATTTCATTTATTTAATGAAAAAAGTTAACCAACACCAACTGGCACTGTGTGAAAAAAGTAATTGCCCCCTAGTTAAATCAACCCAATTAAAGGGGATAATTAGAGTCAGCTGATTGAACACAGCCAGGCTTGATTACAGCCAGCCCTGCTCAATATAAACCTCACTTATTCTGGCCCTTACCATCAGAGTCACATTGCCAGCACAAAGATTCAACAAGCACATTATGCCATGATCAAAGGAAGTTCCTGAAAAGATCAGAGAAACATTTTGTTGCCCTCTATCAGTCTGGAAAGGGTTACAAAGCTATTTCTAAGGCTCTGGGACTCCATCAAACCACAGTGAGAGCCATAATCTCCAAATGAAGAACACTTGGAACAGTAGTGACCCTTCCAAGTGGGCGGCCTGCCAAAATTACTCCAAGGGCAGTGTAAAATCATCCAAGAAGTCTCAAAGGATCCTAAAACAACATCCAAAGAACTGCAGGCTTCTCTTGCCTCAGCTAAGGTCAGTGTTCATGACTCCACAATCAGAAAGAGACTGGGCAAAAATGGGCTTCATGTGAGAGTAGCAAGGCGGAAACCACTGCTAACCAAGAAGAACATAAATGCTCGCTCTCATTTGCCAAGAAGCACCTGGATGATCCACAAGCCTTTGGGAAAATGTTCTGTGGACAGATGAGTCCAAAGTGGAACTTTTGGAACATGGATCCGATAATGTCTCGCGTAAAGCAAACACAGCATTCCACAGTAAGAACACCATACCAACAGTCAAACATGGTGGTGGTAGTGTGATGGTGTGGGGATGCTTGCTGCCTAAGGACCTGGATGACTTGCCATAATTAAAGGAACCATGAATTCTGCTCTGTACCAGAAAATTCTTAAGGAGAATGTCCAGTCATCCTTCCGTCAGCTGAAGCTGAAGCGTAGTTGGGTCATGCAGCAAGACAATGATCCAAAACACAAAAGCAAGTCCACATCAGAATGGTTAAAAAGAGTAAAATTAAAGTTTTAGAGTGGCCTAGTCAAAGTCCAGACTTAAACCCAATAGAGATGCTGTGGTAGGACCTGAAGCAGGCAGTTCATGCTCGAAAACCTACCAAATGTTACTGAATTAAAGCAGTTCTGCAGGAAGAGTGGGTTAAATTCCTCCACAGCGATGTGAAAGACTGATATTGAATTATAGGAAGTGTTTGGTTGCAGTCATTGCAGCTAAATGTAGCGTAACCAGTTATTAAGTGTAAAGGGCAAGTACTTTTTCACACAGTGCCAATTGGTGTTGATTAACTTTTTCATTAAATAAGTGAAATTAAAAAAAAAAAACAAGTGTTATTTGTTCACTCAGGTTCCCTTTATCTAATATTACATTTTGTCTAAAGACCTGAAAACATCCAGTGTGACAAATATGCAATAATAGAGAAGATCAGGAAGGGGGCAAATACTTTTTCACGCCACTGTATGCTAGTTGTGTATTGCCTGACGTTTGCCTTCATCTCAATATTCCGGTGACATCTTGAACCTCATGAGCTTTGCTCTCATAGTTGATGATGTCACTAGTATCCTTTGTTGGATTTACAACATCTAAGTGTTATTCTGTTTGTCCTTCAGCACTTCTGCAACAAAGAAATCAAGCAGCCTGGATCCGGGTCTCAAATTCAGTGTCCATAATAAGTTCTTTCTTCAAAAGCAGTTTTAAGGCTGGATGCATGCATGCATTTCCTTAGTGTTCCAACATGTTGTTATATGCATATAGACAAGAGGAACTCACAGGTAAAGTATACCACAGATGGATCAGAAACCGAGCCTCATATGAGGAAAGAGATATAGGAATAATGGTAAAGCATAACTTGAAAACAATGAATCAGTGTAAACTAGCATATGGGAAAGCAAACAGAAAACTGAGATATATCAGTCATGGATTCACATGTTGCAGTAAAAAGATGATCGTGGACTTCCAGTGTCATCATTATGGCAGCAGGGTAGAAGCTCAAGAGCTCAGAACTCCAACTAAAATCGATAGCCATCCTCTCACCTATTAGCCTCACAAACTTGAAATTGTGTTGCCCTTTACTTGGCCTGATGCCTGCAAAACTGCCATGGAACAAGGAATTGAAATTGGGGCAGCAAACTGGTAAACTAAAACAATTACCAATCGACACAGAGATGGAAGGCTTCTCGGCCTCTGTGAGACTACGCTCTCCCTCTGAGTCCTCGCTAGATTGGGATGGAGAAGATACTACAGTTCAAGCCTTGGTGAAAACTACCACACAGCCGACAATGGAAAAAGCACCCCATAAAATATTAAAATCTGAACAGAAGATAGAATCATTAATAGCAGACTTACAAATGGATGTCCATAACATTAATAAGAGGATAGATGGCACGGAGAAGAAAGTAGTGCAAGTAGCAGAACAGAAGGAATCTATAGACAGGATTCTGGTATATTTGCTTAATAGAGAATGTCTGGCCCATGAAAGACTAGAGGATTCCTAAAATAGGGCCAGACGCAACAATTTCAGGATTTATGGCATAAAAGAGGAAGAGGGATTTCCTATGACGATTGACTTCATCAAGCAAGTTCTGAAAACATCATTATCCCTACCTTCAGTTTTATCCCTGGCAATGGAGAGGGCGCACCACACACTTGGTCCTCGGGCCACCAGATTAAACTGCCAGACCATAATCTTGGATTGTGAGGATGTTGCATTATCAGGAAAAGGAATATATTTTGAAAGAAGCTTGGATACAGAGAGATCTAAGATATGCAGGGTCTCCAATTTTCTTCAAACATGATTTTTCATTGGAATTGCAGAACAGACTCAATCAAGCACAAGCGATCATTCAGGACTTAAAGGAGAAATGCCAGGTTAAAGCATAATTAAACTACCCAGCAAAATTGAAAGCATTTCTGGACTTGGGACCTAAAATTTTCCCTATGTTGGTGGATGTGGTTCCCTTTTTATAGGAGCAAAAAATAACAGTGCCAAATTTGGATGTGGAGCTCTTGGAGAAGAAGCTGGTTGCAGAAGCTTGGAGCCTAGTGAATAGAGGTCAGAAAAGGGGTGCCGCATGGACTTTCCTTAAGCATTTGGCACTGGATTTTTCTAAATTAATCAGAACTGTGAATGCTGCAGCTGTTGATAAGACTAGTGAGAAGACCGGGGAGACTGGCATACAATGAAACAGCATGGTTGGTGAACAGAGATCTCTGTTTCTTCATTGTCTGCTAACCGAGTCAAGAAAGGGCCTAGTGAAGGCTCGTAAAGGGAGTCTCAACATTGAGTAATGCTATTAGAAATGACTATAATATAAACAAGAGGAAGGGGGAAATTATTTTTTTGTCTTTGTTGATTATTAAAGTATTAGAGTGTAAAAGGTATAAAATGTTTCAATGTGCAGAGGTCCACCCTGAGATTTGGCTGAGGTGATTGAGGGGGGACTAAAGTAAGGTTTCCTGATCCAAATTTTGGGGAATGGGACAGGGCTGTATAATCAGACTGGTGTCATACAAGATAAAATAAACACATATATATATATATATATATATATATATTGAAACAGTGGCCCAGATATTCAAAGGGTTGCGCATACATGCGCAACAAGTTCTTGGTCGCAACTCAAAATCACGCCATTCTGCGATATTGAGAAGGGGCCAGTTGCCGCCAGCAAACACGCCGAGCCACAGCGCAATGGAAATGAAGGCAAGCAACCGAAGGGGCGGGTCCATGCATAAAGTGCGCACATGCGATATTTGAACACTTGCGCAATGCGCAAGAGTGGCTCAACCGAAGTTGCGCAGACCGATTTGAGCCAAAATAAAAGCGGCTCGAGGGAGCCGCTAAGAACTCGAGCAGGCCGAAACCGGGGAGAGAGAACAGAGAGAGAGAGAGACAGAGACAGAGACAGGAGCAGGAAGGACAGAGAGGGACAGTGGGTCCTGGAGGACAGAGAGGCCAGTGGGGTGCCCGGTGCAGTGGAAGCAGCAGTGGGGCAGTGGGGTAACACAGGAACAGCAGCTGGGGGCAGAAGCCAGGGAGATGGACAGTGTCAGCTTCCACATGGAAGCTGTAATGAGGGGGGTGAGACAGCATGCTGCAGGGGGACGTGGCCGTGGAGGGGCCCGTCGGCGGTATGCCCCCGACAGGCGGTATCGTGCCCGCATCAGCTACGAGCTGTACAGTGATGTTGAGATCGTGGCCCGGTACCGCCTGGACAGGGCAATACTGAGATGGCTCAGTGAGCTGTGCAGTGATGTGATGCAGGCACCCTCACGACTGAGTCACGCTCTGTCCGTGGAGACCAAGGTGACAGCCTGCATGTGCCTGCTCGCCACGGGCACCTTCCAGAGGCCGACAGGGGACACCACAGGCATCATGCAGGTCGGCCACGTCCAGCATCCTCACCCAATTCCTCAGCGCACTGCTGCCTCATGCTGCGGAGTACATCCATTTCCCCAGCACCGTGGCAGGCGTACAGCAAACATGCAGGAGTTCCACAGGGTAGCACAAATGCCTGGCGTGCTAGGTGCCATGGACTGCACCCATGTGGCCATCGCACGCCACCTGGCCGGACGGGCAAGCATGCTCGAACCGAAAGGGCTACTCGAGTGTCAACTGCCAGGTGGTGTGTGTGATGCCACTGGGCGCATCATCAATGTCTGTGCCACACACCTGGCGAGCACATGATGCCTTCATATGGCACCAATCTGCACTGTGCCATCGATTTGAGAGTGGGAACATCCACGGGTCATCTAGTGGGTGAGTACACATGTATGGAATGCAAACTCTGTGCAAGGGTGGGAATGATTACAGGTGCCATGGTAGTGGCACACAAGGATATGGGCAATATTTACCTGACCTAACACTGATCTCCACTATCTCCACACAGGTGACTGTGGATACCCACTCCGTCCCTGGCTGCTCACACCATACCGGCGCCCCACGACCCCAGCGCAGCACGGTTTCAATGAGGCACACGCTGCAACACGGAACATCATAGATCGGGTGTTCGGGATACTCAAGGCACGCTTCCGATGCCTGGACACCTCCGGCGGAGCCCTACAGTACAGCCCCCAAAAGGCCTGTGGGATATTCCTGGCCTGTTGCATCCTGCACAACATGGCCAAAGACCATGGGATAACCGTACAGGTCCAAGAGGGACAGCGATGGGGGCGCCAGTGGCGGATGATATGGGTGATGAGCACGCCCCTAGGGACGGAGGGACCCCGACTGACCCGGCGACCATTGCACCGGGACACCATTGCAGAAGAGCACTACGCACAACACAGGTAAGTCAAGGGACATGTGCAGGCAACACTGTCTATACGCAAACCACAGGCACACAGGGGAACACACCATGCATGAAGGTCAGGGAGTTGAAGGGTCTCGCATACCAACACATTAGCAGAGAGGGTGAGCACTCAAATAAACACACACACACACACACAGGCAGCATACAGGGGCAGCAGCACAGCAATGCGGAAATTACACGCTATCACACAGCACCACCAACCACCCTCACCACCTGGACTGTCCACGCGCAGTGTCAGGACCTGGGCAACCTTGCACCTTGGTGTACAGTGCAATGCAGGCATCATCATCCACACGCACCTGTGGACAGCAGTTGGGAGAGTGTGCAGGTGGTCCGTGTGTCAGTTTGGTGAGCAGAGCACCCAGCAGTGCACTGCCCACCATGACACACATTGCACACAGGGCAGCACCAGACAGGGCCTGCATTGGGAGACAGCTCAGTCAGGAGCACTGTCCCACGGCCACCGCGGATGCGTGGCGGCCCCGCTGTGCCCTAGCAGCACTGGCAGGCTGCGCGAGCCCTGTCGGGTGGCACTACTGCACCACCAGGGGTCCCAGTGCATGACGCGACCTTGCCGCTGAGGGGTCTGCATCCCAAAGAAACTTGCACCAGGGTGCGGGATGCCCACAGCAGAACCGGCGTCGACAGGCCTGGTGTCGCCTGACGCCGGAACGGGGAGTGGAGTGCGCACTGTGTGGGGTGCGTGGTACAGGTCACCAGACAGTGTGGTCAATGCAGTCGCCACAGAGACCACTGCCTGGGTCAGCCTGTCGATGGCAGCGGTCACATCCGTCCGCATATGGACCATCTCGCCCAGTCCGAGCACACTCCCCTGCTATGCGCTCCCGGACACAGTCAGTGCCTCCACGGACCTTGCAACCCGCCCCTGCAGCTGTACCGACTCCTGCAGCAGGCAGGTGTGCACGTCAAAGGTACTGTGCCCCAATGGCATCGTGACCCCCAGGGTGTGGATGGTCCTGGTGCACAGCACCCGCGAGGGTGGCCGCTGTTCACGGACCAGGTATGGGCTGATCCAAGGGCGGTGGACAAGTGCCACTGCCTGACGCTGTCCCACGAGCCTGGTGTGCATGCTGCTGCTTCCTCCAACTGCTGAGCCCCGGTCCACCTGTTCCACCCTGTGCTGTCAACAGTGCCAGACACCTGCTCAGCCACGGTGCTGCCCCACCGGTGCTGACAGGCCCAGCCTGTGACTGTGCCAGCATGCTGGTACACAGGTGTGGAGCTGGGCGGCTGAGGCACGTGCTGGCCTGCTGTGTGTCCCTCGTGGGACACACACCTCTCACTAGCCATTGCAGGCCTGCCATCATCAATAGTGCCAGTGCGTGCCACTGCCATAGGCACAGCATGCTGGTACACCTGCATACCAGACTGCTGTGACACAGGCTGTGCACCCCTGCACCCGTATCACTGCCGGCGGAGTTGTCAGCCCAGCCGGCCTGCTGCTGCAGTGCGTGCAGGCTGCTGGCGGAGGTGGAAGGTCCTCCTCCTGGTCCAGCAGGTCTGCCTCACTGTCAGCACCCCCCACCACCGTCTCCTGCAGGCGAACAGGATCTGAAACAGAAAGAAAGTACAGCAACCCAGTGCATGTGAACAACAACCTCCCACCACAACATCACCATGACATACCGTGCAGTGATGGGCTTCCACCTGTCTGGAATCCTCCGCCAGGAACACCCGCAATGGCACTCGGCTGCATGGCGCGACCAGTGTCTCCTCGGTCGGGGTCAGGCTGCAACACCACTGGTGGTCCCCACCAGTGGCAGCATCGCCACCCTGAAGGCTGCCACCTTCTCCTTCAGCCTCCTGCGGTCAGTCCCCATCTTCTTGGCCTCCTGCACGGCGCTGGTGGCTTCCGTGCAGGTTGGCCAGAGCTACCCCTCCCATGCAGCTGCGCGCTGCGAGGGGTGCCCCTCCGCCCACTCAAAGTGGCTCATCCTCCGGGTAGGCCTGGAAGGGCCTCAGTCTCTGCTGTGGTGAAGTTCGGCCTCCTCCTACGCCCGCCGTCCACACCCTCGGCCTGGTTCTCGTCAGTCATGCTGATCTGTATGGGTGGAAGTGGACACCTGTCACACTGCAGTCCACAGCATTTCCCCATGAGCATAGCTGCAGGCCGGGGGGGGCAGAAGCCCCCCCCTTTCCTCGCTGCCTGGGAGATACTGATGGAAAGGGTGCCCTCTGCCCCCTTCTAAGTCCCCTCATCATGCTCCAGCCCCTCATCCCGTGACACCCTCCAGCACCCCCCTGCCCATGTGCATTGTCCTGAGCATCACACAGCATGTAACTCACCTCTCAGCTGCAACAACCAAATCTGGCGCCACAACCCAGTGTCGTATTTTATAGCCCAACATACAAATGAGGTGTGGCGCAACTTTAATGACATGCTAATCGCTCCACTGCGCCTTTGAATGGCTGATCGCCTGCTTTGCATATGTCAGCTGAATATCGCGTAAATGCGCTTAAGCGCAATAGGGAAGATCGGCTGAGCCGATGGCGCATGTTTGTGGTTGTGTGCTACACTGCATTGCGCATGCCCAGACGGGTTACGCGATCGCCGATCGGCTGCAGAACTGCTGAGCGCCGATAGGCTATTCTGGACATGGCCACCATTGTGCCAGTGGCGCTGCAGCACTGGGCACTATATGGTGCTGTGGCACCTCTGCGCGATAGTCCCCTGTGGCACTGGTGCTGTTGCCGTGAGTCGCCCAGGATACCTATAGCATCCTATGGTGCTGTGCGTGCATGCGTCATTGCCGTGACCTTGGGTATGCCCTCTGACCCCTGGCGCTGAGTGCATGCCATGTGTATCCCTATTCGCTGTCGCTACAGGCGCCATGTAAAATAGCGCGCTGTCACGAACAATACGATAGGTTGCCTGTGCTGGTCTATTGCGCATAACAACTCCACTGGGGTCACAGCGCAGCGACGCCATATTGCCTGCTGTAAAGTTGGTGCCATGGCTAGGAGGAGGCGGTGCCGTGGAGCCAAGTTGAGGTGGCCAACCTGGTGGCCCTAGTGGAGCCCACTATGACCAACTGTATGGTGAGGCCCCCTCACCGGACCGAGACCCATGTGTGGCAGCAGTGGCCACTGACCTGGTGGGGTCACTGGCGGGGCGGTCTGCGGGCAGTGCCAGCACGGTTCAGTGATCTCCGTCGGAGGACCCGGAGCTGTTAGCGTGGCTGCGTTCCGTGCCAGGCGGGGCCTGGTGCCTCAAGCCCGTGAGTGTACCATCTATTCACCTATATTCTCTGTAGGGTGTGTGTGTGCCTGGGTGGCTGTGCACTGTGTGTCAGTGTATGCAGCTGTGCGATGGATGGTTATGGCTGTGTGGGCAGGCAGTCTTACTGGGGCAGGGCACTCTGCTTTTGAGTCACACTGATGTTTGTCTCACCATATGTCTCCCACAGGCCGGATGGTGATGGCGCGGACCGCTGATGTGGGCCATGCCAGGGCCCCAGTCCCACAGGCCGTCGGCCTGCAGCGGCAGCAGCAGCATCAACAGCAGCAGCAGCAGCGGCAGACGAGCTGCTGGAGGATGTGAGTATCATTACGTCATGGATGCTATTGCATGCTGGGGGCAGGACCACCAACCATGATGGACACAACCAGATGGGTGGTAGTAGTTCCACTATCGTAACACTGGTAGGTCCCCACACTGGAGTACAGTGTACAGTTCGGAACACATAGCTGTGTATGGACAGGGACTGGGTGGAGAGTGTTCACAGGAGGCGACATGGATGGTGCATGGATTGCATCACATGTCCTATGCAGACAGGTTGATGAACTGAACATGTACTCCCTGGAGGGAGGAGGGTGTGGGGATATGATGGGGTCATAGGAGTATTGTACAGGGGAACAGTGTGCAGGAACCAATATTTGTCAGCGTAGAGGATGTTCCAGGTGTAGAGGGCATGGGATGCAGTTGGAGGGGCTCGTTTAAAGGAAACATGCGAATGTGTTTCCTCACATTATGGGTGGTGAGGTGGAACACCCTGCCAGAGGATGTGGTGGGGGCTGACTTGGTCTCGGGAGATCTGTATGTGTGGGCTCGCCATGAGGGACTTCTGGAGGTCAGGGGTGAGGGGAATGGACTTATAGGACATGAGTGATCGTACAAGGCCAAATGGCCAGACTAGGTGTCCCATAGGCCCCTATCTGCCGACACTGTCTATGTATCCATGTATGTAGGTGTGACACAGGTGACCTGCATCACAGTGCAGCATCCACGACACGTCTGTGTATGCATCACAGGTGGTCAGGCATGCACTGGGCACATAGCTGTGACTGGCATGGCACCACGTTGCAACATCACATGACAGCCTAGTTTGTACTGTGATTGGCGTGGGCAGTGTGTGTGGCGGTGGTGCGCATGGCTGGTGCCGCCTGTTTGTGATGGCCATGTGCATGTTCACTGTGGGTGGGTGCATGCCATCACATGTCTGCACATTAGGTTAGCTGGGTTGCAGGTTGGGTGGTGTTCAGGGTTGTGGTCAGTCTCAGCCATTGACTGTGTTCCCATTTCCTGGCCTCAGTGTGCTTCGGCGCATGGCGCGATGTCCGGCGCCCTGACACAGCTGGCCGGCGACAACAGAGAGCTCCTGCAAGCCCTACAGCAACAGGGGAACGGCACAGACACAGGAGGGAAGACGGCAGGGGAGGAGCAGGAGCCTGCTGGGCAGTAGCCCACCTTTTGTTGCCCTTCCCCATCCTTTCACCTGACTTCCCTCTCAAAGTTGTTTTCCCTCCCCTTGCACACCTGCCTTTTACCCGTCCCCCAACTTGTACATAGTTTTAGCTGTTTTGTTACCTCTTTTGTTTGAATATAAAATTCTATTTTGGTACAACTGCTGTGTTGGTGTCTGCTTTGCAACTGGCTCTGGGTGCTCCGTTGCAGGGTGTACATGCCATCTGGGCTACTATGGTCCTGGATATGTGTGTGTGTGTGTGTGTGTGTCCATGGGGAGGTATCACCAGCATTGCATTGCCTTTCTGTTGCTCTAGCCATCTGCTGCCACCACTGCTGGGTGCACAGGGTGAGTCTGGGTGGTCTGCTTCTCTGCAGCATGGGGTTGGACGTGTGGCAGCGGGTGGCATGGTGTTTCCTGCAGTGCCTGTCACTGCACATGAGCGGTGTCTTGGAGGCACGGTGCACGCTGTGCTGTGCGTACAGGGGGACTGATGTGCACTGTGGTTGTCAACCCCTGGTGTGGCACTCTCTGCCTGCCAGTGGTTGTGCTGGGGCGTCATGGCTCTGCTATGCTTTAGTTGGTTTGTCCCCATGGGCACGTGGATCAGCCGTCCCACCCCCAGTGATGCTGTGCTTGGGGTGTGCCAGTGTGGTGTGGGTTCTGCAGTGAGTTCCTGTGCCCATGTGTGGCATGGCTGGCGGTGGGCCCCAGCCTGCCTCCCTGGATGTGCAGTTCCATTGCTCTGGGGGGGGCTGTGCTTGCGCTATGGCAGCTCTGCACTGCTCAGCTGAGCTTCCATGGTTGCGCCATGGCGCAGCATTTTAGCTCAACTTCTCCTTCCTGGTTGCAGCGATGGCGCGGTATGCGATATTCAGACGTTGGTTAAGCCATGCACTTGCTCTGCTCCATATTTGAATATCGCACCTGTTGCGCATTTGCGCAACTGGTTTGTGCTTGCTCCTGCTGTTGCGCCAGTTTTGAGCGCAGTTTGAATATCTGGGCCCTTATCTTTATGCATGCAGGGGGAGGTTACTACAGACCTTTAACTGTGAGGGAACCTTTGCCTCACAGTATGAAATTATGCACACAAAAAAAAACGAATAAAAGTTTAACAATAGTGGGTAGCAGAGGATACAGCATGCATGAGGAAGGACATCATCAGTCTCTTTAGGAAATAATTTGGGGTTGGAAGGTGAAGTAAGTTACGGAGTTGAAGCTTTAGCCTTACTGATTGATTCCACCATGGTTCAGTTGGGAACTGTACTGGTGACTATAATATGTGTATTTTCCTCTCTGGAGCACACTTTCCCACTTGATATTTAAAGGGGATCTGAGCAAAAGCAGCAAATGCTTGCATGCTTATGACACTGCAGCCATTCTAGATCATGCAGTAAAAGAAGAAATACCCACCTAGGAAGTATTCATAGAAAGGAAAATATGAAGGGAAGGACCAACTCAGAAAAGAAGCTGGCCAGTTTGAGTTCGGATGTATGGTTTTATTTAAAAGTTAGTTTTCAAATGTTTAGAATAGTGTATTTTTTTTGATATTGTAGTGTCTGCTGATACATTTCTCAGATTTGGGAAATTAAAGGATGTAGATAGATCTGATTCAGAGCATAGATATCAGAGTGCACAATTCATCTGGAACAATGGCTAAATTTCAGATTCTTTCATACAATATCAAAGGTCTGCTATCCCTGGTAAAAAGAACAAAGATATTATTGGAATTAAAGCGTTTAGCTTGTGATGTGGCATATATCCAAGAAAACCACTAGGAGGCAGTGTGGCCCACCCAGTACCTAAAAACTAAATAAAGATGTTGGGAGGGATCATGCTCCAATAAACCTCTAGCAGAACTATACTGCACACAGTTGGAGAAACTGGACCCACTCACCAAATTTCAAATTGAAAAAATATATTTATTTCAATAATTCAGATATATAGATCTTTGATCAACATTTTGTAGAGTACTTATTACTTCATCAGGATCTATAAATACACATTAAATAATTTTTTTAATTAAAAGCTACTCATAATTATATTCAGAATAATTCACTTCATTACTCAGAACATACCACCCAGTATCTTAATAAGTTGTACTCTGCCATTGTTTATGCTGACAAGTTAAGGTAGAAAAAACTTTTCATCTCCATTTGGAATAACTTGTTTTGTTCTCATTCTATGCAAAACACACTGTGTTTAACTTTATCTGTTTTCACTTGCCTCGATAGAAGTCACTCACTTATAGAAAACTGAATGGTGTGGGGGCGAAGAGGGAACAGTGAAAAAGTCCATGTTAACTATTTACAATGCCCACCTTAGATAGGCTAAAAGTCTTCCATTTTTATGTCAAGTGCTGTCTTTCTTCTACAAATACACCTTTCTCATCTAAATTCACACAGAGAGATATAATGTTTAAATATCTAATTCACTCATTTCCATTTCATCACTTTTATATTTATCTTTATACTTGTTTTTATTTAAAACATATATTTTTGTTTTTTTTATCTCTTTAAAAATCCAAAAGGGACTGAGGTTGAGGGGTTATTCAAGTATCTCTGGCTTTAAACTTCAATTTCTAAAAATAATAGACACAATGAGGTACATGTTCAAACATTAACTGTTACTTAGTGGTAAAAATACAACCTTCATTTTTATGTGTTTTTATATCTCTTTTTACCTTTTGTCTTTGTTCTTTTCAGTTTACACTTTTTTCATTGACGTAGTTTACTTCTTCCTTTATTTTAACCTGTTCTGGCTAAAAAAATGCATATTTTTTAACTTCTTTCTATGCTGAACTGTTAGAATGCTCTCTGTTCTTCTTGTGAAACCTCTAATCCCCTTTTAACAACCATGAAACACTGTCTGTTAAATTAGAAGTAACATCATTTTTTTTCCATTTACTTATTTTGTTCTTTCACCCCATTTCACTTTCTGCCCCCAAGCATTAAATATTCTTTTTATCTTTGTAATTATTACCTATTATACTTTTTTGCTAGTATCCATATGCCTAATTTCCTTTAGTTCTTACCTTGCTGGTGAATTTTTGTTCCTTCTTAAATGTTTCTGCCCCTACCATTGTGCTCCTGTGTTGCTCACTTTATATTCTCTTGTAACAGTTCATTCAAAACACCTGGCAGTCCTTAAGCCATGTTTGAGCATGCTCACTAGCTCTGTTTTGGTGCTATTTTTTTACATGGAGTGCTACATTTCTATATACCTGTATGTTACTTAAGGCATGCACAATGCACATTTCTGATTGTCCTGTAAGAAAAGTTGTATAAAACTTTTGTTTTTCTAACCTGATATGTATTTAAACTTTCTTAACTTTAATACAGTTGCAAGGATAAATACTCTATATTTGTTTTCTTCTTACCATTTCTGTAAGAAATTGTTAAATCATGATGATCTGTGCATTACAGGTGTATACAGGGCTGAATTGGAACCAAAGGACTACATAAACCATGTACCCCCATGAAGGTTGTACCTTGTTCTTTTTTTACCATGAAGAAACAGTGAATGTTTGAACATGTGCCTCATTATGTCTAATACTTTAAGAAATTTAAGTTTAAAGCCAGAGAAACATTGATCAAAGATCTATATATCTGAATTAATGAAATATATGTTTTCAATTTTAAATTTGGTGAATGGGTCCAGTTTCTCCAATTGTGTAGCAATATATCCAAGAAACTCACTTATCAGCAGTGGAACATCTAAAACTCAGAAGAATGTGAGTGGGACAGGTCTATGCCTCATCTAGACAAGGGGGAAAGCTGGGGTGGCAATTTTGGTTCAGTGTGGGTGTTCCCTTTTAATTTCTGAGACAGATTTGAACATGGAAGGGAGATATGTGAGCGTATCAGGCACAATACATGGAATACCATTACTTTTAATAAATATTTATGCTCCTAATGAACAGGCAAGCACATTTTTTAAAGGGATTTTTATGAAATTAGCAGACCTACCTCCATGTCAGATATTAATGGGAGGGGACCACAATTGTGTAGTACAACCAGAATGGGACAGGTCTTTCCAGTGCTCACTCCCTAAACAGAAGGGCCACCAAAATGTTTAGAAACCTAATGATGGAAACTGACATGGTAGATGTGTGGCATGCCCATCATCCAAAAGAAAAAAATTATACCTTTTTTCCTTTGGCGCAGAGATCTTATTCATGAATAGATTTATTTCTAATGCAGAAATCCTTTTTATGTTGTGTGGGACAGTCTGAAATTCACATGACAACCCATTCAGGCCATGCCCCCTTGTCAGTGGGCCTTTCAATCACACAAGGCTTTAGAAACATTTTGTGGAAATTGAATGTCTCTTTTTAGATAAGCAATTGATAGCTATGATTGTGGAGCAGATAAAAAATATTTACTATTCAGAGATAAATCAAGAGTGCTCCTCTTTGATGAGATGGGATACAATTAAAACAGTAGAGAGAGGAATTAATCAGTATAGCAGTTGGTAAAAAGAAACTTGCCCAGCAAACCCATACCAGGCTCTTGGAACAAGTAAGAGAAAGGGAGGAGGGAAATAAGAAAACTCCGGGTGATGTTAATTTACAGGAAGACTTAGAGAGGGCATGAGAGGACCTTAAGGAATTTAAAACTAAAAAAGCAGAAGGTTTGCTACACTTCATTAATCATAAGTATGGAGAAGTGGGAAGTAAAGCAACCCAGTTATTAGCATTAAAACTGAAATAACAAGAGGCAGAAAGAAGGCTACAGTACATTAGTATGGAGGGAAATCGAGAGTGCAAGTGGGAAACCCTGGGAGAAATAGCTAAATGTTTTTGGGAATATTATCAAAGATTATATCAGAAAGATAAAGACCCAGAAAAAAATCAGAAAGGACACCAAAGAATTTTTAGCCTCCATAGAGTTAGCTAAACTGAGTCAAGAAGAAAGGGAAGTATTAGGGGCAGAGATAACTCAAGTTGAGATTATCCATGCGATCAAAGGATTCAAGCATGGGAAGTCTCCAGGCTCTGATGGCTACAGTATTGAATTCTATGATAAAATTTAAAACAGTACTGGTACCCATTTTGGCAGAGGTATTTAATGCCTGCTTAAAACATCAAAAGTTACCTCTGACCTGGTATGATGCAATCATTACAGTGCTGCCTAAAGAAGGGATGCCCCAGGATAACTGTGCATCATACCATCCTATTTCACTTCTTAACCAAGATTTGAAAATATTGACTAAAATTCTAGCAAACAGATTGCAGCAAGTTATAACTAATTTGATTCACACAGACCAAACAGATGTTATACCTGGGAGGCACTTGGCTGACAATATACGGAGACTACTAAATGTCCTGTCCTGTCAGACACCACCTCATGATTTACAACTGGCAATATTTTTGGATCCTGAAAAGGCATTTGATCACCTTAACTGGCCAAACTTATATGAAGTTCTAGAGGGGATCGGGGTAGGGAAGGGATTTTTGAAATGGATCTATCTATTATATGAGAAACCCAAAGCACCTGTTAAAGTAAATGGAACCATCTCTGCAAGGTTGGAAATTCAGAGGGGGACAAGACAAGGTTGCCCCCTGTCACCTTTATTATTTGTAATTAGCATTGAACCGTTGGCACAGGCCTTGAGGCAGGCTTCAGAGATTGGTGGTATCAGAATTAATGGTCTGATGAATAAGGTTTTGTTATATGCAGATGATGCTTTAATATATATATATATCTGATCCTGAGAAATTTATACTTCCCTTTATTGCACTCACTGAGAAATTTGGAAGTATTTCTGGATACAAAATTAACCCTGAGAAAACAGAGCTGTTGATTGTTTCAGGCTAGATGTCAGGGGGACTTAGAAATAAGATATAATTCAAGTTGAACAAAGGAAGTATTAGATATCCGGAAATCCAGATCCCATGGAAAATGAATGATATCTACAAGGTTAATTGCACAAGTCTCAAGAAGCAAGTATATAAAGACCTAGAAAGATGGCAAGTATTGCCCTTGTCCCTTTATCAGTGGCTAGAAATCATTAAAATGAATGTTCAACTACATTTTCTATTCCTTTATTCCACTCTGCCCATTCTGATACTTCATAGTGATTGGCAGGATTTAAATAAAAAATTGGTGAATTTCATTTGGGCAGGGTGTCGCCCAAGAATTAAGAGATTAATAATAATAATAATAAATGTATTTGATATATCGCCTTTCACATATCAAGGCACTGTACAATCGAATAAAACCAAACACAATAAATAAAGATAAAATCAAGAAAATGCAGAGTAGGCTTTTCCCCACAAAAAGGTCTTCAGTGCCCACTTGAAACAGTCCACTGTCCTGCACTTCCGAAGCTGACGGGGAAGAGTTCCAGAGGGTAGGTGCTATAAACCCAAAGGCACGTGCACCAGATGACTTTAAACTTACCCTCGGAATCTCCAGCAACCCCTCGTCAGCCAAGCGGAGCTGTCACAGAGGGGTGTAGGGAACCAGGAGCTCTTTCAAGTAATCAGGACCCTGTCCGTGTAGAGCTTTGTAAGTCAATAGGCTTGTGGCCCCAAAGGCTGAGGGGGGTGGGGGCTTCCACACTTTGAAACATATTATAAAGTGGCACAAGTGTTGCCAGTCCTTAAAATATTGCTAAGTGAGGAATTGGGAGGATGGACAGATATGGAGGAAGGAGCCCATTCTCAGATCCTTTTAAAGTACTTACCATGGATGGTGACCCCTTCCAACATCTCTGACATTTCTAATAGATGGACAAAGCATACAATGAAAGTGTGGCTTCAGATTCGCCACAAATGGGAAATGCCAACACCGATATGTGTTCCCCTGCAGTATATCTCAATTGTTCTAAAAATAATGAATTTATTTCTTTTAACACCTGGGTGCAAAAAGGTATACAATCTCTAACACAGTTGATAGATGGTAATGGAGATATTAAAATCCTTTGAAATACTAAAACAGAAATTTCAACTGTCAAATTCAGATCTATACAAGTATTTCCAGTGTAGACACATGATTGGTACTGATATTACCATTTCAGAGGTAGTCCAACCCTTAACAGAAGTAATCTTCCTACAAAACTGAGTAGCATCTAAAGATATGACAAAGGTGGTGTCCCACATTTATTCACTACTGAGGAAAGAAGAGGGACAAATACATAGGGATGTGATACAAAACAGGTGGTAGTACATGATGGGACACTCGTTACTTCAAACTGGGTGGGATGCCATTTGGGGGAGAATACATGCAACCATATATTCTCAAGCATGGAGAGAATTCAGATGGAAGATTAATATAAGATATTTTATAGTACCTACTATCTCTAGGCATTTGGGCACATATTCCTCTGATGCTTGCTGGAGGGGATGTGAGATGTGGGGCACTCATACACATATTTTGGGGGGATGCCCAATAGTTCAGGAATTTTGGACTCAAGTTCAGGAGGTCCTGATATACATTTTTAAGCTAAATCTGACCCCATAGTTTGTGCATTTAGTATTGGGCCTGCCTCCAGTGGACATTAGGGGTAAGAATAAAATATATTTATTCTTTATTTTTATAAACAGCCACAAACAAAACAATAACCTAAAATTGGTTAATAACAAACCAACACTGGGCCAGTGGCAGCATAACCAGAATCAAATTAAACAAACAGAGGCAATATCTGCCAAACTAAAACTAAAACCTGATAGGTTTAATATGAGGTGGCTTCCATATTTTACTTATGCAGAAGAGATAAGAGCATGTCCTATTTTAGATCAATACCTGAAGTAATTAATTACCCAGTTTTACAGGTAATTAATATGGAGAGAGAATAAAGAAGGACACCACATAGCTAAATATGCTCTTAGAGTATGGAATGAGAGGGAGGAACAAGCAAGTAAAGATAAATATAATCCATCTATACAGAACCATAAGTTTTAAAGACCTTTGGTTATATAAAAATATGTTAGAAGAAAGATATAATCAGCAGACACCTTTTTTTTAAAATGTTTATTCTTTTTTCTTGAACATGCTTGAAAGTTAAAGTGTTTATTGTAGAGATAATAAGTCATAGAGAATGTAAAGTACAGAAGTATACAAGTCTTGGTTTTGAGCACAAAGAGGGATAATTTATTATTATTTTTGGAAGAAATAGAGGCAAATAACAATGGACAATACTGGAAACCTGGCTGGGAAAAATGTTCTCTGGAATGAGAAGACTCTGTATAGGACTGAACCTGTAATAAGAAAGGAAAGAAAAGACATGGGTTATATAGAATGTTAATGGGTATTTGACAGAAATAGAATATTGCATTGTTTAATATTTATTGTGGAATGCATGTCCCTGTTGTGTGAAAGTGAATATTTAATATCTGTACTGATACGATGTGTTACAAATTGGAGAAATTAAATAAAGAATAATGGATAGGTAAGTGTGTGTTATGAATTTTTTTCACACACACAAGGTGTGTGATGACCCATAAACCTCGAAATGGAAGCTCGAGAGATTTATGTGTCATCACACACCGAGGATGTGGGAAAAAAATCCATAACATCAAACTTACCTATCCTTTATTTTTTATAATTGCTGGTGTGGAGGTTTAGATTGTATTTCTAGCAGCCTGAAAGAAAAATATGTTTTTTAGCTAGAGTGCAGTTTAATATTTGAAGAAATTGAACTGTACATGAATAAAACACAGTCAAAAATACTGCAGCTGAAATACTTTTTGTGAAACAATGGAATGCAAACGTTTCATTGGGGAATGTCATATCAATTGGATTTCTGGTCATTATGAAGTGTCATATCAACAAGATTTCAGGTTATTATTACCTTTGGAGCATAATAACCTGAAATCTGGTTGATATGCATTTTTTAACAAGACAGTAATTCAGTTGATATTTATGGTCACCAGCAATTATATAAAATTACAAGTTTAAAAAAAAAAGATGATCATGCCAATGTAGGGGTTATTGGTCACACCATATCGGGAATACTGTGCACAATTCTGGAACCATAACCTAAAAACAAGATAAGGATAAATTAGAAGGAATACAGAGGAGGAAAACAGAAATTATTCAAGGTCAGCAGGGGAGGACCTACCAGGAGAGGCTGTGGAACCTTAATATGTATTCATTACAACAAAGGAGGAAGAGCAGAGATGTGAAATAGACTTATAAATACTTAAGGGATAAAACAGGGTAGACACCATTGTGCTATTCAGACTAAAAGGGCATACCAAATCCTGAGGACACAACCACAGACTGACAGGAAGAAAGTTTTGAAAGGAAATGGGAAAGTAATTATTTATGTAGACTGTGGTGGACTAGTGGAACAGACTGTCAAGAGAGGTAGTAAATGCTGGCACTATCTCAGAATTTCAGATCAAATGAGATAGACACAAAGGGTTAGTTAAAGACCAACAGGAATTCAAGAGTAATGAAAATGCAGAGACAGTGGTGGAATTGGATCAGTAACACTATGCAGGAATACAGTGCAGACTAGATGGATGTAAATCCTCATCTTTCTATTTATTGTTAGGCACCCAGAGCCTCCAGGATTGGGTGGCATACAAGAAAAATTGCTTTGCATTGCCTCATCTGATGTATCTATCTACAGTATGATGTGCTTTACTGGCTAACATCTGTGGACCAGGAATTTATCCCAAAGTAGAAAATAAACAGTGTCCAGGACTACCTGATCAGAAACCTTAGGAACTGCAAATTAAATTATTTTTATGGGTGCATTCTTACATTTTGGTTATATATTCTCTTCTTATGACAGATGGTGGCTTTGTTGTGTGTAAATCTCATACAGGTGCTGAATATTCCAATAGAGGCAAGTCTTCAAACCTGCTCAGTAAATGTATGCCTTTGAGACTATCTGGCCATCAGCAATTTCATTCATTTTCAGGTAAAGAGTCCTTTATATGCAGAAATTTTAGTTTTGCATTAATGCTGGCATTTGCAAACTCCTGTCTGGAGCAATGTAACAGTTCCTCTGAACTGTACGATACATAGAAACATAGAATTTGATGGCAGATAAGGACTGCTTGGCCCACCTAGCCTGCCCATTCCCCAACCTAATGGATAAGCTGCAGATCCTAGTTAACCAACAGCCTACTTCTTCCTACCCCAACCCCCTAGAATTGCCTTATGACTGCCCCATGCATGCTTGAATTCCACCACTGTTTTTAACTTCACAACCTCCTCCAGAAGGCCGTTCCATGCAACCACAACCCTCTCTGTGAAGAAATACTTCTTCACAGTACCTCTGAGCCATCCCCCCTCTATCTTCAAATTGTGCCCCCTTGTTCTTGCACATCTCTTTTTCTGAAAGATGCTACTCTCTTGGACTTTGTTGATTCCCTTGAGGTATTTGAAAGTTTCTATCATGTCCCCCCCCCCTTCCATGAGGCTATACATTTTAAGCTCCTTTGGTCTTTCTTCATGTGTCATCTGGTGCAGACCCTGAACCATTTTGGTTGCCCTCCTCTTGACAGCCTCCTCCCTGTCTATGTCTTTGTGGAGATGGGGTCTCCAGAACTGTACACAGTACCCAGATGTGGTCTTACCAACTGTCTGTACAGAGGGCCAACAACTTCCTGTTTTCTACTGGTGATGCCTCTCCCTGTGCATACCAGTATCCCCCCAGCCCTTCTTACTGCCTTCTCACACTGCTGGTCCACCTTTAGGTCATCTGATATGACTAACCTCGGGTCCCTTTCCATTTTTGTTGTTGTCAGTATCTCACCCCCCATTGTGCACTCTTGCCCTGGGTCTTTGTTTCCCAGGTGCATTACTTTGCACTTCTTTGCATTGAATCTAAGCTGCCATAATTTGACCATTCCTTCAACCTTGCCAAGTCCCTTTTCATCCTTTCCGCCCCACCTTGCATAGCAACCCTGTTGCAGATCTTTGTGTCATCTGCAAAGAGACATACGTCTCCCTTCCAGTCCCTCTGCAGTGTCACTTATAAAGACATTAAAAAGGACTGGCCCCAGTACTGAACCCTGCAGTACCTCACTAGTAACCCTCCTTTCTTCACTGTGGACTCCATTTCCTATTACCCACTGTGTCCTATTGTCCAGCCACTGTTTTACCCAGGCTACCACCCTGGAACCCACTTCCAGGCTGGCTAATTTGTTTATTAATCTTTTGTGTGGGACTGTGTCAAATGCCTTGCTAAAGTCTAGGTAGGCCATGTCCATAGCCCCTCCCTGGTCTACTACTTTGATCACCCAGTCAAAGAAATCAAATAGATTTGTCCAACATGACCTTCCTGCTGTGAATCCATGCTGCCTTGGGTCCTCTGCCCCTCTGGCTTCTAGGTACTCAACAATTCTTTCCTTCAGAAGTGATTCCTTCATTTTCCCTACCACTGAGGTCAAACTGACAGGTCTGTAGTTTTCTGCCTCTGTCTTGCTCCCACTTTTGTGGAGGAGAATCACATCTACCCTTCTCCAGTCCTCAGGTACCACACCATCCTCCCATGATTTATTATAAAGGGTAGTCAGTGGTGTTACTAGTTCTTCCCTTAGTTCTTTTAGAATTCTGGTGTGAATCCCATCAGGCCCCATTGCTTTATCCATCTTCAGTTTTAAGAGTTCTTTCAGAACCCTTTCTTCTGTGAAAGGACTAATATCAACCCCCATTTCCAGAGTACTTCTATTGACTGGATTAGGTATCTCCCCCTGCTTTTCCATTGTGAATACTGAGCAGAAGTATTTGTTCAGTATCCCTGCTTTTTCACTGTCACTCTCTGCCCAACCACCTTTTTCTTTATTCAGCCTCAGTATCCCTGCCTTAGCCTTTCTTTGCTCCCTAATGTACCTATAAAAGGTTTTATCCCCCTTCTTAACTGAAGTGGCTATCTTTTCCTTGGTTTGGGTCTTTGCTATTCTGATTGCCTTTCCCACTTCCTTCTGCTTTAACTGGTACAGTTCTCTGTCTTGCTCCTTATGTGTTTCCTTATACTTACTGAATGCTATATTTTTCTCCCTTACCTTCCCCGCCACTTCTTTTGAGAACCATAGTGTTTTTTTTCTTTCATTTTGATTTGGTTTAGAAGATGCATTGTTCAGTAATACACTTGGCTAAAAATAACTACAACTATGATTATGTACTTGATGGAGTTGCTTCAAAAAAACAACAGAAGAAAGATATCTAGGGATCATAGCAACCATGGCCAGATTAATGGATGTGGGGGCCCTACTCCAAGTCATATTTTGTGGCCCGGGGGGGCCCCTAAATGCCAACATTCCACTCTTCTGCAGTAACGACCAGGGTACTCAAGCAGGTTGTGGTTTATAATGCTATGTGTTATGCCACATGACTTAACAGGTAACATGCCCTTGATTATAAACAACACACTTCAGAATGACCAATCACTGCACAAAGAAACATTTTATCAGTACAATATTAACATTTTTTAAATTTTCACTTTTTAGTTACCTTTAACTCGTCTTGTTTTTTCCTTGCCACTACTGTACCTTGTAAATATTTTTGTTATTATTAATTATGGATCCTCTTTTCTTCCTCTTTTTTTCCCTCCCCTGAGACACACCTGGACATTAGACTTCAATTAGTGTGCCCTGCCTGCTCAGATATCAAATTCAAATTCCACATAAATAAATTAATAAAAATGGGGATTGTAGCTGCTACAATCTCACTGCACATGCCTCCTTGAATACCTATTCTCTCTGCCAAAATCAAAAAACTAAAGCATGTATTGAAGCAGTTAGTGGGGCTCACAGCTCCCTACCATTATTTCCTCGCTCAAGACTCCTTCGAGCTCCAAACCTGAGACATGCTCAAGCTCCTTGCCTCTGCAATGCATCTGCCACAATCACCCTCTGTGCAGCTATCTTTGTCCTCAATTCTGTCTGCTCTCCCACTGTCTCCTCTCCTCCATCTCCACTGTCATTTATAGTTTTATTGTCAACCTAAAAGTTGCTTTGCTGCCAATGCCAAGCTGCCACATCCTTGCCCCTACTCCAAGTCATTGATGCCGAAGCAGCTAAACAGAGTTGTGCCAAAAAGACTGAGCCTTAAGAACCCTGCAGGACCTGCAGGTGTTGACTGCAGTCACTTCAGAAATTAAGTTTCTTAGAGCAACCTGCTGCAACTTCCCAGTAATGTATATGACTCAAATCAAACCAAGACAAAACTGTGCCAGCAAGAGCAAGTCACACAAGTTAGTTCCCCTCAGGTGACTTATTAGCATCCCATGGTCCACTCAGTGCCAAACTCAAATCTTATTAAAGACTCAGTACACTACTCAGGTTACTGAACACTCACAGACAGACCATGACCAGGGGCAACCACAGCTTAGTTTGTTTCTCCGATGCAATAAAACTAGTTATTTCTGCAGCACAAATGACTTGGACACTGCAGCATGCAGAAAACTAGTCAACACAACATACCTGGTGTGGCCTGACTGATGTGAATGTGACTTTGATGAGTCCAGTCTGTCCTCTTGATTGTTTTCTCAAGATCACACAGGCAGTGGTGACATGACTTAGCCTTGCAGCGTGACCCGGCATGGGAGGACTCCTCATAGTCACAGCAGGACCAAAGGCCAAACTAGCAGCAGCACTGACTGACCCTGGCTAGAGGCTACACTGAAAACACCAACAGCACGTGATGCTGTAGTGAAGCCAAATCTGATGCTGGGTGACCTCCTGTGGCCTACTTTTGTATCTTTAGACAGAGACTCTTCTTCTTTGATACACGAGACCAACCACTGGCACTGACGACTGACCGCCACAGCTTTCTCTCTCATTCTTCTCCTCTACTCCTCATTACCGCCTGGCCACATGTCCTGACACCATGCACACACTGATTCCCGCTCCCCAGTAGCCACACCTCCAGAGGACCTCTGATGGACATGATTGGTTGTGTGTGGTGGGGTCAGGGTGGATCAAAGGTGAAGCTGGAGCAGCCATCAGAGAAACTGAGAGGCTCACTTGCTCAGAGCAGCTGTAGGGGAGGGTCATCATTCAAAAGGCTGACTCAGTGAGGTGGGGGGGCTGACTGACTCCAAGGAGGAGGCTGCTTTTTGGGCAGTTTGGCCTGTCAGCAGTTGTCTAATACAGCCAGAATTAAAGAAAGTAGCTGTAAATAAGTTAACAGTGGGGGCCCTCCTGAACCTCAGGGCCCTACGCCATGGCGTAATTAGCATACAGGTTAATCCAGCCATGATAGTAACAAACAAATTGGAAAAATAAACAACGCAACAACATCTTTAGGAAGTCAAACCTGATCCTAAGCAGTATTAAAGGAGAACTGTACTGAATCTGAAAGTTAGTTTTTCCCAGTGAAAGCTGTTTTTTTTAAATACTTGTTCTAATTTAGTTTTGCTCCATCTATACTTGCCTACATTAGTAACCTCAGTTGTTGTTTCTCATGTACACTCTGGTAGTAAGCACCATTTTAGAACTGCATGACGTTGTTGTTGTCTCTTCCAACCACAGAGTCCTACAGTAGAACATATATTCATGGTACCAACATTGGAAGAACTGAACAAGGGACATAAACTACATTATACAGCTCTAAAATGGTATTTAAAACCTGTGTGTAAATCAGAAACACCCACTGGAACAATTAAAAAGCCTGTAGAGATGTAACACTCTAACTAGTTTTTAAAAATCAGGTTCCATATGGGGAAAATTATTTACAGGTTCAGCGCAGTTCTCCTTTAAAAAAGTTTGTAAGTGCTGTAGATCAGCTGAAGACATTGTTCCATTGTACAGGACATATGTAATGCCACATACATATTACTGTTAGCAGTTATGGACCCATCAATCACCAGAGATTGGAGACAGAGAGACAGAAAGAGTGTACAAAAGGGCTACCAAAATTACTGCAGATCTTGTGGATGATTTTTATGAAGAAAGGGTATCCATTTTTGGAATAGACAGTTTCTAGAGACATTGGCCCAGATTCACAAAGGGTGACGCAGGGCATGCGACAAGCCTGAAGTGAAACCTGTTGGTCAGCACAGCTGCATCGCAGTCTTTCCCACAAACTGCACCTGATTCAAGAAGATTGGGTACGTTTGTGACACTTTTTCTGCTTTACGGCAGCTTGTACCAAATACTTGGCACAAGCCCCATAAAATGGCTACCCAAGATTTCTGCAAGCTAGACCAGAAAAAGCTGGTCTCACTTGTGGCAATCAGTCAAAGGATCAAGAATCCCAAACACTAACCAAGGAATACCAAAAGCCTTGTGCGCCATATGTTCAGCACACCTGGGACTTGTGGTTTTCCCAGGCCATTTATGAATCAGGCTTATAGAGTTTGGTGTGATCTACTAATTCATTTGTTTAAATGATTGATGACAGAGATCATCAAGGGTCAAGGAGGGAGATCAGTACCAACACTGGCAGTGCAGAAATACTCTAAAATTCTAATAAAATATTTCAAAGACACTACAGGCACTCAGATGATTCCCCCCCTCCCCCAAAACGGAGTCCTTAACCTGCATAATCAGAGGCTGAGACTTACGGATCCCTGATATATTTAGTATGCCAGCATGATGGGCTGGGGGTTCCTGGAGCACTCAGATATAAAAGTGCCTAAAACTGAAAGTAAGTAAAAAATTATCTTAACTGGCAAATGTCTTAATTGGGACCTATAGGTCCCAACACATTAGTTTGGGGGACGTGCATATTCCTCTTAAAATTTCACCAAGACAACCATCAGAGAAAAGCAGAAGAAAAAAATACCAACTTAGTGTCTCATCAGAAGAATGGCACTACCAACAGTGCCCCCATTTACTGCACTGCTGTGTCTGCTTTTGGATTTGAACTGAAGTGCTCCATGAAGGGCTTCAATCTACAACCCTGTGATCCACAGCTCAGAGTGCTACCAAATAAGTCACATAGGCACTACACACATCCTACTAAAGCCCTTCTTCACTTCTGTTCTGATGCCTATTCTACACAGATAATTATAAAACTAAAATGGCAAACAGTGGTCTTTAACTACACTTTGTACAATGCCATGGATTGTGATAAGCTAATAGGGGTTGTCTTTGTAGACCTAACCAAGGCATTTGACCTTGTTGATCACTCTATTCTGATAACCAGGTTGAAAGTAATATGGTTGGTAAAGTGAGCTAGTGACTGGATGTTTGATGATTTATTTGAGAGAACAGAAAAAGTAAAAACTGACAGAATATTGCCTTGTGCGAAAATAGTTAATTGTGAGGTACTACAGGAATAAGTCAATGGATCCCAGACCCAATCTCAAAAACTTTTCACAACTCTAAATAAATATTATATTCAGGCCTTGCAGTGTTGTATTTCAAGTCTGCATCTGTAGATCTTATTAACACTGGTTTAGGGCAAGATTTTATTAGACTGCAACATTGGTACTCAACAACTTTGCATTAGACAAACAAAAAAACAAAGTCATACTGTTTGAAACATTTGCTAGACTGCTTAGGGAAGATTCTCACTTAAAAATTATTACCCTTAAGCTAGTCCGGTGGCACAGAGGGATAAGGTGCTAGATGCCTTACCTTGCGTCATGCTAGCAACACGGGTTCAAGAATGAGCCCAGGTCATAGGACAGCCTGCATGGGGGCAGGAGGCAGGGAGCAGGACTGAGCAGCCAAAAGGCAGCTCTCCTCTCCTGGAGTAGACTCTGCCACCCACCATAGTTTCACTGCCCCAGATGGAGGCCCACAGGCAGTGCAGGTAAGCGGGTGGCAAGCGGCAGGAGGGTGTCCTGGTACCATGGTGTCCGTGTGCCTTCACACACAAGCACACGGCCAGAACAAGATGAAAAATGGGGGGAAACCAGGGCAGCATAAAAATACAAATAAAAAAATGTGTTACCCTTTATGGACACACTTTAGATATTGTAGCATCCATACTTGGGTATTCATTTGGATACTACATTAAGTTTTAAAAATCATCTGAATTACTGTACATTACTACAAAAACTTCACTCATGTTTGGGTCAACCTTACATGCTACAAAAATGTCCTGATAGTTTATACAAGGAAAGCAATTGCACAACACATTTTGTTTTGCCAATTTTAAACTATGGGGCGGGGGGGGGGTTATAATGGATTTTATTTTTTTTTTTATTTTATTTATTCGATCTTGGCTTATCATACCTTTGAGCTAGAAGCTCATTTATGGATATAGATCCTATTACAATTTTAAATTAAAAAAAGTGTGATTTTAAGTAAAATATGTAGATTTGGCCCACTGTTTTCATCACAAGAACTAAATTCTAGATTGGTACAGCAAAATTTAAAGAGCAAAATGTTTTATACAGATCAACCAGCTTCTTTATCCGTATATTATGACCAAGGCCACTGATGTATGGTGTTCAAAACGATGAAGATCATTTTTTAAGATTTGAAATTATGTTACCGCACCACTATATTGCTAGTCTAATTTATGGATTCTACCAGGATCATATTTTCTTAGAAAAAAAGGATGCTAAATATGCAGCAAATTTTATAAAGCAAAATTAAAATAGTACAGGGAAGAATTTATAGAAAAATACAAGTTCCGAAGATTCACTGATCTGGAAAAAAAATTCCAAATTCTGAGAAATGCTTTGTTTTTACTGGCGTGTTGAATGTCCAAATTCTGGAGTTTTACTAATTTTCAATCAAAAAACAAAAACTCATTGGCCCAGATATTCAAAAGGGTTGCGCCATGCGCAACAGGGTTGCGCATGCGCAAGTCCAAAAATGCGCCATTCTGCAATATTCAGCAGGAGGCAGTTACGCCACTGACAACAGGTTGCGCAAAAGAACAATGCAAATGAATGCATGCTCAACAGGAGGGGGAGGAACCATGCATAACCTGAGCAACCCGATATTCAGTCGGGTTGTGCAGAGTTGTGCATGCGCAACCCCCAACCTGCACCTGCACAACCTTGAGCCAAAAAAAAAAAAAAGGATCAAGTTGAGGGCCACCCACAGGTGAGCTGCTGTATTGCAGGGTGCAACACAGCAGCTGCCACCCCTGGCTGGCCCCCAACTCGGTCCTATGCCCCCTCACCAGCCCGATGGGTGGGCAGAGCGTAAAAACAACCCCCACATCTCCCAAAGCCGATCGCGGACATACAGTAACATGCCCCCCACACACATATCTCCGAAGCCCGATCGCCGGGCATGGGTGTATCAACCCCATCTCCCGAAGCCCGTTCCGGGGCATAACCTGTATGAACCCCCACAGCAGTGCCCGATCGCGGGCCAGAATGTAAAACCCCCCCAACCCGAACATCTCCCTGGTGGTCCAGTGGACCATAATGCCAGATAGCAGGGCAGAATGTCAAGTCACAACCCCCAAACATCTCCCTGGTGTCTAGTGTCCCCCCCCACCCACCCACGAAGCCCCTCACACCTGCTCCCCGGCGGCTGGCGGGCAGCAACGCATCCACCGCCTGCAGCCCCGCCCGCCCACCGACTGACTGTCGGTAGGGCTGCCGCCCAATGATGCAGAGCTACAGCCAATGAGGCGTGCAGCCCTATACCCAACATGACAGTCCAGATTTGTGAATGATGTTCACGTAGTCGGACCGTGATCGAGGGCTGCAGAATGCGCCAGGTCCCGGACGGCTGCTGCCTGGCAGGCTGCCAGGCGAAGTCCTCGGGATCGGCACACCCACATGCTAATGGCATGCAAATGGGGACATAAATAGATGCAAATGGCCCCCTGTGCCTTGCATAAATTATGGCCCCATGTTCATTCACAAATCTGGACTGTCATACGGTATGGGCTGCACACCCATTGGCTGTAGCTCTGCATCAATGGGCGTGCAGCCCTACCAGACAGTCAGTCGGTGGGTGGCGGGCGGCAGGCAGGTGGATGCTGCTGCCCGCCGGCTGCTGGGGGAGCAGGTGGAGGGGCTTCATGGGTGGGTGGGGGGGACACTAGACACCAGGGAGATGTTTGGGGGGTTGTACCTTGACATTCTGCCAGCGATCGGGCATTCGGTCCACTGGACCACCAGGAGATATTCGGGTTAGGGGGGCTTTTTACATTCTGCCCGCGATCGGGCACTGGTGGGGGTCCATACAGGTTATCCGGAGGGCTTCGTGGAGATGGGGGTTGATACAGGTTATGCCCGCGATCGGGCTTCGAGATGGGGGGTTGATACAGGTTATGCCCGCGATCGGGCTTGGGAGATGTGGGGGTTGATACAGGTTATGCCCGCGATCGGGCTCGGGAGATATGTGTGGGGGCATATTACTGCATGCCCGCCGATCGGGCTTCGGGAGCTGTGTGGGGATGTATACACTGATGCTGCCCGCGATCGGGCTGCAGGGTGCGAGGTCCTCAACGGCTGCTGCCTGGCAGGGCGGCCAGGCGCAAGTCTCGGGATCGGGCGCACTTACATGCTAATGGCATGCAAATGGGGCATAAATAGATGCAAATGGCCTCCTGTGCCTTGCATGAATTATGGCCCCATTGCATGTCACCTTTGAATATCGGAAATTTGGCGATGGTGCAATGGTACTTGGCGCCACCGCAAGTTTAATGCTCAACCCTGGCAACTTGCGGTGGCACAAGTTCCACTGTGCCTATGCGCAGTGGTTGTGGTTGGGTGATATTCGCGAGTCTGCTCAATAGCAACTCCTTTGAATATCACCCCGGCCACACCCCTGCGCAACTATTTTGAGCAGCGAAGGGGCTTGCTCCTCAGAATGGCGCAGTTTGAATATCTGGGCCATTGGCTTTAAATTTCAGCTTCATAATAATAGAAGAAGACTTGGGTCATTAAGCAATTTAACAATCCAGTAATCATTTAAATCTATACCTGTTGACCAAAGGACTTCTAATTACAGTGTAGTGAGGCACAGAATGACTTGCCTTCCTCTTTGGAAGAAATCACGGACTATAAATCTTTGCTATTTCGCTGAAAAATAATTTTAAACAACAATGTACTTCTCTTGGCAATGCTTGTCATTAGAATAGTTTGTTTTTTATTTATGTTAATAATGTACTCAAATGTATTGTTCACTGAAGTATTTTATGTGCTGTCATGATCCTGGGTCATGCCTCTAAAATGAGCTTGCTCCAGTGTACTTACCCAGTAAAAACAAACTAAACAAGCACAGAAAAGGTCCTCAAAATGGAAAATTGGTGCTGGGACATTGCCTGTACTAGAATCAGGTACAGGGTCCCTGGCACACTGGAAATCAACACAAGCTACTGTTTACTGCAGCTTGCGTCAATCTAGGACCAGCTTGAAAATCGAGCCCAAGGACGTTTCAAGCAAAGCATTCCTTTTTGGGAGCTAATTATAGAAGTAGTAGTAGGTTCTATTTAATATTGTGCCCTTTCCCCGAGGCTCAGGGTACCTTACTGAACAAACACTAAGTGTGGTGACAATGAAATAATAACATAATAATTAAAAAAAAGTTTTCTCCTGCTGGAGTATGCTGTTATTTTTTAGTGGTGGAGGCTTGGACCATTAAACTAACTGCCAGCTGCAACCCTGCTGCATCTTGTCTTGGACTATTGTAAATTTGTTAAATCTGGACTCTGCATTTTGTTTCCTCATTGTGATGCAGGACTTCAGCTGATGAGGCTGGGGGGGGGGCAGGGGATTTATGTGCCCTACGGAGGGAAATGCTGCTTGTGTTTTACTATGTGAACCCCTCTTTTGATAAATGCACAGATCAAGGAAATTTGCACAGTACAAAAGAATGCAGGGTAGCATGAGGGCTATCACACTGTGGTGGTCAAGGGAAGATTGCCTAGGTGCCATAGCTATACAGGTGCTTTCTCTAGGCATGCTCCCTGACAGTTCGCCCCCCCATACAGCCTTAGATATAGCCCCACATTCCCACAACATTACTCCTGCAGTGTTCTAGTGAAGAGGGCGTACTAAGATTTAAGGTTAATTGTGGTGTGTTGCAGTGTTACTATGCATATTTAGGTCCCCACACTCCATTTCGTACATAACAGTGGAGGAACATCAAGTGGGCTCATGAGGGCTTGCCCCAGCTCCCTAATCCTCAGAGCACTAGTAGCATTCTGGATCTGCAGAGGATACCCTTCCTTTGACCAGTGTTTGAATGGACTTACACCGGCTTGCCAAGACAGGCACCATCTATTTTGGCCAGGATGCCTGAAGATGCTGCCTTACCCCCACGAGTGGTAGGGGAGGCCTTGACAACTGGTTTGCAGATCATACACCCATCCCACTTGTAAGACAATTTGGCTACAACCTCTGTAAATAGTTTATTGGTTATCATGCTGTTATATTGGGCCTTCGGCCTATTAGTTGAAATTAGGCTACATAGAGACCAGGCAGCATTGTTTATTTTTGATTCGTATGCATCTGAACTGAATCGGTCTTATTTAATTGTAAGGCACTGGTGTGGTGACCTGTATGGCGAGCCAGACTGGACTGCAGCTTCGACCTCACATATACCTTAGCCCCCTTGTATGGTACTAGGCTCTTATCTAGATAATGGGAGATTTTAACGGCTACACCTGGAACACTTGGGGCCTTAACGCCCTGGTAAAACTTGAGCAGGTGTTATCACATTTAAAGAAGCTGTGGTCTAACCTGACATTCCTGCAAGAGAACAAATTAAATATGTTGGACCATGCCAAGCTAGCTAGGGACTGGGTGGGGCAGGTTTTTTCTTCCTCAGCCCCCACTAAGAAAAGGGGAGTGGCAATCCTCCTCCACAAAACTCTTAAATGAACCCCAATGTAAACAAAACATGACACCCAAGGTAGAGGGCTCTTTGTCCGTATGGACATGCCAGAAGGTCCAGTTATACTAGACAATTTATACGGTTCTAATGAGGATGCTCTGGAATTTTTTCACGAGGTCTCTCAAGCACTAGATTCTATCTCTGGTGATCCCATCTCAACTATTATAGGGGGAGACTTTAATCTCTCTCCGATTCCTCAAATGGGCTGCAGCTCTAATTGCCAGGAACACCACCCCAAAGTCCACCTCTCCTTGCAGCAGTTCATGACAAATGCTGGGCTGACAGACATATGGCCCATCTTTCATCCCCACAACAGACTATACTTTTCACTCCCCAGTACATGGAACATTCAGTTAGATTAATTACTGGATAGTTTCCGCCAGCTTTGCACAAGTATCCCTTGGCTCCATGATACTGCCCATGGTCATTTCACACCATGCACCATTACATCTCCATATCCTATGGGGACCCCCTACTCCTCCCCTATCAGCTTGGAGACTGGATCCATTGCTGCTCCAGGATCTGGAATTCAAACCATGGCTTATTACAGAGGTTGCCCAATTTTTAGCCAAAAAAAAACCCCTCCGACACCACATGTGGAAATACGTGGGAGGCACTAAAGGCCACCCTTTGGGGGCTATCATGGGTTTTGCTGCCAAAAGGTGTAAAAAACAGGAGCAGTTATTAAACTCACTAGAAAGCCAACTGAAACAACTAGAGCTGGAAGCTAAACTCACCCCACATTTTGACATACATTCCCCTATAGGTTACAGCATTATCAGGATCTGCATGGAAATCAATTACCTTTTCTCTTGTAAGGCCAAAGTGCCCATTCTTCACCTTCAACACAAATTTTGGGGGGATGGAGAGAAAGGTGAGAAGCTGTTAGCCTACAGGTTGAGAAAACAACAAGCTTATCTGAAACGCTCCACCCCCCTTGACAGAGACCTTATACGGTGGTTATCCCTCCCTAGGGGACAAGCCAGTAAGATCTATGCAGCACTGAGGGATACTATTCCCTCACACTCTTCAGACTCCAGAGCTAAAAGGGTGAAAGCCTTATATACCCCCATATCTGACCAGCAATGGAGATCATGTTGGAAACAGGCTCACTGTGCTTATCCAGACACGAGAAGCAAGCTTATCCAGTATAAAATCCTCCATCATTGGTACAGGACTCCAGACTTAAAATGTGCTGGAGGTGCTTAACACAAGTAGGGGATCTGAATCATATTCTCTGGGACTGCCCATTAATAGCCCCATTCTGGACTTCAGTATGTGACCTGGCGACTCAAATTATAGGCTTTGGATCCTGGGCATTCCCTCCCAGAACTTCCAGCTCAGCCCCCATGAAAAGAGATGACTTTCCCTTTTAAGCATCCAAGCAAAAAGGCTTATGCTTTGTCGATGGAGAGCTACAGACATTCCCTCCATATCAGAGCTCCTGAATACCTTCTCTAAAATAGCCTCCATGGATTGCTTGTTTCACATTATCTTAAACACTCTCACAAAATACTATTCCTGTTGGCACCCTTTTCTCACACTCTTGAAGCCCAGAACTGGAGTCGGGTGATTTTAACTAGTTTTGCTAAATTATACACCATTGCTGCCCTTCCCTGACTAGGAATAGGCACATGTCTTGGTAACCAGACTTGCCACAATGCTATTTACCATGCTCGATATGTTTACAACCTTGCTATATTCCCTTGTTTATTGCCTGGTCCTTTGTAGTTTATTAATTATTTTTGTTATGCAGGCATAGAGATTGCATCCTAAGAAGTCAGCGAAGCTAGGCTCCGCACACTGCTCCTCTTACAGGTGGCATGATTCTTCTTCCTGGTAGGTGCCATCTTTACTGTTACTTACTGTTACTTTCATTACTGCCTATAACTAGAATGATGCTGTAATCTGTTATACTCTTGCCTGTCTGTATTGCATCCAATTTACAATGAATTTAAAGAATGTTTTGTGTTGTTGTATATGCAAGAAACCTTAATAATTACTAACCAAATAAACTAAAAATAATAATAATTAAACATTTAAATAAACTATCTGCAGCAGTGATACATCAGCACAGGGATTATTCATATATCCTGAAAGCCTCCTTTAAGATACAGAATTTCAGGACCCTCTTAAAGAACAGATATATCTCCACAATTAGCTTATTTATGTAATTGTTAGAGAGACGAAGGAAGGAAGGAAGGAAGGAAGATCTGATTGATAGCTAGACTGACAGACAGATGATAATTCATTTAAAACAGCTATTCTAAAAATCAAGGAGCTTTACAGAAGCACAGCATTACAAATCAAATATAAATTAATAGACAAACCAATCATAAAAAAAAAAAATGACAGTGTAGGTCAATAACAGTAAAATAGCTAGTTCAGTCTCATACAAAAGCTTGACTGAACAGCCAAGTTTTAAGTTTACTCTTAAGGTGACAGAGGGGGCAACACGAATGTCAGCTGGTAAACCAGTCCATAGCAAAGGGGCCACTAATGAAAATTCTCTCTCGGGCTGACTTTAACCTCAATTTTGGTATGGTCAATAAACCACTGCCAGTGGAATGTAACCCATGGATATCAGGGCAGGTTGCAAGAAGCTCACTAAGGTACTGGTGTGCCAGTCCATTTAAGGCCTTGTAGGTAAGTAACAGAATCTTGAAGTCGATCTGCTATCTTACAGTGAGCTAGTGCAGAGAGTGTAGCACTGGAGTGATGTGTTCACTCCTCCTTACAGATGTCTCAAGTCTGGCTGCAACATTCTGCACCAGCTGAAACATAGAAATATAGACTTTGATGGCTGATAAGGACCACTTGGCCCACCTAGTCTGCCCATTTCCCTACCTAGAGAATAAGCTGCAGATCCTATTTAACCAACAGCCTATTTTTTCCTACCGCCCACAAAAATTGCCTTGTGTGTGTCCCATGCATTCTTGAATTCTCCCTTAGTTTTAGACCCCACAGCCTCCTCAGGAAGGCTGTTCCATGCATCCACCACCCTCTCTGTGAAAAAATACTTCCTCACATTGCCCCTGAGCTGAACCCCCTCTATCTTCAAATTGTGTCCCCTTGTTCTTGCACATCTCTTTTTCTGAAAGATGCTACCCTCTTGGACTTTGTTGATTCCACTGAGGTACTTAAACATTTCTATCATGTCCCCCCTCTCTCCTTTCCTCAAGGGTATACATATTAAGCTCCTTTAGTCTCTCGTATGGCTTCTCTTGCAGACCCTGCACCATTTTAGTTGCCCTCCTCTGAACTGCCTCCACCCTGTCTATGTCCTTGCAGAGATGGGGGTCTCCAGAACTGGGCGCAGTACTCCAGATGGGGTCTCACCAACTGTCTGTACAAGGGGATAACAACTTCCTGTTTTCTGCAGGTGATGCCTCTCCCTATACATCCCAGTATCCCCCAGCCCTCCCTACCACCTTCTCACATGGCTTGCCAACCTTCAGGTCATCTGATATGATTATCCCCAGCTCCCTTTCCATTTTTGTTGTTACTACCTCCTCCCCCCATTGTATAATCTTCCCCTGGGTTTTTATTTCCCAGGTGCATTATTTTGCACTTCTTAGCATTGAATCCAAGCTGCCATACTTCTGACCATTCCTCCAACCTTGCCAAGTCCCTTCTCATCTTTTCAACACCTCCTTGTGTATCAACACTGTTGCAGATCTTTGTGTCATCTGCAAAGAGGCATACTTTTCCTTCCAGTCCCTCTGCAATGTCACTTATAAAGGCATTAAAAAGGACTGGACCCAATACTGAACCCTGTGGTACCCCATTAGTAACCCCTCTTTCTTCAGAGTGGACTCCATTTACAATTACTTTCTGTGTCCTGTTGTCCAGCCAATGTTTTACCCAGGCTACCACCCTGGAACCCACTCCCAGACTGGTTAATTTGACTATTAATCTTTTGTGTGGGACTGTGTCAAATGCCTTGCTAAAGTCTAGGTAGGCCATGTTCACAGCCCCTCCCTGGTCTACTACTTTGGTCACCCAGTCAAAGAAATCAATTAGATTCATCTGACATGATCTTCCCACTGTGAACCCATGCTGCCTTGGGTCCTGTGCCCCACTGGCCTTTAGGTACTCAACAATTCTTTCCTTCAGAAGTGATTCCATTACTTTCCCTACCACAGAGGTCAAACTGACAGGTCTGCAGTTTTCTGCCTCTGTCTTGGTCCCACTTTTGTGAAGGAGAATCGCATCTGCCTTCCTCCAGTCCTCAGGTACCACACCATCCTCCCATGATTTGTTAAAAAGGGTAGTCAGTGGTGTCACTAATTCTCTGCTTAATTCTTTTAGAATTCTGGGGTGAATTTCAACTGGCCCCATTGCTTTGTCCACCTTCAGTTTTAGGAGTTCCTTCAGAACCCTTTCTTCTGTGAAATGACTGTGATCAACCCCCCATCCAGAGTTCTTCTGTTAATTGGATTAGGCACCTCCCCCACCTCCTGTTTTGTGAATACTGAACAGAAGTATTCATTCAGTATCCCTGCTTTTTCACTGTCCCTCTCTGCCCACCCACCGTCCATTCTATTCAGCCTCATTATACCTCCCTTTGTCTTTCTACACTCCCTGATATACCTATAAAAGGTTTTATCCCCTTCTTAACTGAGTTGGCTATCTTTTCCTCATTTTGGGCCTTTGATATTTTGACTACCATCCCTGCTTCCTTCTGTCTTAACTGGTACAGTTCTCTGTCCTGCTCCTTCTGTGTTTCCTTATACTTCCTAAATGCTATCTTTTTCTCCCTAACCTTCACTGCCACCTCTTTTGAGAACCATAGTGGCTTTTTCTTTCATTTTGATTTGTTTACTTGCTTCACACAAAGGTTTGTTGCCTCTCTGATGGCAGTTTTGATACTTCCCCATTGTTGCTCCACCCCTTCTTCTAGCCTGTTTGCTAGTGCTTTTCTAAGGCACTCTCCCATCTTGCCAAAGTCAGCCCTCCTGAAGTCCAGAACCCTCACTTTTGTATGGCTTGAGTCTGTAGCTGATTTTATCGTGAACCACACTGTTTGGTGGTCACTTGTTCCCAAATGGCTACCGACTTCTAAATCTGAGATCCTCTCACTGTCCCCATTTGAGAGTATGAGGTCTAAGATTGCTCCCTCATGAGTAGTTTCCAAAACTAGCTGTCTGAGGCATGCCACCTGAAGAGCATCGAGAATAGCCCTGCCTTTGGATGTGGTGCAGCAAAGGTGCTCCAGTTAACATCTGGCATATTAAGGTCCCCCATCAACAGTATCTCCCCTTTCTCTGCCATCCTAAGTATGCCTTCTATCATATCCAAGATTGCAGGTCTGACCTAGGAAGATCCCAGTGCAGTGCTCTACAGTAGTCGAGGTGGGAGACAGTGAAGGCATGCACTACTATTAGCAGATCATCCCAGGCGAGGTAGTATTGCAATCCTGCTATATTCTTGAAATGATAGAAGCCACATCTGACCACAGTCAGCACCAGATGTACAAGAGTCAGCTCATGGTCAAGAGTGGACCATAGACTGTGAACATACCTAGCCTGTAATTTGTCTCCTTCAAAACTAGGAAGATCCAGACTCTCTAAAATGGTAACCCTAACCTACTTAGCCTGTAATTTGTCTCCCCTAAACCTTGGAAGATCCAGGCTGTCCAAAATGAAAGACCTGAGATGATCCGATTCCACTGGAAGCAGTTCAGTCTTTCTGGGATTTAGCTTTAGCCCCCTATCAGCCATCAACTCACTGATCTCCATTAAATAATTTTCAAGCATAGACACTGAGGAGTCTGGTTTAAATGAAAGATATAGCTGAGTATCATCAGCATAACAATGAAAACCCAAGTTATACTTCTGGATCACCTCTCCAAGTGGAAGCATGAACACTGTGAACAAAAGAGGAGATAAGATGGAAACCTGATGGACACCACAGTCAGTGGCAGATGAACAAGACTGAAATTTCGCCTAAATCACCAACTGATGGCAGTCACAGGGGAGGACTGGAACTAGTGCAAGACTGTTTCTGCCACCCCAATGAATCTCCTCATGCACTCCACCAGCTCCTCATTCTCAACAGTGTCAAAAGCAGATGACAAGTCCAACAGGACCAGGAAAGAAACCTCTCCAGTCCCACATAAGGGGCAGATAATTTTAAACCCTTACCAAGGCCATCTCAGTACAATGCCATGAAAGGGAACCAGATTGGAATGGTCCATAAATGGAGAATTCCACTAGGTGCTCCCTAAGCCATGCCACCACCACTTTCTCAATAACTACCTAAAAAGGGTAAGTTAGAGATACAGTAGGTCTAAAACTTGTGAAGGTGTCATGATTTAAACTAGATTTCTTTAGGAGTGGGCAAACCACCACACCACCTCTTTCAAGACAGTAGGAAACACACCTTCCCTCAGAGAAACACTGACAATTTCACTAAGAGCTGAACCACCTCTTCAGTCTTCATTACAGACATGGGAACAGCATCCAGCATGCATTAGCTAGGACACAGTTCAGAGAGCACCCAATGAATCTCCAACAAATCAGTTAGGTAAAACTCAACCCAGATGACTCGAGTTTCCACTGACTCCCACTCTTCACCATCACAATTGTGAGACATCACTATGGTGGAAATCTCTGTATGTCCACAATCTTGGCAGAGAAGAAATTAGCAAACCTGTCACGCCTCTCCTGAGAAATCTCCCCCAAATCTTGAAAGAGACACTCAGGGAGGTGAATTCCATCCACTACTCTAAAGAAGGCAACAGCTCTGTTTCTCCCAGCTGCAGTGATGCCCAAGAAGAAGCTCTTCTAGTGGCAATCACCTCCTGGTATTCTTGATAATGAGCAATCAGGAGAAGACTATCAGACTCCGGGCCAGACTTCCTCCACTTGCACTCAAAACTCCAACCCTTCACTCTAAGAATGGAGTATATTGTTAAACCATGGTGCATTTCTCTTCCTTGACAAAGGGTGGCAAAGGACTGACACCATGGCATCAGCAGTAGACAGGATGCTTTTGTTAAAAAATCTCCACTGCCTCAGTGATGCTTCTAATTAAAGAAGCAAAAACACCAGTGATGTTCACAGTTTCCAAAAACACTTCAGGACTGAGTGTTGGGGTTTTGGGGAACCCCTCTTAAGGATCAGAGTGGTGGCTAGTACCAAAACAACCAAGGACACACAGTAACTGTTTTAAAACACAGTTTTCCTTTGGTGTTACAAGTTACAAATTTATTCTGTACATACATTTCTAATGTTACTATGCAAGTTACAGGTTTGACAGAGCAGACTAATAGTCTAATGCTATTACAGCTATAGGATACAGAAAAAAACAGAGAAGATATTACCCCTGTATTTCTGGGAGCTTGGGCGATCAATCTGGCAGCAGGTTCCTTGTTCTTCCTTCTTCTTCCCAAGACACAAAAACCTAGCATACAGGTGTGGGTTTTTATACTGTAGCTGACTTCACTGTTTAAGTGGTCACTGGGTTTTTAAGCCAATCATAATGTTGGGCCTGATGGCCAATCAGAGGCTGCATGCTCAGTGCATGGACAGAAGCCTGCAGCCAATCACAGCCTTCCAGCCTTCATGGTGAGCATGTGGACAGTGGGTTGGTGAATGATTAATCAATACAGTTAATAAGTACATTTGGCCACTAGATGACAGTAGTGTTCCCTTTACAATGTAATGGTAACTGGGGTCTGGTTTCATATCCCTATTTAAACTAGAACTGTAAGGTTTTTATATAGTTTAAAGCTGCCACTGTTTTGAGTTCTACATGTCTTTTAAACATACACATGTCAGAGCTCCCAGATCTGCAAGGACATCTGTATTTTACAGGCAAATAAAGTTATTTACAGAAAAATTGTTCCCATAGACTTGCATTGGTTATATGGGGAAACAGAGCAATTTAGCTTCCATAGGATATAATGTAATTTACAGAAAACACTGGAAATCACCTTGGAGGTACAGGGAACATACCAAATCCCTCTGGGAGTACTGCAACACACAGGCATACATATTACAATTCATACAGAGAGGTAGAGAGTTTAAACTGGCATAGTAATTCTGACCTTTGGAAACCTTTACAAGACTGAAAAACTAGTCTGACTTTGTCTTGTTTAATCAGTAACAGTTACTGATATTCTGAGGGAGACTGGACAATGCATCACAGTTTACTCAACAATAGTTATTGATTTTAGCTGTTTATCCTGAGGGGCACTGGACAGTGCAATGCAGTTTTGATTGAAGTGATCTTTAAGATATGATGGGATCATCAGCTATTCACTGTTTACCACACAGAAAGAAAACAAACAGAACCCATAAAATCCACAGCATGTGGTGACCTTCAAAAGCTTGCCAGAGACATTGTTTCACACTATTGTCATTTGCTTTACTTTCACATACCTTTCTCAACCTGCAAATTCCTGTTTCAGTTATACAAGCGTTTATACTCCTTCAGTATTATCCTATTAACCCTTCAACTGCTTTTGCACCATATTTATAATCATTTATTATTCTACAACATGAGTCTTCATCAGGCTGTACTGTGGAACATCTCGAAGGGGAGGACAAATACCGGGGAACCATCAGCTTGAAAGATATGGCAAAATGGCCCAACAAAACCACAGGATCAATTGTGTTATTGCTGGCCATTATCCTAGCCATAAACACAAGGTCTAGTGTGTAGCCCTCCATATGCATGACAGCCGAATATGCTGAGTAAAATGCATCAATTCCATCACTTGGATGTGCTCAACAGTGATCTTATCATCCTCAGCATCTACCAAGCAGCTGAAATCTCCCAGTACCAATTGTCTTGGGACTCCAACAGCTGAACATACACCAAATCTGAGAACTCCTCCAAAAACTTCCTACCCCCACTAGCTGATGAGTGATATGCAAAGAGAATCTTCCAATTCAGGTCACCAGCACATGTCATGGCCAAACACTCAAAAGAACCCCGTTCTGTCACCAGGACTGCCATACCTTTCAAATTAGTTCTGTAAATTATGGCCACTCCCCGACCCCATGCTCTAGACGAGGACAGTGTATGACTGAGTAACCTGGCAGGACTAGCTTGGCACTATAAATACTGACATTGTCCCCCAGCCAGGTCTCAGTCACACAAACCAGGTCAGAGCCAAAGGATAAAATTAAATCCTTCAAAATGGCAGTTTTATGTACTACTGACCTGGCATATATTAACACCCTCACCAGAGTGGTGTTGCTGCATCAAGTACAAGCACCAAGCAACCTCTGAAGGGTAACAAAAACCAGGATTAAGGGTCTCTTCACTGGTCTCCTGGTTCTATTCTCCCTCCTCACCCCCCTCCACCCACCTCATCCCCTTCATCTGTACCACTTGTGAAGATTCCAAAGGATCTACATTTCCTAATTACATTCTCAGGGAGTCCAGAAAGCCAATCCCCACAGGACATAGTCCCCTGGCATTTATTAACAACACCCTCATCTGAGTGGTGTTACTGCTTCAAGTCCCAGCACCAAGCAACCTCTGAAGCGAAACAGAAATCAGGATCAAGGGTCTCTTCACAGGTCTTCTGGTTCTATTCTCCCTCTTCACCTCCCCACCTTTTCCCCTTCATCTCTACCATTTCTGTGGATTCCAAATGCTCTACATTTCCTAATTGCATTCTCAGACAACCCAGGAAGTCAGTCCCCAAAGGACATAGTCTCCTCAACTCCTCACAAAAGTAAAACTCAGTAAAATATTCTTCACACATTACAATATAACCACTCAAACCCAAATTGAAAATCCACCCTAACCCTACTTTCACACCACCCTTCTCTCAGATTCAATACACACTTATTTCACCCTCTCACACAACCCTGATACACACAGAATTAAATAAAACACAATACATACAATAAAAATAAATGAGTCTATAAATGTATCTCCAATGTTATTCTCCCCCCAAACTCTTTATGATGTGTTCCATGTAACCATAGGCAGATAATACCCCACTGTCCATCTGCTGCCACCAGAGAACAGAGAGTCTGAAGTTGAATACAATGTAAAAGCCAGGTGCAGCCGTGCTCTTTAGAAATCACAAATTCAGCCTCTGTCACAGTGCCATAGCATAGATGTAGCCAGTAAGTGCACTCCAACCAATTTCCCACATACTGCTTTAAATGTAAATAGGAGTTGCTAATAAAATACTAGCTACTGGTCACCATCACTGTCAGATGGAAATCCAGCAAACAAGGGAAGACAAAAGCCTCAACATGGACTCCTCTCACTAGCGCTCCACTCACTCTTCAGCCAGTTCTTCCCTGAAGACCCAAGTAGAAACTGTCACCTCAGATAGATACTCAATGGTAAATACACACTGGTCAGAGGCAGCAGAGAAGTGAAGAGCAGGGCATCAGTCTCAACTCTGATCAGGAAAGTTATCTCACTGCATCCCAAGACCTGAAATAGGGGACACCAGGCTCACAGGTTTACAGGTTGCTTAGAGTCCAATTCCACTGAAGTTTCTTTAGCTGTATCGAGCAAAGGGAAGCAGCAACCAGCAAGATAATCCCAACACAAAGTCCAACATCCTATTATTCAGTCTAGGTTTCCTAACAGTTGGAAAATGGCCTGGTTACACATAGCTTTAAAGGCCAAGAAGACACAAGAGAGATGAGGAATTACTGCCTAATTTATATTCTGCCAGTTACTTAAAAAGTATGTGAATGAATAAGAAGTGATTGGCGCACCACTTTTTGACTGAAAACTCAGGTTTCTCTGTGTACTGTACCAGACAAGTTGTAGGCCAACTCACTCCACTTAAAACTCCAGCAAATGTACTTGACTTTGAATTTTATTAGGCAATACATGATAGTATCTCAGTAGTTGACAAGGTTGCAGTGTCAGGACAGCCTTGTTAAATCTAGCCAAAGACTTTGACACCATAAACTACATAAGCTTGTGTAATAGACTGTTAACCTTTGACCTGTTTGTGAATGTGAACTTCAAATGGCTGTGCTTATACTTGTTCAAGTAATCTCAGAAAGTAAAAATACAAGGGAAAACATCTAACTCAATAGGGCTGGGGCATATTGTCCCCAGGGGATCAACTCCTGGTTAACTATTGTTTTTGTTATTCATCAAGAATCTTCCATTACTCTATAAAAACTGTTCTGTTTATTGTGATATAGTGGTGTCATTACATGAACACAATGTTGCATATCTGAGGAAATCATCGGTATCCCAAGACCTAATTTGCATGGTTCAGTAGTTTGAAAATGAAGCAAAAAGGCACAACAGGGTGTGTCTTATTGTGTAATAACATCATGCCTCAGGTGGATTATAGCATAAGACTGCAGGCCGAGTGTGTTTAACACCTGAGAAACGATAATATTACACAGTAACACACACCCTGAAGTGTTATACTGCTATTATACAATGGCTCGTTTTTATATGAAATATAAAAAAAAAGTTGTTTTTTTTATATTTCGTTGTTTAACCAGGTATGGCACACTAAGCTGAAAGCTTTTTTACAGGAGCAACCTGGGAGCATAAGGAGGCTAAGTGACTTGCTCAGGGTCACACAGTATGCAAGTGGAAGCTGTGGGATTCAAACCCAGGTCTGGTCTGCTGAATGTCACCAGATTTGCAGCTCAGAGCCTTAGACCACTGCGCTATACTGCCTCCTTTTTATGCTTCTTAAACTGTTGTTTGAATGTGGAAGCGTATTTAAAGAGAAATAAGTTTTTTTCCTCTCTTCACTAGGTGCTGTTATGCTCTAAAGTGTTGCCTGTTCGGCTCTTTCTCATCTCCTTCCCCAACACCACTGTTGGTGTGTGTGTGTGTCTGCCCCCCCCAACCCAAGAATCTTGCTTTACCTTCTAAGGAGATTGCTTTATTTTGAAAAGAAAAAAACAGAAACAGCAATGAGTAAGTAGCCCAACTTTAAGCTGAGAGTGGAGCTGCTTTTTTTCTGATTTCTCCGTTCCTTCTCAGAAGTCCGTTACATGTAGTAGCGTATTTACTATGGTAGTGGTATTTCAATTAACTGCACAAATACTGGTAAAAAAGCTTCTAAAAAGTAATGTGTTCCTGAGTGTGTGAGAAATGAAAAATAGGGAATGCAGCAGGGAGTGTAGCAAATGGAGCACTGTTGAGGTGTGCACATGCTGCCAGTCTCAGTTTGCCGTTTGGAGGGGGGGACCAAGAAACATAGAATTTCATAGAAGTATATACTGTGAATACACAGTCCAAAGCCACCATTCTGGCATTAAAAAAAATTGCAGTTTAGCTTGCTAGTGGTTTTGACTTGGTGCCGATTCAGCTTTCTGTTTATTGGGAGGAGTCATAAGGCTGTATGATACATGATAACAGCTTGGGAGGGACATTGTGTGTAGAGGGAGTGATATGTTTTTTAGTCATACGTGTGAGAAGATCATGTGTGTGCCTGGATTTGATACAGTGATGTTATGCTGAAATAACATCATTGTTGCAGGCACACACTGACTAATCAGAATTCAAGAAATGTTTTTGCCATTTCATAATAATTATTTATCACTGAATGATGATAAAACTGTTGCAATGTTGATTGCCCCTAGGTCAAAGCAATATAAAACTACAAACTTAAATTTGGTTTTACGTAATCAAGAAATTGAGCAGTTCACACTGTAAATATTTAGGAGTGGAAATAGATGGCAACTTATTTAAGCTATACATTGACAAGGATATAAGCAATTAGCACAAAACTTGTGTATGTTTTGGACAGTCAAGCCTTGCCTTTCTAAAGATAGGGCCCATCTTTTCTATAACGCATATGTTCTGTCCTACATCATGTACAGGATTGTTGTGTTTGGCAATTCTTGTAATAGGGATTGTGCACCAAGTGAGAAATGTTATTATCGGTGATATATATATTTTTATGACATTGTGCCTCAGACCCATCACTGAGAATAGATTCTCACCCATTAATTATTTCATTTTGAAGAACTAATCAAATAACAGTTGGGAGCAATGTATTCTAAATGCTGCTATTGCTAAACACCTGCCAAATTATGTCCCAATGTAGATTCCATTAAGATCCAAAACTACCATAATGGAGGGAACCATTCTCTGACTCATTTCTCATGCATTATCCTGTTTGCAAACAGAAAAAAGGCATAAAGCAATTATCTTCGGGCAACCCAAATCTGCAACTAAATTGATCTAGCTATAAAATTAGTAACCCAGGTGAAATATTTTAAGAGACTTATTAAAAATCCAGTCCTAACACTTTTTTTTGTAGCCATTGACCCTGAATTAAACTACAGTTGTGATACCTGTGTAGTAAACTAGCACAATGGTCATATTAGATAATGGATGAACACTCCTGGGGCCCAATATTCAAAACTCAGCCCTGGGGCAAATTAGCACTGCTGAGCACGCAAAATAGCCCAGAACCATTTGCATGCTATATTCAAAGGAATAGCCCAGGGGCTAAATCAGTTAAAAATAGCATGCAAACAAAGGCATGCAAACAGGGCTGAGAGTGCAGTGCAAAAACAGCATGGCAAATAAGACAGCTTTGAATATAGCAACCAGGCAGTGCAAACTGCAACAGCAGTATGTGCACACAAAGGTGGAATAAGGTAGAGTTTCAGTAGGTGGTCAGTGTGGGTGATAGCAATGAAATGTTCACAACAACTGCAAACAACATTGATATGGAAATGACAGGTTTGCCTGGGGCTAACTCATTTGCCTGCCACTAGCACATTGGCCCAGTGCAAACACATTAGCCTGGGGTTACATTTTGCTATAGTCAAAGCTCCTATGCAAATAAGGCTACTTAGGCAATCCCTGGGCAAACAGCCACATTAGCATCTCATTATGGCCTGCTTTGCATGCATTACCATGTGGTTTGCCTGGCAGTATTACATGTTGCTTACAGCTCTACCTGTATGTCAGATTGGAGCAACAGTTCAGTAGCTGCAGGCTACATCCATACACAATAGCAGAGACTAATGTGCCCCAGAGGACCAGCACCACAGGCATGGGTGGTGGTGTTGCATGCCATAGACATATTGTTGTCACTGCCACAGTGCGTAACAGATGCAACAGTAAGACAGAGGTCAGTAGTGTGAGGGACACAGCAATGCCTATGGGCCCAGCTGGCAGGTGTGGCCTGACAGTAAACACTACTGTCATGTTGTCCCATGAACCATGTACGCTGCACCACTAACAAGGCACACACACAGTACCATGCATATGGCTGGCCATGTGTGCTGTGGTGTCTGTACAGGTGTGTGGCCTGTGCCATGGGGGGGGGCAGACACATACCACCAGATAGGCACACCGATGGCAGGTGCATTCCCAGCACTGGGACATGTGCACTGTGTGGTTGGCCCCAGATGTGTGGTAGCACCTACTATGTGGTGCTGCCTGGCCACCTGTACAAAATATCCCTAAACACCCCCATGCCCCCAGTGCTGCATGTGTGTGCTGGATTGTGTTGGTGGACCCCAATAGGGTCTGGAGGAGTGTGCTGCAGGGACACGCTGCCATGGTGTCCACTGGGCACTGGGACACCCACAAATGCCTGGCATGGTTGGGTCCATTGCCAGGTGATGGTGAAGTGTGTGGTGCCCTCTCTGTGCAGCATGTCTCATCCATGGGATATGGAGTGGCCTAGGGTGACTGCCCCTCTGCCCCCACAGTGGCTGCAGTCATTGAGCTTGATTCACAAAACCTTGAGAATGATGCAGGGTGCCAGTGCCAACCAAAAATGGAACAAGTGGCACCTTGCATCACATACCGCTCCCTGAGCTATTCACCAAAGCAGCCTGCATCAACCACAGGCTGCCTGCCCCAAACAAGGCGTATACCACCCATGTACCAAGGAATGGGCTGTGGTATGGTGCAAGGGGACATATGGCAGATGCAGGCTGCCACATCCCTGAATATTGGAAGCACACACCACCCCCAGAAGGAGAATAGCTAAGTATCCTTAAACAAGCTAGGGCTGGTCTAACAATTCATAGACATATCCCTCAGGGAGGGTTTGGCACAGTGTGCAAATGTGCGGCTATAGATGTACTTCCCCCATCTCCTATGTCACACTACACATACATAGTAATATAACTTGGTGGTCCAGTGGCCCTCCCCGATCCCCGTTGTTACACTAATCAGATATACATCACTATGACCTGGTGGTCTAGTGGCCTTCCCCGATTCCCGCTGGTACACCAAGCATATATGGTATACAGCAATAAGACCTGTTGGTCTAGTGGCCCTCATACCTCCCAATTGTCCCTGATTTTTCAGGATGTCCCTGACTTTGCTTCAAAATTGACATGTCCCCATAACATTTATGTTTCCATAGTTAAACAGTAGGGACTGTAAGCACAAAATACTGTTAAACATTAACGTTACTGTATAGGCTGCTTATTTTTCTAAAAATATATTCAGCTCCACTTTCTACCAGATTTTTGAGTGGATACCACCAATTTTTAAGACATGTCTCTGATGTTGGTCATTTGTCCCCAATTTTTTAAGCCTCATCTGTGATTTACAATGTAGGAAGTTGAGAAATATGGTGGCCCTCCCTGATTCCCAAACACCGACCCAGTTTGACATTACCAAATTACATTGTCCCTGGAAGTCTAGTGGCCCCCAGCCCCGATCCCCAATCCACAACACATTTGTAAGTTCTGAATCAAATTGTCCCTAGTAGTCTAGTGGCCCCGTCATCCCTGATCCCCTTCACATTTGTAAGTACTGAATTAAATTGTCCCTGGTAGTCTAGTGGCCCCCCAGCCCTGCTCCCCGATCCTCAACACATTTGTAAGTGCTGAATCAAATTGTCCCTGGTAGTCTAATGCCCCCCCCAGCCCCGACACTGTTGTGTGTAACACACTCATTTTCCTGGTACAGTATACGTCACTTGTAATGGACTAAAATGTCATTAGTGATCACGTCCATTACAAGCGGCATCCGTTACATCCTAAAACACCAGAACGCAGATAGGGCAAGGGTGTAGACAGGCATACTCACTGTACACATTTGTGAACAGTTTTGTTGAGTGCCTGTCACAAACCATAAGCCACTCTGTTAATAGTATAATTCTAATCTGTAGTATTTGGGTTAGTGTAGGCCATTGAGGAGTGTCCAATGCATGTATAACCTCTTTAGAGAGTAGAGGAGTCATCTGACAGCAATCTGACTTGTTTGGAAGGAGGTGCCATTTGGAAAGGATGTGTACATTTTTTAATTGGGGGGTGCAACTGATGGAGACTGTACAAAATGGAAATTTCTGGCTACACTCCTGAGATAGAGACAAACAAACAAACAGAGACACATGCTAAGAAATCTAAGGATCAGATTTACAGCTCTTTTGTGGTTGTGTGGTTAGCTTTTTTTAGCACTGGAAGCCATACCAGACACTGTACAACCTTTATTTAAAAAATAAAATAAAAATAAAATGCCATGTGCTGCACCTTGCCCCAATTTAGAGTTCACTGCTGAACTGCTTGAAATAGTCGGTGATACTTGTTTGCTTTGTGCAGGCTGTGGTGTATCTCTTCCAGATATCCTCCATTAACTGCCAATGGAGCAGGTTCTGTTACAAGCCATTAGAAGCATTGTTAGAAGCTGTGTGGAGGACGTTAACGAGGTATGAACTGCTCCCCCAGGCGGACGTTAAATGCGGAAATATAGGTCTGCTATATCAGTTCATTTTAATACAGTGAAGACAGCAAATGGCATTTGGCAAGCAAAATCTGTCCACTACATGCGGCTGTCCATTACAGCCATGTCTGTTACAAATGGTGCATACTGTATTCCAGTCCCCCACCACCCACCTCCATGGCCAGCCACTGACTGTAGTATGCGCTCATTCAGAGCTCAGTCAGTGGCTGGCAGTGGAGGTGAGCAGTGAGCTGAGCCAGTTGCCAGCACAATTATGGGGAGGGGGCAGGGTAGTAGGAACTGCAGGGGGTTGAGGGTCCACTAGACCACCAGGTATTTGGGAGTTGCAATATATGGTGGATCAGGGCAGGTGCGGTCCACTGGACCACCAGGGATAAGCCAAAGTTTATTATAGGAGATCAGGTCAGGGGGGCACTGGACTAACAGGAAAATGAGTTTGTTACACACGACATGTGTCAGGGATCAGGGATAGTGGGGCCACTAGACTACCAGGGACAATTTAATTTGGTACTTACAAATTTGTGTTGGGGATCGAGGACTGGGGCTGGTGGGCCACTAGACTACCAAGGACAATTTAATTTGGTACTTATAAAATGCGTTGGGGTTCGGGGATTGGGGGAGTGACTGGACTACCAGGGACAATGTAATTCAGTAATGTCAAACTGTGTCAGGGATCGGGGCTGGGGGGGCCACTAGACTACCCGGGACAATATCATTTGGTAATCTCAGATTGTGTTGGGTATCGTGGAGGGCCACTAGACCACCAGGTCATATTACTGTATATATATGCTCAGTGGAACATCAGGGATCGGGGAAGGCCACTAGACCACCATGGTATGTTTCTTGATACACTCATTGTGACTTCGGGGATTGGTCATTGGGGAGTGTTGCTAGACCATGTTTGTCCACAGTTAAGACCACCTTTTCAAAGGCGGTAATTCATGCTGTGCTACATGTGGCGCTAACGTCCATTGCGTGGTGCTATACTTTTGAATATAGTAGTGCACCTGTATGCATGTCCCCACCCCGCTCTTGGTCCCATCCATACATTATCTTTTTGTGCTGGCTCTAACACATTGTGCCAGCACTATTTGGACTTTTGAACATGGCAGCCAGGTGAAAATGTAGTGCAATTCCAGCACAAATGGTTTGCGCCCGGTGCAAGGCTTTGAATATCTGGCCCCAAGAGGTTTCAAATGTCTCATCTTGTGTAATATTTGTTAGCTCTGAAATGTTTCCATGCAGCTATTAATTTGAGTTATAATCTAATATGCTTTACAGTTTTATTCCAGTTGCAAGGTAGTGGCATTTTGTTATGAAAAAAGTGCACTGCTTTTGATAGTTACTCAGGGCCCTGTTGAACATTAGCTATGCAAGCACAGGTTATGTGTAATCCAGCCTCAACTACTTACTACAATGAACATTAATATTTGCATCAATGTCATACCCTGCTTAAATAAACTGAACTGAAATTTTATGAAAACTATTTGAAAACTGTGTTGTGCATTTTGTTACCTCGCAAATGCATTTTTAATGTTCCATTATGTCTAGCAGGCAGTCATCACCTCCTCTGCCCTGGCAAAGAATAGTTACCTACCGTAACAGTGAATCTTCAAAAGAATCTCCTCTATTGAGCCACATCATGGAACAGTAAGCCATTGGCATCAGGACCACCTGCACATTGTTGCAGGCTGAAGCCACCCACGTCAATGTGCCTCATCAGTATCTATATAATGTGGGCATCCCCAGCATGCCTCAGTCCCTCACCAGAGACAAGCTTGGAGGATCATCAGACCAACACGGACCAAAGCTACCAGGACCACACCAGGCACACAGGAGAGGATATGAAAATCTGAATATGGATGCCATAGTAGGCATCAAAGGAGAAATAGCTTGTGAAAGCAGGCAGTATAGTCACCCATCACAGGAGAAGGGAAGAAGGCAGGAGGAAGAGCTGTAGCTCAGTGGAGGAAATTCTCTCGAAGATCTGTTGTTATGGTAGTTAACTATTCCATCTTCATCAAGGATATCTCCCTTCACTGAGCCAAATCATGGAATGATTCCCAAGCAGTACCAAGCAATGAGGGAGGACAGCAGGACCTAATGATCCTGAGTAAAGAGGCCTTGCAGAACACTGAGGTGGAAGCCAGCATGTCTATGAGAGACAACGTCCAGACAGTAGTGTTTAGTGAATGTATGAACAGTACTCCAAGTGGGAGCAGAACAGATTCCAGCAGCAGACATATTTTTGAAACAAACCACTGAGGCAGCCATCCTGTGGGTGGTATGAACATGAACAGGACCTGGAAGCTGCTTACCACGCTTCTGGTAACAAAATGTAATACAACTGGCCAGCCATTTGGACAGGCTCTGTTTTAGAAATCAGTGAGCCCACCATATGCTGGGGGATGGGGGAAAAATCAATAAACAGCTGAGAGGATTTTCTACAGTCTTTTGTACAATCCAGATACCAATGCAGTGTCCTATGGATGCCCAGCATATGTAAACGATATTGCCCACTACCTGTGCAGAACAAAAACTAAACTGGAAGGTCTGTCATCAGATTTAGTGCTGTTTCAGACACAACAAAGGAAAATGAGGATTGGTATGTCAGGTACCCCAATCCTTGTGAATAATAATAAACAGATGATCTGAAATCAGAACCTGCAACTCAGAGATGTATCTGTCAAACGTAATTGCCACTAGAAACAGTGTCTTCTCTGAGAGGAAGCGCAGCTCACAAGTAGCTGCAGGTTCAAAGGGGGGCACAGTAAGGGTCTCTAGGACTAACTTTTTTTTTTGATTGATACTTTTTTCTCCTTGGCCATACCCTGTCTGCTCCCTACTACTTGGCAACCCATTGAGATTTATTTTTTTCTGGCTGCCAACTGACCTTCTGCACTCATAATTTAGGACCACCCGGTCCCCTGTGGCTTGCCCCCCCCCCACAGCGAGGTGGTGGGGAGCCCCCAACTCCCCACCCCAATGGATCCAGATTAGGTGCATCCTCTTGGAGCCGGAGATCTTCAGAATGGCCATCAAGCCACTCGACAATGATGCCAATTTCCTCTGTTCACTGTCCCCTGAAGCTGGGGGCGTGCAGTGATGCCAAGCAGAGGGGAGCGTGCACACGTCCACATGCTCCCCCTCCAGGCATCTGCTCCCAGCTCCTCCCAAAGCAACTGCAGTGCTCTGTCCCCAGCCTCTGCTAGGGGGTGAACGGGCACTGATAGTAGAAGACCCCCCTCCCCGGAGAAGGAGAGCAGTCCATTAGATGCTCAATCCTTCTCTGCCCCAGCCGACCTCTGATGACCCATGCTTGTTCCCAAACCTGGGTCGCCGGCGTGGGGTGAGTAAAGCATCCAGCACCTCAGCCCTCAGTGCCACCGGGCTGGCCTCTCTAGGACTAACTTAAAGGCCCACACCAGAACCAGATCTTGGACTGGGGGGGTGCAGCAGGACAATACCCTTTAGGAATCTATGGGAAACCTCTTGCTGGGCCACAGTCTTGTCTTCTATCAGGGCATGAAAAGCCAACACAATGGCCATGTAGACTTTATAGAGGAATACCCCAGTCCTGAGTCCTTAGGGGACAATAGGTAGTCCAGCACTTTAGGAACTAGACATGTAAAGGGATCCAGGGCTTGCCAAGTACAGCACACAGTAAAACATTTTCCATTTTTATGAATGAGTGTACTGGCTTGTCAGCTTTTTAACCACCAAGAGAAAATCAGTCACCATAGGTGAAACTCCAAAGTGGGACAGCTCTATTTCCTCATGAGCCACGTGTGAAGGTGCAGGGATTGAAGATCCAGGTGCACCACAGCACCCTGCTCCTGTGTCAGAAGTCATGCTGTTAGTGGTAGTGACGCCGGAGGTTCCACTTCCAATTGTTGGAGAAGTGGAAACCAAACATGTCTGGTCCAATGAGGAGCCACCAGAATCAGGGTGGCATACTCGACCCATAACTTGACCAGAACCCTCTGTATTAGAGGGAATGTGGGAATGCATACAGAAACCTCCCTTTCTAAGAGAGGGACAATGCGTCTCACCAGAAAACGTCAGGCCCTGAAGTGAGTGAGCAGAAAGACGGCAGTTTTGCATTATATGGAAATGCAAACAGGTCCATGTCCAGATGACCCTATTTTTGAAGAGGTCATCCATGACACGGTCAAAGAGATCCCATTCATGGCAGAGCACACTGGATTGACAGAGGTGATCTGCAAGTACATTCAGGGTACTGGGGAGGAACACAATCAACAGGAATATGTTGTGTTCTACTGCCCAGTGCCAAACTCTCATTGTTTCTCCACAGAGAGTGTATGAATGAACCCTACCTTGTGGAATGATGTAGTACATTTCCATCATATTGTCTGTGCAAATCAACAGCTGATTCCCTATAAGGAGAGGGTAGTGAAGTTCCTGGAGTCAAGCGGGACAAAAGACCCAGGGCAGCATGGATTCACCGAGGGTCCTGTCAGACTAAACTTATTGATTTCTTTAACTGGGTGACCAGGGTGGTGGATCAGAGATTGGTGGTGGAGGTGGCCTACCTGGATTTCTGTAAGGCCTTTGACACTGTTCCACATAGGTCATTTAACAAATGGGAGAATCTGGGTGTGGGCTTTAAAGTGGTAAACTGTGTTGGAAACTAGCTAAAAGACAGGGCCCAGAGGGTGGTAGTAAATGGCATAACATCCGAAGAGGGGGAGGTGACCAGTGGGGTGCCACAGAGATCGGTGCTGGGGCCAGTCCTATTCAATGTCTTCATAAGCAACATTGCAGAAGGACTGTAGGGGAAAGTATGCCTGTTCACAGATGACACCAAGATCTGCAACAGAGCTGACACACAGGAGGGTCTAGATAAAATGAGAAACATCCTAAGACTACTTGAAGAATGGTCAAGGGTTTGGCAGTTGGATTTCAGCACCAAGAAGTGCAAGATAATGCACCTGGGACACAGAAACCCAAGAGAGGAATACAGGATGAGGGGGCAGGTTCTAGCCAACAAAAGTCAGGAGAGAGACCTGGGGGTTATCATATCTGATGACCTGAAGTTGTCCAAACAATGCAAAAAAGCAGTGGGGAAAGCAAACAGAATGCTGGGGTGTATAGGAAGTGGCATTACTGATAGGAGGAGCGAAGTGGTGATGCCACTGTATGGACACTGGTGAGGCCTCATCTGGAATACTGTGTCCAGTTCTGGAGACCGCATCTCTGGAAGGGCATAGACAGAATGGAAGCAGTCCAAAGAAGAGCAACAAAAATGATACATGCACTGCACCACAAGCCATATGAGGCAAGACTCAAGGAACCTAACATCTAGTCACTGGAAGAGAGATGGGAGAGAGGGGATATGATAGAGACTTACAAAAACCTTAGAGGAATAAACAGGGTGCTGGAGGGGAGCATATTTCAGAGAAGAAAGTGCACAAGGACAAGGGGACATAACATGATGCTGGAGGAAGGGAGGCTTGGGGAATGCTGGGAAGTATTTTTTCACAGAGAGGGTGGTGGATCCATGGAACAGCCTACCAGTGGAGGCTGTGAAAGCAAAAACAGTACAGGGATTCAAAAGTGCATGAGATAAGCATAAAGGCACCCTGCTGTACAACAGAGTGGGGGAAAGGCAGTCCAGATAAGAGTAGGAATTGCCGAACCAAGTAGGAAAATGAGCAGACAAGATGGGCTGTATGGTAATTATCTACTGACAGATTCTATGTTTCTGTTGCATATCTGGCCCAACCACCTCTGGCAACCACGACTCAAAAAGAAAAAGCTTACTCTGACCCCTCAGGGACACAGAAAAGTCAGATACTGGCAGCCTGGCAAGATGGTCTAGCTGCTCTAGTCTATTTTTTACTGCACTCTGCTCCTTAAGGGTCACTGTCACAGCCAGTGCTTTCCCAGTGACCATGCTAAAATCTGCAACTGCTCCAGCCATTGTGTCAGTTTTGTTCTCTCTACAATTACCAGTTTCTCATTTTGCTGGTCAAATTTTTATTTTATTTAGGCACTGCATTGCTTGTGTGAGGATATTAACAGAGCACTGCAAGATCTCAAGAGTAGTGAGCTGACTGACTGCTGTCTCTGCGGGCTCTGATGGCATTGCTGCTCTGATTTACCCACATTTCTCGGACATCCCATACATCTGATTCCTTTTGAGATTTGCTCAAGGTGTTAAGGTACTGTATCTCTCACTTAAATCAAAATGTCAAAAGAAAAATGCAATTTAAACAGCTTAAACTTTCTGGAAGAGCAGCTTGAGAGAAACATGTCTCCCTTGTTAGGATGTTGGCTCTACCCCCCATGTTTCTCATTAATACAAAATAATATAATTAGCTTTTCACTTGATTAGATTTACTTCAACAATATATGTCTTTTTTCATAGCTACCATATCTTATTAGAAAAAATTATTGTTTATTTACATATTAGGGATTTCTGTCTCTATCCTGTAAGTATTTTTTAAACTTTTTTTCTGTCTACCCAGTTAGTTTTCAACACTTGATGCAATCAATCAATCCACTCAATTTAAAGCTTTATTGTTCAGCATGTCACCATTACCGCTTACAGAATAATAAAAAAAAGCATAAAAACATAGTACAAACATTTATACAGTTAAAAAGGCAAATGATTTACTCTTCCTCATTTTTCTTACAGCACAGAAAAAGTTAGCTAAATTGTTGATAATGACCAGATCTTCCACCATGAAAAGGAAGTTTAATAGCTTCCTCGGAACCACAGTTAGGGCTGAAAAAAATGCTACCAATCCAGATTTTAAGAACACTGCAGTACGTGCTTCAGGTTTTCGGGACCACCCACTTGGCAAGTACAGACAGATTCTGCAGCCTTCTGGATTTTAGCAAGGAAGCTGCAAAGAAATGTTTCAAATTTGTAAGACAAATACGCATTTATTTTTTCTTTCTTCATGATAATGTCTAAGTAGTATCTGTAACCAAATTTGGCTTCATTGTTGGCAAACCAAGCAGAAAATTTAGACTTCTAAACAACTTCAAGATCCAAGGCCTGATTATATAAGCAAATTCTTTGCTCTAGCATTATACATGTCTAAAGTCAGAACAAAAAAAGAGCATGTGATTTTCATTTACTGGTATAGCGAAACTGATAAACCTATAAAAATCCTGGGGAGGGGGGCAACTATAACAATGTGTTGCTAAAATGTGAGCAGTATTGGATTTTTTCACTGGTTGGAATGAATAGACCTGGTTTAAATGATAAAATAGAAACTGGTCCATTTCTTGAAACGTAAATACTGGACTGGATGGCTTCAGAGCTAGGTTCTTTGGAACTGCCCCCACCCCAATTGTGGTGTGCTGACCACACATTGAAACATTTATGATGCAATCCCCCACAGTGACAATTTTAACAGGTTTCAAAATTGTCGCTGTGGAGACCTGAGGAGAAATTTCTTTGCCATGTAGTCACCTCTCCCCCTTCAAATCAACTCTGACTTGGAGTTGATAATCTTTAGAAGGGTGGAGCATGGGGACACAGTCCCCTGAGAGAAACACCTCGATGTTGGAAAGGTGAAATTTCACCTGTCAACATTAAGGATCTGTTGTCGATTCGGCATAGGTAACCCCCCAACTGTTTAATAGAACCAGGGCCATGTGTGTGTGTGTGTGTGTGTGTGTGTGTGTGTGTGTGTAATATATATATATATATATATATATATATATATATATATGTATATTATGGCAGCACAGTACTGCTACCATAGTTACGGTTGAGAGCCCTTTTAAGGTTAAAGGGTGAAATGTTGCACCTTAATAACTTTCCCACCATTCAACAGATTTGCCTGAAATTTGGCAGGCATTGTTGAGCATGGTACATCTTGGGATCTGCCAACATTTATACTGGTCAGATATACGGCAGCGGAGTTATTAAGCGACAACGAAAAGTGCAATTATGCTTTTTTGTGAATTCTTTGCTCTCACCTACAGGTTGCACGGTTTGCATGACCAGTCAGGAAATGTGCAGCCGGGGTCCCCAATGTGCCTTCTGAAGATTTCATGACAAAATATGAAACGGTTCAAAAGTTATTCAAAAAACAAGTTCCCATTATAAGTCAATGGGTAAAGTTAACAAAAAGTGCAACACTTTCGCAAATGCACTTTTTAGTGTCGCAAATGGCCCTTTTACTGTCACAAATCCATTTTATTTTCAGTTAGTGATCAGAAAAATGCTTGGCATTTAAAATTGGGACCCTCTAGGGACACAATTCTTTCTGTGTTCACCTAGTCGGACCCTGAGGATGCTAGCCATGCCTATATTTTGGGTTAAAACACCCCAGAAATATGTTTTCAAATTTCTGGAAACAGTAGTGTCGCACCTGTGACACTTTCGCAAATTTCTGCAAAAATTGCCTCAAATTGCGACACTACTTTTCCAGGCTATGGCCAAAATGACAGGAGTTCTTTACCACCCTGCTGCAAAAGAACGGTTTGGTCTTTTGGGCTGAAATTTGGAGGGAAGGCAGCCAACATCTCACAGATGTGCATTTTGTTAGTTTGGTGAAACAATATATTGCATGGTTGCCAAGTTATGGTACTCTGAAGTTGGTCTTTTTTCCCATAGACTAACACAGTGACATACGTCACGCCTTTCGGGGCTCGTACCTCGAAAAATATGCGAGTAAACAGATTTTTTGTTGCAAATTGCACAGTCCTATGGACTATGTAATAGCAAAAAACTATCCAGGAAAATCATGATTTTTGTGAAATTTAATTTTTTTTTCTACGTCGTGCGGTTGCTGAGATATTAGCAATTAAGTACTTTCAATGCTCGTTTTAAGCTTCGATGCCAATTACAATGCATACATTCTTTGTACACACTGTGTTTCTCTATGCACCTGTTTGGCAAAAACAGGGTGTGCACTTCCGTTACTGTTACCGTCACTGTTTCCACTTGCGTTTATGTCCCTGTTTGTGTTACCGCTCCTGTGTACGCCACCATGTGTGTTACCCTTTGCGTTGTCATTTGTGCTTGCATTTTTGTTACTGTTACCATTTGCATTTCCACTACTGTTTCTGTCTGCGTTTTTGTTTGCGTCACTGTGCGCATTGCCATTTGCGTTTCCGGCAGCCCTTTCATTTGCTTTTCTGTTTCTCTTTCGTTTTGTGTCTTTCTTGTTGATACTGTTACCATTTGCATTTGCAATTGCGTTACTGTGCCTGTGCGCATTATGGTTTGCGTTTCCATATGTGCTTGCATTTTCTTTTGTGTTTCTGTTTCCTTTGCTGTTATTGTTGCTGTTACCATTACCATTTGCATTTACAATTGCGGTACTGTGCCCGTGCACGTTTTGGTTTTCGTTTCCATATGCGCTTCTGTTCCTGTTTCCATTGGCGTTATTCTTCATCTTAACTTTACCATTTGCATTTACAATTTTGGTACCGTGCCTGTGCGCATTACAGTTTGCGTTTTTGTGTGCACTTGCATTCGCATTTCCGTTTCTCTTCCCTTTCATGTTCTTTTTGCTGTGACATTTAACATTTACATTTAAAATACCACTGCCATCACTGTTCATGCTACCAGTTGTGTTTCCATACGTGCTTCAATGTCCATTTGCATCACTGTTCAATTCGGCTTCACTTTGCGCTTCTGTTTCTATTAACGTTTGCTTTGCCATTTACATTTCTGTTACCATGTGCGTACTGTTGGCACTTCTGTTTGCATTGCTGTTCCTGTTACTATGTCACAAGACATCACGTGGCAGGAGCGTGGGGCCCGAATGGCCCCGCTCTCCCGCCGCCGCATTACATTCACTATTTCTCATCATCATTCTCAAAAAGAAGGGAAATTAGAGGCAAAAAACTCTGTTTATTGCATCAGTTAGGGTTGTTCCACAGTGACAAGTGAGAATTTGGTGTTAGGGTTAAAAGCCCCCATGGACCTCAGCCCCACCCCCCCCAATCGGTGTCGGGGTGCATGTTAGGTTGTCGGTCCTAACTCTCGTCCCATTCTCCTATTCCTCATCTTCTTTACCCATATGATGGGGTGAAAGTTAGGGCTGACGACCCCAATGTGCACCCTGATGCCAGTTGGGGGGTGGTCTGGAGGGGTCCAAGGGGGGCTTTCAACCCTAACACCGAATTACTCACTTTTGTTGCTGTGGAAAAACCCTAACTGATGCATTAAATGGATTTTTTTGTCTCTACTATATATATATATATATATATATATATATATATATATATATATGGGATATGGGATATGCGGGGGACACCTGGGTAATGAAGTTATTTGTACAGTAGCCTATGACTTCGAGTAACCTCACGAGTGGTGAAGCCACAAGTAAGGTTTACGGAAGTCACAGGCTACTGTACAATAACTTAATTACCACCAGGTGCCTTCCGCATATTAAATTTAGGCAACAGGCATTTTTTTTATGTATTTTTGTTTTGCTGTGGTACCGAATAATGTGTTTTGCAGACTTTTTTTGAGCGCGCTACTGTTGCGTAGTAGTTTGCCCTTTTTTTGTGAATGGGAATTGGTTGCGAGTCTGTTCATGAATGGGAGGACTGAATGGGAGGTATGCATGGCTTTTGATTGGTGGATAAGTTGTGGTGTGTGTTTTGTGATTGGTTCTGTGCAGGAGGTGGGCATGGGTTGTGTGGAGTTTAAGTGGCAGGGTAGTGTGTTTTGATGGAAGTTTGTGTATTCCGATTGATAAGGGTGTGGTTTTAGTGTGTTTTTGAGTGACAAGGTGCATGTGTTGTGATTGGTTGGGGTGTGTGGCTGTTTAGGACCAAGTCTATTTATTGGATGGGGGGCATGGCATTGGGTTGTGGCGCAGCTCAGTTGGCAGCTTCGAGTGGGATCCTTCATGTTGGATGGGCGGGGAGTGGCATGGAGCAGCAGGCCTTTCTTGGAGGAGTACCTGCGTTGGAGTGGTGGATTACCGAGGAGAAGTGCTTCGAGAAGCGAGGAGTTTTGTGGCCTTTTTGTGTGGTCCATCATGGAGTGTGGATGTTGCTTTTGGATTTTTTTTTTTTGTGGTATCATCATTTCAGTTGTGGTATCTTCGGAGGAGTGTACTTGGATTTATTTTGGATTTATTTACAGACACTGGATTATTGGCTTTTTTTCCTGTGGAGTAGGGCATGAAGAGTCCATTTCTTGCTGGATTACAAGAGGAAGGGTTACCGGAGTTGGGTTATTCTTTTTTGGGGGGGATGTTGTATTTGGATGTTGTTGTTTTTTCCATGTTTTGTGGAGGTTGTCACTCATCAAAAAAGAAGGTAAGTCACTTTTTAAATATTTTATTTGTGCTGCCAGGAGCAATAGAAGTTGTGAGAAGAAGTACAAGGCATTTTGCAGAAAAAGGTTGCAGCGGAGAACAGTTTGATTACAAGGGCAGATCATATGAATTTTAAAGTAGTGCAGATAAAGATTGTGCAACATATTGCTTTTTTCTTTTTAGAGATATGGGGTAATGGGATGGGGTATGGGTGGTGGGAAAAAGGTTGCTTTTATTGGTAGGAAACTGCAGTGAGATAGTATAGCAGAAGGGAGGAGGATGATAGAGATTGGAGGGAGGGAGGGTGGTACAGAAGTAGTGGTTGAAACATTTCATTATTTTTTGCAGTGCATACATTATGGAACAGTAAATCTTTATTGAATAACAGTGCTAGGGTGCATATTTATTTAAGAGTTCTTTTAGGAACAGTGCAGTAACAGTGCTGAAATAAACCTGTAATGTGGAACAGCTGTAACATCAATGTTTGCTGAGCAGGAACAGTGAATATTTAGTGAACCAAAGTGGTAGAAGCAAAGTTCATTTGAATCCTTTTAGTAACTGGTAGAATCAATCTTCACTGTGGATGAGTTCTAGGATCAATGTTTGATGTGCTGGAATTTGAGAGGTGTCTTGCTATTCTGCAGTAGTTCACATTGGAATCAATCTTCAACCTTCTCAAGCTTTGTAACTTACCTGTTCATGTATTTGGTGGGCTTCTTTATTCTTTTTAGGTGGACTGTAGTATTGCATTCATCTGTTAGTCTGAGTTGTTGTCAGAATCCAGTACTAGTGGCCTCTTCTTAGCATAGGAGTCGTATTTATTACCTGTGGGAAAGACAGAGACAGCTTTTTATTGTTAGATGAAGTTTTGAGGGGATTGGTATGAAGTGGTACTGTGGTGTCACCTTGTATAATGGTAAAATGAATGGCCTTTGCTTGTATTGATGGTCTGTAGAAACAAGTTCCCAGGATGTCTGAGTAGTTCTCTGGTATTGTTGTTAGAGGTGGTTGTGGGGCTGAAGCAGGTATAGAATGTAACTGTGAAGTTGAAGCAGTGAGTTGTTGGTTGTTGGGTTCACTGCTGAGTATGCTAGAAACATTTTTCTGTTTTTCTTCATTTATTTTGGAGTAGCCATTCAAGCTTTGCAGTTGCTTGTGCCCAGAAATCTGTACAATGTCTGTTGGAGGTATGCCACGGTCTGTGAGTTTTTGGATAAGGTACTTTCATACCAAATGGTTTGTTAGCCTTTTGTCAGTGCTTATAGTTGATTTTGTAATCATAGTTTTGACGACAGATGCCAGTTTGTGGATTCCTACTGGTTGGTTCTTGTACCAGGTATTAGGTGGCCCTTCTTTAGCATGGAAGTTAGTTGTGAGGAAGAATGGGGATTCTTCAAAGAGGCACTGAGGAGGTCTTTTTTTCTGATAGATGATGTAGTTCTGCACTGGTCATCTGTGAGGGTTATTGCTGAGCTGGTAGACTTTAGGTTTTATTTTACGGCAGTCTTTAGGATTGGCTCCAGTGTGGGTCTTTGTTTGTCTTTCCTGGATGAGTTGAGTGTATCTTTGGCCATTTTCATCAGTTTTGAGGACTATGTCTCCCCATTTGAGGTTTCTCATCTCTGGGTTCCCCCTAAGGCTGAAGTACATGCTGGCTATGAACCACATGGTATTTAAAAGAGACTAGGGGTTATAAGGTCCTAGCAACTGCTCATCATACAGTTTTTGTATCACAGAATCTGTGAGCTCATCTGCAGCTTTTGGTTTGGACCCCTTGCCTTGGCTTTTAAGTTTTTTTTGCTTAGATAGGAGTACTTGCCTTGCCTTTTCAAATGCTGGGGATGTGGAGAGAGACTTGCTATAGCCTTTTGTTTTTAAGAAGCGTACCACACTTCGAAATGTTGCCCTGAGGATGAGAGGTTCGTAGTCTGTGCCATCTTTCCTTAAGCAGTTTATGAAATAGTGGCAAAAGTAGCTGTTTGTCCTGGAGGAATGTCCTGAAGGTGGCATTGCTAACCAAAGTTTTTGGTGAGGTAGTTATTGAACATTTTAGTGTCTATTAACATAGAAACATAGAATTTGATGGCAGATAAGGACCGTTTGGCCCACCCAATCTGCCCATTTCCCTACCTAATGGATAAGCTGCAGGTCCTAGTTAACCAGCAGCCTACTTCTTCCTACCCCCACCCCCTAGAATTGCCTTATGACTGTCCCATGCATGCTTGAATTCCACCACTGATTTTAACTTCACAACCTCCTCCAGAAGGCCGTTCCATGCATCCACAACCCTCTCTGTAAAAAAAAATTCCTTAAATTACCTCTGAGCTGCCCCCCCTCTATCTTCAAATTGTGCCCCCTTGTTCTTGCACACCTCTTTTTTTGAAAGATGCTACCCTCTTGGACTTTGTTGATTCCCTTGAGGTACTTGAAAGTTTCTATCATGTCCCCCCTCTCCCTCCTTTCCTTGAGGCTATACATATTAAGCTCCTTAAGTCTCTCTCTCACTGTGGTCCAACTGCTGACTCTCTATATGTCTTCCGGTGCAGACCCTGCACCATTTTAGTTGCCCTCCTCTGGACAGCTTCCATCCTGTCTATGTCTTTGCGGAGATTGGGTCTCCAGAACTGCATGCAGTACTCCAGATGGGGTCTCACCAGCTGTCTGTACAGAGGGATAATAGCTTCCTGCTTTCTACTGGTATGCCTCTCCCTGCATCCCAGTATCCCCTAGCCCTCCTTGCTGCCCTCTCACATTGCTTGCCCACCTTTAGGTCATCTGATATGACTCACCCCAGGTCCCTTTCCATTTTGTTGTTGTTAGTATCTCACCCCACTGTGTACTCTTCCCCTGGGTTTTTGTTCCCAGGTGCATTACCTTGCACTTCTTAGCATTGAATCTAAGCTGCCATACATTTGACCATTCCTCTAACCTTGCCAAGTCCCTTCTCATCCTTTCCACCCCACCTTGTGCATCAACTCTGTTGCAGATCTTTGTGTCATCTGCAAAGAGACATACTTTTCCTTCCAGTCCCTCTGCAATGTCGCTTATAAAGACATTGAAGAGGACCGGTCCTAATACTGAACCCTGCGGTACCCTACTAGTAACCCCCCTTTCTTCAGAGTGGACTCCATTTACTATTACTCTCTGTGTCCTATTCTCCAGCCAATTTTTACCCAGGCTGTCATCTTGGGACCCACTCCCAGGCTGGCTAACTTGTATATTAATCTTTTGTGGGACTGTGTCAAATGCCTTGCTAAAGTCTAGGTAGACCATGTCCTAGCCACTCCCTGATCTACTACTTTGTCACCCAGTCAAAGAAATCTATCAGATTTGTCTGGCATGACCCTCCCGCTGTGAATCCATGCTGCCTTGGGTCCTGTGCCCCTCTGGCCTCTAGATACTCGACAATTCTTTCTTTCAGAAGTGATTCCATCATTTTCCCTACCACTGAGATTAAACTAACAGGTCTGTAGTTTCCTGCTTCTTCCTTGTTCCCACTTTTGTGAAGGGGAATCACATCTGCCCTCCTCCAGTCCTCAGGTACCACCCCATCCTCCCATGATTTGTTAAGAGGGTAGTCAGTGGTGTCACTAGTTTCTACCCTTAGTTCTTTTAGAATTCTGGGATAGATCCCATCAGGCCCCATTGCTTTGTCCACCTTCAGTTTAAGAGTTCTTTCAGAACCCTTTTTCTGTAAATGGCTGGTATCAACTTCTGTATCCAGAGTGTTTCTACTGTTTGTTTTAGGTACCTCACCCTCTTCCTTCATAAATACTGAGAAAAAATATTTGTTTAGTATCTTTGCCTTTTCACAGTCACCCTCTGCCCACCCTCTCTCCCCTTTATTTAGCCTCACTATCCCTCCCTTGGTCTTCCTTCGCTCCCTGATGTACCTATAAAAGGTTTTATCCCCCTTCTCAACTGAGTTGGCTATCTTTTCCTCGGTTTGGGCCTTTACTGTTCTGACTGCCTTCCCAGCTTCCTTTTGCTTTAACTGAGTACAGTTCTCTGTCCTGCTCCTTCTGTGATTCCTTGTACTTCCTGAATGCTTTTTCTCTTGAACCTTCACTGCCACTTCCTTTGAGAACCATAGTGGTTTCTTACATTGTTTCATTTTGTTTATTTGCTTCACACAAAGGCTTGTTACCTCTGTGATGGCAGTTTTTATTATTCCCCATTGTTCTGCCACCCCTCCTTCCTGCTAATTTGCTAGTGCATTCCTTAGGCACTCACCCATTTTGGCAAAGTCAGCCCTCCTAAAGTCCAGTACTTTTGCCTTTGTATGGCTTGACTCTATTGCTGTGTTTATTGTGAACCATACTGTTCGATGGTCTCTAGTTCCAAGATGGCTACCCACTTCTACATCTGTGATCCTCTCTTCATCTCCATTTGAGAGAACCAGGTCTAAGATTGCTCCCTCTCGAGTCAGCTCCAATACTAGTTGTCTAAGGCATGTCCCCTGTAGGGCATCTAGAATAACCTCACTCTTCGAAGTGGCTGCTGCAACTGCACTCCAGTTAACATCTGGCATATTCAGATCACACATCAGCAATATCTCCCCTTTTTCTGCCATTCTAAGTATACTGTCTATCATTTCCTTGTCCATTTCCTCCCCCTGAGAAGGGGGTTTGTATAAAACCCCTGTGCTGATTGTGGTGCCATTGCCAGTCTCCAAATTTACCCACAGTGCTTCTTCTCCTCCCTGTTTTCCCTTTTGTTCTGTTGCTTTGATTTCTTCCCTTATGTAAAGAGCTACTCCTCCCCCTCTTTTACCCTCCCTGTCCCTTCTGTAGATAGTGTATCCTGGTATGTTTACGTCCCAGTCATGGTTTTGTGTGTACCATGTGTCTGTGACTGCCACGATATCCAGATGTTCCTCCTCCATCAAGGCCACTAATTCAGGAAGCTTGTCACTCAGACTACGGGCATTGGTACTCATTGCTCTCCATTTTTTGATGGCTTTACCTTCTTTTGCAGCATCCCCCACTGACCTTTCTACCTCAGTCTTTTTCTCATTTAGTACCCTATTTTGTAAGGAGAGGCTGGGATTTTCCTGCTCCTTATCAGTGCCTCCCCCCCTTGACTAGTTTAAAAGCTTGCCAATGAAGCATTTAAACCGATTGCTCAAAAGACTTGTTCCCTTCCTGGACAGATGCAGACCATTCTGCCAGTATAGGCTGATGTGCCTCCAGATGGAACCCCAGTCCCCAATGAAGCCAAACCCCTGTGCTCCACACCATTTTTTCAACCATTCATTAAACTGCATGGTGCAAAGTACCCTCGCCTCACTCATGCCATTGACAGGCAGCACCTCAGAAAAGGATACTGTGTGTGCTACTTGTCTTAGGCCCCTCCCCAATTCTACAAAGTCCTTCTGCACTGCTCTGATCTCATGATGAGCCAAGTCATTTGTCCCTAGGTGGACAATGACATCCAGCTCAGACTCCTGTGCAGCTGTTCTCGTGATCCTGAGGATGCGCTTCCTGTCCCTCCAAGCCATGGCACCAGGCAGGCACCTTACTTCAGTTTTCCCTGCTTCCCCCAGTTCTATCCCCCTAATAATTGAGTCCCCCACTAGGAGCTGCTTCCTTTCCTTGTGGTGTCCTCTGCCTCCTTCCTGTGGGCCTCCCTTGTGACAGTTGTCCTTAGTCTCCTTGGTCTCCTCTGTGGGTGCATCCATAGGGGAGCTATGCTCCCCCAGAATGGTGTATGGATTGTGGAGTGGAACAACTGACTGGGTGTGCCTCTGTTCCACCATCCTCACCCTCCCTGAGCTCACTGTGGTCCAACTGCTGTGCTTTCTTCATAACCTCTGAGGTAGTGGTGGTGGCTCTGGTGCTCCCTGGATGGGGGAGGTTCCCTTCCTACCATCCAGTGTGGCCTAGGGGAAGGTTCCCTTACTACTGTTTTGTTTTTTGGCTGTATTAATGTTCTGGACTTTTTCAATGTATAGGTCTATGTCACCTCAGTCTATTAGGTCAGCATAGGTAATTACTGGTCTTCCGGTACCGCTTGTGGAGGATTGAGATTCTTCATTTTGTCAGGATGGTACAGATAGCTCTGAGGTTGCTAGTTGTTCATTTTCTGTTCCAGCTGGGTCTTCCAGTGGCTCAAGGTCATTCTCCAGCTGTGTCATTATTTGTTCCATCTCTATGTTGAAGTTTATAGTGTCTTCTTTTGTTTGTGCCATTTTTTCCAGTTGTGAGGTTTCAGGGCCTGAGGTATAGTGTCACAGTTTGCATTTGCTGTTTGTGTGAAGAAGGGTGGTTTCTGTGAGAGCTCAAGGTGGTGTTTGAGTCTGCATGAGGTTTTGGTCCTTGGGATAGTGCTTGATTTGACATAGGTGTGCTGCATAGGTGTGCAACCTAGGGTGATGTGTGATTCTGTTGCTGACTGGAAGTAGTTTGGTTGTGGTAAGGTATGATGTAAACACTGTACAGATAAATGGGGTATGACATAATCACTACAGGAATAACTTCAAGTTGTTTTCATAGTGATTACGTCATGGTGATTTATTTGTACAGTCTCTTAAATAAACATGTTTATGCAGTAGTTTTTATCCTGATGCCTGTTGCATGCATATAAATATATAAATAAATATAAAACTATATTATGTATAACTGCTTACAGTTATATTAATGGTGTAGGCTATCTATGTTTTCCTTTCTTGCCTAGTTTTTCTAGTTGGTAATCAGTGTCTTAGTAGTCTTTTTTCTGTATGTTTAATAACAATTGTGCATTAATATTCATGAATGTATTTTTTTGTGTTCTTTTACAGAAATTTCCACATTGGGGTGCTGTAGTGGCAAACAACAAAAAAGTATCATTAGAGCTTCAGCCTTATACTACCATCTGGCACTGGTTTTATCCTCATTATATTCTTGAAATGTGAATGCCTGGCCATGGCTTTCTGGATGCAGCAGGTTTTAATTATAACATAGTCCATTACAGAAATGTAAAAAGTGAAAATATATACATGTGGTTTCAACAGTTGGGTTCATGTGTATTTTCTGGTATATAAGAACATCAAAGTTTTTTTAACTTAGAAAAGTTATTTAAATATTGCACTGCACTTTTTTGCACATATATTGGGTGATGTTACTTTAAGACTGCCAGTATAAAATTAGCTGTCTTACAATGTCTTGCTATCCTTTGAAAAAGTGCCGGGGGAACATGTCAGGAGATGCAGAAATTGTGATTCTGTGCAGGAGAAGGAGGGGGAAGGAGCAGTTTTGCTTGAGCGTCTCACAAAACTTGTGATTGTGGCTACAACTGCACAACTGTACTTTAAATAAAAAAAACACCTTATTCGACTCAAGCAGGTCTTTTGGAACCTTTTTTACCCCTTATGTACTGTGTCTAGTGAGAAGCGATAAGCACTTACACTTTTAAACATAATACTGTTGGCAGGTGCTAGCATTCTACCATTTTGATTCACTTTCTGTTGCTCAGCACTGCATTCCCAGATGCATCTCCACAGACTTCTTGTGGAATTCTATTCTTTATATATTTTTAATATTTTAGGCCAATTGTGATGCCACTAGAGTGATAATTTAGAAGATAGGGTAAATTATAACATTTTAGTAAATACGAACATATGAAATTGCCGGCAGAAAAAGGCCCACAGGTCTATCAAGTCTACCCAATTGTGCAGCTCTTAGTTTCAAGTCATACACACAGGAGAGTCACGGGAACTTCTTGCACCCAAATTGATCCCACATGATTTTTTTCCTTTAGAAAGCTACATAAAAGATCACCAGCAGAATCTCTGGTACTCTTAATCCAGTCACCTAGAATATGTGCATATGACAGGGTTTTATAACTGTCCAGACCCAATTCACCTCTACGATAGAAAGTAGGTTGGGATTTATTAAGTCCAAGAGAGGACCTAATAAGTTGTAAAACTAATGTTTCACGATTCAAAATCAGATATGGAGCAAAAATTTTGGAGTCAAATAAAAATTTGTGGATTAAGTTTAGTAGAGATGGCTCGAGTTAGAGGTCCAATGGAATGTCTCCCATATTTAAAGTTAAACTTTTTTAAACCCACAACAGCTTCTTTTTTTGCTTTACTTATTGTATTACTAATGTGAGTACACTATGATCCATTGTGTGAAAAATTCATTCCAAGATAGATATAGTTTAACAGTCTGCAGAATAGCCCTTCCCCGTGCAATCTACCTCTACCAAAAACGTTTAGATTTATAGGGACTAGACTGCAATAAGGTACCTTTAAAATATGACAAATTCATAGAAGTATCTCTAATTAGAATCACGTTGCTTAGTGGATATAAACTCATAGGAAACATAGATTTATGGATTAAGCATTCAAAAACAATAACAACTTTGCATTGACTGATAACCATTCCAATTTAGAATACAACAAACAATGAAGGGTTCGAGACAGAAGACCAGAAATGAATTGGCAAATGTTGTTGTATGCAATAGAAAGAGCCTTGTTTTCTTTTACAGCTAAGTTAAAATACAGACCAGCATAGTAGTCAAGGTGGGGCAACAGGATTCCTGTGGCACAGCCAGCCCATTGGCAGAGCAGTTGAATTTCCTCTTGCAATGCTGGCAACCTGAATTTGGGAGTGGACCCAGAAGCCAGAGGGCTGGATGAGGGGAGAATGTCTGAGAATCCAATGGATCAGTCAACTACTCCAGGGGGAGGGGGCACACTAGCTTGGGAGTGGTCTTACTGCTGGTGAGAACCAGAGGTATTGCGGCCCCAATGCCCACAGCAGTAGGGGGAGCATGATGCATGCCAGTGTAAGCCATGGCATTGTGTGGCACATCACACTCGGGAGGACATACACCAGAAAATGCCTCTCCCAGCAAGACACCAACGCAAGGTCCAGAAAAGTGGGTCCTCACCTGCCCGCTGCTGCAGTACCACTGTGAGACCCTGATGCAGACTTCATTCCTCTAGGAAGGGGGTTAAAGGGGCACTCCCCCACCATGTCCCCATCTGGGGGGTAAGCCAAGACTCCATGGGAGGTCTTCAGTGGGAAGAGGCGGCCAAAGCAGGTAGTTGGGTGACAGTGCTGAGCAGGGGCAGGGGAAAAAAGATTCCTCTGGCAATAGCTCTTCTTGTTTCCATTGGAAAATTCTTCTGAAGTTTATAAAGAACACCCAATTTACAATTTATTAATCTACAGATGGCCTTAACCAGAGGGGAGAAAGTTAAACTTGAATCTAACAGAACTCCCAAGTATTTAAATTCATAAACCTGATCAAGCACAGATCCATTATCATCAAAAATGGTTAAACTAGGATTATCTTTCAACAGAGAAGAGGCTCCAAACAGCATAACATTTTTTTTTAATTTAAAATTAATTAGTTAGATATAAGCCAATTACGAAGGACAGCAAATTCCTGTTCCGCAGTAAGAGATATCTGTGACACTGTTTTGGCCTGAAAAAAAATCAAATCATTGGCATCAGCAAACTACTACAGGAACAACAGATCAAAGGCAATTGAGTCACAAAACATGAAAATAACAATGGGCCCAAAATTGAGCCCTGTGGCACTCCCAAGTCAATTGGATAAGTGGAAGAAACTGCAGTTTCAACTTTAACAAATTGAGTCCTATTTAATAAGTAGTCTTGAAACCATGAAACCACATTATTAGAAAAACCCATGTCAGCCAGTCTGGAGCATAACAAGGAATGATCAATAAGATCAAAAGCCTTGATCAGGTCCGTGAACACCGCCCCCCAACATGAGATCTTCATCAAAGCTCCTGAAGGCGGCATTCGTGAGCCTGACCAAAGTTGTCTCAGTTCCATGGTTCTTTTGAAAACCTTTTTGCTGTGGACACAAAATCTTACAGAACTCAAGATAAACAGAAATTTGGTTTGCAACTATTTTTTCCAGGATCTTACTGATAGCATTCAGGATAGAGATTAGTCTGAAAGCATCAATTGATTCTGCTCTAGATTTCATAGGTACTGGGACCGCCCTAGCACACTTCCAAGATGATGGAAAAGAACTGGTAATTAAACACAGATTGAAATTAGAACACAAAGGATCCACAATTGAGGGAACAATTTATGTTAAAAAACAAACATCTAGCCCCCCTCCACTACAATCACTATATCTGTTAGGTAAAGTGGAAAGTAATTTAAATACCTCATTTCTAGTTACCTTATGAAAATAAAAAGCAGACTTATTGCTAGATGTAGATTCCAAGTTTGGAGTGCTGATTGTTTTGAAACACCAGACCTATAGCTAGATAAGTTAGAGAACTTCATATCTAGCAAATTAGCAATATTAATAGGGTTAGTGATAATCCCATTTGGTGTATACAATTTCTGAATTGCATGATTTTTTTAAGGGGAAATTAATTAATTAACTGAACCCCAAAACAACTTAGGATCCAACAAATTAACATTAAATAGCTCTTTATGATACTTATTTTTTGCATCCCTAATCAACAATTTATTTTGTAAATGATACCTATCTAATAGACCACAAGAGGGGGATTGCTTATATTTTCCCAAACTAAATCTCTTGCTCTAATCCAGTCTCTAAGGTCAGAAGAAAACCATTTATTATAGATCTCAGGAACTCTCAGCTTATGTAGAGGAAAGCAATTATCCTGAACAGGAGTCAACTGGCTACAAAAGTAATCAAGTGCACAATCTGGATTTGGAATGGACTCTAAATAAGACCAGTCTGTCTGTAATAGTTGTAACTATCCTTTTATAGGGTAGCACAGTCATGTCATTTCCTGTAGCAAAGCAGGAAGGGGCAGATCAGAGGGGTATCCACACAGTGACCTCATTTACAGGGGCACTAGTAATTTAACTTGTTATAACAAGTTATGCAAAAACAAACAAAACACAAAATCAAACTTTTGCTTTAATTTTCTTCCTTCTAATTAATCTGACCAGGTTATAAACCCAGCAACTTATCTGGAATGGATATCATAAACTGCAGGTACTGCGGAATACTTTTTAGAAGGGCAGTTTTACAGGATTTAGCACACTGTCCTACATGCTGGGCCATTGGAGATCTAAGGGCTCAGCTCCAGGCAGCATGGGCAGAGATTACAAGCCTCAAATTGCATATTCAAGAAGAAATATATTAAGAACCGCCCGCCATTTCCCCAACATCCAACAGAAGCACCTCGACTGCAGAGGGTAGTTGGTCCAGGAGGTTGGCAGGTGGTTAGAAGGGGCAAATCAGGTGCCCCATCACTCAGTGCTCTCCAACATATCGCCTCCACAAACCATAGAAAAACTGCAAACAGGTATCTGCCTCTATCTCTGAAATCAAACAAAGAGGACGCTGCAGTACAGGAGCTAGCACAACAAAACTCACCCAAAACAGGAACCAAAACAAAAAAAAGCAAAAAGGAAATCCAAAAAACTTCTGATCATAGGAGACTTCATGATTCGGGGAGTTGATATGCATCTCCAGCCAGGGTTAATGGTCAGATGTCTCCCAGGTACATCAGCGTGGAGAGACACTGACTGCACTGCTAAATTGTTCAGGAAGCAGGAGAAAACACTGATGTCCTGGTACACATAGAGACTAACGATCTCACCAGCCGGTCAGTTGTGGAGACCAAGGGACACCTGACCAGGCTGGGTGAAAAACTATCATCCAGTTTGTCTGGCATCTCCTTCTCTGAGATCCTGCCAGTCTGGGAGAGGAGGGCAGATGGATGGAAAGGTCAGAGAAGGGGAGATAGGAGAGCTAAACATGTGGCTCAAGGGCTGGTGCCAGGAAACAGGATACAAATTTGTAGGGAACTGCCAACAGTTTTGGGAGCGAAAGTTCTTTAAATTTAATGGACTGCATCTGACTAAGGAGGGAGTCAGTGCTTTGGGGCAGAAGTTTGATGTTTTTGCAGAATATTTAAACTAGCAAATGGGGAGAGGGGTGCAGCATCCCATATGTCGAATGGGAAGAACACGCCTCCCCCCTCAGCTAGTGGTCAAACAGGAGTTCAGCATGTTTGCAGTTCATTTGTATCACCAGGCAAGGAAAAGGGTCCGGCTCCCTATACGATGCACAGGGGAAATGCCAGACCTTGCCCAACAACTAACACACCGAAATCTGGCCAATGGAAAATCATATACACAAAAGCTCACAGTCTGGGAAACAAGATCCCAGACCTGCAGGCAATAATGACAGAGGCTGAAGTGGACATAGTAACCATTAGCGAGACATGGTTTACTAGTAACCACACTTGGGAGACTTCAGCACCTGGCTATGTACTGTTCAGAAGAGACCGAGGTGCAAATAAGGGGAGGTGGAGTGGCCCTTTATGTTAATGAAAATATCAAAGCTACAGAAATTCAGAATACACATAAGGAGCCAGAAGAATTGTGGGTCACCCCAGAAACAGGAAATGGGTCAGCCATATGAACTGGGCTTGTGCACATGCCTCCAAACCAGGAGGAGGACACAGACACGTTACTGTTAGAAGGCTTACAAAACATGCCAGCTAAAGGGGAGGTTCTGCTAATAGGAGACTTCAACATGCCAGATACAGATTGGTCGATACCAGCAGGAACATCTGCCAGAACTAGATACATGGTGGATTTCCTGCAGGGGGAGGGCCTCAGACAACTGGTACAACAACCCAGAAGAGACAAGGCTTTCTTAGATCTAGTACTGATTTACAGGGAAAGGATCATAGATCTCCAGGTAGAAGGTCACCTGGGAGCCAGTGACCATCACATGGTATGGTTCAATTTGGCCACTAGAACTAAATAATCCCATTCCAAGGCAAAAATATGGGACTTCAGAGAAGCTGACTTTGATAAGATGGCCAACAGAGTTAAGCTGGCCCTGTCAAAAAGAAATACAGGTGAGGGGGTACAGGCAAAGTGGGCAAGCATTAAGGATGCAATACTTGAAGCGACATCCCATTGTGTTAGAGAGAAAAGGAAGTACAAAAGAAGAAGGAAACCACTTTGGTTCTCAAACACAGTAGCAGAAAAGGTCAAAGCCAAAAGCCTGGCCTTCAGGAAATGTAAGGGAATGCAGCAGGATGAAGATGGGGGGGCATACCAAACTTCCCTAAGGAAAGCAGGGAAGGCAGTAAGGCAGGCAAAGGCCCAACCTGAGGAAACACTAGCACAAACAGTAAAAGAAGGTGGTAAGACATTTGATAGCTACATTAGTGAAAGGAGAAAGTCCAGATGGAGTATTGCTAAGATCAAAGGGGATAAGGGGGCGTGTGAGGAGGAGGAGGATCATGCAAAAACATCTATCCTAAATAAATACTTCTGCTCAGTATTTACTGAAGAGAAGGTAGGGCAGGGTCCACAGCTCAGCGCCATGGACATAGGGTGGAGGGAGGTGTGCACAAGTCCCTTCACAAAAGGAAGGGTCCTACAAGAGCTCAATAAGCTCAGTGTGGACAAAGCAATGGGACCTGATGGCATACATCCCAGGGTACTAAAGGAGCTAAGGGTGGAACTAGCAGAGCCATTATCAGAACTGTTTATTGAGTCCCTGAACACAGGAGAGGTCCCAGAAGACTGGAGAATGGCTCATGTAATCCCGCTCCACAAGAGTGGTAGCAAGGAGGAGGCAGAGAACTACAGACCAGTCAGTCTTACCTCAGTAGTGGGCAAGATTATGGAGGCACTCCTTAAGGAAAGGATAGTGTCACACCTGGAATCCATAGGAGCACAGGATCCAAGACAGCATGAGTTTACAAAGGGGAAGTCCTGTCAAACTAATCTCATAGATTTCTTTGACTGGGTAACCAGAGTGGTGGACCAAGAGGGAGCAGTTGATGTCGCCTACCTTGACTTCAGCAAAGCTTCCAATACTGTTCCACATAGAAGATTGATTGATAAGCTGTGTAGGCTTGGGGTGGGTCAGAAGTTGGTCAACTGGGTGGCAAACTGGTTGGCGGGCAGAAAACAGAGAGTGATGGTAAACTGTATATAGTCAGAAGAGATGCAAGTCAAAAGTGGGGTACCTCAGGGATCAGTCCTGGGGCCACTTCTCTTCAATATCTTCATCAGTGACATTGCAGATGGACTGGAGGGTAAGGTTTATCTGTTTGCAGATGACACCAAGATCTGCAACAGAGTAGATGATCCAGATGGGGTGGGCAGAATGAGAAGAGATCTGGATAAACTGGCAAAACTGTCGGAAGAGTGGCAACCGGGGTTTAACGCAAAGAAGTGCAAGATCATGCACATAGGGAAGAGAAAACCTGAAGCCACCTATAGGCTGGGTGGGGAGTTGCTGGCAGTCACAAGGGAAGAAAGAGACTCCGGCATCATCATCACCAATGACCTGAAATCATCCAAGCAGCCACTAAAGACCAGGTAAAGCTAGGGGGATGTTGGGGTGTATTAGCAGGGGTATCACAAGTCAGAAGAGGGAGGTAATAAACCCTCTTTACATGACACTGGTTAGGCCCCATCTGGAGTACTGTGTGCAGTACGGGAGGCCACACCTTCACAAGGACATTAACCAAATTGAGGCAGTCCAAAGAAGGGAACCCAAAATGGTGCAGGGACTGCATCAGAAAACACATGAGGACAGATTAACAGAGCTCAATATGTATGCCCTAGAGCAAAGGAAGGAGAGAGGTGATATGATTGAAACATTCAAACACCTTAAGGGCATTAACAAGGTGAAAGAGTCTAACATGTTTCAATATAAGAAAAATAGCAGTACAAGAGGACACAGCATGAGATTAGAGGGAGGCCGATTAAGGGGTAATGTGAGGAAGTTCTTTTTCACAGAAAGGGTGGTGGATGTATGGAACAGCCTACCTCAGGAAGTGGTGGATATGAATATAGTGCAGGGCTTCAAACAGGCATGGGATAGGCATAAGGGAGCAATACAGATGAGTATGAATAGATAGGCCATTGACAGATCAAAGGCCGATGGCACATTCATAAGGTAGAAAAAGGAATGGGCCAACTGGATGAGCCTTGCAGTCCTTATCTGCCATCAACTTCTATGTTTCTATTTAACTGGAGAGCTGTGAAATCTACTTTCCTAAAATTCTGTTACTTAATAAAGCATGAGAGGACCTCAGGTCATTTGAAATTTAACACACAATAAATAGCCTGATGATCACTGGTGGAATCAGACAACACACCAGCAGAAGACAACATTCGAAGCTGATTTGTAATAACCCAATCTAAAATAGAGTGCTTTCCAGTTCATAGATTTAACCCTTGCAGGGCCGCAGACTTATACTGTATATCAGTCCAAAATTCCTATATGTTCTAATTATGTCGGCAGCCTAAGGGTTAATCACTTTGGATCAGAAATTAATTGCACCAAATTATGGGATTGTAATAAGGTTTCAAGACCAAGGACATCCAAATTTAACCAGTTCAAATTCATATCTCCTAAAAAAACTAAATCTGTATCTGAATAAGTACCAGAATTATTTTCCAAGACTACTCTTAGACCATCCAAACCACATTGAGGGGGATTAGAAAGGCACCCAATATTTAGATGGTTTCTACCACCCAGAACACTTTTAATAAACAATCAATCACTTAAGCTATCGCAGTCATTGCTACTGTTCAAAATAACCATCTCAAGGGCCTCTTTATAATACACAGCAACTTCCCCACCTTTCTTTTTACCTGATCTATCTGCTCTTACTCCTAAAAATTTATGTACAGGAATTTTACACAGATTATCAGAAATAGCTGGTTTAAGACAGATCACTGATAAAACAATTACATCTGGATTATAGGAAAGCGAAATACATTGCACTTCAGCCACTTTTGGAAGCAAACTTCTAACATTTAAATGCATAAATGTTAAACCATGAGAAGCATGCCAATGTGTATTACCAAACCTGTTTGAGCAGCTAGCATTCCAAGGTCCCAGGTTCAACTTGATACCTCCTGCTAATACCAATATGTATCCCAGAACTAATATTCTGGAAAGCAACCCCAGTTTTCCTACCCTCTCGAGACTAAAGATTTGGATGTTGAAATGAAAGAAACGCCACACTGGATAACTGCACTCCTTTCAGAGTATATGATACTCATTGGGTCTATTCGTAAACAACCACCCCCTATTAAATCTGACATAGAGTAATCCAACAATGTAAACTCACCCCCACCCTGACATCTCAGCATGTAAACTAATATCATTAAAATAAATCACAAAGTCCCTCACTCACCACCCAGGATACAAATAGCTGCTGAATCGGTTTTCAAATAAAGTGCTGATTTTTTTAAGTGCCAGTGCCAGTGCTAGACATAAAAATAAAACGCACGTCTTGACACGTTCTGGAGAACTTAATCTCCTTTCTCAAAGGAGCTGCGTGTTCAAATGATGACCCATCTTATATACTGCTGGATGAAACAGGGGGACTGGGGAGCCTGCCACACTCCCTCAGACTCCTACACTTTGCCGCACAGGCTGACGCTTCAGATGCTGCCGTGTCTCACTTGCAATTAACTTTAAATCCCTAACACCCACCAAATTGGGCTGCCACCACCAATCGGGGGAAGGGGTGCGGTTTGTAAAGGTGAACAGGTGCGGCACCAGTGTACAGTTGGAATGGCAATGCAAGTGGCTGGGGAGCATGTCAAGCAGAGGGAACTCTAACTTTATCAATGAGGGCTCACAGAAAGCCTTATAAACAGTCTTTTCCAAGCACATTTCAGGCTCCTAGTAATTCTTTCAGCAGCAGGTAGTATAAATTAAAACAGTCTTATTTAAGCACACTTCAAGCACAACAGCAGTAAGTACTTTAAAGGAGAAGACTCCTGTATATTTATGATTTGGATATATCTGATGTTTTTATTATACATTACATCAAGTACTGTACATATGTCAATAAGAGATCAGCCATGTCTTCTCTTGCAACACATATCTAGAGTTTGAGGCTCTGACACAAGGTAGTAAAATGTCAAGCAAGCTTCCATTTACATGGAAATGAGTCACTTGTAATACAGCCCCTCCCATTCCTTGATGTCACTGCAGCAACAGTGCAGAACAAAACATAAGGGTATCAGTGCTGTCTATCCTGACATTAGTTTGTTTGCAATGGCTTAAGACAGTTCTGTCATGCAACTCACACAGGGAGTGGTACTTGTAGTCTTAATACTGCATGTGTAGAGTAAATAATACATCTAATAGCATTTCATTCACAGGAAACAAAAGCTATTCCTGTGTATTGCTCATTTCTCTCTGTGAGACAGTTGTAACGTGTTGTGGAAAGCAGTAGACTGAATCAGTCAACCAACCAATCAACCAACCAATCAATCAATCGAGCAGTCAATCAGTCACTCTGTAGTGAACCAGGTGAACACCCTTGAGAGGATTCATTTACAAGGTAGGCTTGAGCAGTTTCCCAAAAGATCACACAAGACTGAATTCCTCCTTTGCACAAATTATACTCTCCCCTTTCAGCAGCCTGAAAGTGGAGAGCTAGCTCACTTACTTTATAAAGTATATTGTTTTACATTTCAAATGCTCCTTACATCTGGGTTCTGACTGGAAATACCAAGATACAGAATGCATATGACATGGGAGGAATGAGCTTAGCAAATACAGAGTACTACAAACACTGAGACTGATTAGTTGCTTTACCTACAACAGCTGAAGTGTAGCATCTGATTTGTGAGGGACATCCTACTTCAAATACTGGCATTACGGGGGTGGGGGGGGACTGCCACAGCTTGTCTTCAGTACCTACAAAGTGAAGTGCTGTAGCTCTCACATCACTGCTAATGATTTATACTGGGAATGGGGGCATTGTTAAAGTCATGGACCTGAGGGGCCATCACAGTTCTCAAGGAGGTTAGGGGAACTTGTTAAAGGTTAGAGAGTAAGGGACTTTAGTAGGATTTGAACCAGAGTTTCCCAGTTCTTATGCCTGTGCTTTAACCACTAGATTAGTCTTCTTCCATATGCTGCAGCTAATGTTGTCCTGGTAACCTATTCCTTATTATAGCTGAACTCTTTATTGACTTACATCAGCCATCCAATCACTGACTGCCTAATTACAAAGAGAAAGGGGAATTTGTGCAAGACTGTGTCTCACTGCTAGTGTCAATCAAAACAGAGAATGCTAACACACTCAGAACATAATACAGCAGCTATATAATACCACTTAAGACTCTTGTTGTACCCAGAGTCATTTATTGGGTAAACTGTTTTTGCTAACAGAAACATTAACACAACACATACAGGCACTTCCTTATAGGCATACTGTATATACATGTCAAATCAGTGCTGCATCACACTCATATGGTCCTAGTTCCTATTAGACCTACACTTCCGTATGTGTACAACACTTAAAGAGTTCCCCCATTACTCAAGTGGGGGACCAAACATTGTGGGTTCTGTTTACTGGTGGAACAGCATTTAGTGCAGCACCATTATCTGTTGCTCTGATGACATCAGCCTCCAGCAGCACTGATGGTAAAATGGAGGACAAACACATTGATAGCTTCTGGGGGCTGTATATTTTTATTTATAACCTAGATTTGGACAGCAATAGGACTGCTGGCAACTAGAGGAGGAACACAACAGTTACACATAAGGAGTTGGGAAAATATAGGTGTGAAACTATGGGAGACTTCCCCTTTAAAATATGCATGTCCAATAGTAGAAACTGCAGTTCATAGGTCTCTGCAGCAAGCAATTCACTTCATTTGAGATGGCAGGGAGGGCAGAACAGTTTGCCTTAATACCAATGGGAAGGGGGGATAGTCCACCTATTTTATTTAATCCCTCCATGCAGATGTGTGAGATCAATCTTGAAAACAATTTTCCCTGAGATATCTAACAAACTGATTAGACAATACATTTTAGATCAGTTTTACTGCCTTTCTTAAAATTTGGCACAATCAGAGCTCCTTTTCAAGTGTAAGGAATATGGCCTTTGCTCAAGCATTTGTTAAAAAAAGTACAAAAATATGTGCCGATAACAATGGTGCCTGTAAACAAACCTCTGCCGGGATGGAATCTGGACCAGGAGCTTCAAGGAAGAAATAGCTTCTAAAACCTCAAAGAAAGAGAAGGGATTACTTGGATAATAAATAGGGAAAGCAACAGCAAATTCAAAATCGGAATCATAGAACGAGGAAACATAACTTACCCACGTTTGCTGGGGAAATAAAAGTGTGTATTGATGGAGATATATTAGAGGTACCCTTTGCCACCATAGACTAAAATGATTTGGTGTCCTTTCTATCAATCACCTGTAGCATAATATCCTATTATAGTATATGGTTAGGGTTTATTTTGGATGGAAAACGATGGTTTTCCAAATCCTGTTGTAGGACAGTTCAAAGGTCAAAAGTTGTTGTACTATCGTTCTGACATCACAACGATAGTACAACAGCTTCTTAACCTTCAACGGTTTCCCGATTGGCTGAAACATTGGCTTTTCAAAAAATACTGTACAGCATGGCTGCGCTGGTAAGTGAGCGGTTGAGCACGAGCTTTTCAGATAGTTTGGACACAGAGTGCCATAGTCGGCACCCTGTTTCCAAACTATCAGTTTGTCAGCAGTTTTTTTTTTTATTTTAAATAAATCAGTGGTCCCTCCGTACAAAGCTAATCCAGATGACAGTGAGTAATGGTACCTTCGGGGTCAGCAGCGGAGTGGAACTGCAGCGAGGACTGGGAGAAAACAGTGGTGTCTGGACAAGGTACAGAAACTAATAAATCCTTGTGAAATTAATGTGGCACAGTTTGTGGGGAACCATATACTATACAAAATAATAGATAGGGAACTGTGCAAGTCAAGGCCATGTTACAATCTTGTATCTTTGATGACATCATAGGGACCTCTTGAGCTTCGCTCTCAAGGTCCATGATGTCATCAAAACCCTCGATGAGAACACAGCCTTGTTGTGCACAGTTCCCTATCCATTATTCTATATATAGTGTGTAGTGGAGTGTTGTTCTGTATAGAATTCCATCCCTTTCAAAATGCTGTTCTATCACAGTTCCAATGTCATGGAATGTTGTTCTACCCTACTGTGGTAGAACAGCATTCTAGGACCTCTAGAGACTGCATGAGTCAGTTTCATTTTGAAAGCAAAAGAACTCACAAAACACATTTTTCACACAGTACTACACACTATAAACAAGCATTTGTCAAGGCCGAATGTTGATTGTGTTGGTGTGTTGAGCCTGCTCACTGCCCCTCTGTCACTCGCTCAGTCTGTGTCTCCCCGTGCTGCAGGCTTCTCTTTTGTATTGGCCTCCTGCCTGCATTGGCACCTTGTTCTGCCTAGTAAGAAATCCTCAGCTGTCCTGACAGAGCTCCAGTGAAGTGGCTCACTCCTCCTCTCTCACCCGCTCATTCTGGTTCTCCTGGCGCTGCAGGCTGCCCTTTTGTACTGAGCTCCTGCCTCTGTTGGTGGCTTTTTCTGCCCACAAAGAAATCTGCAGCTGGCCCAACACAGGTCTGTTGAGCCTGCTGACTCCCCCTCTCTCACTTGCTCATTCCTTTTCTGCCGGCACTGCAGGCTGCCCTTTTCTATTGGGCTCCTGCCTGCGTTGCTGCCTTCGTCTGCCCACAAAGAACTTTGCAGCAGTTACAATAGAGCTCCATTGAGCTCGCTCACTCCCCCTCTCTCACTCGCTCATTCTGGTTTTCCTGCCACTGCAGGCTGCCCTTTTGTACTGGGCTCCTGCCTGCACTGGCAGCTTGTTCTGGCCAGAAAGAAAGCTGAAGCAGTCCAGACACAGCTCCATTGAGCTCACTCCCCCTCTCTCACTCACTCATTCTGTTTCTGATGGCGCTGCAAGCTGGCCTTTTGTACTGGGCTCCTGCCTGCATTGCCGCATTTTCTGCCCACAAAGAAATCCGCAGCAGTCACAATACAGCTCCGTTGAGCTCGCTCACTACCATGCTGTCACTCACTCGTTCTGTGTCTCTTGGTGCTGCAGGCTGCGCTTGTGTACGGGGCTCCTGGCTGCATTGGCACCTTTGTCTGTCCACAAAGAAATCCACAGCTGTCCCGACAGAGGTACGCTGAGGTTGCTCAGTCTCCCTCTGTCACGTGCTCATTCTATTTGTCCTGGCGCTGCAAGCGGCCCTTTTGTACAGGGCTCCTGCCTGCATTGGTGCCTTTTTCTGCCCACAAAGAAATCTGCAACAGTCCTGATAGAGCTCCGCTGAGCTCACTCAGTCCCCATCTCACTCACTCATGCTGTTTCTCCCACTGCTGCAGGCTGGCCTTTTCTACTGGGCCCCTGCCTGCTTTGACGCCTTTTTCTGCCCACAAAGAAATCTGCAGCAGTCCTGACGGCACTCTTGTGAGTTTGCTCACTCCCCCTCTCTCCCTAGCTCTCTTGTTCTGTTTCTCCCAGTGTTGCAGGCTGCCCTTTTGTACTGGGCTCTTGCGTTGGGGCCTTTTTCTGCCCACAAACAAATCCGCAGCAGTCCCGACAGAGCTCATTTGAGCTCAGTCACTCCCCCCCACTCGTTCGATCTTAATCTGTCCCAAACACTGATTTCCCACAGCGACCGTGCTATTCTCCGTCAGGAGTGTAAAGACATATTTTAGCCAGGATGTGAAAAATGACAGCTGTACTGTTCATAAGGAGGTATGAAAAACTGCCACTGTTGAAATTGTGGCATGAAAATATTACAAATTTGCGAAGTTACAAGGGTGCGTGGAAACAGTTGAATGCACACTTGTAACACAGTCATGTTATGGAGTTTCATCACCAAATTTTCAACATAGGGCTTTTAGGACCTCTGCTCATGAACAGTGCCACTGTCATTTTCTTAATCTGTCCTGAACATTGATTCCCCACAGCGACCACATTATTCTGTGCCATAACTGTGAAACCACGTTTCAGTCAGGATGTGAAAAATAACAGCTGTACTGCTCATAAGGAGGTGTGAAAAAATGCCGCTTTTGAAAATCTGGCGTGAAAATATTGCAAATTCATGAAGTTATGAGCGTGCATAGCAACTGCACAATGCACACTCGTAAAATAGTCATTTTTTGGATTTTTTCCACCAAATTTGCAACATAGGCATTTTAGGACCTCTGCTCATGAACAGTATCACTGTCATTTTCTTAATCTGTCCTGGACAGTGATTTCCCTCAACGACCCCTCTATTCTGCGCCTGAAGTGCAAAATCACATTTTGGCCAGGATGGGAAAAATGACAGCTGCACTGTTCATAAGTAGGTGTGGGAAAATGGCAATGTTGAAAATCTGGAGTGAAAATATTATAAATTCGTGAAGGTATGAGCGTGCATGCAAGCTGTGCAATGCACGCTCGTAAGACAGTCATTTTATGAAGTATCATTACCAAATTTTCAACTTAGCCATTTCAGGACCTCTACTCATGAACAAGTGTCACTGTTATTTTCTTAATCTGTCCCGAACACTGATTTCCGACAGCGACCGTGCTATTCTGTGCCGCAACTGTGAAAACACATTTATGCCAGGATGTGAACAATGACAGCTGTACTATTCACAAGGAGATATGACAAAATGCCAGTGTCGAAAATCTGGCATGAAAATATTGCAAATTCGCAAAGTTACAAGCGTACATAGCAGCCGCGCAATGTATGCTTGTAAAACAGTCATTTTTTTGATTTTCTCCACCAAATTTGCAGACTAGGCTTTTTGAGAGCCCACCTCATGAACACTTGCACTGTTGTTTCGTTAATTGGCCCCAAAAGGTGATTTCGCGGTCAGGGCCAGTTAACTCCATGACAGTTCAAGAATTCATGAGGAGGGGGTCCCAAAAACCCCATGTTGAAAATTTGGTGAAAAAATTCCCAAAAATGCCCGATATATGTACTAAGTTGAAAAAACCCTATTGATTACATTATATAGCTTACCGGCATTTCCTCAGTTCGTAGTCAGCTTTGAAGAGTGCAGACATGTTCCCAGTCCACCGAAGATCATCGCGCTGAGCTCCGGAGGTACTGTAAGTATGGGGTGAGGGGGGTGTGGGGAGGCAGGGTGCCCAGTGGTGGGTGCGGGGTTGCGGGTGGGGGACCGGAGACTACAGGATTCATTTCCTTTTTTACAGGTGTAAAAAAAAAGACATAGAGGAACCATGTTTTACTTACAGGGGCATGTGGCACACTGGGGTGGGCATCCTGTGTGCCACCGGAGTCTTGCTTTGGGGGGGTCAGCTGTAGCCGATGGGGGATTGGGCACCCCCGTCGGCAAACAGCAAAAGGGGGGATTCCTTTCTGCCGACAGGGATTGGGCACCCCAATGGCAGACAATGAAATGGGGGGTGACATCATTCCGACAGGGAGTGGGCTCCCCTGTCGGCAGATAAACATGTTGGAGTGGGGGTAATATTGTTTGTGAACACGGTGGCAACCCGCCGCCATGTTCACAAACAATATCAGGCTTGCTAGATCCCACCGTGCAATGACGGGATGCTCCCTCATTGCAGCAGATGACTGACGCTGCAATGACAAGGTGGCCCCAATTGCAGTGGCTGATTTGTCACAAGTTGGTGCAAACATTCCAAACTTGTGTCACCAGCAGCCTGCAATGGCATTGGGGGAAGTGGGACAAGCTTTGTCAGACTGTGGGGGCATTGGCCACAACGGTGCTGTGTCTCCACAGCCTGCTTCTGAGCAAGTTGCCACAATATGTTTCTTGCACTGCACGCAATCAACATAAAAATACAGGATGAGCAACTCTATGCACAACCAGAGTGTTTTGCCACTTCGGGATTCTGACTCCCATGGATCTCTCGAGCTTTGCTTTCGAGGTCAGAGAGAATCAGAATCCCTCTGTGGCAGAACAAATAGAATAATAGATGCATTCTGGTGTATTACAAGGCAGTAATTGATCGAGAGGATCTAGGGACACAGTAAACCTTGAGAGCAAAGTTCAAGAGGTTTCAAGTGCCCTCAGATCCTGGAGATGAAGAACTGCCTTGTAACACAAGAATGTATTTGTTATTTTTTGTAATATATGGATGCGAGGAAATTGTCAGTGTTTACCTTTGCCAAAGAATAAGGAATCTTCGACTGGGGTGCTGAGGTGATTTTCATGTGAGAAGGAGCCAATGATTGCGGCAACATCAAAAACTTTTCAGAAATTCAAACAGCTAAACTGTGCAGTGTTAAACTGCTAAACGAAACAGCGGTAACAACTTTTTTTTCTCAAGCGACGGTTGCTGTGGACACTTAGTCAGACTCCGAGTCGGAGTAGTGAACTGAAGGAACAATTTTCTCTCGCTAAGCGAGAGATGACCACCATGTTTTTTGAAATAATTGGTCCGCCCACAAAGAAAGCGCATCCAATCAGGAGGTGCGGTTTTATTTAATGTCACCACGCACAGCTTTGGGGATGTCAGAAGTTTCTACTATCTTGAGTTTGCATTCTTTGTTTTTGATAATACTATCATTCAGAGCTCAAACGATAGTATTATGAGCTCCGAATGATAGTATTATCACTTGCCAACAATGGTATTATCACTTTGGCTCCAGTGTATTACTGGAAATTTTTTATATGCTTTTCAATAGTATTATTTTAAATATCCATATATTACACACTGGTTCTGCATAGTTGCCCATCCAGTATTCTCTATGTTTGCAGTAGAACCCTCTTTATTTGGTATTCAGAAAGATCTTGTATTGTATTCTCTCATAGTTCAGGAATCTACAGTTGGCTCTGGATGGATTGCCTTTAGTTTTCCTTTACCACTGCAAATAGTTTGTTTTTTTCCTGACAGCAAGCTTGATCAAACCATCCAGGAGCCCTTTTTTAATTGGGTTTGTAGGTAATATACAGAATTTATGTAGGGCAACAAATAGGTTTTCTAAAAAGAATTATAAAAAACCCCAGAGGAAACATATTCCCAATAATAGTAGTACCAGACCTGGAAGAAGGAGACAACAGTTGGAGTTACTTGGACCGATATTTGTTTGGTCCACTTGACTCTCCTTCTATACCTAATCTCTAACTGTGCAGGTGAGTTATCAGATAAGACAGCCATAGGGGCTGAAGATAGGAGAGGTGAGCCCGATGCTCAGCATAGTGCCAAAGGAAAATTGTCTCTTTCCAGTCTGCTGAGGATCTCCACAGGCCCATCCCATAGAGCAAAATCAATAGTTGAAGCTCCCCTGTGGGAGCCAGATTTAATACATGACCTTCAATACTGTATCTCCAGGGAGTCAGCCATTCAGAGAGAGGAAGTTATATTCCTGCATGAAACCAATAGGGCCATTTTCAGCTATATTAGTTTTAGGGTCCCGAGGAGTCATATTTGTTATAGCATTAATGTTGTATAATGGCTCCAAGGCTGAATCACCCAGCTGCCCATCAAAAGACTCGATCCTGGCATTAAAGTCCCCCACTAGTAAGATAGAGGTGTCTAAGAATTTAGAGTATAACCCTTCCACAAAATCTCCTAGAGTAACCCAAGGATTTCTTTACAGCAAATGTTGATGAAATGGGGGGATATGCAAGTTCAAAAGCAAAAAGTTAAAGCCTGTAGATGTTATTAGACAAGCCAAGCAGAAACCTGTAGATTTGACTAATGTCACTGACAGAAAGCTACAAATCTTCAACAGGGACACTAGGCTGCCCGACGCCCTTCCGGATTTATTGTCATTCTTGACAGGTGCATGAAAAAACTCAAAGTTATTTAAGAAGATTTTAAACTCCTCTAGATGCCAAATTTCCTGAAGACATTTTATCACATGAGAAGAAACAAATGACAAACCAGTCCAGATCAGACCATTTGTCGCAGATTCCTGCTACAGTATATTCTAAGACAGAACATGACAAGCTGATACAAGCGGGGCCAAGGCCTATGGGGAAACGTTTCCTCTTTTTACAGCAAAATGGACCAGTGGTAGTCATTGATATCTGACTAGGGTCTAATGTCTATTAGGTGCACTTTATGTAGCTGTCACATGATGTGACTCATACTGTTTCTTTTGACAGATGTCAGAATCACATAGAAAGCTAGTTACCCATAATATCGAAAATATGGAATCTGTCCAATACCCGTCTGCAAATAAGCAAGATTTAAATAAAATATCCACCTGGGCACCATCATGGTTTTCCCTTCTAATTGCCTTAATAATGCCACCATGGCCCAAATGTATCTGCAAATAGTTGGCAAAAAAAAGAGCAAAAAGATTGTGTTAGCTTGTGGTCTGTCTCACCCCTGAATTTTTTCTGCCCAAATATACTCAAAGAAAGAGGTTCAGAGTGCATAGGAGATATCGCAGATGAATGAGCGGGATCTTTCCTATTTACATAAGGTAAAATTAAATACTTTCCATCCAAGAAGTAACTGTTATTCCAAAGATAGTTTGCTATTCTGTGATTAACACATGTAATAAGGACAGTCCCTTTCTGCTTCATCCTTTGTGAATTGGGCCAGAACAATATCAGTGGCATCAAGCTGAACACCCATCCTAGAAGAGAAGAGAGCCACAATATTCTCTAAAAGGTTTTCCTCATTTATTGACTTGTCATAGCCATAAAGCCTTGGCAAACTAAAATCCTGAACTGGGGAAAATGACATCAGAGTATGAGGATCTCATTATTTTTACCTGAGCAGAGTCAGATTTTCCATTCCAACAGGGACAGACGTGCCACTCTGCAGAGTTTTGCAGATGCACCTAGGTAGCTCATTGGATTGGATCTAGCAGGCACAGGTTCCATGCTAGTGATCTTCTTTGTCAAGGCCTGGCAGTCCTCCTTTGCAGCTATATTGTCTATATCAGTAGTTTGCACTTTTGGAGCTAGAGCACGGTTTAGGTTCTCACTTTCTACAGGACTAGTGCCCCCCCCCCTTATCTCCTGACACTGTTTTTGTTTCCCTGGGTGATGGCTCCTTAGTAGAGTTCTCTATTTTTACCAAGGAGTTATTTTCATCCGAAGAAATGGATTGCAGACCAAACTCAGAGTGCCTCCCCTTTCTGCCTTTTTTCCCTTCCCTTTTTCTTTTTGGTAAATGCCTTCTAGCAACAGTATTAATAGGATAAGAATCAACTATAATAATGGAGCTAAAACCAGGTCTTTCACCGGCACCCAAATTACCTTCTATGTGAACCACACTAAAATCAGAAGTGTTGTTACCTAAGGTATTACCTTGCTGAAATAATCTAACAATGTTGTTCATCCTAGCCACGTTTATTGCCAAGTCCTCTCTGACTGTATCTAGTTCTCTACAGATGAAATGTAACTGTTCCATTATTATAAGCCTAGCTGCACAGGGATTAGACAGAACATTAATAATGTCCTCATTGACATATGATGGGTAATAAGGAAGTGGATTGATTTTATGATCCGGTGAAAGGCCTGATTTATCAATTACAGGGGAAGTAGTATAATTGAAAGCACTATCATTAGTGGTATCACCACTTGTACTTTGAGGGGTGAGGAAAGTCCCCATTACTGAATGTGGTTGTTGGGAACTTTCTGAATTTTTTAGGCCCATGATAGTGTTCTGTAGATGAGAAAACACTTCCATCATAATAAATATTGAACTCTTAGGTTTGGTTTGTCTTTCTAGTTCATGGGGGTGGGCTCTGGAAGTAGCAATAAACTATTATTCAGGCCACCTGACTGTCTAGGGATGCACTAATGCTATCACCCTGTGCCTAGGGAGGAGTCACAGCAAAACAGAATTGTAACGTAGAAGAATTTAAATTAACATTTATATTATCAAGATTCCCATGCAACCTAGAAGCTACCAGGGAGACCAAAAAAGCCATTAAATTACAGTTAAGAGAAGATGCCCGGAGCTTAGAATTAATCTTATTTTGCTCTGAACTCTATAAATTCTGCAAATGTAATTCACTGACCAGTTTCAAATGATCCATAATCTTGGGTTGAGAGGGACTGACTGGGTTGCTGTTTTTTTTAGTTACACCCTTTGTAAGTACTTTTGGAGGTTTCTTCTATTTTCCCAAATTATTACAATCTTCTTTCTGATTTTTATTGTTTTTCCTAGTGGATTCTTCATGTTGAGAGTTAACATCCTGCATATCAATTAAATCAGAACTGGCTTAACATAATTTAGCCAACTGACCTCCTGTCATTACCATGATCCCAGGTCATTAATCAATAATAAAATGCAGCAGAAACTTTTGAGCAGCAATTAATATCATATAATAACTAGAAAATGGCAAAATTAGCCCTAAAAAACTTTCAGAGTGTACTACTTAGACAGTATGGGTTAAAGTAAAGTAAAATCAGAAAGCTGGATCAATTCTAAGTATATGGTTGCTGCAATCTTATCATCAGATGAGTGAAATATAAAACTGTTGAAATATCACTAGATCTACAATTTCTGCTACTGCTATTACTGTCACTACAAGATAAAATATCATTGTGCAACCTTTTTGATAGCACCAAAATCCTAATGTCCCAATGTCCTCAGAAATCAGAAGGAGATCACATATAGTGGCCTAATGGCATTAACACATCACAAAGTCTTTCGGAGTGCTGAAAGATAAGTCAGTTTTCCCTCTTAGCTGACCAGCAGGCAAAACAACTATGTACTTGCAGTTGTAAGAATGTTGAAAACTTCTTTACCATCTGGATGATTCAACTGTTCTCAATTCACTTAAGCTGTTTTTGTTTGGTGCTGGCTTGATAGAGGACTTAAAAGAATCTATGGTTTGAAATGAAGCTGCAGCTGGCCCAGCTGCCACAGTGATGCTTAGTAGTGTGGCTACCAGGGGATTCTCAGGATTGATGCTCTCATTACACTTTAGTGTTAGCATATCTATGAGCCCACAACTGTTTTTTTCCGGCTTTCTGGTCCCACAGTGTGCTTGCCTGCAAACAAAGCACAGTAAAGGGGCATGGTCAACCAGACAAGATGGCAAATGCTTCCTAGAACAGCACTGCATGGGCTAAATCTTTTAAATAGCAAAAAGAAAGATTAACAGCACATACAAACCTCAAACAAAATTCACGGCAAGAAAAAAGCAAGCTGCAAACACTAAGGTTAATACCAGGCAATCCAAACTGCAATTTCATTTCATGTCATTTTATTTTTATACTTGTATGCATAATGAGCATATCTGCCCATTTTCATACGCGACAAGTGCACACATAAAAATATTTCAAAAACAGGTTAAACGTACAGAAAAAAACAATACAATAATAACATTCAGTGAATGAATGCCACAAAATTACTGTGTCACAAACAATTACATTCCTCCTTATCATACAGCAGCTCCATAAAAGTTTTTTTAAAAGTAAATAAAGATGTACACTTAACCAGGTGGGAAGGGAGGGAATTAAAAAAATTATGAGGTTGTAAATAAAAAGGATCTCTGCCCAGTTGGTTTCATACATAGTGGAACTGAAAAGGTTAACTTACTCTGGGAGCAAGTCCCACATTCATTTAATGCCTTAGGAAATAATAAAAAAATGGAATTAGGCAACAAACTCACAATACCCTTAAATAAAAATTGGGCTGACTTAAAACAAACCCTATTATGGAAGAAAATACAGCCTGAGAGCCTAAGTAAGGCACATGAGAGAGTATGAGGGGCAGCATCTGTCAAAATTCTTAAAATTGAGTTAAATGATACCTTTAATCGACCCAAAATATTATCTATAGTAGCAGTATGAATATTAATACCGTAATCTAACATACTAAAGCAGAAACTGTCGGTCAAAAGTTTTCTAGACTCATTAGTTAGAAAGAGATATACTCTGTATAACATTCCTAATCTTTCATGAAGAGACTTGCATAAGAAATTTACATGAGATTGAAAAGTCAAATGAGAATCAAGATAAATGCACAAGTATTTAAATGTTTTGTCTTTCTCTATGGTAGCACCCTTCAGATCTACCACAGGTGGCAGGTGGAGGAGTTCCACCCTGGGCCCAGTGAAAATTATCAACTTGGTCTTTTTTGAATTGAGCACCATATGCCTGGAGATGAGCCATTTCTGAAAATGGAAAAAAGTATCCTGAACATTCTTCAATGCCAGGGAATAATCATCATCAATACAGTATAATACAGCATCATCTACGTAGAGAGACATAGTAGAATGGGTGCAACGATTAGGAGCCGAATTAATAAAAAGTGGGAAGATCATTGGGCCCAGGATGGAACCCTGGGGAATTCCACATAGATTATCATGAGAGCTTGAAGAGATTCCATCTATTATAGTACCATGGTACCTATTCTGTAAATAATTTTAGAACCAACTAATGACGTTTTGGGAAAAATAAAAATTCAGAAAAAATGGAGGGTAGTAAATCATGTTCAACTAAATCAAAAGCCTTGGTGAGGTCCACAAAAATGGACACAACAGAGCACCCCTTATCAAGGGCACCCTGTATGCGGCCAGTGAACACCCACCAAGGTTTTTTCAGTGTTATGTTTTTGTTTAAAACCATGCTGCACCTCTGAGAGCAAACCAGTATTATCCAGGAACTCAACTGGTTGATCCAGGATAATCTTTTCTAAGACCTTAGAAAGGGGAGCCAGAAGGAGTATAGGACAATAGTTGGATACAACAGAAGGACTTCCACTTTTTAGAATAGGTTTAATGAATGCCTTTTTCCATTTAAAAGGGAAAAATCCAGCATGCATAGACAAATTAAACTATGTTGACAACAGTGAAGCAAAGGAGTCTATTCAAAGCTTAATAAGCTTGTAATCAATATAGCCATGTGCTAATTTTGGCCCCGGATTTAATTTGAATATGTAATCCCTAACTTGTGCTGGGGTTATATCACTAAAGTTAAATAGGGGGATGAGCTTTAGAATTATCACCCATTTGCATTACAGGGGTAATATAAGATATTCAAGGTCTCCAAAATAATTATTGAAAGTCTATGCAACTTGAAAGGGTTCACTTATAGTAGAGTCATCTAGATTTAGTGTGATGGGAATATCCTTGTGGTCCTTCCCTAAAAGATCATTCAAAACCTGCCAAGTCTGCCTTGAATTACCAGAGAACTTATCTTACATAGATACATAGATTTTGTCGGCAGATAAGGGTCTTGTGGCCCATCCATTCTGCCCTATCCCTCTTTCTAATGCTTAAGGTACCCTAGATGCTACAAGCCTCCCCATCACCCTAGCTTGAGAGTTCCCATGTGCCTATCCCATGCATTCTTGAATCCTTGAACTGTGGCCACCACCCACCACTTCCTGGGGGAGACTTTTCCATCTCTCCATCACCCTTTTAGTGAAGTAGAATTTCCTCAAGCTCCCTATAAGTTTTCCACCTTTTAGTCTAATGCTGTGCCCCTTGTTCTACTATTTCCATTTACGTGAAAGATGCTCCCCTCTAGTATCCTGTTGCTCCCCTTTAGATATCTGAAGATCTCTATCATGCCCCCCTCTCTCTCTCCTTTCCTCCAGGGAGTACATATTTAGAGCTCTGAGTCTCTCTCCTCATATGACTTATGCTGTATCCCTGACAACATTTTTGTTGCCCTCTTATGTATTATCTCCATCCTGTCTATGGGCCCAATTCCAAGAGGAGATACACTGGCGTAATGTGAGATGCTCCGAACCCCATGGCATATCTCGCTATTTACGCCAGGTGTTATGCCGGCCCCTATTCTGAGTTGCGAGATGCACCATGGTGGCTGCAGGCTATGTCATTTGTGGGTTACGCCACCCACTATGCCACAGCCCACAATGCCTGGTGCAAGTGCGGGTTATAAGAGCAACTTAGCCCAATTCTAGGAGGGTGGCTGTCGTAACCCGCAGTTGCAATTCCAAGACACGCAGTGGCATACTAGAATTGTGACAGCTTGCTGTCCTAAGTGGCATCCGATGGCTGGCACAGTGGCAATGGTGCCATGATGTCCCTCTAGCCCCCTCAAGTATACCCCTGCCCCCAACCTCCGATCGTCTTGGACCCCAAGGGGTTTATTTGTGGTGCACTCCCCCAGATGTCTGTGCCATTCGTCCTGTCCCCCATGCCCCCTGGTGTGTGCTGAGGTGGTCTAGGGCTGTGGGGGATTCGGGGGGGCCTGTCACCTGCCATGAGTTGTGACATATGGCTGCAATATGCCATGCATGTGGTGGTAGCCCATGCATGGTGTATCCCACATGTCACAAGTGCCTAGACCCTTCCACTCTTGGAATGTGGCATAAGGGCAAATGGCATAACTCGCAACCACATGCAAGTTACACCATTCATCTTAGAACTAACCCCATGTCTTTTTGGAGATGGGGCCTCCAGAACTGAACACAATACTCCAGATTAGGCCTCACTAAGGAGTTGTACAATGGTACTACCACTTCCCTCCTTCTACTTGTTGCACCCTGGAATTCTGTTAGCCTTTCCAACTGCTTTGTTGCACTGTTTAGCCACTTTGAGGTTGTCTTCCATGATGACCCCTAGATCTTTTTCCTCTGTGGTGGCCTCCAGGGTTACCCCATCTAGTTCATACTCAGCCCTAGGATTCCCCTTCCCTAGGTGCATAATCTTGCACTTTTTTGCATTGAAACCCAACTGCCATTCCTTGGACCAGTTTTCTAGCCTCTTTAGACCCCTCCTCATTTTTTCTATACTTTACTGTGTATCTACCCTGTTACATAGCTTTGTATCATCCACAAACAGACTAACCCTCCCTTCTAGACCCTCTGCAATATCACTAATGAAGACATTGAAGAGCACTGGTCCCAAAACTGATCCCTGGGGTACACCAGTTGTTACCCATCCCTCCTGTGAGCTAACCCCATTTACCACCACTCTTTGTGTTCTATTACTCAACCAGTTTCTAACCCACGTGACAATGTCTGTCCCCACTCCCATATTTGCCAGTTTGGGGATTAGTCTACTGTGTGGGACTGTGTTGAAGACCTTCCTGAAGTCCAGCTGGGCTACATCTATTTGTCCCTATCTTGTAGGGACAAGAAATATTGTCTCTTAGCTCTTCTTATTTGAGTCTTACATCTGTTGCATAGTATTTTGTAATTCTGTAAAGCAACATTATCCTTGGTGACTTTATATCTCTTTCAAGCTTTGTCCATAATTCTTATAGATGTTAGTAAGTCCTGGGTGATCCATTTATGTCTCTGGGCTTTAACCCTAATCCTTCTCGGGGGGGGGCCACTGTATCTATAATTGTAGTATAAATGCTACAAAAGACTTCCAGAAACAAGTCAACAACCCTAATTGAATCCAACTGTGACCAATCAGCATGTTTATGTGCTTCATTAACTTTTGAGGGATCAAGTTTATTAAAACTCCTATATTCAATAAGAACTGGTGGACCACCCCTGAGACTTAGCAGACCACTCACAATAAATGGGACTATGATCACTGATGGCATCCAGCATAACCACAACGTTCTGGATCTTATTTTTAAAGGGAAAATTAACCAATCTAATATGGTTCCCCCACCTGTTTTGTAATTATGCCTGGTGACATCTGTGATCAATTGTTGAAGACCCTGATCCATAAGAAGCTCCCGAACACCATCTTTACACAGAGAACCCCAGTCTTTATTAAAATCTCCCATGAGAACCCATTCTTGATTGGGGGGAAGAACATTGTTTAACCCAACAACTATGTGCCAACCATCTGAAAAACATCCTTGGGGTATATAGATAGAACTCAGGCTTAAGTGTTTTTGTTGGCCTAAGACAATGTCTACTGTCAACAAATCACACTTTGACTCAACGGATGTAATATCCAACATTGTATCTTTAAGATGACATTTAGAATGTATCATGCCCCTCCTTTTTGTATCCACACAGTCTTTTCTAAATAAGTTATAACCTGGTAGAGAAATCTCATCATCAGCAATATTATTATTAAGCCGTGTTTCAGAAAGAGTCACAATATCAAACGTATACTGTTCCACCCAGACATTAAAGGAATCCTACTTTGCTATGAGGCTTTGCACATTCAGGTGAACAATACTAATTGCTGGCCTGTTTTAAACTGTGCTAGATTCAGAGAGGTTGACAGATGCAGGGATGCCAGAGACACGGGGGCCTGGGTGAGGGTGTACTGACCCTGAAATTAGTAGTAATAAAAATAACAATCTATGGGACAAAGCTCTAAGAATCTGTTTTCTTTCATTCTTGGTTAAGCCTCTAGCAACATTTACTGTAGCTCAAAAGTCCATTAAAAAGGTGGGAGCACCACCCACATCCCCTCCAGCATTCCATAGGTCACCCCAAGCAAAGCATGGTGGTCCAGAATTATTACAAGAAAAACAGGCTTGAGCTAAACAGTACCTAGAATAATTAGCATCTGTGTAAAAATCAAAATCCCCCTCCCAACCTCTCTCAACCACTAACAATTATGAACAGCAAAGTACAGAACATATACACAAAAATAACAACATTATTAAAACTACGAGTAAAACTAAAATTTCAGGCACAAGATCATTCAGGAATGACAGCACCAAGCCAAGAGGGGGCAAAGGGCTCTATATCTGATTCAGCTTCACAAGGCATCATGACAGAGCAAGAAAAATCTTTGGCTGGTATGAATGCAGAATGACATGACAGCAGGGTTTAAAAATACAACCTCACAAATAACTCACCTGCAATCTGTGGTTAAAGGGCTTTCCGACAACTCTGCCACACATGCCACGGGGCTGGATGGACTTGAGAGGTGAGTTAGTGATGCTGAAGATATGCTGTCTGATCTCTCAAGGGAAAGGAATGACTTGAAAAAATGTATAACCAAAGCTCAGCAATAATCTTTATTTTATTTCTAGAGTGTTATTCACAACTTATCAAAGTGCTGTACAATCCATACTAGAACAACTAAAAACATTAAAAGTTCTAAAACAAACATCCAATCAGTAATCCAATATAAGTCAAGAGATATTCCCAAAGGTGAGCCTAAATAAATAAGTTTTCAAAGCAGTTTTAAAGCTCTCCACTGTCAGGCACTCTGATATCCGACGAGGCAGAGAATTCCACAGGGTTGGGGCTGTGAATGAGAATGCTTACAATCCAGAAGTTTTTAACCATACCCTGGGAATCTCTAGCAATACTCATCACCTGAGTGGAGCTGTCGGATAGAGCAGTAAGGGTGCAGGAGATCTTGCAGGTAGCTCAGTCCCAGTCCATGCAGGGCTTTATAGGTCAGCAAGTCGACCTTGAAGGTAATCCACCACTGAACTGGCAGCCAGTGCAGTTTGTGCAACACTGGTGTGATATGGCTGGATCAAGATAATCCAGACAATAACCTGGCTGCAGCATTCTGCACCAGCGGCAAGTGGTGGATATCAACCCCTGGTAGCCCTAGATAAAGAGAATTACAAGAGTCCAAGTTACACAAGTCCAAGCGCGAGGTCACAAAGGCGTGGATCAAAATCGGAAGGTCACCAGATGGAACTAGGTGCTTAATCAAGGTGATATTCATCAGATGGTAAAAAGAGTACTTAACCATGGCTGACACCTGTATACAAAGTATCATCCCTTCATCAAGTATTACCCCCTGATTTCGCACCCATTCGGAGATCAACAACTGGGCACCCCCAAGCCAAAGCACTGAGGGACATCACACTGCTGACCCCTTTATCCGGCAACCACGATCCACTACCAACACCTTAAACTTGCCAGAATTCAGTTTCAGCCACCTGGTATTCATCCAGTCCTGGATTTCTGCAAGGCAATGGTTAAACACTGAGAGTGCACTATCCTGGTCAGGCACAAAGGACAAGCAGAGCTGTGTATCATCTGCATAGCAGTGAAAACCCAGCCCATACCACCTCACAGTGTCTCCTAAGGGCAGCATAGACACCGTGAACAACATGGGGGACAGAACAGAACCCTGCAGCACCCCACATGGTAGACAGTAAGGCTCAGATGAGTAAATCCCTGAGACCACTCTGTGATCTGCCAGTGAGGAAATAATGGAACCATCTGAGGACCATACCAGACAGGCTACAGATGACCCGCAGACATTCCAGCAGCACCCCATGGTCCACGGTGTTGAAAGTTGATGAGAGATCTAAGAATACCAAGATGGAACAGCATTTCTGATCTCTCACAGTCAGGAGACTGTTGAGTACCTGAACCAGAGCAGTCTCCATGCTATGCCTTTTTGTGAAAACTGGACTGGAGATGGTCGTAGATGTCATGGATAGTAAGGTGGTTCTCCAGCTGCAGCACCACAACTTTCTCAATAACCTTTCCCACAAAGGGAAGTTTAGAGACCGGTCTGTAGTTAGCGGGGCAGTCTGGGTCAAGCAAAGATTTCTTGAGAAGGGAAGTTACCACTGTTTCCTTCAAGGAACATGGAAACTCACCTGACTCCAATGAGCACCAGACTATCTCTGCAAGGACTGGGATGATGGCACTGATACAGCCTAATAAAAGGTGGGTAGGGCCTGGGTCTAAACTACAGCATGTCGGGCACATACCTTGGAGAATCCGCATGACATTCACGTTCTCCTGCCGATCAAACTCCATCCAACAGAACTGGAGAGTAGCAACACCACATTGACCACTGTCTCCCCCCCACCCCATACAGCATACTAAGTGTATCTCAGACCTGAAGTCAGCAATCTTATCAGCAAAGAAGTAAACAAGTTCCTCACATTTATCCTGAGAAAACACTCTTCGAACTTGAAGACAGGCTGGATTGCACAGTCTGTCCACAGTTCAAAAGAGCTGAGCTGGTCGATTTTGAGCTGCAGCAATCTCCCCAGTCAGGAATTCTGCCTTCTTACAGGAGATTGCTGACTGATAGTCTTTATAATGTTCCATCAGTCTAAGTCTGTTGGCATCCCAGCCAGATCTCCGCCAGCAACATTCTAACCTTCACCCCACTTGCCTTAGCTCCCTCAAGGCCCCATCAAACCAGGGGAACCGAGGGCAAAGGGTGAGGAGACAAACGCGGACTGCAGCCAAGGTGTCCAGAGAAAATCAGACAAACTTGAAAACAGGTCTTGGGAGATCCAATATCAAAATCATTGGCCTGCCAGAGGGAACTGAGAAGCAGGAGCTGGGAGCAGAAGAGCACAAGTTGCTGATAAAAAAATTAAAGCTCAGAGACACAGCAGCTAATTTCAAATTAGAGAGGGTGCATTCCATGGGACCAAAACCCTGAGCAGGAGAGTGCCCTAGACACTTTTTAATAAACTACTTGCGATATACGGATAAGGAACCTGTCCTCAGAGCCACTAAAGCAAATAAGCCAATAGCTTGGAGGGGGGGAGGAAGGTCTTTTTCATGCAAAACTACAGTCAGGATCTGCTGCTCCATTGGCAAAAGTTTAATGAAGTTAAGTCAAAGCTATATCTGTAGGGCTGGGAATTCGCATCACCAGTCCAGGTAAGCCACTATGTTTCTTTGAAACCCCCCAAGAAGTGGAACACTTTATTCAGCAGGAGGAGGCACCTGAAGATGGGCACTCTCAGGCTCATTCCACTGCCCTAGCTTAGAGAGCTGTCATGTCAATTTCATTAAATTGCCATGAAATTGACAACGGCTCCCTCTGGATCCTCCTCTCACAATTGCATTGGTGACTCTCTCCCCTGCCAAACCTCAAAGGTTAAACAGTTCTTACCGGGATATACCAGAGCCTGTGCTCCCTTCACCCCCATTTAGGTTTTGGATGCAATGGCCAGCCTGCCACCTATGTTGGGGCTGAAGATCTATGAAAGTCACTTCCAGGGGTGACAAGCACTGGGGACAAGGGCACAGTCATAGGCCTGGGACCAATGTACAATGTGGGAATTAACCCATTAGTCAGTGGAGGCATGGGCCATTCTGAACTGGGAGCTCCCTGCCTGCTTTTCATGAATTTGGCTTTCTGCCAAACAATAATCCAGTATGGATCGATTTCTCTGTATGGTGCCACTCCTCATCTGTGGCCCAAGGTCCTTCTCTGACCCCACCCTCCGAGTGTGCCAAGGGGTACAGGTAATGATGGGGGAGGACAAACTGTCAGATCTGGGAACATAGCTGCTCATGCAGGGATCACTAGGTAAATCATACTGGAATCAGGGGCTCCTGATGAAAGTGGAGTTACCCTAGATGCAGGCAGACAGAGAGTGGGCACCTCTCCTATTGATGCTCTTCCCCGACTCTGGTGACTTGCGCCCCTCAGCCCCCCCTCAACCTACAAATGATTTAGACAATGGAACCCTTAAATGTGATTGAAAGAGAGGGGGACCATTGGTTTGAGGTGCGCTAGGATGAATAAGAGAATTCTGTTGAGATTGACAGATGATTGTGCAGACTACACCTACCCCCCTGACTGTGCCACTTGGGGTGCAGGTAACAGTGCGGGGGGAGTTCAGAAGCTGCAAGGGGTCGTGCTGCAGGACATGTTATTTACTACTGCATGGTCTAACCTCCATGAAGGCTCATGTTAATGTGCACAAATTAGTGCCTGGGGAGGGTGTCCTTGGTTTCTGGTTATGGTGATGGGGGGGCGGGGCAAACTTGGGACTGTATGCAGCCAGGGGGGTGGCAGGGATACTATAACTGGTCTATAAGTCACTGTTGCAGAGCCCTGGAAATCTGGGGTTGATTGTATTGTGAGGGAGGGATAATGGGAGGTGAGCACTGAAAAAAATAAATATAGGCTTGTGATGCCAAGCAGTGGGCAGAACAGAAGGAACAAGTGCCTTTTCCTGACTGACCACAAAACACAGTTACAAACTGCTATTTCAGATCAGTTGTAATACAGTGGGTACATGTTGCCCAACCCCTGCAATGCCTGCACGCCATCACTACCAGAGGGGGGAGAGGTGGGTCGATTGGATGGTCACCCTGGGGATGTTTATGTATTAAGGGTGAAAGGTAGTAATAGCTGGGATAGAAGGGTAAAAGGACAACCCAGGGGCTGGGGAGTCCTTGGGTTGGGGTGGGGAAGGAAGGGAAGAAAATAGGGAAAAAATTATGAAACGTTCTTGTATTTATAATGTTATTCAGGATACTTGTACTTGGTTATGGAAAAATAGAGTAAGACAACTAATAACTAGATCTCCTAAAAAAGGGGTGCGAGGGTGATGGATTAGTACAGTTCACTATGGCAGCCACCCTGAACATCATAACTTGGAATGTTAATAGACTGAAAAGTGTAGTTATGTGGAAAAGAGCTCTGACCGACTTAAAAAAGCTCAGAACTACCATAGTCCTCCTGCCGGAAACCCATTTGACACCCCTTAGATTGAAAAAAATCAGCACTTCATGGGGGGGGGTGCATAGCAGCTAGTCACTCTGCAAGGGTCCAAGGTGGTAATTTGGTTATCTAGGGGCTTCTCCATTACTATACTGACCCAGAGGGAAGATATGCATTGGCACAGTTGAGATAACATTCAGAGGAATACATAGCTGTTGGATCAGTTTACAGTCCTAATATTGAAGATCCAAGATTTTACTGCAAACTAGAACTGGATATGGCACCATTTAGGAGCTCCTGGAATTTGGGAGGGGATTTCAATTGTGTGGGGGACATGGTATTAGATAGGGCTAACCCAACCCCAGTGGCTCTGTCCAAAAATGCTAGGGTCATGTAGGAAGTTAAGGCCTCCTATGCATTAGTTGACTTCTGGTGACATCAAAATCCCACAAGCAGGAAGCATAGCTTCTATTCCAACTCCCATCAATCATATGCATGGCTGGACAGACTGCTGGTGTTGAGAACAAGTGTCCCATCAATATACAAAGTAAATTATGAGTCTATACTAATCTCTCACCATGCGCCTCTGGGTAGCTTGTACAAAAGTGTGGCTCCGGAGTCCGTCTCTTGGCCCTGGAGGTTGGACCCAGTGCTTTTGAGGGACAGGACACATATTTCCCATATGTGCAACACCATTACAGACTTCCTTTCTCAGAATAGGGAAGGGGATACCACACATGCAGCAAGATGGGAGGCATTCAAGGCATATATAAGAGGTTAGACCATTTCATATGTGGCATTTAGAAAGAAAGTTGAGGACAGGAATCTTAAGTTCCTTGAGGGTAAGATTCAGGCACTGGAGTGGGCCCATATGTCCCACCCCATGCCTGGGCTGTAATTACAAATACGAAAATGTAGGTACAACACCCTCAGATGTGCACAATTAGAACATAGCCTATTGTTAGGCAAAGTCGGCCCTTATTTTAATGGAGATAAGGGGAAGTAAGCTACTAGCATGGCAACCTAAGCACAGAGAGGGTGACAATACCATTTAGCGTGTTCAGTCACAGGGGGGAGACACTATCATAGACAATCAGCAAACCGAATATGCATTTATGGATTTTTACAGGAAGCTGTACACATCCAAAGTTGCCCTACCCACTGACCAGGTGCAGGAATTTTTGGACAAGGCAACCATCATCCCTCTATCTGCAGAGACTTCGGCCTCTATGGACCATGAGCTGGACTCCACTGAGATCTTCACAGCCATCAAAACCTTGAGGGATGGTAAAGCCCCAGGGCCGATGGGTTGCCGATGGATTTTTTTAAAGTAATTCAGCAGGGAGCTGCTAGAATCACTGCAAAAACTTTTATATAGAAAGTATGGAAAGGGGAATGCTTCCTCCTACTATGTGGGCAGCAATTATCATGGTACTCCCCAAGCCAGGGAAGGACCCCATGCAGTGTTCCTCCTACCATCCAATCTCCCTGCTCACCTCGGACTATAAAATCTTAACCAGAGTGATAGCTGCTAGGCTCGAATCATACCTACCGACCCTTATCCACCCTAACCAATGTGGTTTCATTATGGGGCACCAGAGAAAACATAATATTCGCAAGACCCTAAACATTATACATAGCTGGGCCCAGACGTGGAAATCTCATGGTGTGGCAATCCTGGCACTGGACACAGAGAAAGCATTTGACCACGTTGAGTGGGGGTACATGTTGACCATGCTCAAGGCTTATGGAGGGGGACTCTCCATGCTGAAATTGATTAAAACCTTGTATACCCAACCCACCTCCCAAATACTAACTAATGGCTCTTTGGCACCCAGCTTTGAACTACAGCATGGTATGCACCAGGGCTGCCCCTTATCACCACTGCTTTATGTACTGATACTTGATCCGCTAGCAGTGATCATCTGGAACCATGAGTGCACTGAAGGCTTTGGGGAGAGGGAAGAAAATAAGGTGGCACTGTTTGCAGATGATCTTCTGCTATATTTGAAGAGGCCCACTATGAGCCTCCCACATGTGCAGAATATCTTACAGGAGTGTGCAGCTATCTCTGGCCACAAAATCAATTAGTCTAAAAGTGAGATTATCTCAACTGGGGAGAAAGAAAGACAGGCCCTTGAGAGAAATACACTGGGAGCCCAGGTGGTGCCAACATTGAAATACTTAGGGGTCCAGTTCTCTACTCATGTCACTAGACTGTACACCATGAATTATGAACTCTTGCTAACTAAAATAGTTCAGGACTGCAGCAGATGGATGGACCTGTCCTTAATCCTTTTAGGGAGAATAGCGGCAGTCAAAATGAATATTTTACCACAGTGCTTGTACCTATTCCAGTCCCTCCCGATACATATCCCTGATAAATTCTTTAAACACTTAAACAGTATAGTACATGGGTTCCTGTGGCGTGGCAAGAATGCTAGAATAACTAGGAGAATGTTACAGCTGCCTACTTGTCAGAGAGGTGTGGGTCTTCCCAATTTCAAATTACACTTCTGGGCAGCCCAGATGGCCTTCCTATCAATGAGATCATTGACTGAATCACCATCCTGGTCGAAAATGGAAGGGGAGGGGGGTTTTGGAAACCTAAGGAGGGATCTTTTGGCAGGACCCCACAACAGTTTACAGCCAAAGAACTGTCCCAACTCTTTTACTAGAACATTAGTGAGAGTTTGAAAGCAAGCCCATGAACATGCCAATGTACCATCATGGCCCTCTTCCTATGCCTCACTGGCCTGCACTAAAAAACACTCTGGGGTGTAATGTAATCCTGCACAGTGGACTGTGTCAGTGGCAGAAGAAGGGGCTACATTCTATCATACAACTCTATGGGGGGGGGACTGCTCTCCTTTGGGGAACTACAGCATGGCTGGGCTCTCCGATCAGGGGACCTCTACATCTACTTACAGGTCAGACACAGGCTGCTCAGTTTGGAGACCACATCCAGTATGCTGCAGACAATAAATCCTTTCAAGGAGGAGATATTCTACTCTTAGCCCTCAACTAAACCACTTTCAGTATTTTATAACGTTCTCATAAAAGGTAGTGGAGACCCCAAAATCTGTGCCTGGGAAGCATGGGTGGCAGACTTGGGCACAGGTATAACATCTATTATCTGGACTAATGTGGCCTGGCATTTCCTCACTTGCTCCAGGAGTGACAGATAAAGGCAAACAATTCAATTTTATGCATAGAACATACATCACCCCCTCAAAAATGCATTCTTTTGATCCAACTAGACCTTCCACATGCCCAGAATGCATGGTCAGGGAGGGATCTTTCTCCATATGACTCTTACATGCCCAAAGATTTTAAGATTCTGGCACAAAATCTACTGAGTAATGGGGGTGATGTTGGGTGTGGCTTCTCCCAGCTTTCCTCTTGAGTACTTACAAGGGGCTGATCTTGCTCATAGGCACCTTAAGGAAGACCAAGCACTGAGGCCACTAGCTCTTGATAATGCATGAAATACTCTAGCCCAATGCTGTCTATCAGAGAACCTCCCCCCCACACACACACACACACACAGTGTAGCAGTGGTCTCATAACTTGGTGAGCTGCTTGAAAATAGAAAGGGCACAGAGTGTGGTTAATGGTGACGATAGGCAGTTTGACCACACCTGGCAAAAGCTGATAACTGCTATGGAGTGGGGACTTTTCCCATAGTAACACAAGCGACCTGGTTGAGGTTGGGACCTATGCCTTGGTACACACTACTACAATGCAACATTCGAGGACCTACCAGTTACTAACTCTTTTGATCCAACTTCCTTTATGCACCCCTACCCTATAAGCATCACCAAAACTCACTATTAGGTATCCATTAATATGTTAAACATGAAGTATAGTACTAGTGTCCATTTATTTTATGTTATGCGGTCATAAATTTGAATGTCTTCAGATTATTTTATATGCCATGTAAACATGTCAATGTTGGGCATGTCTTTTAAGCTCATATTGTTTCTTTCATAATAAAAATAATTTACAAAAAAAAAAAAAAACGCACAGTAAAAAGAATAAAAGACTCCATGTAGTTGTATTTAACTTAGTTCTCACTGTGCTTTTGTCAGATATTAGGCGCACGAATGGTGCACAGTGGCAATTAAGAGAGAAACAGAAATTGTCTTATTCTGCCATTATTAACAAATCTCACAATAAAAGAAGTATATTAAAAACATAAATAGAAGAGCTGCAAAGAAAGTCTCCCAGTGTTGAGAATCGCTTTAACTTATAGGTTAGGCAAGGAAGAGTTACCTCCATCAAGAAGTACATATTTCCCAGAATGACCAAAGCAGTAAGGGACAGCAGCAGATTAAACAGAAAAAAAGGCCCTCAGACCAAAGGAAAAAAAAAGCCAGCTCTGGAGCTCTGGAACTGAAAGGAACTCCTCTCTCCCCCAGGTGAGCGCTACAGTTAGGCCAATCTCAGGTGGAACACTAGAGCATGTGCTTTTATACCTGAGTGTCACGTGAGTTCTATGGTGAACATTTTGTTTTAAGTATTACGTTTAAAATGCTTAAATATTAAATAACCAAACAGCAACATCAATGTACATATGTAAAGAATAATTAAGTAAAAATACATTTTGCAGCCTATTAAAGAGTCATGGCAGTATAGCCCATAGGAGAAACAGTATGAGCAAAAGTATGAGGGGAGTATTTAGCAAAGAAACAACAAAGTAGTTTTAGTGACAGTTTCCCAGTGACTCACAAACACAGGAGAAGCGGACCAGAAAAAAAATAAATCAGCCACCCACACAGCTGAAATGAAAACTAATTATGTCTGATTTTCTACAGTGTACCACCCTCCCACAGGGCTTCCCTGCTGGCTCCAGCAACAGGTATGGGCTCCCCCACTGCTGGGACTCCTAGCAACCTTGATGGACTGCAGAACAGGGAAAAACAGACAGAACAGGAATCTAGCAGCACAAGACAGCCTGGAAAGGGCTTGGAATCACTTTCAAAGAATGATCTGCTTTGACAATGGTGGTATACCTGTTCTAAGAAAGAAAAGAGCACACCAGCAAGCCCCTGCTATTGCCATTTCTCCTCAGCAGCGTAGCATGCAGCCACTCAGTCTGCTCTCCCAACACTTGAGTCATACAAAGACAGGAGAAAAAAATTATTTCAGGCAACTCTAGGGATGCATGTCATAATAACATCAAACTATATATTTTTATGAATTGACACTTCTTTATAGTGCTTTTACCTGTTATACATTTATACTTTTGGCTTGTTCTGCCTCCGGCCCTACCCTGCCTGATCCCACAGTGGTGCAAAGAATCACTGTTAAGAATAAAACCTTTTAGCTGCTTTTTAAATGTGTTTTTTTTGCTTTCACTATTAAGCTGTTCCTTTAAGAAAAGTTTCCCTTTGAGTAAAAGTTTTAAAGTTGTTCTTACTACAAGTCTGTTTTCACACTACTAAAAATGGCTGGCCTCATCGCCAAGGGGGCACCTGTCTGACTGCAGTTTCTGCCTTGGTGGTTTAGGAAGGAGTGGAGTCATGTGACACATGACATCATTGTGGTGTTGCAGGCTGCCACATGTACAGATGTGACAGCCAGGATGCAACGCAGAATTGCTGCAGAATATCACAGTTTACTGCAGGGGCCATTGTAAGTCAATGGCAATTTAGCCCTTTTCTCATGCAGGATTTTGTGACATATCATTACTGCAAGTTATTGCACTTCATCGTGGCTGACTCTACTGTACATATGACACTGCTGTGTTGCAATCAACCTAGACTCCACACTAGAATGGGTTTGTTTAGAAATTGCAATCTTACCTACAGCTGCAGCTACTGACTATATTGCTGCCTGATAGTCATCCCCCTCCAATAGGTCTTGGAAACTCCAGGAGGAATACACTAGAATGCACAGCCACAAAAGGAAGAAACAAAGGGAATATATAAGCTGGGAACCTTGGAGAAGGATCGCGGAATGAATGAGGAGGTAAGTTGGAGCCTGTATTGGACTACATGAACTATCAATACACACTAAGCAATTAATGAACTCTGTACAAGGATATGTCAAAATATAACAGAAAGGGCTCATAAAGGATTATGGACAGATAACATGAAAACACCACAAGCTGTAAGTGAACTTGTGTACAGAGAACTGGGGATGTGGTAATAAACCACAAAATAAAATATCTGATGAGACATGAAGAATAAATATAATTGTCACTTTTTATATGAATAACATGTCTAGACATGAAGTATGAATTATAAAGAAGACTCTAAGGGTCTCCCAGTACAAGAAGCACATAAGTAAAAGGTCACCTTCTGAATTTTGTGTTTCCTCCCCAAGCTCATAAGAAAAAGGTCACCTTCAGATAAAAATTCTCCACCCCCACCCCCGTGAACTATATCTGCTTTAAGCAGAAAGATATATCTAAATATTCCCATAGAGGATCTAGACAATTCTGCTACCGTTTTTTTATCCTAGAATGCAAATGCAGGACATTGTAAAGTGAAAAAACAGAGCAGTTCTATGATCTATATGTAAATGGCAATAAGAGAGATGAGACATTAGGTGATCTGAAAGGAGAACCGCAAAATAAGGATCTGTACTAGTAAAATGCAGAAAGGTCTGCATAGCAAAGAAGGGAGAGTCAAATGAAAGTTTTAGTGGAGGACTAATGTCCACTCCAAAGTGGAGAGCATTTACTGACTCACATGCACAACAGACTTTACTGATAACCAAACAGCAACATCAATGTACATATGTGAGGAATAATTAAGTAAAAATAAATGTTGCAGCCTATTAAAGAGTCATGGCAGTATATCCCATAGGAGAAACAGTATGAGCAAAAGTATGAGGGGAATATTTAGCAAAGAAACAACAAAGTAGTTTTAGTGACAGTCTCCCAGTGACTCACAAACACAGGAGAAGCGGACCAGAAAAAAACAAAAAAAATCAGCCACCCACACAGCTGAAATGAAAACTAATTCTATCTGATTTTCTACAGTGTACCACCCTCCACAGGGCTTCCCTGCTGGCTCCAGCAGCAGGTGTGGGATCCCCCACTGCTGGGACTCCTAGCAACCCTGACGGACTGTGGAACAGGGAAAAACAGACAGAACAGGAATCTAGCAGCACAAGACAGCCTGAAAAGGGCTTGGAATCACTTTCAAAGAATTATCTGCTTTGGCAATGGTGGTATACTGTACCTGTTCTAAGAAAGAAAAGAGCACACCAGCAAGCCCCTACTATTGCTGTTTCTCCTCAGCAGCATAGCATGCAGCCACTCAATCTGCTCTCCCAACACTTGAGTCATACAAAGACGGGAGAAAAAAAATATTTCAGGCAACTCTAGGGATGCATGTCATAATAACATCAAACTATACATTTTTTATGAATTGACACTTCTTTATAGTGCTTTTTTCCTGTTATACATTTATACTTTTGGCTTGTTGTGCCTCCAACCCTACCCTGCCTGATCCCACAGTGGTGCAAAGAATCACTGTTAAGAATAAAACCTTTTAGCTGCTTTTTAAATGTTTTTTTTTTGCTTTCACTATTAAGCTGTTCCTTTAAGAAAAGTTTCCCTTTGAGAAAAAGTTTTAAAGTTGTTCTTACTACAAGTCTGTTTTCACACTACTAAAAATGGCTGGCCTCATCGCCAAGGGGGCACCTGTCTGACTGCAGTTTCTTCCTTCGTGGTTTAGGAAGGAGTGGAGTCATGTGACACATGACGTCATTGTGGTGTTGCAGGCTGCCACATGTACAGATGTGACAGCCAGGATGCAACACAGAATTGCTGCAGAATATCACAGAATGCTGCAGTTTACTGCAGGGGCCATTGTAAATCAATGGCAATTTAGCCCTTTTCTCATGCAGGATTTTGTGACATGTCATTACTGCAAGTTACTGTGCTTCATCGTGGCTGACTCCACTGTACATATGACACTGCTGTGTTACAATCAACCTAGACTCCACACTAGAATGGGCTTGTTTACAAATTGCAATCTTACTCTCAGCTGCAGCTACTGACTATATTGCCGCCTGATAGTCACCCCCCCCCTCCAATAGGTTTTGGAAACTACAGGAGGAATACACTAGAATGCACAACCGCAAAAGGAAGAAACAAAGGGAATATATAAGCTGGGGAACTTGGAGAAGAATTGCGGAATGAATGAGGAGGTAAGTTGGAGCCTGTTTTGGACTACATGAACTATCAATACACACTAAGCAATTAATGAACTCTGTACAAGGATATGTCAAAATATAACAGAAAGGGCTCATAAAGGATTATGGACAGATAACATGAAAACACTACAAGCTGTAAGTGAACTTGTGTACAGAGAACTGGGGATGTGGTAATAAACCACAAAATAAAAATATCTGATGAGACATGAAGAATAAATATAATTGTCACTTTTTGTATGAATAACATGTCTAGACATGAGGTATAGAATTATAAGAAGACTCTAAGGGTCTCCCAGTACAAGAAGCACATAAGTAAAAAGGTCACCTTCTGAATTTTGTGTTCGCTCCCCAAGCTCATAAGAAAAAAGGTCACCTTCAGAAAAAAAAATTCTCCACCCCCCCCCTTGTGAACTATATCTGATTTAAGCAGAAAGATATATCTAAATATTCCCATAGAGGATCTAGACAATTTTGCTACCACTTTTTTATCCTAAAATGCAAATGCAGGACATTGTAAAGTGAAAAAACAGAGCAGTTCTATGATCTATATGTAAATGGCAATAAGAGAGATGAGACATTAGGTGATCTGAAAGGAGAAACGCAAAATAAGGATCTGTACTAGTAAAATGCAGAAAGGTCTGCATAGCAAAGAAGGGAGAGTCAAATGAAAGTTTTAGTGGAGGACTAATGTCCACTCCAAAGTGGAGAGCATTTACTGACTCACATGCACAACAGACTTTACTGACAGTCTGTATTAGCTCACATCCTTTTCCTTTTTTTTAATACATGTTTTGTTTTATGCTGTATGTGGGTTATTGATATACCAGATGTATCTATATGGCAGTTTGCATGATTTCCAGTTAGTCATCATGTAAACAGCAATATCAATACATGCTGGTATATGTTCGTGGTTAGATGGTGGCAAACTGAGGAGGTGAGCAGAAGGCTATGCTGGTCAGCATCACAGGACTGGGCTAGCACATGGATGGAACAAACTGAGTAGTTTCCCTTTTCTAGTGTTGGCCATGCCAACCAGGCCCCAGTATACAAACAGAAAGTCTGATTTTGGCTATGTCAATCAGCTTTAAAAAGTATCTGGTTGTTTTGTCAGACAATCACCAGGCCCCCTCACTGAGCTTTAGCTCAGCAGCTGCCTCCATGAAATAGGAAAGTAAGGCAAAAGATGAACACAGCTACCTGGAGACTGGAGTCAGTTGACTGACTGATCATGTCACCTCACCACCACAGAAAAAATAAGACTTTGGGCTGTGGCCCACACCCATGGATGACCGTAGGCCAAACTCAACAGTGCCTTCCAGGCAACAGCTGAGATTTGGGAAGACCAGTGGGAGGTGGTTTGTGTAGATGCTGCAGTGCTTCTGGGCTTACTGACCTCAAAAGTCACCAGAGACTCAATCAAACATTGACAGGGTAGTGAGGGAGTGACTGGGTGAACCAATGTTGTAGTGCCATTGCTACATGTTGTGCTAATGGGTGAGATCAAATATTGTTTCACTTGGGGGGGGCATGGCTTTGGTAAGCATGACATTGTGCAAAGTTTGTAACTGTGGTGGCAGGGACTATGGACAGCAACTGCATTCAGTACAAGGCTCTCTTGTTTTTGTTTTGTCCTGTCCTCCAGACAGAGGGAACTATTTGTTTGTTCCATGCAACAAGGAAGCAGTGATGGGCAGGGTGTTAGCATTATAGTCTCAGTGCTGCTCCTGGCTGCTTATGCAAGTCTAATCATATTGTTGCAAGTCTACTCAGCACTGCCACACAAAAGAGGATTGAAAAACATAATCAGGACCTATCAAAAATAATACATCTAAATTTAATTGTCTATCTGTAGCCCAAATACATCATTAAAGGAAAACTACCAGTTTACCAAAAGGAGTAACTGCTGTATAGATCAGGGCTTCAGTACCCTGAATACTCATATAGGCTGCATCTTCTTATAACAGTTTTAAACTGGAGCCCTCATAAAATATCGCTGCTCAATAAGTAGCAGGCAGGCATTTTATGATATGCCTGTGCCTGTCCACAAGTTCAGGAGTGATAACAGCTCTGACACCACGTGATAATGAGCTACTGCCCCTTCCAATACAGCACCATACATATGAAGATTTAATAATCTCCATGTCCCTGTGCCATGCTGTATTTGCCAACATTAAGCCTAAATGGCATGTTATTTATAAGCATTAACATGTTATTTAAGCTGACTGTTGGCAAATATAGCAGGGCACAGGAGATATGGAGACTGTTACATTTCCTTACATGCAGCACTGTATACAAAGTGGCAGTTGCATGACATGATTCTCACAATGTTAGGGCTTTCATCGATCGCAGTCTTGGGAGGAGGGGGAGCACAGGTATAGCATAAAATGCCTGACTGCTGTTAATGGAGTAGATGTTTTTATAAGAGATCCAGTTTAAAGACTGTTACAGGAAGATACAGCCTGCACAAGTGGTCGGGTATGGAATTCCGATCTATGCAGCAGTTACTGCTATTAGTAAGACAGTATTTTTCTTTAAAGAGATCATAAGGAAAATATTGATTTTAAAAACCATGGGATTTTCCTTGAGCTGCTATAGTGACATAGTACGGAGTGTTCAGCACTAGCTGAACACTTGAAAAGAACATTGCTGTACCTGCCATGATATGAAAACTAAGAGGTGTAACATACTGTGTTTGCAGAAAGTAGAAGTAGCACTGTAGTTTTATTTGGTTAGGCACCCTTCCCCAGAGGCTTAGGATACTGCATATTTAACATACAATATACCCCAATTATGAAATAATTACAACATGAAACTAATCATATTCTAATACAACATCATAATAAACCACAGGAGATCCTCCCATTAATAAATAAGTCAGCTGGGACCCAATGCTAAATCAAGTATTTGCAAAGGCTTCTCAAAATAATGATGTGTAAGGCCCCTTTTAATGGCCTCCATCAATAGGACCAGTCTCAGGTACCTTGGGAACACGTTCCACAAAACTAGGGCCACAACAGTGGATGCACGATCACCTGAGGTCTTTATTCTTGTACTTGGTATCATAAGAAGATCATCAGCAGCAGAGCAAAGAAGGTAACGTGGGGAGTGAGAAGACAGAAGTTCAACAAGATGAGCCAAGTTCATGCTGAGTACAGCATAAATAATAGGTTAGTAAGCCAGCCTTGAAGATTATATGCCATCTCACTGGCGGCCAGTGCAGTTTGGACAACACTGGAGCTGTGTGACTGGATCTGGAAAGACCCATTAGTAACAAGGGTGCCATGTTCTGCACCAGCTGCAAGCAACTTAGCAAACCTCTATTTGCCCTATGGAACAGAATAATGCAGTAGTCAAGCCTGGATGTCACAAAAGCATGTACTAGTGTTTTCAGGTCCTTAGTGGGGATCAAGTCTCCAATCCATCTAATGTTCCTCAGATTTTAAAATGTTAAAAGGGTAGCTACAAACACTATGAATGAAATAAGGGATGCAAAATGGTGTGTTATTATATGTGATGAGACCAGAAATATGATGCATATGTTGAACAGCTTTCATTATGTGTATGGCACTGTACAGATCATGTACTGTACCAGTAACATAAAGGTTTCATGGATCTGGGACTTTGCCAAAGATAAACAGTGAGACAATGTCAATGCAACAAAACAAAAACAAATATATATTTTTTTAAGTGTAATCTGTCTCTGAGTAACTTAAGATGTTAGTGTTATGATGGACCATCAGACATGAGTCGTTTCCACTCAGGACTAGTGACTTGTATATTGCAAAAGTAACAATTTGTCAATGCCGAATGTTTGCTTGCTGGTATTGGCACTGGTAGTGCAGGAGATAGAGAGATGCATAATAGGAATGGCAGTGAAGTACTGAAGTAACACCAAGCCCACCCCCCACCCTGCAGAGACTGACAGGCATTGGGAGTGGCCTTTGGATCATCGGCCATAACATTCATGTTGTTCCACCTCACCCCACCTTACAGACACTGACAGGTGTTGCAGTGTGCCTTGAGATCTTCAGCCCTTACCCTCACCCCATTCCATAAGGAAATAAGCTGTGATGGGTGCAGTATAGGAGAATGGGGTGAGCATTGGAGCCAAAGACCCCAAGGCACACCTCAATGTCTGTCAGTGGCTGCAGGGTGGGGGTGGGATAGGGGTTGGACTGGCATGAGCTTTACGGCCAACAACCCCAAGTCACCCCCCCATGCCTGTCAATCTGTACAGGGTGGGCGTTATGGTTGGAAACTCTAATGCCCTGGACGTTTGTTGGTATTTTTGCTCCAAATGTTCAACATGGGCTTTTTGGGACTCCACCTCATGAACAGCGGCAGCATCATTTTGTTACTCAATCCCAAAAGGTGATTTGGCGCAGCAAATGTGTCATGTAGTGCCACAGGTGCAAAAACACATTTAAGGCAGGATGTGAAAACTGACAGCTATATTGTTCATGAGGAGGTGTGAAAAAACAGCAATGTGGAAAATATGGAGTGAAAATATAGAAAATCAGCAAATTTACAAGTGTACGTAGAAAGTGTGCAATGCATGCTTGTGACGCAGTTATTTTCGGAATGTTTTCACCAAAATTTCAACATGGCCTTTCTGAGACCTCCCCTCATGAAAAGTGGCACTGTGATTTTGTTAATCTGTCCTGAAAGTTGATTTTGCACGTGACAGTGCCATTCTCGCCACAGGTGCAAAACACATTCAGGAAGGATGTGAAAAGATAGCTGTACAATTCATGGGGGTGAAAAGTGGCAATGTTGGAAACCTGAGTGAAAATATTAAAACTGATAAAGTTACAAGCATGCATAGGAACTGCACAATGGACACCCGTAACACAGTCATTTTTTGGAGTTTTTTCACCAAATTTGCAAAAAGGACTTTTTGGGACCCCACCTCATGAACAGTGGCACTGTTGTTTCATTAATTGGTCCCAAAAGATGTTTCCATGCAGCGACCGTGAAATTATCTTTCAGGACCAAGAGACAAAATGACAGTGCCAGTGTTCATGCAGTGGGGTCTCAAGAACCCCATGTTGAAAATATGGGACCAAAACTCCAAAATTGGCTAAGATAATCAGCCTAAGTTGAAACCCCCGACTGACTGCCATTATAGGGCTTACTGTCATTTCTTCAGTTCCTGGTTGGTCTTTGAGAGTACAGACGTGTTCCTGGTCCACAGAAGATAACTGTTCCTGACCTCTGGGGTATGGGTGGGGAGGTGCAGAAAGGTGTGGTGCACAGTGGGAGGGTGCAGGTTGGGGAAGGGGGGCCGGGGGAAAGACGAGAGGCTGTTTTCTTTTTTTTTTTCAGGTTTAAAAAAAAAAGACGTCACCAGGGACTGTTTTCTTTTGTACAGGTGAAATATTAACAGAACGGATTTTGTCACACCCAGTGTGCCAAAGTACTGGAGAGGGGGGTATCAATGCCAACCCAGGGATTGGGCACCCTGAGGTCAGCTGAGAACATAGGGGCATGGGGGGGAGCAGCGCATCCAACACCAGGAGTGGGCATCTCGCTGTCAGAAACATCAAAGAAGTATTTATTGGCTCACTGGGGTGGGCTCCCATTGTGCCACATTAATGGGGAAGGGGGATACATGGTGACATGGGGATTGAGCACCCCCATGCCAGAAGGGGATAGAGAATGGAGGGTACGGGGCAGGCAGCAGCAGTGGGAGGGAGTGTGAGGGTTTTATGATGGTGTGACAGAGAAGCGACAGGGAACGGAGGGTGTGGGGCAGGCAGCACCAGTGGGATGGAGCTAACATTTAGACTTGTTGTCCTGCTGAGTGCCTGGTTGGGAGGGGGAGGGAGATGATGCTGCAATGACGAAACTGCCCCGATTGCAGTGGCAGATTTCTTTCAAGTGCAGAACTCACTCTGAAACTGCCATCATCAGCAGCTTCAGCATTAATTGGTGGCCGAGGAACGCTCCCATTTAAGCATCCGCTGCATTGTCCACAACACTGCCACACCTCTGCTATGCCCTAATATCTTAATATGTTTCTTGTGCGCTGTGCACGCAAGCAAACATAAAAATGTGCAATCTATATCCACAGTCATGCATGTTAGTTAAACATGGCCTTTGTTGATGTTTCTAAGGTGATCAAAGAGCTCAGAATCATGATTGGAGCAGTATTATCCGTAAAGAGTAGAATAGCATTTCACTAGATTCAGACTGAACATCGTTAAGCTATATAAACCTTAATAAATGACTCTGTGAAATATGCTGTATAAGCCATATGCATTGTTTGAAGCTGTTGCAGTATCATTCAATTCCTTTATTAAAGTCTTAACTGCTCTTTCTGAGACAGGTGCCCACAATGGCCCTGAAGCTGAAATTCTGCTCAGAACAGTGATATCATTTGACTTTCATGTTTGGCTATCCATATTTAATGACATTTTCAAGGGATCTGGTACAATCGCCTGACCCCCAAAAGCCTGACACGCATTTACCCGTATCCGAGTTCCTGACTGGTACTCTCACCCGACGGTCATTTTATCGTGTACTCAGTTTCCCCTGCTAGAAGTCCCACAATACAGAAAGAGAGAGAGAGAGAGAGAGACAAGCACCTTGCACTTACTTTAACAGGACTAGATGTCTCACACCATCAGAGTGCTCACACATCCCTGGCAAAGACTATCCCCCCCCCAACACAGTCACACAACCCTGCAGTCCCCAAGACAGAAACAAAAGTCTCTAAACTGTCATATCGCTCTGGACTACAGGTCATTTTTGCAGCTTGTTGGGTTCCATGTGTCCTTGAGTTTCACCCCACAGTACAGCTGACTGGTAAGTCCTTTTTGTCAGTTCAGTGACTATGATGAAAAACAAGGGGAAAGGCTCGATCAAGAAGTGGCATAATTAAATAGCAGGGCCACTATATTCAGCCTGTTTGGTGCTTGTTTCTGGGCTTAAATCATTGAAAATAAACAGTCTCTTCCCCTCCCATTCAACGAGCTCAGCTTTGTGTGCCTTAGCTTAAAGATGGATGTTATCTAGATTGTTAAGGAGCTACATGTGAGTATTGCCATGTCGGGAAAAAGGCAATCGGCAATGCATCCTGCGGGCAGTCAACACCGACGGGCTGCTCAAGTCAGGCGCTTCAGAGTCGGTCAGTTGGTAGTTGGGCAATCGTATGGATTCCTTTTCAAGTTGACGTGAATCTCTGTGTGCAGACACAGTCTTTAGACCTATTCAAAGTAAATTCATCAGATTCTATATCGTCTATGAAAACTATGGAAAGATTCAGAAAGTTCTCAGAAAGCTTTGAAAAACTCCCAAGAAGTACAGAAGACCTTGCTCTACCATAGCCCCCAAGAGGCCACCAACCTTCTAGTAGGTATGAAAATGATAATTCTTGAAGGGCACTCACATTCCCAGAGTAAAGAATTTATCAGTCTACCATGCTTTGAACTAATTGGCAGAGCAGATTCAGATACTGATGAAACATTAAGCACTATAAATTTAGACATGCTGTGTGCAATGAAGACCCTACCGAAGTGGCAGTCTTAAGTTCCTGACAGAAAGATAACACAGAACATCAACATTTCTGACAGACTATGGTAGGTGTGCTTATCAAGACCATTCCCTACTTCTCAGTAGTAATACCTGGTTACAGTAGATCAACATCCCGCATGTGCCTATCAAAGCCAGTCTTAAACTCCTACAATCTCCTTGCATGTGCCACAGCTTCTGGTAACCCATTCCACTCCCTTGTCTCCCTCTGTGTGTAAAAGTATTTTCTGTGGTGCCTTGAATTGTCCTTGCTGGATCAGCAGGCCATGCCCTCATCTTATAATTAGATTTTTTCCCATTCACAATCCTCCTTTTAATCCCAATCCTACTGCTCCTTTAATAACCTATGCATTGGTATCAGGACTCCTCTCACCCTACTACTCTCCAAACTCAGCATACCCCAAACATCATACAGTATAGCTCAGGCCTCACAAATGCTCTGTAAAGTGGTCCAATAACCTCCCTTGATTTACTGGTAACATTTTGCCTAATATTTAATTTGCCCATTATAATGGCAGCCTCACACAGATGACCCTGTTTTGGATGTTTTTTTTTTGTTTAATTCAGCTGTACATTTGCCTCCTTCTGCCACAAGCAACCACTTAACTCCATTACCCCTACTTGCAACCATCTTTATTTTCAGCACCATCACCCCCCCTCCAGCTAGCCCCTAGTAGTTGTACAGGTTCACCCCCTCTGGAGTGCATTTGGGTTTGAGAAGGGTTCAGGAAGCTGTGGGGTGCCCACATATACTGAGCTTCATCCTGAAGACTGGAATTTTTTTCGTTCTGTTTTTTCTCCAAAGACATTAGCAACCAGGGTTCCAGTGTACACTCATGCATGCAGCTGGGTGCTGAGGCACCAAACTAGCCAATGTCCTTCCTCCACAGCCACTCCACCCGCACATCCACCTGTGGTCACTCAGGTGGCAGTGTATGGTGTAGCTCAAGATAAGCCCCCTACCAGATAGAAAGCATCCTCTGTGATGCTTGATCCTTCTCTCCCCGCTGTCTCTCTGACCACTCAGGCTCATTTCCAAACCCAGGTCATCAGCATCATGATTGGCAGTGCTGGCAGTGTGCCAATGTGTAGCAGATCATTTGTAATTATTACTTTGTAACCCCTTTAGACCTCCATTTCCTGCAGTAGTGCTCTATGTAGGTAATAACTCTCCCATGTCTCCTACCCAGATACAAAACTGAACACTTCCCCACATTTAATTTCATATCCCACATTTCAGCCCAGCTGACTTCCCTAGCTATACACATTTGAAGCCCATTTACCTTCTGCTGAGTGTCCACTATCTCATCCAGCTTTGTGTCACCTGCAAATTTGATCACTCAGTTTTCAGTTTCATCACTGAGATGAGCTTACATGGAAGTTAAATACTATTGTGACTAGCAGAAAATTCTGTGGTACCCCACTTGGTATTGTAACACCCCCCTCCCTGTGTCTAAGGGTATGGTGGTGAATGTCTGTGGGGAGGGGGCTACCACAACAGAAACCGTACAGATGACTTACGTTAGTTCTTTGGAACTAGGGTGGAGGCTTCACCAAGGGGTGCAGGGCTAGGAGGCAAAGTTGATTAGTGACAAACGATAGAATGCAACAGGCAGAGGAAAATCACCAATACAATTAAAGAATGAACTAGGATCCATTAATAACAAAATTGATGCTCTATGGAGTTCAAGGGATTTGATGTACAGAATTCAAATGGGGAAACAGTATGGTAAATTGACCAGGGGGCTCACTAATGAAATGTCCAAGCATTCTCCACTTTTTGTTCATATCTTTGTTCAGATCCATTTAGTCAAATGGTTAGAGTTGCTGCCTTTGGGACTTGAGGTCCCAGGTTTGACTCCCAGCAGTGCCATTGTATAGGGACAGAGGTAGCAATATTATCATGGTCAAAATGACGGAAATTATATGTTTCTATCCAAGAGGGTAGCATCTTTCAAAAAAAGAGGTGTGCAAGAACAAGGGGACACAATTTGAAGATAGAAGGGGGGCGGCTCAGAGGTAATTTAAGGAAGTATTTTTTCACAGAGAGGGTCGTGGATGCATGGAATGGCCTTCCAGAGGAGGTTGTGGAGTCAAAAACAGTGGTGGAATTCAAGCATGCATGGGACAGTCATAAGGCAATTCTAGGGGGTGGGGGTAGGAAGAAGTAGGCTGCTGGTTAACTAGGATCTGCAGCTTATCCATTAGGTAGGGAAATGGGCAGACTGGGTGGGCCAAGCGGTCCTTATCTGCCATCAAAATTTATGTTTCTATGTTTCTACACCGTGCTCCCACCTGGATGAATGCCCCTTAGCACTCATATCACCTCCACTTCTTTGCTGGACATTTTCAAATCAAGTCTACATCTTCATCTCACAGCCTCTAGTTCCTGTGATTGCCTCTCCTAACTTCCTTCTTCCTCTTGTGGCCCACCACCCCTCTCCTTTGTTCTTTGACAGTGCTGTGAATCTGCTCTAGCTTCTTTTCAGCTGCTGCCCCCTCCTTCCAACCCCTCCTCCCCTACTCCTTATAGATCTCTGAACTTATCCCAACCTAAGTGATTCATTACTTTATTTCTGCAAAGTAACACCTGAACCAATGAATGTTGTTATTTAAACTCTTTTTTTTTTAATGTTGCTTTCTTTTGCCTATGTAGAGGCCAATGTAGCTTAGCCTAATATGTTTGTACTCTCTTGACATGGAACCTTTGTAAAAGAGCCTTAGCTCAAAGGTATTTGTAATCCTAGACTTCAATAAATAAATATCTGTTAAGTCCATTCTCATTGGTTGAAGCACTCAATCCCCATAGCACATATGGGATAGCCAAACACATAATCCAAATGCAGGCAGTTTTACTTTTCCCATATATGGTACACTTGGTACCGGCAGCTTCCCTTATCCCACTTGCAATACAGTTACCCCTCCCTCGGTACAGGTAGCATCCCTCTGCTGTCTATACTCCTACTGGGTCCAAATCCTTTCTCTCACTCTGATTCTGATCTTTAGACTTGGACAGCAGTCACTTGCTCCTACTGACCGAAATCAACTCTAACAAATGCTGGCCTCATTCATCCATGGCCCAACAGGGAGCTTCCATGCTTCCTGACATTATGGGTGGAATTAACCCACAGGTTTGCTCTCATCACACCCCCAGTGCCTGGTTGCTGGCTCCCCTTTATTCCTCTAACTGTATTTTAAGTCCCAGTGCCTCTGTAAGCCAGAGGGACCCTCTGCTAGTGGTGGCTTTTCCTACTGTGAATGACCTGTCCAACTTTAAAGTTATGTTATGGACTAGGCAGTCCATTCTTCCTAGGCTCAAATCTCGCTGATGCCAAGCCAGGTCTTTTGCTTATTTCTATTCAGAGATGGATCATCCCCCCACAGGGGTCTTGAAGGCTACAGTTACCGCCAAATCCACTCTGGGATCTGTCTTAGGCATCTCCTTCCTAAAATCCAAAAGGGATCTTGCAGGAGTGGGCAATCACCCCCACTACTGACTTGGTACTGATTCCCTTAGCCCATGCTCTCCTTCCTGAGCCAACTGAGTCCCACCCTCTAGGGCTGCTCCCAGCAAATGCTGGGCCACCACCCAAGAGGGAATGAAAAGTTAATCCTTTTGAGGTTAAGCCAAGGACCTCCAGAGGGACAACCCCTTCTAACCAGCTCCTACCGATTCTGTCCCTGCCCCAATGGGGGGTATATTACTATCTCTTTGAATGAAGCAAACTCATTGATCTTATTTTTTTTACTTCCTAATTCCTAAATAATCAACAATCTAGTCTACCCCAATATAACTAATCCCAACATTTTTCAACTTATGGCTTAGTTTATCACTTTTGTCATTGTTTCAATTGTTTATTAATCATTCAGCTTAAAAAGCCTTTCTGATATATTATAAAAACGTACACAAAATAGAACACATCTGTGTTTAAGTACAATAGATATGCAATAAATATATACACAAAATTTAGAGTGGCATTCCTCCTAGATAGTTATATAAATTGTTGTTATACAAAATTTAAATAACAGTCATTATAAAAATCACAGATGTGACAAAATTGAGACCTAAGCTGTTGCCACACTCTTCAATCATTTCTATTGTACTTTTGAAAAATCAAATTTCTGTACAGTTATGCTATCTTTATACCAAGGTTAACTTCTGCTGATTTACAATCATAATAATATTAATAAATCATTTTAAGCAAAGTTTATGAGCCCTTCTGCATGTAAAACAAATGTATTTTAATTTATTATTGAAATGGTTTACAACATGGAGTTTCATTAGAAAATACTAAGTCAAAACTGGCATTGTATGAAACTCTATAAAATGTGGGTTCAGGCCTAGTTAGCTACAGTACCCTCAACGTATTACTTAATTTGTCTTACACCACTAGATCAAAGGCATTCAACTAAAATCCAAATATATGATGTCGACTGACAGCTCTATGTTCAGAATTTCATGAAGTGGTTTACAAAAATGGAGCAAGTTGGTCATACACAATATTTCCTTAGCAAACCCAAGACTAACAGAAATAACTGAAGCTTTCCTTTGTGACCTTGACAGTGACAGATTAGCTTTATAACTTACTGTTCTTTTATGGAATAACTGGAAAACAGCTCTCTAGAGGAAGCAGCATCAATGAAAAAATAACCTCAGTGCCAATACAAAAAAAGTTATTGCTGACGTACACAAGTTTTTTCTCATATATACTTAGACATTCTTGTAATTTTCTCTACAAAGAGGAGCATCTCCTGGTTATAAAAATTAAAAACAGCATGAGACAAGAATGCCTGACCAGTCTGAGCAGTCTGGGATTTGAAGGTGAAGTTAGCCAAATGATTTGAAAAGCATTCAGAAGGGAATAGTCTGGTACAGTGCTATGCAACAAGAAACAAATATTATTTCTGAAATAATGTGCCAACTAACACAGGGGAAGCCAGCTGTTGTGTAAGACTACATATAGAATAGTGGATCAGTAGTCATCCACAGCAAGGCTGTGTTTCCATCGAGGGAGTTGGTGACATCATACAGACCTCGAGAGCAACGCTCAAGAGGTCTCTTTGATGTCATCAACTGCTGAGATGGAAACATAGCCTTAGATGTGGATGGTAACACATCCACTGTTTTATATAATATATGGTTCCACAAAATGCATACAGTTTAATTTCACAGGGTTCATACCTTGTGTTCATGCTCCTGCTTGCTTCCAGACCGGTCCTCACTAAATTGCCACTCTGTTCCAGTCCTGTCCCCAAAGATATCGGTCCTCCTCACTGCTGTCCCATTCTGCTCTAACCCCATAGCTGCTCCAGTGAATTAAAAAAAAAAACAAGAAAAGAAAACAGGCAAAATTACTAGTTTGGTTGCATGGAGCTCACTATGGCAGTCTGTGTCCAAACTATCTTAATGAACTGTTCTCCCAACTGCTCATTAAGCAACACCACCATTTTCATGTGGATTTTTGGATCAACACTGTTTCAGCCAATTGGGTAACAGCTCAAGGCTGAAAAGTTGTTGTACTATTGATATGACATCAGAACGATAGTACAACTTTTTGACCTTTGAACTGTCCTACAACAAGATTTGGAAAAACACTATTTTCCATACACAGTATGCCTTAACCACATACTATAGTACACACTTTAATGGAATGATTATCAGCATCAGTGACAAGACAGAGTCCTGGTAAAAAGAATCATCCTTGCTCATACTGGTGCAACACGTTACATTTTTAGGTTGAAAATATACTATTTTGCATGTAATTGACTATTCCCGTCATTTAAAAAAGATGTCTTCTTTTTTATGGGACTTTTTTTTTTTCAAAATATTACTAGAAGAAACTCCTGCAAGTTGTTGCTTTTAAACTGAGTCTGCCCATGTTGGCTACAGCAATTGAAGCTAGAGGCTATTGTTAAGATGTAGTAAGTAGGGTAAGTTGTGGGGAAACTGCTTTGAATTAGTGTCTGTAGGGTAAATAGAAACATTGCTGTAAGTCTATGGGGTCTAAAGGCCCCCACCTACAAGCATCCTTACGTGTGAGCATCTGAGAATATGAGGAGCTGGCATTCCTAGAAAGGGTAGTAAGGGGGCTCTGGTCATTTTGCATGAGCCAGAGAAAGGTGTGAACCCCTTAAATAGGAAAAATGGTCTAGGTGGACTTCTGGTTGCATCACATTCTCATGTAGATCTGGTTTAGTTATTTTAAACTTGACCCTTTGGTCCCAAACTGCTTGGAACATGACCATTAGACCAGATAAAGATGACAACCAAACAAAAGTTAAAAGATTTTGCTTCAGATACTACTCCAGTGAACAACCCATGGAAGGCAGGTCAGGCTCAGGGCTACAGCCTCCCAGTGATGCAACCCTGCCCATGCCCCACCCATCATGCAGACTTCTGAGGTGAGGAGGATGAGGAATGACAATTTACAGTTACTTCAAAAATATTATTCCAGGAGCTCTGGAATATAGGCCCATCTTGCAAAGGCTGGAGAACTTGCTGGCAGACACTAGACAAGCAGTAAAGGAGGTGGGGGAAAAAATGGATGAGCAGGGGCAAGAAGCTATAGACCTGTTAGCTTGACCTCAGTGGTAGGCAAAATGATGGACTCACTTCTGAAAGAAAGAATTGTTGAGTACCTAGAGGCCAGTGGGGCACAGGATCCAAGGCAGCACAGATTCACAGCAGGAAGGTCATGTCAGACAAATCTAATAGATTTCTTTGACTGGGTGACCAAAGTAGTAGACCAGGGAGGGACTGTGGACATGGTCTACCTAGACTTTAGCAACGCATTTGACACAGTTCCACACAAAAGATTAATGAACAAATTAGCCAGCCTGGGAGTGGGTCCCAGGGTGGTAGCCTGGCTAAAGCATTGGCTGAACAACAGGACACAGAGGTAATAATAAATGGAGTCCACTCCGAAATAAGGGGAGTTACTAGTGGTGTACCACAGAGTTCAGTATTGGGTCCAGCCCTTTTTAATGTCTTTATAAGTGACATTGCAGAGGGACTGGGAGGAAAAGTATGCCTCTTTGCAGACAACACAAAGATCTGCAACAGGGTTGATACACGGGGGGGGTAGAAAGGATGAGAAGGGACTTGGCAGGGTTGTAGGAATGGTCAAAAGTATGGCAGCTTACATTCAATGCAAAGTGCAAAGAAATGCACCTGAGAAACAAAAACCCAGGGGAATATGGAGGGGGGGGGCAGGTAGTAACAACAAAAATGGAAAGGGACCTGGGGGTAGTCATATGAGATGACCTAATGGTAAGCAAGTAATGTGAGAAGGCAGAAGGGATGGTTGGGGGATACTGGGATGTTTGGGGCGAGGCATCACCAGTAGAAAACAGGAGGTTGTTATTCTTCTGCACAGACAGTTGGTGAGACCCCATCTGGAGTACTGTGTGCAGTTCTGGAGACCCCATCTCAGCAAGGACATAGACAGGATGGAGGCAGTCCAGAGGAGGACAACTAAAATGGTACAGGGTATGCAACAGAAGCCATACAAAGACAGACTAAAGGGGCTTAATATGTGTACCCTTGAGGAAAGGAGGGAGAGGGGGAACATGATAGAAACTTTTAAGTACCTCAAGGGAATCAACAAAGTCCAAGAGGGTAGCATCTTTCAGAAAAAGAGATGTGCAAGAACACGGGGACACAATTTGAAGATGGAGCAGGGATCGCTCAGGTGCAATGTGAGGAAGTACTTTTTCACAGAGAGGGTGGTGGACGCATGGAATGACCTTCCTGAGGAGGTCGTGGGGTCAAAAACAGTGGGGAAATTCAAGAATGCATGGGACAGACATAAGACAATTCTTGTGGGGGGTTAGAAGAAGTAGGCTGTTGGTTAACTAGGATCTGCAGCTTGTCCAATAGGTAAGGAAATGGGCAGACTAAGTGGGCCAAGCAGTCCTTATCTGCTGTCAAAGTCTATGTTTCTATATTTCTATGAGCTGGAAGTGAACCTAAAGGACCCAGCCATGCAGACAGATAACCACAGCATCACCCTGCACTACCACTACAGAAGAGATCGAAAGGCTAGTGATAAACTGGAGGATGTAGAACTGAGATCCAGGTATAATAATTTGAGAACACATGACCTGCTAGAGGGAAGAAGCAGGGAGATATGGTGACCTAGGTAGAATAACTCTTGAAAGAATAGTTTTGATGGCTACAGGATGAAGTTCTGCACATCGACAGAGCCCTCAGAGCCATTGTGCCTTGCCTGACCAACCCATATGCTCAACCGAAATCACTGGTAATTAAGGGTTTTTTAAACTATCAAATGAAAATGGAAGGTCTGTAAGTGGCATGGAGAAAAAGGTCACTTTCAGAGACACCTATCTCTTTTTTGACCACGTTTATGCCCCTCAGACAATGATAAAGCACTTTAAAATCCTCAACATCCAGAAAGATTTAAAACAGAGCTAGATTAAAATGCATTTTTTATCCAGCACAATGCAAGCTGTACCTACAGAATGGTCCAAAATTCTTCTGATCCATGGCTGATGCAAGAACACCTTCTCAGGGATTAAGGAGTGCCTGTAGACATGGTGTAACAACCCCTCACCCCAACACTCTGGAACAGCAACTTGATGAGTATGTCTAGCAGATGGTGAGGAAGACAAGGAGAAGAGGCCTGTAACTGGTTTCTCAAGTGACGAGCCACAGCTGGCATGAGATCTAAACGCCATGAGAGGAGGCCCAACTACGTTATTCTCCAATGGTAAGTCCTCATAGATGAAGCACAGCTACACTGATTCCAGAGATCTAAATTGCCAGAAAATAGATGGTTTTACTTTTTGCAGGTAACCAATCCTTTATTGAGAATGACCTTGTTGATTATAGCATCAAGACTGCCATTGCATACAATACCATTCATACTTCTCCCTCCATTGCTCCAACCTGCCCACTCCATGAAAGAGTCTACACAGAGTGAGACACATTTCTCTTTATTTCCAAACTTCTCTAGAAACTGTGGTGCATTTAGTACAGTTTTAAAAGTGAGAAAGAAATAAGTGCTGCAGTGGGGATCTGAACCCAGATCTGCTTGGAATACTTTTTCACTACACTAACCAGCTGTGCTACCAGGACAACTGGAACCTGAGGATCCCCAAGAGCACTCAACTTTTTCTTGAATGGATATCTTGGAGCTACACAAAATTAGAATTATATCTTCTATCAAGGAGTGTGGTATGCATACACTGCATGTATGAAGCATAATTTTAAAAGTGAGAAAGAAGTAAGTACCCCAGATGGGATTTGAGCCCAGGTCTGCTCAAAATATCATTCTGCTGCACTAACCAGCTGGATGGTCTAGTTGTCTTGAGATGTGGGCTACCATCTGGCAGGGCCCATGTTAAAAATTAAGCAATAATGCATGACATGAGGTGTATTGTTGTAAGATATACAGATGCCTCGGGTGTGTGTGGCATGAGTCTGCGGTACCAGCTGTGTCACCAAGGCAACTGGAAACTGGGCCATCCCAAGTGCATTACTCTTTCTCAATACCATCTGGGGCTGCACAGATGGTGAAAATGTAATTAGCTGTACAGCCCCAGGGTTGCAGTGGAGAAAGAGTAATGTGCTCCCGGACGGCCCAGTTTCCAGTTGCCTTGGTAGCATAGCAGGTAGCGGAACTGGAATGGTATTTTGGATGGCCTGGGTTTAAGTCTCAATGAGGCTCTTACTTCTTTCTCTCCTCTGTTTGTATGTGTTCCATAAATATGCACACCGCACTCTTGTAATTAAGAGCTTCTTAACCTCAGAAATACAGGAAGCAGGGATAGCCAAAAGACTAAAACAGTATAGGTACAGATAATTGTGGAGGGAGGGAGGTAGCATGATTAGGGTTACAGTAGTGTACAGAGCTCCAGCAGAGAAAGAAGAAAAAGTGAAAGAGCTAGGAGAAAAGATCAACAGGTTGGCAGGACTGGGACAGGTGCTGATAGTTCACGTTTTATTACCTGCGCCTTAGTTGGAGCAGGTTCGCTCAGCAAATGGGAAGCAATCCCAAAAACTATCCAGACAGTCCTTATGTGCTGGTGCTCTCAGCCCTCAGCGTTCAAACAACAAATGAACAAAAACTCCAAATGAAGTTTAAAGATTTATTCCATGAATTGTGCTCAGTTAATCTCATCGCCTCACACTGCCTCAGCACTTCAGCTACTTCCCATCCTGAGGAAGGCAAGTAGTCGAAGCACTGGAGAAGTATGAGGTGGTAAAATTAATTGAGCACAATTCATAGAATAAATATTTAAACTTCATTTGGAGTTTTTGTTCATTTGTTGTTTGAATGCTGAGAGGGCTGAGAGCGCCGGCAGATAAGGATTAACAGGTGCTGATACTTGGGGAATTTCAGTTCACTGAATGTAGACTAGAACATCCCAAAATCAGTAAGCACCAACAACCACTAACAGCCAGGCCCTGGTAGAGAACATACAAGACGGTTTATGAGCTGGAGGATCATGGAACCCAATAGGAGGAGAGCATACTGGACCTAGTCGAGACAAAAAGGGACAACCTGGGGAGGTCTGAGTGAGGGAACCACTGGGTTACAGCAATCACAGAACCATATGGGATGAAGTCAAGCTAAATGCCAGTAGAGTACACAACAGTACTAAGGTGCTGGATTTCAGAAAGGCAGATTTGGGGAGGATGAGGAAGATGTTGGAGGAAAAATGGCAGGATGTGATGGTGTGGGAGGAGCAGCTAGCAAATGGACCTGATTAGAAAGAGAGTACTGCAGGTGATATGGCTATGTGCAAAGATGGCAGGGAAGGGGGGAAAGGGGGAAGGAACTACTGTGGTTTTTAAAACAGGCAGCAGAGACAGAGCAGAGGAAAAAAAAGCCATTCATCAGTTACTAAATAAGTTGGTCTGAAGAGGACAGGAAGGCAGATCCAAAAATATGATGGCGTTAAGCAGAGTAGACTCAGGAAGACAGGCAGAGGTGGAGGCAGAACTGAGGCTAACAGAGGGGATTAAGGAGGGTGACAAAGCATTTTTTCACTATACTCAAGAGCAGCACAAAACCATGGAAGGAGTGTTCAGATTACTGAAGGAGAAGGGATGGGTGGAGGATGAGAATGGTAAGGCAAATTTACTGAACAATTACTTCTATTCAGTGTTCTCAGTCTAGGACAAGGGTCCTCTGCCAAAATGGATGGGGTGGTAGTGGAGAGCACAATGGAGGAAAAAGACCCCAGGTGATAATAAAGGGGCACTTGAAAGCATCAGCACAGTGTAATAGAGCTGCAGAAAAGGTTGAATAAGTTGCTGGAATGTATCTGGAGGGGGATCGCTAGCAAAAAAGAGGGAGGTAACCTGCCCCGGTATAGATCCCTGGTTCAACCATACCTATAATACTTTAAGCTGTTTTGAACCCCACACTTGAGAAAGCACAGGGATAGGCCAGAGACAGTTCAGAGAAGGGCTACCAAAAGGATACAGGGGTAACAAGGGAGGTCTTATGATGAACACTTGGACGATCTCAATCTGCACACACTGGAAACAATGTCAAGCTAGGGAAGAAAGTTGCAGGATCAAGCAGATAAAGACTTATTAAACAGCCAAGGAAGTAAAAATTCTACTTTTGCACTGCATGTGTAAGCTGGGGACAGCCCCACACATTACATGTGGGGCTAAAGAGGTAAATATGCCTGTTTAAATGGTTTTACATGGCAATATGTAGTGCTTAATGAACACAATAGAGTCTAATCATTGAATGGAATCTTTATCAGTTGGGTGTGTGTTTACTGGGACAAGGAGAGCATCATCAAATGGTGTGTCTATATGTGTGTGTGTGTGTGAGGTCGGGGTGATCAGGCTATTATACTGGAGGGGATAGCCATAGAACCAATGAGCAGAAAGTAGAAAAGCTAATGTTGGGATGTAGAAGCATAACATATTTTTGGTACACATATCTGCTTTTCATCTGTCTGGCGAGTCACAATTTACTTGAAATGATCTATTGATTCTAGACGAATTGCAGATGCATTTAATGAATATTTTTGCTCTGTATGTACAGCTGATAATGGTCTTGCTACAACACTTTACACACACCCAAGTCAACAGATTGTGATTATGCCAAATCAAACAGAAAAGAAAACACAAAATTTAAAGGATCACAGTTCACTAAGCCCAAACAAAATGTCAGCCGAAATGCTACAAATTATGGGTAAAAGCATCATCAAACCACTCAAAATTCTGTTTAACAGGTCAATACAAAACAGTCATGTTCCTTCTGATTGGAAAGTATCTGAATTTTATGTATTTATTTATTTATTTATTTCATTTGGTTAACCGGGTAGGTCCACTGGGTCCTGGAGGTCCCTTTTTCAGGGGCAACCCGGAATGAATTACATAAAAATCTGTTGGATATAGACATACAGTTTAGGAACAATCATGGCGTTACAAGAAGTCTTGCTTTGTAGAGGAACATACATAGGTATTTCATAATCACATCCAGCTAAATAATTGGAGGCTTCCAACAAAGACATATTGTAAATACAAGTTACTTGCAGTTCAGGGAATGGACATAAAGACACACTGATTGTTTTTATACTATTCAGTATTCTGTTGCTGCGCAGTTTCTTGCTGGGGCTTTTACACCTCGGGTGAGGTGGGTTGCTGGGGGTCTATTGCCAAGTTATCCCTGGCATGCACATTGGCTGTTTTCTAGCATGTACCCTCTAAGCCCTTCTTTGAAGATCAGGGAGCCTGCATTTTGCAGATGGTCTGGGAGATAATTCCATAGTTATCCCTATTTTCAAAAAGAGTAGTAAAACAGAAACTCAAAATGATCATCCTTTTAGTACCAGCTAAAATTATGGAGTCAATACTAATGGATAGAACTGAACACATCGCACCTGGAAACAAGCCTCGGCTCAGTGTGCCTCTCCCAGTAACCAATTCTAAATAAATAAATAATATCATATCTGAAACATTAACAATGACAACACAGAGCAACATGGTTTCACAGTTGGAAGATCTGCAACCAACTTGCTTTGCTTTCAGGAGAAAATAAGCAGTGCCCTTGATAACAATAAACTCGTAGATATCATATATTTTGATTTCTGCAAAGCCTTCGACAGCATACCACTTTAGGACATAATTGACAAAATGATCCAATTAGGAATAAACTCCCATATCATAAATTAGGTAAATAACTGGCTATGAAATAGAACACAAGTTGCATCAAAAAATGGCCACTGCTCAAAACATGGTAATCATGTTCTCACTATTCATTGTTGATATGAATGCAGAGGTAAATAACTGGGCATCAAAATATGCTAATGACTGTAAATTGGGGGGTACATGCAGTACCATGGACAAAATGTTTACTATACAATTAGACCTCAATAATGTTATTTCATGCACATACAGATGGGACATTACCTTTAATCTGAAAAAATGCAGCGTAATGCATTTAGGTAGAAATGACCCCATGAAACAATATACCCTGAGCAACAACACGCTTAAAGCTGTCTCTGAAGAAAAAATCTTAGGTGTCATGATCTCAAACACCTTCACATTCAACTTCTAATGCACATCTATTATACCAAGGGCTAATAAGTTACTCTGGATAATCAAAAAACACATTAAAGCAGAGGGCTGGAAATCCTACTTTCACTTTATAGATGTGATAGATATAGACATAAACATATCTATGTCCCCATCTAGACTATGATTACCTGGACTTAGATCCCATATGCAGAAAAATATAGCAAGAAACTTGGAAGTATTCAGTGTAGAGTAACCGTATCTACCAATGGATTCAAACATCTCACATATGACGCTAGATTAAGCGACCTCCAATTAATGTCATTGCACACCAGATGGTTAAGAAGAGTCCTTCTACTTTTTGATATACAAGATCCATACATCATGAATAAAATTAACTTTTCATATAAGCAAAATTACATTTATACTAGAGGTCATCCCTTGCAGTTTTTGTAGCTGAGTGAGGTAGAGCACACTGACAACAAAGTGCCAATGGGACAAAAAAAAAAGCTAATGAGATGCTGTCTGTTCTCACCTGTTTAACATGACAGGTACAGATAAAAAGCTACTGGTTGTGGTTTGCAAAACTGCACAGCGACAGAGCTTCAGAGGCATTAGTCATCTCCCTGTTTTGTATTTATCCAATCTTAGGGATGATTGGGGATATTTTCAATGAAGGGGTCAGGTCCTGTGAGAGAAAACCGCTCACATGCCTGTTGAATAACTTTGCTGGGCATCCTGCACTGACTCAGAAACATAAAATCAGTGCACCCCCCAACGCAGCCTATATTACCTAGCCCTTTGATCAAGGCATAATTTATTCTTTAAAATGGTACTACATTTATAACATGCAATCAAGGGTACTGGATATGTTTGATAGTTCTTAGGATTTAGCTGCTAGTGTGTGTGTGTGTGCTAAAAAATAAACTTGGTGTTTGCAGTTAGAATGATGATGTATGCCTGGGTTTGTGTGAGCACTGAGACAATCATGCACTGCTTCATTAAAGAAGGCTTCTACATTGGTGGCAATGGTGAAAGTGACCCCCGACATGCCACCAATGATGAGACTGCGCTGACATCAGATGGGCCATCAGAGACTGGTCTTAATCAACTGGCTCATCTTGACAATGACTTACAGGAACCCCTTCCCCCCACTGATTACACAGCTAAGGTCATCAGCCAACTGTGGCCACCAGAAGAGTAAATCAAACTGGAAGACAGTAAACAGAGTGAAGATGTCAAGAAGGAGGTATGGGGCATGCTTAAGGCTGTAAGAAAATCACGGCAAAAATCGTCGTTTTTCACGGCATCTGCACGGAAAATTAGGCCGTTTTTCACGGTAAAATGCAAATTAGTGCAAAGCAATAAAAATAACAAGATAAATGTATTCTGATTATTTTATTAAATAAAATGCTTAAAAATAGCATTAAAAGCATTAAAAGCATGCCATTAAAGTGCATCAGGAGAATTAGTTTTGTTGCAGCATAGAATACATTCTTAAATTCTCTGGTTTTATACTGCATCTGTTATCTTGTAGCATTGCTCCATATCTTGAAAACAGGCGGCTCAACACTGGCACTGTGTGCGGTACATAGGCAAATATTAGCAATTTTGACAGATGCACAAATCTTTCCTTGCAGTCAATCCAATATTTTAAAATGTCTCTCTCTTCAGGTATTTCAGTGCCGCACTGTATCTCGGCAATGTAGTTTCTAAGCTCAGCTTTTGCTGCAATATTATCTTCAAACCAGGGGATACCTTCACATATGGATTGCTCTGTGACAGCAAATGTGGCAAGTCTCGATGGGTTAAAGAACCGCACATGGCATTAAACATGGCATTAAAGGCAGGTGATGCTAATCCAGCACTACTAATATGTTTGAATGGGTAGGATAGTAGTGTGAGCTCTGACTGAAGCTTTTTTGGGGCTTTTTATAACATTTCAATCAAATTCACGGTAAATCGAGTAAATTAGTCAATTTCACGGAACAGCACCAAAATCACGGAGATCGTAAAATCCGTGCATGCCGTGATTTTCTTACAGCCTTAGTCATACTACAAGATGTCCGAAAGGTGCAGTTAACTCTGCGTCAAGCAATGGAACAAAGGGGGAATTTTTCACCAGACTGGGAACTAACTAAGGAGACAGAAAGGCATTGGGAAGGCTGGAGCAGACCCATGCCAAACCAGGTCACCATATAGCACTTTTTGAAACCAGTTGCTGTGGAAACCATTGAGGAGGCAGGCAAGGCAGTAACGACTGTCAGTGGGCACAGATAAGTTACAGACAAAAGTTAAAAAGTAGGGGACAACTTTTTTTTACTATTTCTTATTAAATTTAATAAAGGATCAGAAACACTGACATCTGTTTTGACATATTTTTTCATTTACAGCTCTAAGCATCAGAGAAATGCTCACATAAACATTCAGATGGTTTTCTTTTGTTTGAAAACTTTGTTCCTTGGCATCTGCCGATATAGCGGACACTGCCTATACCAGACAAATATGCCTTGCATGGAAGTGTCCAGTATAATCAGCTTACATTGTAGGTATCTAAATTCTGCTGTCAGCTATCGTCCTCCAGCTTAATAAAATAAATAAAACCTCCAATTTCCTCTTATTATTCTCATTTTTGTGCCACTGCACAGTCATTACTGTATCACTGTCTTCTACACTCACTATTTTTTCAACTACAAGAATAAATATGTAATGCTGCTACAAGGCGTTGCACTGAGTGTCAGTCCCCGTGACAGTTTTTGTAACATGCTTTAGGGGAAATTGTGAGAAAAACACAACAATATATAAATTCTGTTTCCAGAATTTTTCTTGGCTAACAGAAAAATATGTCAGCCTCCTGCATGCTGCTACATAGAGCTGTGCTTGACTGCTGCTCCCTTCCCAATACCCCCACCCTTTTCCTGCTTTAGATTTATAGGCTGAAGTCTCGCGATAAGCGGTGTGGTGTTGTAGGCGCTTTTTCCTAACAGCCTTGTTTACCATCTGCTCGTTATAACGCCTGGCCACTAGAGGGAAACTAAAATTACAGCTTATACTGCACTACACACCTGTGTCTCCACCCCACCTGGCCTTCCTTTTATCCTCAAATTCTTGCTTCCAGCAGACGTCTGTTGCTGTAGCTATCAATATCTTTTCCTGCCAGCATATTGCTCGTTTCAGACCACCTCTCTCATCACAACCTTTGAATTATCCCCTTCTTTACCATGCCTCTCACTGCTATCATGACTCTTCTACTGGGTGCCTCCTCCCTTATGTTACTTTCGGCTCTCTCCTGCCCTGTCGTTCTCTGCTCACCCCCAAACGCATTCTCTGTAGATAACTTTAACTTTTCCAATTTAATCGCTTCCTATTCACCACCTCCTATTCCCCCACTGCACCACTAGCGTCACGGCCCCAAGCAATCCAGGCCCCACCTAACAGGACAAAACTCCCCAATCGACTATATGGACTAGTTTAAGGAGATCACCCTGGACTTGCACCTCTACCTTTACACGAGCTGGGGATATCGAGACTAATCCCGGTCCACACAGGGTACCTACCCAGGAATACCCCGATGCTATACCTCCCGAAATCCAATGGTCTCACCCTAGCACATATCAATGCTAGAAGCCTCCTAGCCAATCTTGCCGATCTTCAGGCCTGGATGAACATGAACTGCCCGGACATATTAGCCATCACTGAGACCTGGCTAAAACCCACTGTTCCAGACTCACAGTGCCCTTTCCCGGTACAGCATGCTCCGAGCTGATCGTCAGGGACTAAAAAGGTGGGGGCTTGGCTGTACTTCAAATTACATCTTAACGTCACACTCATACAAGACTCCTTCTGCCAACTACGAAGTACTGCACACCTTCTTTTACTTGGAGGCGTAAAGAAACTCCATATCTTCTGCATATATGTCCCTCCCAAAAACTCCAACCTGGGTCTCTTAGAACTCATGGACAACCTACAATCTGGGACAGGCAATAACAACATTATCTGCCTTGGTGATTTCAACCTAGACTGGTCAGAGAATAACTCAGCCCACCTATCTTCTATCACTAGTAAGGCCAACCTCTCTCAGCTCATTCAGGAACCCACGAGAGTCTCCCGGGGGGGTGCCTGTGCCACCCTACTCGATTGGATCCTCACAAACAGGATGGATTATGTGAACACGGCAGGTGTTCTCCCTGACACCATTAGCAACCACTATCCTGCTTTACTTATTGGGACACCGCCACCTTCATTTCCTTATAAAGTCATTTCCTTCGATGACATATCCACACCTAGGCGGACTCTTACACTGACCTTGGCTCTGTTGACTGGTCTCCTTTATACTTAACTGAAGAGCGTAAACCAGGCCACTGACTATTTCAACTCCGTCCTTCTCCCTGCAAAACCTTCACATCCCCACCTCTACCGCGGAGTGGCTTGGGGAAAAGGCGACAAGTGGCTCAAGCGCCCCTTCTCCAAATGCTGAAACTTAGGAACAAACTTTGGGCTCGTGGAAGAGCTCTGGTCTGCAAGCGACTTTTGAAGCATACAGGGCTTCTCGGAACAACTCCAAAAACACATTCGCCTGGCTAAAAGCACCTACTTTAGGACCTTCTAAAGTCCTCTGGAGACAACCCTAAAACTTACTGGCACAAATCAAGGAAATTCTTGGCAATAATAAGCCCCAGACTCCTACTGACATGAATATACAAAGGCACTCACTGTAATAACCCCTTACCATTGCTTAATGCTTTCAATTCCTACTTCTCCTCACCTCCGCCCAATGCCTCTGGCGTAATCCAGGGTGAAAGGAATGCTCCCTCAACCTAGCCCACTCATCCCTTCTTCATGCTTTCTCCGACCACATACCATGAAGTACGAAACTCTTAAATCCATCCCCAGTCTGGGGGCTCTCAGCCCCTGATGGCATCCATCCAGGCATTCTCCATAGTTTGCCTTGGCTTGCCAAGGCGGTCACCAGACTTTTTAATCTATCTATCAAGACCTCATCCATCCCATCAGCCTGGAAAATGTCCAGAACCATCCCTATTCATAAGACGGGTAACGTCAAACAAATGACCAACTACCGCCCCATTTCTCTCCTGCCTGCTCTTAGTAAGGTTCTTGAGAAACTTGTACATTGTCAACTCTCAGACCACATCGGCAAGTTTAATCTCCTCACCCACTGCCAGCATGGGTTTAGGCCTGGTCACAGCACAACCACGGCTCTAACCCAACTTACCAGTGACATAAAAACAACATGGATATCGGTCTACTCACGGTGCGTTTCATTGACCTGTCCAAAGCTTTTGACATGGTTCATCACCAACTCTTGCTGTCAAAGCTCCAAGCCACAGGTGCCTCCGACCCCACCCTTTCTTGGTTCCAAGCTACCTTAACAATCGGCTCCCAGGCCATAGCCTTTCATAGCTATATCCTCCCCAGACAGATCACCCGTGGTGTCCTCAGAGATCCATCCTTGGCCCTCTACTCTTCTCCCTTTACCTAAACGACATTCTCCACTCCTCCTGCCAAAGCCACATTCTCATGTATGCTGATGATCTGGTTCTCTACTCGGGCTCCCACTCGATCGCAAACATCAACCACTCACTCTCAAAAGACCTTCAGGTCCTTCAGCAATGGCTTCAGAACAACCACCAACATCTGAACCTGGATAAAAGCGTGCCATGCTGTTCGGCTCTGCAAAAAATCCCCCCATGGCCCCAAAGCTTCTGATTCGGTGCCCAGATGGCTCTTCAGTCACCAATACGTCCTCCTTCAAATACCTTGGTGTCACTCTTGATCCCTCCCTCAACTTTGCTACACACATAAACACAGTCTGCCGTGCTGCCAATATGAAAATTGGTGGGGCCTTTCGGGTGCGACACTCCCTCACCCCTTCCGCTAGAATATCCGTAGCAAGAGTTGCTTACTCCCCAGCTCCAATATTGTCTTCCTCTTACTCAGCTAACCCCAGCATTCTCAGGAGATGGGACACTACTTATAATAATATCTGCAGATTACGCCTTATCACGCCCACACCTCACTCATCACTACCACCTTTACTCTGGGTTAAACTGGCTGCCACCCAAGGAGCTCGGGCCTTCTCTCTGGGTTGCTTTATTGGCTCCCAAACTAGACCCCTAGACTGGACTCCTGGCCCTCCTGCTTACCCCTGCATCTCAAATTCGCTCACTTAGATCCTCCTCCCTCACCCCTGCTAACATGTAGACCTTGCACCACAAAAATGGGCGAACAGGCTTTCGTGCTTAGCCTCGGTTCTGGAACTCTCTCCCACTTCAGGTCAAAACTGCCTCTTCCACGGATTTTCAAAACTTCGTTCTCTCACCTCAACACCTTGGTCACTGCCGTTGCTCATAACATTCCCACTGACACGGCGGGCACTGTCTACTTCAATTGTTGCAACATTAAAGCTTTGATATGAGTATCCTAGAGTATTAAATTGTTGTCATACCTCTATGTATACTGGTATATTTGCCTGCAGCCTATTGTTCACCTTAATGTCATTACGTTGTATATCACTTTAACTTGTGGCACTTTTGTCTTGTACTTTAGACTTGATTGTACCTGAAAATGTTTGGTTCTGCTTTAATTTCAATCTTTTTCTGTACTGTCTGATGTCGTTATGTTACCACTGTACCTTGTGGCTCCTTTTGTCTTGTACTCTCCCGGGTCGTGCCTGAAAATAGGCAGGATTGTTGCCTAACGCACTTACCCGGTTACCAAAAGCAAATAAATGAATAAATGCTATGTGTCTGTCCCACCACTACAGTTCCTACAATGCATTTACATAGAAACATATAATTTGACAGCAGATATGGACCACTTGGCCCTCCCAGTCTGCCCATTTCCCCTGCCTGGTGGATAAGCTGTGGATTCTAGTTAATCAACAGCTTACTTCCTCCTACCCCCCACTAGAATTGCCTTATGTCTGTCCCATACATTCTTGAATTCTCCCACTGTTCCTGACTCCACAACCTCCTCAGGAAGGCTTTTCCATGTATCCACAACCCTTTCTGTGAAAAAATACTTTATAACATCACCTCTGAGCTGTCCCCCCTCTATCTTCAAATTGTGCCCCCTTGTTCACACACATCTCTTTTTCTGAAAGATACTACCCTCTTGTACTTTGTTAATTCCCTTGAGATAATTGAAAGTTTCTATCATGTTCCCCCTCTCCCTCTTTTCCTCAAGGGTATACATATTAAGCTGCTTTAGTCTCTCCTCATATGCCTTCTGGGTGCAGACCCTGCCATTTTGGTTCCCACTTCTGAAAAACCTCCACTCTGTCTATGTCTTTGTGGAGATGGGGGCTCCAGAATTGCACGCAGTACTCTAGATGGTGTCTCACCAACTGTCTGTAAAGAGGAATAACAACTTTCTGCTTTCCCTTTTTTCAGTACTATTGTTACACCTTGCTCTTAAAAACTGTGAATAGGGTATGCTTTCAATTAGTTTATTGGGATGAAAGCTTTTCCTGTGTAATGTTGTGTTTCTGTCTGTTGCTTTCCTGAATAACTTAGTTTCTAGTTTGTATCCATTTTTATAGATAGTTATGTCCAAAAAATCTATCTGCTGTTTATTATAAGAAAATATAAACAATAAATTAGAATCTCTACTATTCATGTATTGTTGAAACTCAGTTAGTTCTTGTATATTTCCTCTCCAAATTAGTAGTATATCATCAATGTATCTTTTCCAAAACATGATTCTATCCTTAAAAGCATACCCTGTTGTTGTTTCACCTAGAACGTGTGTATTTTCAAAATCATGCATAAAGGCATTGGCATAACCTGGGGCCATAGTGCTGCCCATTGCTGTACCTCTAACTTGTTGATAGAACTGATTTTTGAATTTGAAATAGTTTTTATTTAAAACTATCTCAGCCAGATCTTGTAGGACTCTAGTCTTCAGTTTTTAGTCATGTGATCTAGTGTCTAACAGTTTTCCCATGCTTTCTATTCCTCTATCATGTGGTATAGATGTATACAAGTCCTTCACATCAATTGTAACAAGTAAGATATCATCTGGTACGCCTACAATGTTTAAATGTTGTATTAGTTGTAATACATGAGTGGTGTCTTTGTTATAAGTTGGAATTTGTTCCACCAACGGTTGTAAAAATTAGTTAATAAATTTAGATAAAGGCTCTAAGATAGAGGCAATGCCAGACACGATTGGTCTGCCTGGAGGTTTCTTCAACTGTTTATGAATCTTAGGAAAGGCATAAAATAGAGGTACCCTTGGGTATCTATTCTCCATAGCCTCTACTTCCAGTATTCTAAGTAATCCCATTGTCTCAAATAATGTTATTCTGATCTGCTCTGATATAGCACTGAGTGGATCATATTCCAGTCTTTTATAATTGGCTGGTACATCTAATAGATCTAGATACATCTGTCTGTAATCTTCTCAATTCTGAATTACTACTGACCCACCTTAGTCTACTGGTTTGATTATTATCGAGGTGTCATTTTCTAGAGATAATAAAGCTTCCTTTTCTCTTTTAGACAAATTAGACCCTTGATAGCGATTATTGGATTTCAAAACCTGACACGTTTCCTTGTCTACAGTGTCCATATAATTCTCAACTGCATAATTTTGTCCTACTGTTGGCATGTATTTAGATTTAATGCCCATAGCCCTTTTTAGTTCTTTTTGTTCTGGATTCTTCTCCATCATTCCAGCAAACTGAACATGCAATCTCTACTTCCTATAAAATTTCTGCATATCAGCTTGTATTTGAAACTTATCTATTTCTTTTGTGAAGGAGAATGATAGACCCAATGACAATACCCTCATTTCTTCTGTTGTCAAATGACGCTGGCTTAGGTTAAAAACTACTGCTTCCCTCCTCTTTGATTTTTTCAAGGATCCTTGCCTCTTCCTCCTCCACTTTGATCTTCTATTTCTCTGAGTTCTATACTGTGTTCCTTTCGTCTAAGATCATATCTGTCCAAAATCCCTTGTCCTGAATCTTAACTGTGTCTGTCTGTCTATCTGCATAGTTGTTGTTTCTGATTGGGGTTCTGGGATATCTTTCTCTAAAAAAGGTCCTTTTACTTGTTGTACTTCCAGTCTGCTGCTGTTTTTAGTATAACTCCCAGAGCTATCAGAACCAGAGTCTTTAGTTGGAGGAAACTTTTTGAATTTTTTTTGTATGTATATACCCTATTGTTCTTGTAATCTGCTGTATCCCTGTAAAATTTCCTAATTTTAGTTTCTCTTAAAGTTTTTTCATATTCTTTAAGTTTATTGTTTATGTCCTCTAACCATTTATTTAATTCCTCCAACGTAATCTGAGTTTTTAAATTGTTCAGGTATTCCTGGATGTCTTCAGCCAGTTTACTTCTAGTCCTCAAAACTGCTTAAATTAGCACATACATAAAATCTATACTACATCGTGTTCTAATCCCATCCCATGTATTAGTTAAAATTTCATCATTTATCCCAAAATGTGGTTCTATGGCAACTCTCAGTCCTCTTGGAATATGTTTAAACTCCAGATACCTCGCTAGTGTAAGACAATGTAGGGCATCAAGAATGACCCTGCTCTTGGATGTGCCTGCAGCAAAGGTACTCCAGTTAACACCAGGCATATTCAAGTCCTCCATCAACAATATTTCCCTTTTTTCTGCCATTTTAAGGATGCCTTCTATCATTTCCTTGTCCATTTCCTCCCCCTGAGATGGGGGTCTGTACACAACCCCCATGCAGATTGTGGTGCCATTTCCTGTCTCCAGGGTGACCCGTAGTGACTCATCAACTTCCTGTTTACTCTTTAGTTCTGTTGCTTCAATCCCTTCCCTTATATAGAGAGAGAGCTACTCATCCTCCTCTTTTACCCACCCTGTCCCTCCTGTAGATTGTGTATCCTGGTATATTGACATCCCAGTAATTGTTCTCTGTGTACCATGTTTCAGTGACTGCCACAATATCCAGGCATCCCTCTCCCATCAAGGCCACTAGTTCAGGGAGCATGTTACACAGACTGTGGGCATTGGTACTCATTGCCTTCCATTTTTTGATGGCCTTACCCCTTTTAGCCCCATTCCTGTCCTTATTGCCTTTTTCTGCATTTACCCCTGTCCTGCTCCCTACTGACTTCTCTATCTTGGTGTTTACCTCTTTAACTACTGTGTTTTGTGGGGGAGGCTGGGATTTCCCAGCTCCTTTTCAGTGCCCCCCCCCTTGGTTAGTTTAAATGCTTGCCAATGAAACATTTAAACCTACCACCTAGGATCCTGGTTCCCACCCCCCCGGACAGATGCAGACCATCTCGCCAGTGTAGGCCTGCATCCCTCCAGGTGGCTCCCCAGTCCACAATGAAGCCAAATCCCTGAGCTCCACACCAGTTTTTCAACCATTCATTGAATCCCATGGTGTGGAATACCCTAGCATCATCCTTTCCATAGACAGGAAGCACCTTTGAGTAGGTTACCATACATGCTACTTGTCTAAGGACCTTCTCAACTCTGCAAACTCCTCTTGCGCTGCTCTGATCCCATTCACAACCAGATCATTTGTCCCTAGGTGGACAATGACATCCAGTTCCCTCCCTCCCTCATGCAACTGTTCCCATGATCCTGAGGATTCACTTGCTGTCCCTCCATGCCATGGCACCTGACAGGCACCTTACCTACCTCTCCCCTTCCTCCCCCACTTCTACCCCCTAATGATTGAGTCCCCCACCAGGAGTTGTTTCCTTCCCCTGTGGGGTCTTGTGCTACCCTCCTGTGGGTCTCCTTTGTGGAGGTTCCCAGCATCCTCCTTGGTCTTCACTGCAAGTGCCTCCATAGAGGAACCACTCTTCACCAGAACAGCATATGAATTGTGGAGAGGTACAACTGAAGGGATGCACTTCTGTTCCACCACCATCTCCTTCCTGAGCCCACCTTGGTCCAACTGCTCCTCTTTCTTGGCAAACTCTGAGGTAGCGGTGGTGGCCCTGGTGGTCCCTCAGTGGGGGAAGAGGTTTCACGAATCATAGCCAGGTCAGCCTAGAGATGGGCAACCTCTTCCCTCAGGCCACAGAGGTGCCTGCAAACAGAGCAGCAGTGCAGCCTCCAGAATGCCTCCCGGAACACTGCTGCCCCACAGCCATTGCACTGCACCACTCCCATCTTGACTTATTTTGTGTCCCTCTCCTGTTGCTTTGTATGCTTACTGCTCCCTCCCTCTATGTATTTTTTACACCTACTTTCCTACTGCCTATGTGCTCTTACAACTCTCACCCTTCCTGTTCTGGGACAGGAACTTCCTATAGTCTTCAGTAGTCTCCTTCTTCCGCGCTTGGATTCAGACCTCCAGCAGCCAGGGGGGAGAAAGTGCTATTTTTTTAGGTTCCTTCAAGGTTGATGAAACTAATGTATCTCAGTGATCCTTCCTGTCCTACTGCTAAACAGGAAGTTCCTGTTGTCAGTCAAATCCAGTGGCTATAAAAGTAGAACTGGCTTAGGGTGGGAAGGAGAGCAATTAGTAAGAAAACTGTAGTTCTAGACTGCTACTTGCTCTGAAAGCAGATTCTCCTCTGTCAAAGGCTACAGCAGGAAGCTGTAATTGTAGGGGAAAATGTGTAAAAATCATAATATACATAAATTCTACACTCCTAGAATTTTTCTCAACTACCGGAAAAATAAATCTGGCTGATGCATGCTGCTACAAGGTGCTGTGCTGTGTGTCTGTCTCCCCGGCACAGTTCTTATAACACACTTTAGGGCAAATTGTGAGAAAAGCACAACATACATAGATGCTGTGCTCTAAGAATTTTAATCAGCTACCTGAATAAATGCGTCAGGCTGCTGCATGTTGCTACATGGTGCACTGTGTATTTGTTGCGCCACCACAGTTCTTGTAATGATTTAGAAGAACTGGTGTGAAATATACAATATACATAAATTCTGTCCTCCCAGAATTTTTCTCAACTACCAGAATAAATATGCCAAGCTGCTGCATGCTGATGTACAGTGTTATTCTGCCTCACCACAATTCCAGTAATGTACTTTAGGAGAAATGGTAAGAAAAGCACAATATACATAAATTTTGTGCTCCTAGAATTGTTCTGAACTACCAGAAAAAAAATATGTCAGGCTGCTGCATGGTGCTACACTGTATGTCAGTCCCACTATCACAGTTCTTGTATGCACTTTAGGGGATGAATTTTAGTGCATGGAAATTCTCAATCTAATAAATTCTCTTGTTTGGAAATGTTCACATGATGAAATGAAATGAGATGGGCTCAAGGAATTAATATGCTGCTTTGGCACTGTGCAAGTCCTCTGCCACAGCACCTGTTCTGATTTACTGTAGTGACCAGAAAGTGTGGATATTTTCTCATAAAATTATTTGTCTGGGACATGAATCTGGATGATGATCTTCATATACAGGTATTATTATGTGCCCTACCAACAACAGCAAGTTATTTCTTTTTCTTTTTTTTTTTTTTACTTTCTTGGTGTGGGCAGGGGGGAGGGAGTGTAAACAGTGTATTTCTAACCATCTTTAGTTCCTGTTTCTCTCTTTTCAGGTATTTATCATTAGAGTGATAACATTCTGTTGCTGCATGGGTCTAGCCCAGATCTAGTTATTTCATTTAGCCATGTTTCCTACCAGGGAAAGTAAGTATTCATTTTTTTCCATTTTTGTTTCTAAATGCTTAAATGTTATTAATCTGTCACTCTTGAACTATTTTCTGCTCCTGTTTTTCTCGTTCCAGGTATTTTTCAGCCATGTGGTAAAGTAGAATCAAGCAGCAGCATCAGGTTGATGACTGGTGTTCATGCTGGATACAGAGGATGGGTTGAATTATTAAGACCACACACAGTGGTAGAGAAGCTGCAGGAGGAGGAGGTCTGAGTATGAGTCTGCAGTGTTGAGCACATCATCGATGTGGTGCAGAAGATGGTAATGGCTTGCTTACTGGAGGAAGAGGCATTCATGACAATATGGAAAAGACCAATGAATACAAGGGGTGGGATATTAAAAAGGGTTGCGCATGACACAACAGGGTTGTACCATGCACAACCCACCAATGCACTCTGACGTGATATTCAAAGGGGCAAGTTGCACTGCACAACATCCGAGGTGCAGGGGCACATCGGTAATGTATGCAGCGCAAGTGTGGAGGGCGTGCCCATGCATATGCAGCACATCCTGATATTCAGCCTGGGATGCGCGGCGCATATGCTGGTGCAACCCCACCTTGCACCACTCAGGAGGTGCAAAGTTGTGCCAGGGAACACCAGGAGAAAGTCCTGGCCACCCACAGGTGAGCTGCCATACTGCAGGGTGCAACACAGTAGCTTGAGTGGCCACCCACCCACCCACCCAGAACACTGTCCACTAGCCCCTGCCCTGGGAGCATTGTGCCCCCACCGATCATGGGCATGGGTTAGACTAATCCCTGTGGTCCAGTGGACTGCTCTCAATTGCCTGATCACAGGCATAGGTTAGACTAATCCCTGGTGGTCCAGTGGACCGCTCTCTATTGCCCGATCATATGCATATGTTATATTTATCCATAGTGCTGCAGTAGAACCCCCCCCCAGCACCCAATCACAGGCGGAATTTGCAAACGCACCCCTGGTGGTCCAGTGGTACCCCATCCCAACCCACTGTGGTCCCCCACCACACAGCACCCCCCTGAGTCAATGGCGGGTGGCGGCAACCAGCCCGCATGCCACCCGGATGCCCGCCGACTGACAGCGCGTAGTACTGTCAGTACACCTCATTATTTCACTGCGTAGCCAATGGGCGCATAGACCATACTCTCGTACTACACAGGCCTGATATGTTAAGAAACACCAGGATCATCGCACCACATGCAAATGGGGCCATAATGAAATGCAATGGCCCTATTTGCACCTTTGCATGCATAATGGCCTCATTTGCATGCCCAGTGCTGAATATTGCGGTTGATGCACCTAGCACAACCAGCACGGCGCTGACACATCCCTTGCTTCCACTCGTTACTTTTGTGCTGGCGCAGTGTCACTGCGCCATGTGCAGTGCATGCACCCTCAGTGCCATATTCTACAGTGCTGAGCCATGGTGCAGCACCATTGAATATCGCTTGTCCATGCCCCTGGCGCAGGCCAGGCTGTGCTGTGCCCAGGCTTGTGCCACTGCCTGGCGCAGTCTGAATATCCCACCCCAGATATAGAAATTATTTAGACTCTAATATGCCCCCATTGTGTTGTACCACCAAAAGAAACCAAACAGAGAATAAAAATACATTTTGGAAATGACACTTCCTATCACATTGCTGATGACCATACCTTGAAGTGGCATGAAGGTGCCCTCAAACAGAGGAGGAGGAGGAGGAGAAGAAGTCATGCTTCCTGGGTAAGAAGGCAGCAGGGTAGGAGGCCTGTTAAGACAAAAGAAAATTGTTTAGACTCTATTCAGTTAGCCAGTGCAGGTGACTGCACAGATCGTATATCCATTACCGACTCTCAGGTTTACTATATACTGTATGTCACCAGTAAAGAAAAAGAAAAATTATTTAGCCTGATTTGGCCACCATGGTGGCCACATGGTATATTCGTTCACTCTCCTATTCTTACTGTATCTGTCACCTGTTAAGAAAAAAAGAGAAATTATTTAGCCTGACATGGCCACTGTGTATCTCAGAAATTAGAACTTAAATAAAATATAAGAAAAAAAATCTAATGATACTTACAATCAAATTAGTGAGGGTCATGTCATGTACTGGCATAATGGTGCCACAAAGAGTGGCAGTGGAGGAAGAAGCAACTTAAATCGGTGCCTTATGGGCTGTCTTGCTTTGTGACATGCTTGCCTGTCATCCCTGTGAATAGTCAAACCTGCAGTGAGAGGGAGACAAAAGGAAGGAAGGAAGGAAACACATTTTTCATCTGTGAAGCAAGGTGAAAGCCCTGCTTGTGCAAAGACAGATTCATCATCAACAATGAAGGTAAGGAATGTGAACAACAAGTGACAGGTACAATCACAGCAGACAAAGTTGGACCTTGCTGAACCTCAGATCTTGCTGCCTTGATAGCCTGGCTGGCTGGAGGCTTGGCTTGAGGGCTGCCTGGCAGGCTGCAGGCCTACTTGGCAATGGCCTTTACATTATCTTAACTCCATATTTCTCAGTATGGATGCATCTGGTGGAGGCAAGGCCCAGGTTGTTAGTGGGTGGGGAGGACAAGCAAGCCAGAGAAGGAGGAGGAGGAGGTGGTGTCTTGATTGCCAGAAGATGTATGGTCTGCATGGCTGACAAATGGCATTTACACAGCCTTAAGAGTCCAGGTTTCTCAGTCTCTAGATGCATGCAATGGAGGTGGCAGTGACCCATGTTGGTGGATTTGGAGAACACAGGCCAGATGAGGAGGAAGTGGTGTCTTGATTGTTGGAGGATGCATGATCTGCATGGCTGGCAATGGCATTTAAGCAGGCTCTAAGAGTTCAGGTTTTTCATTCTGGATGCATGTGGTGGAGCTGGCTGCAGCCAATGTTACTGATGACAAGCTTGGCATTTCATGATGTAGTGTTTACTGATTTTCTAGTTTGTCTGTAAGCATCGCATAGGAGAGGACTGTGACGCAGACAGCTAGTTCTGAGTGCTGTATCATTTCTTTTTAATATAAAATGTATTACTGAATGTCTCTGCTGAAAAATCAATTGCTCTGGGAATTACCTCAATCATCTCCCTTCCCCCCACCAGATTTCAGCTGACAGATGCAGGCCAAGAGAAATGCTGACAGCATGTATCACACACATTCAGTTTTTAGAGACAATGTGTTACATGGAAGACTTTAATCAAGGATCCTGTTTCTCTGAGTTAATTACAGAGTTATTTAAGTTAACTTTGTTAAGAGGAAATCATAAAAAGGTTTATGACATTGAAGAGAAAACACAGGTTATTACACAGAGGTGAGAGGTTGTAAATGCTCATATGAAGCCTGCGTGAGGAGGATGCAGCATGAATCAAAGAGGTGTCACTGAAATTGAGTTATGCTAATGTTGCAGAATTAATACTTTGAAATTACATCCTGTGGTTGTATAGAAATATATATTTTTTAGATATTTTGACAGAGAGGAGCTAGATGATCTCATGCAAAAAGAGGCGGGCAAAACCAGCTTTTAAAGATTATTCTGTTTAACTACAGACACACTTTTTTCTGACACTGACCAAGAAAACATGTGAGCAATGAAAACAGATATTTAGAAAGCTAGACAAATCTAAATATTGTTGTAGGAATTGCACTGTTTTAAACCTTGTTTTGTTTAAAGATATGTATGTATTGTGATATAAGAGTTCTGTATTATATGTTTGACATATTATTATATATTTTAGTAAAACTTTAATTTTATAGCATAGCTGGTCTGTCTTTGAATTGCTTTTTGCTAAGAAATATTTATGGTTATAGCAGACAGCAGACATAAGCTTGTATGGTGGTACCAAACTGGAAAGAGAAGTGTTTTAAATCTGAGGTCTTTATTAAAGATTTAGGGTTCATCTCTGAATACCTGGTTAGCTGCCCATAGGCAAAGATATCTGGCCCCCTGAAGACAGATATGTCTGAGCCTGTGCATTGGGTATGCTAGCAAGAGGTTAACAGTTTGAATCTCTCAGAATTTGAGACCAAGGTTGATCTGAACTCACAAAACAGACAAGAGGGTTGCCTTGTCTGTTACACTGTTCACAAGACTGTGCTCAGAGATTGGCACTTTGGGAGTAGAGGACCTGACCTGCTGAGTGGATTTATGGCAGATTGGTTGACAGTGGTGGCATAATTTTGGTATCACAAGCTTTATTGTTCTGTGTCAGCTGAGACCATAGGCTCTCTTGCAAAGAAAGAAAAAGACAGAGTTTTATTTTAAAAAGGAAACAGAACTATATATCACTTGGTGTACAGTCAAGTTCCTACCTATTTTATTTTTTTCCTAAAGTGCAAAGTCAGAGTAGCCGTAGTCAGGGAAGAAGAAGATGGCTTCCAACTACAGCAGGCACACTGTAGATTACTTGAAGCAGTTGTGCGGGGACATGGGAGTCCCGTTCGAGGTGACAACCAAAAAGCAGAACCTCATAGAGGCCCTGATGGTAGCAGATACCCAGAGCAGCAAGTCACCAACTGTGACTGAAAAGGACAGCAGGGCCACTGTCAGTGAAGGGCCACAGCAGCAGGAAATGGCCACAAGTATCCTGAATCCAGAGACACTCAAACTGCAAACTGAGTTGTGCAGGATGGAGTTGGAGTCCCAGGAGAGGAGAGAGCGAGAGAAGTGAGAGGCGAACCATGAGGCAGAGCTAGAATGCAGAGAGGCAGAGTGACAACAGAGGAAGGCAGACCGTGAGGAGTGCGAGTGCCAGTGAGCTGCAGAGGAGAAGAGAGAGGAGTGCCAGAGGCAACATGAGCTGCAGAAGATGCAACTCCTACCAGCGGCACCAAAGCAGGTAAGTGACTTGGGTTTAACTGGGACTGCAGGACTGGGTTACAAATTGAACTCCAAATTAATAGCTGAGTTTAAGGAAGGGGAGGACATGGATGCCTTTTTAAATTCTTTTGAAACACAGTTTGTATTCAGGCTAAAATTCCTAGAGAATCCTGGAGCTTCCAGCTATCCCCGCTACTTACCGGGAAAGCTCGAGATGCATTGGGTCAAATGGACAATGAAGACAGCAATGATTACAGCAAGCTAAAAGTTGCACTGTTAAAAAAGTTTGAATTAGCTGCTGAATCATACAGAGCTAAATTCTGTAAGCTCAGGAGAAGCTCTGATATGAGCTATGAGGAGCTAGCAATGAAACAACGTCAGTTTTTAAAACATTGGTGGGAAGGAATTGAGGCCAACTCTGTTGATAAAATTGAAAATGTGATTTTATTAGAACAGTTTTATTGGGCATGCCCAGCAGAGATAAAAACCTGGCTAGAGGACCAAGATCCAAAAACAGTGGAAGAGGCTGCTGAACTCTCGGACTGATATGCCAAGAGCAGACCTGCTCTGAGAATGAATTGGGTGGGCATGGCAGCACAAAAAGGGAAAAGCGCATCTTCAGGGCAGCTAAAACCCTCACTTCCTCCACCGAAACCAGTTAGCCCCAGGTTTCAAAGAAAAGATTTCTCTGAAGTAAGAATTGCCTGTTGGTTGTGTAAAGAAACTGGGCATATTGCCAGACAGTGCCCCAAAAAGGCGAGCCATAATACACAACAGGGTACTAGAAAAGAAGTGGGTTGTTTGTGTGTCCCTGGAAGCATGCCAGTGAACATGAGGGAACACATGCACCCAGTCATGGTGAATGGGGTACAGACGCAGGGGTTAAGGGACACAGGGGCATCCATGACATTGGTAAAGGGGGATCTGGTACAGCCTGGTCAGCTTATACCCAATAAATACGTAACTGTACAAGGGTTTACTGGTGAAGAGAAAACATTGCCACTCACTAGTGTTCTCCTGGACTGAGGTGAAACAGGGGGAACTGTGCAACAAGTGGCTGTAGCCAACACATTAGCAGTGGATGTGATCCTGAGTAACAATCTCCAGCAGGGGGTGGTATGTGCTGTTACCCATAGCCAAGCAGCAAGGGAAAATAGTAGTTCCCTAAACCCCACAGAAACCAGTGTGGAAACCACTGAGAGGCTGGTTCCCCAGCCTGGGTCTCCAGATGGGGAGACTGATAAAAAGGGGGTAGAAATTTCCCCGCTAGGAAGTGACCACACAGCTATGGAAGGTTACTCCGAAGAGGGAGGAGCGACCAATTATCAGAGGGTTGGGATTGACAGTGATCCTGAAGGCCCTGCACTAGTGCTAGGAACCCTAGTTTAGTGACTGAAGGGGACCTGTCCCATACCTTGGGACTGTGTGAGGGGTTTGCAGCTGCTCAGAGCAGTGACCCTAGTTTAGAGAAGCTGAGGGTTTGGGCAGACTCAGAGGGCACACAGGGAGGTGACAGCAGACATAAGGTTCATTTGGAAAATGGACTTATGTATACACAGGCAGTACAGACAGAGGGAGGGATGCTAGGCAGGCAGCATGTCGTTCCCCATGGGTATCGTGAGCAGTTGCTCAAAATTGTACATTATATTTCCTTGTCTGGTCATCTGGGAATCGCATGAACTATGCAGCGGTTAGCCCAGAATTTCTACTGGCCAAATTTCACCCAGCAGGTGAAGGAGTATTGCAGGTCTTGTCACCGGTGCCAAGAACTAGGAAAAGCAGGCAAGAAAACCCAAGCAGCCCTGATCCCCTTAGTGGAGGAGCCATTCCAGAGGGTGGGAATGGATATTGTGGAGCCTTTAAATACCCCCATCTCCTCAGGGAAGAGATTCATCTTGACTGTGGTGGATTATGCCACCCGATACCCAGAGGCAGTCGCCCTATCCTCACTGAAGACAGACAAAGTGGCAGATGCCTTACTTGGGACTTTCTCCCGTGTTGGGTTTCCACAGGAGGTAAATTGGTAATCACCGATCAAGACGGTTCCTTCATGTCGGACCTGATGAAATGTTTATGGGAGAAGTGTGGGGTGGTGCAAAGATGCACGACACTGTATCACCCACAAGCCAATGGGCTTGTGGAATGATTCAATGGTGCCCTAAAGTCAATGCTCTCGGTGTTTGCTGAACAGCATGGGAGGGACTGGGAGAAATACCTTCCCCACCTGTTGTTTGCATACAGGGAAGTGCCCCAAGAGTCGACAGGATTTTCCCCCTTCAAACTTTTATATGGACGCCGGGTACGTGGGCCCCTAGACTTGATCTGAGAGGACTGGGAAGGCAAGCACACCACCCAGGGAACTCCCATTGAGGATTATGTCCTTAGGTTTAGGGAAAGGCTGAAGGAGCTTATGGGGACAGCCCAGAGCAACCTGGCAGCTGCCCAACAGAAACAAAAGGTGTGGTATGACTGCAGAGCCAGAGCTCACTCGTACATGGCAGGTCAGGAAGTCATGGTCCTTATTCCGGTCTGGAAAGACAAGCTACAAGCTGAGTGTGCAGAACCATACAAAGTGGTTAGGAAGGTAAATGATGTAAACTACATTGTGGAGTTACCTGACAGAAGACAGACTGAAAGGATGTACCATGTCAACATGATGAAACCATATGCAAATAGGGCTGACATGGTGTTTGCAGTGTGTAGTCATAGGGAGGGGACGGACGAAGGAGACCCCCTTCTGGATTTGCTGGAAGAGAGTAAGCAGGAGTCCTATGTGGAGGCAGTAAAACTGTCTCACCAGCTGGCCCCGGACCAGGTCCAGAGAGTAAGGGAGGTTTTAGCAGACTTTGCCCCATTGTTTAGTGCCAAACCTGGACTAACCCTCTTAGCAACACACAATGTGGAGACAGGGACACAGACACCCCTACGGCGGACAGCATATCGGGTGTCAGAGGCTGTCCAAAAGGACATTAGGAGGGAAGTGGAGGAGATGCTGGCTTTAGGGGTAATCCAGAGATCCCACAGCCCCTGGGTCTCACCCGTAGTCCTTGTGCCCAAGCCAGATGGCTCAACTCATTTCTGTGTGGACTATCATGGACTGAATGCAGTCACAAAGTCCGACACCCACCCGATGCCCTGGATGAACGAACTCCTAGACAAGTTGGGAGGGGTGACCTACCTTATGACTATTGACCTGCCCAAGGGGTATTGGCAGGTAGAACTGACAGACAGAGCCAGGGAGAGGTCAGCCTTCATTACTCCGATAGGCTTATCTGAGTTTAAAGTAATGCCTTTTGGAATGAAGAACACCCCAGCCACTTTCCAAAGGTTGGTGAACCATGTGTTAAATGGTGCTGAGGAGTATGCTGTGGCGTACCTGGATGACATTGCCATCTTCAGTACCAGCTGGGAGGAACACCTTTCACACCTTAGGGAAGTGCTGGACAGGATACAGAGGGCCGGGCTCACTGTCAAGGCCGAGAAGTGCCAGGTAGCCATGGGAGAAGTGGCATACCTCGGGCATGTAGTAGGCCGGTGACAGCTCCATCCTAACCAAATAAAGATAGAGGTGATCCAGGCGTGGCCCAGACCAGAAACCCAGAAGCAGGTCAGGAGCTTTCTAGGGACAGCAGGGTACTACAGGAGATTTGTACCCAATTACAGTGCCCTGGCTGCTCCCCTATCTGACCTGACAAAGAAAAAGATGCCAAAGAAAATTACCTGGGGCCCAGCCTGTGAGGAAGCCTTTACCAGACTGAAGGAGGCACTGTGTAGTGCTCCTGTTTTGACAAGTCCGGACTATAACAAAACCTTTATAGTTCAGACGGATGCCTCAGATGTGGGTATGGGGCAGTACTGAGCCAGGTGTCTAGCCAAGGGACAGATCACCCAGTTGTGTACCTGAGCAGAAAGCTGCTTCCCAGGGAGCAAGCATACTCCACGGTGGAAAAGGAGTGTCTTTCCATAGTGTGGGCCCTGAAGAAATTAGAGCCATACTTGTATGGGCAGCATTTTGTGGTGCAGACTGACCACAACCCCCTGGTTTGGATGATGCAGATGGGAAAAAACATTGGGAGACTACTAAGATGGAGTCTTGCTTTACAAGGGTATGATCTAAAAATCGTACATAGGGCTGGAGCGAAGAACAAGAACTCAGATGGGCTGTCTAGGGTCTATGAGGAGTGAACTGATTTGGGAAGCTCATCCCATGTATGGGATAGATCCCCTAAATTCAGTCTAGGTGGGGAGGAGTGTGACGTAGACAGCCAGTTCTGAGTGCTGTATCATTGCTTTTTAATATAAAATGTATTACTGAATGTCTCTGCTGAAAAATCAAATGCTGTAGGAATGACCTCACTCATCCCCCCCCCCCAGATTACAGCTGACAGATGCAGGCCAAGAGAATTGCTGACAGCATGTACCACACACACTCTCAGTTTTTAGAGACAATGTGTTACATGGAAGACTTTAATCAAGGATCCTGTTTCTCTGAGTTAATTACAGAGTTGTTTAAGTTAACTTTGTTAAGAGGGAAATCATAAAAAAGGTTTATGACGTTGAAGAGAAAACTCAGGTTATTACACAGAGGTGAGAGGTTGTAAATGCTCATATGAAGCCTGTGTGAGGAGGATGCAGCATGAATCAAAAGAGGTGTCATTGAAATTGAGTTATGCTAAGGTTGCAGAATTAATACTTTGAAATTACATCCTGTGGTTGTATAGAAATATATATTTTTTAGATATTTTGACAGGGAGGAGCTAGATGACCTCATGCAAAAAGAGGTGGGCAAAACCAGCTTTTAAAGAGTATTCTGTTTCACTACAGACACACCTTTTTCTGACACTGACCAAGAAAACATGTGAGCGCTGAAAACAGGTATTTAGAAAGCTAGACAAATCTAAATATTGTTGTAGGAATTGCACTGTTTTAAACCTTGTTTTGTTTAAAGATATGTATGTCTTATGATATAAGAATTCTGTATTGTATGTTTGACATATTATTATATATTTTAGTAAAAACTCCAATTTTATAGCATACCTGGTCTGTCTTTGAATTGCTTTCTTTTGCTAAGAAATATTTATGGTTATAGCAGATAGCAGACATAAGCTTGTATGGTGGTACCAAACTGGAAAGAGAAGCGTTTTAAATCTGAGGTCTTTATTAAAGTTTTAGGGTTCATCTCTGAATACCTGGTTAGGTGCCCATAGGCAAAGATATCTGGCCCCCCGAAGACAGATATATCTGAGCCTGTGCATTGGCTATGCTAGCAAGAGGTTAACAGTTTGAATCTCTCCAGAACTTGAGAGCAAAGATTGATCCGAACTCACAAAAACAGACAAGAGGGTTACCTTGTCTGTTACACTGTTCACAAGACTGCACTCAGAGGTTGGCACTTTGGGAGCAGAGGGCCTGACCTGCTGAGTGGGTTTGTGACAAGGACAAGTGGTGGTAATTAGGTAGATGTATGGAACAGCAGAACAACTTGTTGAAAAATATGACAGGAGAAAAAAACTGAATCATAAAGAAAATGAATCAACTGATGAGGAGGAAAGGAAGGGCAGACCGCATTTCATTGTATGCTTAAATCATCCTCTTAAAGGAAACAGCCCTCAAAGTCTTCCAGACTGGAATTGTCCTCACATTGGAATTCTTTCTTCATCCATGCTTCATCTACCTCAGTAGAAGGCAATGTGCCAATGCCAATAACATCAGGCTCTTCAGGTTCATTGTCACCACCACCACCACCACTTCCTTCATGTGGTAGGAATGCAGACATGATTGCATTTGTAGAATGTGCCCTGTATTAATTTTTTTAAATATTAGCTATTAGCATGCCAACATTTCTAGTGGACAGATTTATATGCCTGTCCCACACAAAGGTCCCTGCAGAACTGAATACCCTCTCCACACTCACACTCGAGGGTAGACATTTTAGGTATTTGACTGCTGCATTTATTATGCATTGCACTGCCTGCAATCCTGCTGTCTCATTGGCCTCCTCCTCCTTTTCCTCCACATCTTCAATTACTGCCTGGCAACAAAACATCCCAAAGTGGATTTGTGGTAATATTTTCTTTTACCTTGCATGTTTTATCAGCCCGTTTACCATGTGAGGTGGTAGCAACAACAGATCTTTGTTCACTTTCATGTTGCGCCTTTCATAACAGTGACTTTAACATCTGTGTCCCATGTACCTATCTTAGTAGAAGATTGGTTAAATTTTGAACCTGATCGCTCCCACCTTCAAGTACTGATGACAGGCCCCACTTATATTGTGGGTCCAGCATGGTGGCAATCCCAAAATCTGTAAACTGAAAAATGAAGAAAATATGGTTAGTGCAGTCCAAGACATGGAGCAACTGTTTCATTAAGGCACAGCTTTCTTTATCACTACCTGTCTCCAGCACCTGCTGTACATTCATCAGTGTCTGCCTCAGCACCTGTAGAGCTGGGATGGCCTGACTGATACAGGCAGTGTCCCCACTCAGTGCCTGTATAGCATGTTTGAATGTCCTTAGAATCATGATCAGGCCATCCATTAGTTGCTACTGGTCTTTTGTCAGAGACATGGATACTCAGGCTCTGTTAGAGATTGTATGCAACAGCAGATAGTCAGAGATAGCTTTGTATTACTCATACAAGAGCTCTATAATGTACAGTGCTGAATTCCATCTGGTGATGACTTCTAGCTCCGTAAGGTGCTGAAACAGTTTGTTTTGGATCTGCAGGTGCCTGACGTGGTCATGGGCCTTTCCAGTATGGGAAAAGAGGGCACAGATGCAACAGGCCACAGTCAACATGGACTTGAAATCAGAATATGCTAGAAATTCCCACATAAGATTAAGACAGTGTGCCAGGAATGGCACCCTGAGAAATCCCCCATCACTAAGGCATTTTACTACATTCAAACCATTATTACTCACAATAAAACACACTTTTAGTGAATGGGGGTGCAGTTACTCATCAATCTCAGTCAGGAGCAATTCTAAAATTTTCTGACATATGTGTGATCCTGTTACACTCTTCATTGTCAATTTGGCATGCTGGCAAATACTCAGTGTTGCTACCACCACAGTTGGGCATAGAGCAATTGTTGGCCCAGCTAAAGTTAAATACTACCCCAAGTACATGTGCCTAATGTGCTATAATGCACAGATAGGAGCTACTGTCTGTTTTGCCACTGGTCTACATATCCATACTGAAATGCATGTGTGGTGATGCTGAATACAGCAGGGCATGGACTATTATGTGTAACACTGCCCCATAAAGTTCAAGAATTGCACATATGGAGAAGTAAGCTCTTGCGCAAATTTGTCATTTGGCACAGGCATGCACCATCAACCTTCTAAATCCTAAGTTCTCCAAAAAAAGAGAATGGCAATAAAGTGACTAACATTTCAGCTGTTGCTGCATTCAGTTCACATGCAATAGCAAGATTGGGTGGGTATTTGGAATAACACTCAGACATGATATGTAGCATAGGCTGGACATTTCTAGGTGTTGGGATACCAAACAGCTGGACTTGGTGTGCCGGGATGGCTGGTGGGATAGTATTTGACTCTTGGGGATCCATGGTGGCTGCTCAAATGAAAGCAGTGATTTGGGGTGTTTTCTGTACTGGGGTTGCTCTGCTTTGGTGCCTCTGGGTACTAGTGCTCAACTAACCCCTTAGCTTCACCCTTGACACAGGTGCCTCTGCTGCTGCAAGCAGCCGGGCGGGCTCCTTCTGTCCGCCAGCTGCCTTCCTCACTGTACTGCCCGTTGATCACCAGACCGAAGCTTCACCCTTGGCATCGGTGCCTTTGTTGCAGCAAGCAGCCAGGCGGGCCCCTTCTGTCCGCTGGCAGCCTTCCTCGCTGTACTGTCCACCGATCACCAGACCAAAGGTACGCTGCAGAAACTGACTGGCCAGAACCATCAACTCTGCCTACTGACGGGCTGCTGCAGTTCCTTAATTCTTTGCTACTGCTGTTTCTTCTGGACTTTAAGCTAATGTTACATTCTGATTGTGGTACTGGTTAAGTCTCTCCAAATTGTCCTGTGAATCCTAACCTAAACGTGAACCTAAGCCTGTTTACAGCAATTTTGCACTCCAAGGGTAGTTTGAAGTGCAAGTTCATTTAGGCTGTAGGATTGTAGATTGTAAAGTATTACAGATCTCTTTGTTTTAAGGTCCAGTGGTAATCTACCCTGGATCAGAAACTAAGTTTAAAGTGATACAGTTTTTCTGTTTAGACCAGATTCCATTTGGGTCACAGTTGTAAGCTTTGCCCTGCAGATAATTTAGTTTCTCTTTCACTTTCTGTCCTTCTGTTTCCTTCCTTCCTGCTTGAATTTTTGCGGCCACCCTCCCATCCCCCACCTCTAGCCTTTATTAAATACTCTCCCTCCCCCCTCGGCACCACCCCTAGCAATCTTCATCCTCCCCATCACTAATATTGCAACTCCTCTTAAAGATACAGATTGCCGCTATTAGGCCTAACACATGTCCTGTCCTCCCTTTAAAGACATCTTCCTATTTTCACCATCTGCTGTCTATCAGCTTTGTTTAGCACCTGCTCTGTCATCTACTTTACAGTTTCATACCTGAGCTTCCCCCTTTGCTACCCTCAACATAGCCCCCAATAATTTTCAAGTTGCCTTGGTACCCCTTGCCCTAGCTAAAATGCCCTATTTTAACCTACGTTTTATATCTTCAACTAGATCCACTGCCCCTGATTGGGCTCCCAGCGAGCGGTCGCGGCTAATCCTACCAGCTGCCTGCACCTCCATCCTCCTGATGACCAGGACACCTTCAAATCCGGTTAAGAGTCCCGGCTGCTCCGGGGTAGCACTGTGCGGGTTTGATAGGCTGCCACCTGCTGCCACCCTCCTCTAACTGGAATGCTGCTCTCCGCTCGGCCACTGTTTGGCCCTGCCTTTTCCCTGTCGGATTTTCAGTCGCTGGGCTTCGGCGCCATCTGCTTTGCATTGACTTTTACTGAACATTTGCATCCGTCCCTGCACCCCATGCCTCCTACCTTTATTAATTAGGATTTGGCTCCACCCACTCAACATTGGTATCCACCCTGCTTGAACCTCAATGGGCTCACTTACTTGGGACCCCCTCCAGGTGCTCTCTCTCCCTCTCCTTGCTTCACCTCCACGCACTGGCTCTTGCCTTACTGACCCTCTTGGTTATTCTCTACACATACTCTAAGCACTATAGCTCTGCCCCTTCTGCCTCTTCATCTCATTCTCTTTTGCTCCCTGCTTCCACTGTTTTTCCTGCCTGAAGCTAGATGCCCCTTTCTTCCTCTAGGTTACAGGACTGACCTTATCTACACCCACTCTGGTACCTTTCTAACTGAGCTTGTCTATACTCTCCCATTCTCCTATAGGGATGGCTGGCAACACCCAAAGAACCATGAAATGGTGGTGTATGTTCACCTGTTCCTGTTCTCAACACTGGCTCATTGGCGGTTCACCTTCAGGGGTGGTGATTGGCTTACCCAACCTGGCAAACCTTATAGACGTACTAGGACCAGGATTCTTAAAATAACTATCACAGCCCTATCAAAGATATTACTTCTGTTACTGTTATGCTCGGGCAACATTGAGCTAAACCCTGATCCTCTTGCTACCATTACATCCCCCTCGGATGCTGCTCATCTTAAAGGCATGATTTTCTGGCATATTAATGTCTGCAGCCTCTTAAAAAAGTTCTCCATGATTCAGGTGTGGGTCAGCCATACTCAGCCAGATGTTCTGGTAATCTCTGAATCTTGGCTTAGGCCAGCCTCTCAGGACAGGGAGATTAGTATTCCTTCCTACCAGTTATTCAGAATGGATAGGCCTACTAGGGGAGGTGGTGTGGCGGTGTACATTAAGGAAAGGTTTACAACGTCCTGCCTGGATTCTATTTCTGCCAAAAATGAATTTGAGTGTTTGACCCTGAAGATGGAGTTATCTACAGTACAAATCACATGAAACTGTTCCATCAATGAGTTGGTTTAGCATTGTTTTTTATAGTTGGCAGTGCACTGGCAACTCATATTTGCATTGTTTTTCAGTGCTTAACCAGCTCACGAGAAATGTTTGTATGATGTTTTTGCAACTCATTTGGAATATATTTGAAGTCCAGTCACAATGCAGTGCAAAACTGGGTTTTAAGTCTTAAGAAAGAGTTTGTGTAGGGCTTTGTATTGTATCAAGAAACACTTATGCAACTCAGTCAGAAATGCTAAACCAACTCATTGGAGAAGCAGTTTAATGTGAATTGTACTGTACTTCCCTTGCCCTCAGAGTGATTGGTTGCTATAGATCCTCATCTGCTGGTACACTCCTTCTTACACATCTTGGCTCTATTATGGAGAAAGAGAACCTTGAAACTATCATCCTAGGGGACCGTAATTTCAACTGGTTATAGAAGTCTGCTTCACCCTTAAACACTTTCTGCGATTCCCGTGGGATGGTGCAACTAATTCATGAACCCACACATCCAAACAGAAAGAACACGAGCAACAGCACACTGCTGGATGTTTAGTCAATAAGCCTCATCTCTTCTCACATGCTGGAACCTTCTTTGCTGATGTCAGTGACCATTGCTTCATTGCTGCGGTCAGATCACTGCATCATAAAGGACCTACAGCTAAATTTCTTACCCATCGTAACTTTGATGTGGCTGCCGATGTCTAGGAGTTGGAACACTCGCCACGTTGGCAAGACTTCTGCTTAGCTAACACGGTTAACTCGGCATATGATATTTTCCATGATATACTTGTTGGGGCTTTAAATATGTATGCCCCTATGGTAAAGATTCATGTAAAAAACAAAACATGTCATTGGTTCTCTGCCAAGCTGAAAGCTGCATTGCTAGGTAGGGATAAGCTATGGAAAAAAATTCACTGGACTAAACTTGATTCAGACTGGTGTCAATTCAGAAGGGCACGCAATGCTTGTACGAAAATGGTCAGGGATGCTACAGCAGCATTTTATCTTACTGAACTGGATTCTGCAGGAAAGTGCTCCTCCAAATTCTGGAGGACAATCAAGGACATATCCAGATATACGCCTGGTAATTCCTTGCCACCTAAGATTACAACTGGTAGTACTACTATCAGTGATAAACCAGGAATCCTAGATGCATTTAACAATCATTTTGCCACAGCTGATCTTGCTTTCGACAGTTCCCCCTGCATCCCTGGTCCGCTCTCAATTAAGTGTCCCATGCTCAGACTCTCCTGGCCCGGTACCTGGCTTCTCGTTCTATCTGGTCTCTCTGAAAGAGGTTGAAGACCTCATGCTCCAATTGGATATGAAGACAAGTGCTGGTGCTGATTCTTTGGATCTTTATTTCCTTAAAATCGCCTATCATGTCCTAGCTGTTCCTATCATCCACTTATGTAACTTATCTTTGTCCCAGATCTGGAAAATTGCTCATGTCATCCCCTTGTTTAAATCACGGGGATCCCTGTGACCTTAACAATTATAGACCAATTACCCTCCTCCCAACGTTGTCAAAATTTCTGGAAAAGATTTTCAGCAACCAACTAAGGGACTACCTCAACTCCAATAACCTACTAAACCATATGCAATCTGGCTTTAGAACTAAACACAGCACTATTTCGGCCCTTGCCAAAGTAACAAATGATTGGTACCAAGAACTGGACAGCAAAAACTTTGTCTGTGCTGTATTTCTAGACCTTAGTAAGGCTTTTGATACAGTGGATCATAGCCTGCTTCTTTCTTCTCTGAAGAGTATAGGCCTGGACTCAGTTGCTTTGCATTGGTTTACGGAGTACCTTGTAGGATGGCGTCAACAAATTAAGGCTGAGGGTGCGCTATCCCCACTCAAACCTCTACTGAGGGGAGTACTGCAAGGATCCATACTTGGTCCCTTGCTATTCGCTATCTATGTTAATAACATTGATGAGAGTATTAACAAGGCCAACATACACCAGTTTGCTGATGACACGGTTGTATATATAAGTTGTCCGACACCTGAAGCCGCTTGTGCTGATCTCCAAGAGGAATTTAACCAGCTCCTCCATAAAAAAAACTTCTTTTAAATGCTAAAAAATCAAAGGTAATGTTGTTCTCGCCCTATAGCCATGTAATGAATCTGGCCAGCTCTGGAACACTACCTCAGCTTACTACAATTCTTGGAGAGAAACTGGAGTTTGTCTCAAAGTTTAAATACCTAGGTGTGTGGTTAGACCATAATCTATCATTCACTGAGCATGTCGAGGACCTTGTAAAGAAGTTAAGACAGAGGCTGGGGCTATTCTTTAGAATTAACCAGTTTCTTACTAGAGATGCAAAAGTGTGCCTTGTCCAAACTACTTTTCTTTTGCTGATCGATTATGCAGATTTCCTTTATAGTCAATGTCCCAAAGCCTGTCTTGCAAAGTTGTATACGCTTTACCACAGGGTCATCTGGTTTATTACTGGTCTCCCCGTCTCTACCCATTATTGTTCCTTGTACAAAGCCACAGGGTGGTCCTCTCTTATGTTTAGGCATAACAGAAATGCAGTCCTTTGGACTTATTGGCCCAGATATTCAAACTGCGACCAAAAAGTGCGCAACAGCAGAAGCAAGCGCAAGTCCATTGCGCCCATGTGCAAGAGATGCGATATTCAAAAACTGCACTGGCCAAGATGCGCCTACAGCCGACGACTGAATATTGCACCACCTGCACCATAACGCAAACTAGGGAGGTAAAGCTGAGCATATCTGATGTGCCATAGCGCAACAAGGGATGCCCCCCCCAGCAGCAGGGCAGCAATGCAACAGTACAGCAGGGATGCAGGGGCCCACCACCCATGCCACAGATGGGCAGAGGAACACACAGCAGAACAGACATCGTCCCCCCACACCCCATGCACTGCACAACTGGGGGAGGGCTGGAATAACCACTGGCCCATGGAGACCAGTAACCAACCCACAGCCGGGTCATGGTGCCCCATCACACGCCCTGGCAAGCTGTGACTGGCACACAAGGAGGGCCGACCACCCCATGCCACACCATCCCACCAATGCAGAGCACACCCTGCACCGTGACCCGCAGACACCCTGCCCAGGAGCAGCGTCCACCAGTGCAGGATACCCCATGCATGCCACCACCCCCACTGTGACAATGCAACCCTGTGCACCACAGAACCATGCAAGGCAGCCCCACCAAGAGCACCCATCAGCTGGTGGCAGCACACAGTGATGCAATGACTGCATACACAGTGCCACCATGCATATCCCCCTGAGGTACAGCTGAGAGACTGACCATGCGTTGGCACACGAGGTACCCCACATGTGACAGGTCATGCCCCGGACCCCACCACCAGTGGTACAGCACCCTGCACACCCTCCCAAGTACACACCCCAACCCAGCACTGGCCACAACAGCCAGCGCAGACACCCACAGTGGTGCATGGAAGCATGCACCACACAGGATGCAACACAGTGCATGGACAAACACCCCACCCATACCCAAGGGCACACCAACACAGGGACACAGTAGCGGGGCAAGCAAGCCCTCAGCATGTGGCCATGAAAACTGTGTACACATGGCCAGCACTCCTCCATGGCACAGGAGTGCCAGCCACCCTGCGCAGGCACTGTGAAGCTGTACGCCACCAGCATTTGCCCGGAGCACAAGTGACAGACAGTGGTGTACATCCCCTGGACACACACGAGCGACAGCATGGAGGTGGGACAACAACAGCAGAGGCCACAGTGTCACCCGAGGCAGACATGCACCACACCAGTGGCAGGAGGCAACCCGGCATTGTGACGGGTACAGTGGCTATTCTGCATGGACAGCCACCACTGATATGCCAGTGGACCGTGCATGTCACAGACATGCATGGGTGTCAGCTGCACAGGCAATGGATGGTCTGACAGGTGTGCCATGGGCACAGGGCATGCACAGTGGACCACTGCACACAGTCATCCAGTGCACAGGGAATAACACACACACCACAGACAGTGACTGATAGCCACTCCCACACCATACTCACATCCCCACGGACACACACACATGCACATGACTGCACCACCCCTGACGCCATGCACACCACTGCAGCTGAGCACCTATAGCCCACTGCAAATAAGAGACCACCACAGTAGGCATATCAAAGGAAATGTATTTAAAAACAGCAAACAAAACTATATACAAGTATTTACAAAGGTTTGGTGAGAGGGCCACAAACAAAGTGGGGGTGGGTATGGGGCAGGGGTGAACAAACAGTAGAGGGAAGGAGGGGTGTGAGGGTGTGTCCAGGGGCATAGGGGAAGTCAGGGGAATTGCCAAGCTCAGCGGGAGCCCCGTTTCCCACTCCGGCTTCTCCTTCCGCCATGACGCCATCTGACACCGAGCCTGTCGATGCGTTCCAGTATCTCCAGTGACACCCTGGCAACCTGGAGGATCTCCCACAGTGCCACCCTGATGTCGTGCAGCTGCCATCCACCTAGGACATGGGAGCAGAGTCAATAGGTATGAATGCACAGCCCCATGCAGCCCACCCACTGTGCATGGCATACGGCCGTGGGACATGCCTCTGTGATGGTGTGTGACCACCCACAGTGATCATGTCCACAAGACCTGCCCACCCAGGTGCACACAGCCATGTGGACTGCTGCACACACCCACTGGCCAAGTCCTGTACAGCACCACCGTGGCTGTTCAGTGACATGGCTATGTGGTGCGAAGGCAGTAGCACAGCCATGTACCCGGTGCACGCATGGACCACCATTGACGCCCTCCCAGACATGCAGTGCCACTGGACAGTGCTGACTGTAACAAGTTGCGTGCATGGCAGTGGTGTCAATGGATGGTGGCCATGCCCCACTGCCTGCCCTGTTATACAGCATGCAATAGTAATCATGGATGTAAGGCACTCACCATCATCAGGCTGGTCCCTCTGCCTCTGTGGACCTTCGCCCCTCCTGGAGTGACGGTCTTCCTGCTGGCACCTCATCTCCCTCACCAGCCGTCGCTTGTCTGGGCCTAAGGTGCAAACATGGAGAGAGGAACATCAGTAAAATCTTGCAGCAAAGTCCCCCTGCCCCCATGTGTATGCAATCCCACAGAGCCAGACCCGCCCACCCCACACCCTGATAACACCACCACAGCCAACACCGGACGGTCCCCCCCCATGTTCTGGACACATGCAACCGTGATACCCATATGGAAGATAAAAGTGTATGAATGTTGCACCTACCTGGCCGTGGCACCGTGTCCCTCCTGGCACGTGCCCACAGGCAGGCAAGCAGGTACGGGTCCCTCCGCCTCAGGTCCCCATATCTGTGGCAGCACTGCTCCGCCATCCACCCCATTCCTGTGGCCTCCTCCAGAGCGTCGGCCACCTCCTGCCACACTTGACTCCTGGACCTGTCCAGGGGTACCTCACCAAACAGTGGGCCAACAAGTGACTCCACAGTGGTAATCAAGTTTGCTATTTCTACTTGGCTCCACTGGGCAGCTCTCCTCCACACCATCTCTATTGCTCGGTAGAGCCAAAATGGCACTCTGCAGCATGGTTCCACCACGTGCAGATGCTGCGCGATACAGCGCTGCCATTCCCTATCGCGCTGTCACCGAACAGCTCGATAGTGGTGCACCCATGCCTGACACATGGCGCCTAGGGGGCAAAGGTCGGGCATAGGGTCAAGGGTCTCTGGTGCACGGACAGCCACAGCGCAATTGGAACCCAATACATGTAGCGTGATTGGGTGCCTGTGTGCCACCTCCTGTAGCAGCCTACCGCACTGTTGCCCCAGTGCACCTACGATGCCCCAGTGCCACAGCACCATACAGGTGAACAGCGCTGTAGCGCCACTGGCACAATGGTGGCCATGCCCTGCATTGCCTCCCGTGCACAGCACATCAGCAGCATGGCAGGCGTCTGCGTCATCAACCCGCACATGCACAGTTAGGTGTGTACTGTGCATGTCACAGAACTGCGCCCTTGGATCAGCACGTTCAACACAATTGCGCAAAGTGCAAAAGCGCGATATTCAGCTGTCATATGCAAATCAGCTAATCAGCCATTCAATTGCACAGTCACTGCATTTGCATCCACTTAAAGATGTGCCTCACCTCATTTGCATGGGTTGCGCTATAAAAGTGTGACATTGGGCTGCACTGGCCATAGTCGGTTACTGCAGTCTATTGGTGAGTTGTATGCTGTTTGGGAGTGTGGACTGTGGATTCTGGGGCATGCATGGGACTGCACAATCACAGGTAACGCCTGTCATGCTCACAGGCTGAATCATGACCCAGCGAGTTGTGGAGGAAGAAGAACAGAGATGTGAGAGGAGGAGGAGGCCAAATTTCACAAAGGCTGAGACGGATGCCCTGTTCGAGGCCTACCTGGACCAGGAGCCGCTTCTCAGCGGATGCCAGGGAACACCACAGGCCCATGCTGCTGCATGGGAGGAAGTGGCATGCACTGTGAACATGCATGGCAGCCACCAGCGCTCCATGCAGGAGTGCAAGAAGAAGATGGGCACAGACAGGAGGAGGATTAAGGAGAAGGTGGCTGCCATCAGGGCAGCACGATCTGCGACAGGTGGGGGATAGCCGAAGGTGCTATGCCTGACCCCACAGGAGGTGAGGGTTTCTGGCAGCATGCAGCATTGTGCCATTGAGGGTGTTCTGGGTGGTGGATTCCAGATGGGTGGTAGCCCGTCACTGCATGGTAGGTCATGGTCTGTCTATTTGGGGGGGGGGACAGGGTAGGTCACATGCAGTAATGCAACTTTGTTTTCCCTTACAGCTCCTGAGCATCTGCAAGGGTCAGTGGTGGTGGGCCTCTCCACTGAGGCCAGTCAGATGGAGATGGAGGAGGGCCCATCCACCTCCACAGGAATACGTAGCTCAGTGCGACATTGGGCCCGCCTGGATGTCCAGACTGATGTTGTTGGAACAGATGCGGAGGAGGCCCTGCCTGTGTCTCAGCGTGCCAGCGTCCACTGATGCCAGCATGCTGTGACTCAGGCTGGTGCCGGGTCCGTCACCAACGATGATGTCGCTAACGTCATGGGCAGTGACACGTGTGTGCCACAGGATGGCCACACAGCAGGTAACATCGCGGCCATGGCTGTAGTGGTGCCGCCGTGGAAGCCTGCATGTCATCACAGTCCCAGCCTGTGCCTGTCAGCACTGGTGGGGCAGCACTGGTGTGTGTACAGGACAGTGGGACTGTTGCGGCCACTGCGGCGGCACCAGTGAGCCCTAGGGAGCAGCAGTCAGAGGGGCAGCATCAGCATTCTGCCAATGGGCTTGGGGATACAGTGTCAGGGGTCGGCGTCAGTGCATCATCTGTGGACATGCCCAGGCCTGGTCCTGGTGTGCAGCATCCACCCTCAAGGGGTGCTGAGCATCAGGGTTAAGTACACCCTGTGGGACAGAATGCCAATTAGGCAGATGACCTCTTGGATGAGCACACCCACATACTGCAAGCATCAGTCAATCAGCAGATGCGGCTTGTGACGGCGGTGGATGCACTGAGTGCAGCTCTGGAGTGGGCAGAGGAGCGTCGCAGCAGAGAAACCGCTCTGCTCCTGGTAGGGATGGACCAGATGTGGGAGGATGTGACTGCTGCCATTGACAGGCTAACACATACAATCAAAGCTGCCATGGCCACAGGGGGCACACAGTTATTTGCCTATGTGACGCAGACACCGCGCAGTGCAATGTCCACCCCCTGTTTCCGGCGTCGTACGACACCCTCCTTGTTGACACCGGGTCCAGCTGTGGGCATCCCGAGCACGCCTGGCGCAGGCATGTTCGCTGTGTTGCAGACCCCTGCGCGAGCACAGTCGCGTTCATGCAGTGGAACCCCTGAGGGACCATCGGTGCCACCCCATGAGGCCAGTGATCAGCCTGTCAGTGCTGGCGGGTCTCGGTGGGGCCGCCCACACATCCGTGGTGGCCGGGGCACTGTGGCGTGTGACTTACCTGTCTCCCAATGCGGCTACTGTCTGATGCTGCCCTGTGTGCATTGTGTCATTCAGCGGGCAATGCACGGGTGGGTACCCAGCCCTGCATGCAGACACACAGTCCATCTGCACACCCTTCCAGCTGCTGTCCGCAGTTGCGTGTGCATGATGCCTGCATTCCACTGTACACCAATGTGCAATGGTGCCCAGCATCTGACACACGCACAATGACAGGCAGTGGGTGTGGTGGTCTGTGGACATGTGTGTGGGTAGGGGTGGCGTTCTGGGTCAGTGTGCCTCCTACCCTTTGTGCATTTCTGGTGCGTTGTGTGTATGTGTATGTGTATGTGTGTCTGTCCACATGCCATGTTAGACCTCGCCCATCCCTGGTGGTGTGTGTGGTTCCATGCCTGGCCATTTCCCTTGACAGCATGCACCCCTGGTGTGTGTCCATGCGTGTTTGTGGGTTGTGCCTTAGCCACTGGTGGTTGCACATAGCTTCATGACTTACCTGGGTTGGCTGAAGTGCTCCTCCATGATGGTGTCCCGGGTGCAGCTGTGCCAGCCGGAGCAGTCGGGGGTCCCGTCGCCCAAGGTGGGGCTGCACATCATCATTGTCACTGGCGTCCTCATCGTCCCCATTGCTGTCCCCCTCTTCGACCTGTATGGTTATCCCACATTCGTTGGCCATGTTGTGCAGGATGCAACAGGCCAGGAATAGCCTGCAGGCCTTTGAGGGGCTGTACTGTAGGGTACCACCGGAGGTGTCCAGGCAACGGAAATGTGCCTTCAGCATCCCAACCACCCGCTCAATGACATTACATGTGGTGGCATGTGCCTCATTGTAGCGTTGCTGCGATGGGGTCGCAGGCTGCCGGTATGGTGTGAGCAGCCAGGGACGGAGTGGGTATCCACTGTCACCTGTGTGTAGAGGGTGGAGGTTAGTTTGGGTGATCAGCATCGCCCAGCCCCAGGCCATGTAGGCCACTACCCATGTCACCTCTGACCATGCCCCTCCCAAGCCCTATGTTTGTCCATGTGGTTTGCATACTCACCCACTAGGTGGCCAGTGGGGATGTCCTCACTCTCAAATCTGTGGCACAGTGCTGACTGGTGCCAGATGAAGGCATCGTGTGTTCCCCAGGGTGCGTGGCACAGACATTGATTATGCGCCCCCTGGCATTGCACACCACCTGGCAGTTGATGCTAGCATAGCCCCTGCGATTCATGTATGTAGCCCCCTCGGGGCCAGGTGGTGTGCAGATGGCCACATGGGTGCAGTCTATTGCCTCTAGCACACCAGGCATACGTGCTACCCTGTGGAACTCCTGTATGCTTGCTGTGCACTCCACCAGTGTACTGGGGAAATGGATGTACTCCGCAGCATGTGGCAGCAGTGTGCTGAGGAATTGGGTGAGGTGGCGTGACGCTGCCAACTGGGTTATGCCTGTGGTGTCCCCTGTTGGTCTCTGGAAGGTACCCGTGGCAAGCAAGCACATGCAAGCTGTCACTTTAGTCTCCACTGACAGAGCATGGCTCCATCATGTGGGTGCCTGCATCACATTACTGCACTGCACAGCTCACAGAGCCGCCTCAGAATTGCCCGATTCAGGCAGTACTGGCCCACGATCTCCATATCACTATACAGCTCAAAGCTGGTGCGGGCTCGGTACTGCCTGTTGGCCGCGCCCCCTGCTGCCCGCCTTCTCACCCCCCTCATTACTGCCTCCATCTGGATGGTGACACTGGCCATGTCCCTGACTTGTGTTCACCCCCCCCGGCAGCTGTTTCTGTGTTCCCCCTGCTGTTCTGGCCGCTACTTCCCCTGCACCGGGAACACCTGACTGTGCTGGCCTCACTGCTGTGTGGTACTTCCCCCTTCTGCACTGTGGCTCCCCACACCTTCCCCTGATCCTGCGGGTTCCAGGTGCCCTTTCACTGTCCTGCCCTGTGTGTGTGTGTGTGTGTGTGTGTGTTGCCTGTGTGTCTGGCTATAGTTCAGCAACTTGTGGCTTCCCTGTAGCGTTCTTGTGCCTCTCCCTTGTTCCTTTTTATTCTGGCTCATTTCCGCTATGGCGCAACTTCCGCTGGCTCCCCTATTGTGCATGGCGCATGTTGTTGAATATCGCATTGCATCATTTATGCATGGTTCCTCTCCCTTCAGTTGCGCATACATTCATTATTATTGTGCTGTTGCTCAGCGTGATTTGGGGGGTGCAACTGCTTCCCGCTGATTATCGCAGAATGGTGCATTTTCGGACTTGCGCTGGCACAACCCTATTGCACATGGCACAACTCTTTTGAATATCTGGGCCATAGAGTCTTCCACAATATATAATAGACTGTCTCCCACTAACTGAGCCAGGAACGTATGCCCTAAGAAGCGCATCCTAGATCACTTTATGTATCCCCAAGGCTTCTATTCACTATGGCAGAGTGGCCATTAGTTTCCTGTTGCCAACATTGTGGAACAAAGTACAAAAATTAGTGAAATTAAGCTGCCTGCGCAGTATGAATGCCTTTAAATCTCTATATGCTCAGTATGTGTGTGAGCCATGCAGTTGCTACCCCAGCCCCTAATTTTAGTCCGAAGCATCAGGCTGTTGCCCTCTGTGCGTAGTTGAATTTATGATCGCTTGTAACCTTAACTCTGTGAGCATCTTATGCCTTAAATGTTTTTCCCCTCTAGAAATCCCTGTAGGGTTAATATCTCTTCATGGCTTTCGCGGCCACTACACCTTACTCACCCTGCCGTCTTTTACATATTGCTTAATATGTGGCTCTTATTCCCCTACCCTGTACCATTAAACTGCCCTATTTCATCTTCATATTCCCTTTCCACTGCATTCTACTCTTACTATCTCTTTCCTTTGTCCCCTAACTCTCTTCCCTGCCGTAGACTAGCCCTTCGGGGGCTCCCTGCCCCTCAGGTGGGAGAAATGTGGATACCGGGCAGTTGTCGCTTCCATAGCTGCCGACTGAGACACCCAGACCGGACTCCTTACTAGCGAGGTGCGGCATTGCTGATACCCAATCGGAATGTGAGCTCTTTTCTGCTCTGGTGTCTGATTGGCTCCTGCAGTCTGCTCCTGTGTCTCCCTCAGTACTAAGCTAAAGTCTGATCTTCTGTCTAAAACTTACACAAAAAAGAGCTGTACTTACTTATTGCCTAACAGTTATGACCTCTATTTTTTCCTGTTTAGAGTGTCAAGAGTTGGGACTCTGATTACACTCCTTTCTAAATTTCTGTGGTTGGGCCAGTCTTTAAGCATCAAGGAATACCCAACTCTGTTGTCTTGCTGTTTTTAGTCCTCCCCCTGGTTCAGATGTTCCATTGTCCGTGGCCCAGTACTTAATACCAACCCCTTCTTCCATCCCCTGCCAAGGATATGCTTTCCATGGGCTCCATGCCCATACGCGGGGGGGGGAACCCGGGCACTGGGCAGTCGGTGATGCCTCTTCTGCCACCTGAGAACCTAAGCTTGGACTCTCCATTAGCAAAGCACAACATTAGCAGCCATCCAATTGGAATGTGAGTGCTCTTCGGCATTGGCTTCTGATTGGTTCCTGCAGTCTGCTTCTGTGTGAGTTCAAAACCAAGTATAAATCTGATTTCCATGCTGAAATTTGCCAAAAAAGAGCTGTAATTACTTTTCGCCTTGACTGTTAAGACCGTTATCCTTCTGTTCAGAGTGTTACATCTAGGGATACTGTGTGATTACACTACTTTTGAAATCCTGTGCTTGCACCAGCTCGCTACATGAGCAGCCGATCACTTCTCCCTACTGAAGTTCCTACAGTACTAAGTCTCATCTTATGTCATTCTTAAATATTACAGAAGCACTCTGAACTTATATGACTGTTGTAACATTGAGTACTTACTTGCATTAATTGTTTTTTACTTGTGTTATTTGACTGTATTGTAAATATCTCTCCATGCCTTGTACCATCTGACCCGGAGCTAACCAGGTCCATCTTATAAATAAGCTTGCTCAATGATGTTCACCTGGATAAATAAAGATTTTGATTGATTGATTGATTAACCAGTGCTGCTATGACCACTACAAGCAGTCCCCTCCAGATATCTGTAGTGGTCCTCCTAAGTCAACCTTTTCTTCACCGGGACTACTTCCCTGCCACTTCTTGATGCCTTGGCAAATGTAAATGATAAGAACAGGGACCCCCTGCACCAGCTTCCTTTTGGTGTCGACTGTTGAGACCATCACTACAGGTGCCTGAACTTCACATGTATGTGTTGGCCAAAAGTGCTTAAGTGGCTGCAATATTTAGAGACACAAAGCACATCTTCTTGACCTGGAAGGACACTACTTCTTTATTCAGCTGTGAGCTGTGTGGGAAATTCTATATTGCACTTGATATCTGCAACAACATGCAGTTTTGCTCAATTCTGTGGGAGGTGAAACTAACTACCCTTGGTAATTGCTTTTTATTTACATATTTATTTAGTGTTTAACCAAGAAGGGGCTTGCAAACCTGTTTATCTTGTGAGTAACTTCAGAAGGATTTAAATACTGCATTTGGGTAGACCTTGGAGGTAGCTAGATTGTCTACTAGGATTTTCTGACAGTTAAACTATTTTTAAATAAATTACAGGTGGCTGAGGAGTTGAATAAGGGGCTTGCAAACTCTGCTTATCTTGGAAGTAACTTCACAAGGGTTTGAATACTACATTTTGGTTGTCCCTTGGGGGTAGCTGGATTGACTACTAGGATTTTGGGACAGAAACTATTTTTAAATAATTTACTGGTGCACAGGATTTTGTGATAGTTAAACTATTTTTAAATAAGTTACTGGAGGTTAGTTGAATTACTATAAAGGGCAGTACTCACCAGGGTGGTAGAGCAGTGGTGTATTTGATTGTTTCTAACAGTCACCTGTGGTTGTGGACTACCCACCCCCACCCCACCCCCCGGTGTGGCATTTCCTTTATAGCCAAAGTTCTGACATCACTTCCTCAACAGGTCCTGGGGCAGGACTGTCATATTCTTAATAACCCATCACAGTGCATAAAGGGTAACTACACACCACCAAAAAAAAAAAACTATATATATTACATATTGTATATTATAAGGGAGAGGGACATGTGGGGAGTGGTACAATGCACTGGCTGTGGGGCAGACGTTTTCCGGGAGACATTCTGGAAACTGCGTTGCTGTCCTATTTGCAGGCAACTTCCAGCTCTGAGGGAGGAGATTGCCCACCTCTAGGCTGAACTGGCAAGGACTAAGGAGGCCTCCCCCACCCAAAGAGCACCACTGCCACAACCACTGCCTCAGAGGTTGCCAAGTATGAAGAGCAGTTGGACCATAGTGGGTTCTGGGAGGGTGCGGGTGGTGGAACAGAGGTGAAGCCCCCTAGTTGTACCTCTACACAAATCATATGCCAGTCTGGCAGAGCAAGGTTCCTCTATGATGGCACCCTCAGTGGAGCCCAAGAAGAATACTGAGGACATCCACAAGGGAGACCCACAAAAGGGTGGCAAGGGACATCACAGGGGAAGGAAAAAGCTTCTGATAGGGGACTCAATTGTTAGGGGGGTAGAACTGGGGAAGGGAGAAGAGAGGGAAGTAAGGTGCCTGCCTGGTGCCATGGCTTGGAGGGACAAGAAGCAAATCCTCAGGATTGCAGAAGCAGCATCACAGGAGAGGGAACTAGATATCATTGTCCACCTTGGGACAAATGACCTAGCTAGGCATGGAATCAGTGCAGTGCAGGATGAATTTGTGGAGTTTGGGAGGTGCCTCAGACAGGAAGCAAACATGGTTACCTTCTCAGAGGTGCTGCCAGTCCATGGCAGGGGTGAGGCTAGGGTACTGCACACCATGCAGTTTAATGAATGGTTGCAAAACTGGTGCAGAGCACAGGGCTTTGGCTTCATTGGGGACTGGGGGTATACCTGGAGAGATGAAGGTCTATACTGGCACAATGGTCTGCATCTGTCCACAAAGGGAACCAAGCTCCTAAGTGACAGGTTTAAATGCTTCCTTGGCAAGCTTTTAAACTAGCCAAGGGGGGGGAGATGCTGATAAGAGGCAGGAAATTGCAAGCCTCCCCCCACAAAACATGGCAGGTAGTAAGGTAAACATTGAGGTACAGAACTCAACAGAGGGCAGGACAGGGGTAAATGGAAAAACAGACAAGGGCAATAAGAGCAGGGATGGGAGAAAAAAGGATAAAGCCAACATTAAATGGAGGGCAATGAGTACCAATGCCCGTAGTCTGGGAAACAAGCTTCCTGAGCTAGTAGCCCTGATGGAAGATGAACAACTGGATATTGTGGCAGTCACAGAAACATGGTACATGGAAAACCATGACTGGGATGTCAACATACCAGGTTACATAGTCTACAGAAGGGACAAGGAGGGTAAAAGAGGAGGTGGAGTAGCTCTATACATAAGGGAAGGGATCAAAGCTACAGAACTAAAAAGTAAAGGGGGAGGACAAGAAGCACTCTGGGTCACCTTGGAGACAGGGAATGGCATCACAATCCGCACAGGGGTTGTTTACAGACCCCCATCTCAAGGGGAGGAAACTGACAAGAAAATGATAGAGGACATTCTCAAAATGGCTGAAAAAGGGGAGATACTGTTGATGGGGGACCTGAATATGCCAGATGTTAACTGGATGACATGTACTGCAGCCACATCCAAGAGCAGGGTCATTCTCAATGTCCTGCAGGGGTCAGGCCTTAGACAGCTAGTGTTGGAACCCACTTGGGAGGGAGCAATACTGGACCTGGTACTCTCAGATGGAGAGAGGATCACAAATTTAGAAGTCAGTAGACATCTGGGAACAAGTGACCACTGCACAGTGTGCTTCACAATAAGCACAACCATGGAGACAAACCATACAAAAACAAGAATACTGGACTTTAGAAGGGCTGACTTTGGCAAATTGGGTGAATACCTGAGGAATGCACTAGCAAATGGACAAAAACAAGGGGTGGAAGAATAATGGAGAAAAATCAAAACTGCTATCATAGAGGCAACAAGCCTTTGTGTTAAACAAAGAAAACAAAGCAGAGTAAAAAAACACTATGGTTCTCAAAAGAGGTGGCAGGGAAGGTTAAGGAGAAAAAGGCTGCATTCAAAAAGTATAAGGAATCACAGAAGGAGCACAACAGGGAACTGTATCAATTAAAGCAGAAAGAAGTGGGGAAGGCAGTCAGAATAGCAAAGGCCCAATAGTGAAGACTAATAAAGGAGAGGGGAGGTGGGAAGAGGGAGACAGTGAAAAGGCAGAGATACTGAATGAATACTTTTGCTCAATATTCACAAAAGAAGATGAGGAGGAGTTACCTAAACCAGACAATAGAAGCACTCTGGGTAGGGGGGTTGACACCAGTCCATTTACAGAAGAAAGAGTCCTGAAAGAACTCCTAAAACTCAAGGTGGACAAAGCAATGGGGCCTGACGGGATTCACCCCAGAATACTAAAAGAACTAAGGGAGGACCTAGTGACACCACTGACCACACTTTTTAACAAATCATGGGAGGATGGGGTGGTACCTGATGACTGTAGGAGGGCAGATGTGTTTTCCCTTCACAAAAGTGGGAGCAAGGCAGACGCAGGAAACTACAGACCTGTAAGTTTGACCTCAGTGGTAGGGAAAATGATAGAACCACTTCTGAAAGAAAGAATTGTTGAGTACCTGGAGGCCAGTGGGGCACAGGACCCAAAACAGCATGGATTTACAGCAGGAAGGTAATGTCAGATGAATCTAATTCATTTCTTTGACTGGGTGACCAAAGTAATAGACCAGGGAGGGGCTGTGGATATGGCCTACCTAGACTTTAGCAAGGCATTCTGCACAGTCTCTCACAAAAGACTAATAATCAAGTTAGTCAGCCTGGGAGTGGGTTCCAGGGTGGTAGCCTGGGTAGCAAACTGGCTGCACAACAGGACACAGAAGGTAATAGTGAATGGAACACATTCTGAAGAAAGGGAGGTTACTAGTGGAGAACCTCAGGGCTCAATACTGGGTCCAGTCCTCTTTAACATCTTTATAGGTGACATTGCAGAGGGTCTTAAGGGAAAGGTATGCCTCTTTGCAGATGAGACAAAGATCTGTAACAGAGTTGATACACAAGGGGGTAGAAAGGATGAGAAGGGACTTGGCAAGGTTGGAGGAATGGTCAGACATATGACAACTTAGATTCAGTGCAAAGAAGTGCAAAGTAATGCACCTGGGAAACAAAAACCCAGGAGAAGAGTACACAATAGCAGGGGAGATACTAACAACAACAAAAATGGAAAGGGACTTGGGGTAGTCATATCAGATGACCTAAAGGTGGGTAAGCAATGTGAGAAGTCAGTAAGGAGAGCCAGGGGGATACTGGGATGCATAGGGCATCACAAGTAGAAAAAGGGAAGTGGTTATCCCTCTGTACAGACAGTTGGTGAGACCCCATCTGGAATACTGTGTGCAGTTTTGGAGACCCCATCTACGCAAGGACATCGACAGGATGAAAGCAGTCCAGAGGAGGGCAACTAAAATGGTGCAGGGTCTACATCAGAAACCATATGAAGAAAGACTGAAAGAGCTAAATATGTATACCCTTGATGAAAGGAGGGACGGGGGGACATGATATAAACTTTTAAGTACCTCAAGGGAATCAACAAAGTCCAGGAGGGTAGCATCTTTCAGAATAAGAGATGTGTAAGAACAAGGGGACACAATTTAAAGATAGAGGGGGGACAGCTCAGGGGTAATGTGAGGAAATTTGTTTCATGGAGAGAGTGGTGGATGCATGGAACCGCCTTCCTGGGGAGGTTGTTGGGTCTAAAACAGTGGGGGAATTCAAACATGCATGGGACAGACATAAGGCAACTGTAGTGGGGGGGGTTACAGGAAGTAGGTTGTTGGCTAACTAGACTCTGCAGATTATCCAATAGGAAGGGAAATGGGCAGACTGGGTGGGCCAAGTGGTCCTTATCTGCCATCAAAGTCTATGTTTCTATGTTTTCACCATGACTAACTCACGCTTGACACAGCTGACAGACAGCAACTGTTCATCAACTGGGTGCATTACATAAAAATCCCAAACTAAGGATTTTATACCCCTTGATATATTGCATAGTGAACATAGTGGGATGGGGGGGTAGAAATGGGTGTTTTGGGGGGATGATTTATGCCCTTTGACACTGGGTGACTCAAGCAGGGTAATGGGCTCAGCATGAGTAAAAAGAACAGCTGTTGTAGTATTGGGGATGGAAGAAGGGGTCGGTACTAAGTACTGGGCCATCCGCAGTCCAGATCTGAAGCCACCAACCCCTGACAGAAGCTCAGGTAGTCTGAAAGCCACAGCCGTGGTTCTCTGACAAACCCAACCTGCCAGACAGCCATCCACAGTCCAGGTCTAAAGCCACCAGCCCCTCACAGAGGCTCAGGTACGGACTGGCCCACAGGGACTGATTACCTCCAGGAAGGGAGCCCTAGCTGCCCGATTTTTCTTTTTTACATGAGGACAGTTGTCTCTGGATTTAAATCCAGAGCCTGTTACTGCTGTGACCCACTGGCTGCAGTCAGCCCCAGGAGCACTCAGACTGGCTCCATATAGATCTGCACTGTTAATGCTTGAATTATATTGTACTAGATTATGATTTCTGTTAAAACTGTCTTGCTAGCATTTTATAGTTAAAGTTTGCTGATTTAATCTAAATGCCTGTAGTGTGTTCCCTCATAAGACCCAGTAACGATCTCAGCTCAGGCCTTTGAACCCCCCCCTTTCACCTTTTTACTCTAGTACTGTGTTTTAAATAGCCCTGTTCTTGCTCTCTCAGACTTTGTGGCACCTTGCCTAACATTTTGGTCTGCAACACTCCAACCCCCCGCCCGTTTCAGCCATTTTGCATTTCTTTTAGCTCCATGAGCAGCCCCACCCCCTGCCTTTCTTATTTAATTCCCTCTGTCCTTCTCTTTTCCGGTAGTCTGAGAGCCACAGCCGTGGTTCTCTGACAAACCCAACCTGCCAGACTGCCATACGCAGTCCAGGTCTGAAGCCACCAGCCCCTCACAGAAGCTCAGGTACGGACTTGCCCTCAGGGACTGATTACCTCCAGGAATGGAGCCCTAGCTGTCTGATTTTTTGGCCCCCCGGTCCTGATTAAATACACTTAAACCCCACCTCGGCTTTCTAGCTCACTCCTACAGGCTACTGCCAGCCATGCCCACCCACCACGTCTCTGACCTCTGTTAAATCCCCAAAGGTACCACCCAGTTCTCATCTACCTTGCTCTTATTACCTATCAGTAGACTTATCCCTACAGGGCTCCCAGCACATCTGCTGTGGGACACGCGGCCACAGGGCGGATGGCGCTTCCTCAGCCGCCGCCCGAGACCACAGGCATGGACTCTTCAAGCAAAGAGGTATGGCAAAGCCGCCTTTTTTCACCCACCCACTCATCTCCCCTCTAGGCTCATTATTATATAGACAGCCTTCCCCAACCCCTCTCATTCTTTTGTCTACTCCTTTCCATCTATCTAAAACGCCTCTCACATCGACGCTGTCCATAGGCTAACAGCGCTGCACGTTACCATTTCACATAGCAGTGTAAGACCATATTGGTAGCCTACTTTACCACACACATTACCATCTCATACAGTGGTGTAAGATCACATTGGTGCAGCCTACTTTGGCAGCATTCTACCTCCTTTTAAAGTACCAGCTACTGAGGGAGACCAACATCTTCAGTGATCACATAGGCTTGGTGCCATCTGCTATCTTGCTCAGCTCTGTGAAGTCCCCAAATATCTGCACAAACCGACTTGTCTTGTTCTGTCTGGTGATTCTCTAGCAGTCTGTAATCTGGCTATGCCATCTACAGATAAAAACACTTTGCCATAGTCATAGCTTACTATTTTTCACTATAAGACGTCAACATGAGGGCTGATACCTAGCTCCCTCTCCTTATCTTCCTATGGCTGGTGCCTTATGTAGTGCATCACCCTGGCTGAAATAACTCACAGGGGGAGTCGGCCTACCGGGTCATAATGTCGTACACTTAATAGCATATGTCATTATGTGCGAACCCTGGACCTGTGTGCTTTCCATGTTGGACCCTCCCAGAGTTAGAATCCTAATTGGGGATCCAGGGGCACAGCCCCTCATAATGGAGGGTGTGGGAGGCGGAGTCTCCCACAGAAAAAAAGAAATCTGGAAATCGCACAACGCGATTAAGTCACATGGCATTCTGCCATGCAACATTTTGACCCTGTGCCGGGGAGTCGGACCCTCTGTCACAGTGTTATTTGTACAGCAACTCATCTCATAGCTTTTGTTGCACCCCTGCGCTCCCATACTTGCATCAGTCTGAGGTAGCTTCTGGGGGTGGGACCTCCACCTCCCTACCCATACAAGGTATGCCCCCTATATCTCCAGTAATAATGCCACTTGGTGCCACGTGGCAAGGGTTTTAGTAGCTGCATCCTTAGGACAGCACTGCATAAATAGCAGGGCCCAGCACTCTCGTTCTGTCATCCCAAGCAGTCGTGGAAGAATTAGAGCTTTCAAATTATCTCTGGCTACCCTAAAGAAAATTGTGTTTCTCCTCCTATTGTGCTCAGGCAATGTTGAACTTAACCCTGATCCTACAGAAGCCTTGTCATCTCCGTCTAACCTTACAAGGCTTAGAGGATTGAGCTTTATGCACGTTAATGTTTGCAGTCTCTTAAAAAAAAGCTTACATCAATCCAGACCTGGGTCATTCATACCGAACCAGATGTGCTGGTAGTCTCGTAATCCTGGCTCAGATCTTCTACCCCTGACAGGGAGGTTAGCATCCCTAACTATTGTCTGTTCAGAGCCGACAGGCAGACTAGGGGTGTTGGGGTAGCCATTTAAGTCAAGGACAAATATACAGTCACTACCATTGACTCATCCTCTATCACAAATGGCTTCAAATGTCTGTCCCTTAAGGTTGAAACATCCTGCTCAATGGCTATCAGAGTTATAGGGTGTTACAGGCCTCCATCTGCTGGGTCCCAGCTCATGTCTCACCTGTCGACTATTATGGGGCATGAGGCCCTCAAAATTATTATTCTAAGGGATCTCAATTACGACTGGTTATCCAAGGATTCCTTGCCCCTCAAATCCTTCTGTGACTGTCTTGGGCTCACACAACTCATTGAAGAACCTACACGTCCTAACAAGAAACACCCCAGGAATAGCACCCTATTGGATGTCTTTCTTACAAGCAAGCCACAGTCCTTTTCCTACACTGGAATATTTTTCTCGGATGTCAGCAATCACTGCTTCATCACTGGTGTAAGTTCTGACTCCAATCCCCCCTCCACATCTAAGTTCTTCACCAGAAGGTCCAATTGCAACTTTGACCCATTTGCCTACATCAATGAGCTAAAATCGTCTGTACACTGGCAGAACTTTTACCTAGCCAAATCAGTCAGTATGGCATATGACATTTTTCATGAAATAGTGTCTTGTGCCATAAATAATCATGCTCCCTTGGTAAAAGTCTGTGTAAAGACCAGAACTTGCCGTTGGTTCTCTGCTGAACTCAAGGCTGCATTACTAGCGAGAGATAAACTCTGGAAAAAAGCCCACAAATCAAAAACTGCCGAGGACTGGTGCCACTTCAGGAAGGCTAGGAACTCCTGCACCAAATTGGTTAGAGAGGCTAAGGCCAACTTCTACCGTTCTGAGTTTGACTCTGCCTCAAGGTGCCTAGCTAAATTTTGATCCACAATCAAAGAGCTGTCTAGTCATACAGCTGGAAATGTACTTCCCTCGAAAATCATCTCTGACAATGTCACTATCAACGATGGCAAGGAGATTCTCCAGGCCTTCAACAACCACTTTGCTATGTCAGACCTAGCATTCGACAATTCACCAGCACCCGTGTTACGTTCTCAGGTTAGTGCACAGATTCCTGAACCTAGCACCACTAATGCAGTCTTCTCATTCCTTCCTGCTTCGTTGAAAGAGGTCGAAGACCTCCTTCTTCAGCTGGACACCAAGAAAAGCACTGGTGCTGACTCTCTCAACCCCTGCTTCTTAAAGATTGCATACCACATCCTAGCTGTACCAATCACACACCTATTTAACTTGTCCTTGTCCCAGGGGACTCTTCCACACCTATGGAAAATTGCCCATGTCATTCCTCTGTTTAAATCAGGGGATCCCTGCGACCTAAATAATTACAGGCCAATCTCTCTCCTACCAATATTGCCTAAACTGCTGGAAAAAAATGTAAATGCTCAGTTGAGAACCTACCTAGTTAACAAGAACCTTCTAAACCCTATGCAGTCTGGTTCAAAGCCAAGCACAGTACCATTACGGCTCTGGCCAAAGTGAGTGATGACTGGCAATGAGAGCTGGAAAACAAAACATTAGTATGTGCCGTGTTCCTGGACCTTAGCAAGGCCTTCAACACTGTTGACCACTGCCTGATTCTTTCCATCCTAAAAGAGATAGGTCTGGACCTGAACTCTCTGTGCTGGTTCAATAATTACCTTATAGATAGGCTTCAGCAGGTCAAGTCCGAAGGGGAGCTCTCGCCACTCAAACCACTAAAATGAGGCGTTCCACAGGGATCTATCCTGGGGCTTCTATTGTTTGCCATTTATATAAACAATATTGATGTTGGCATCAAGGAGGCCAATATTCACCTTTTCGCTGATGATACAGTGTTGTACCTAAGCCGCCCAACTCCGGAAGCCACCTGTGGAGATTTACAAACAGAATTCAACTTGTTGCAGAATCAGCTCCTGAATAAAAAACTCTTACTCAATGCCAAAAAAACAAAAGCTATGCTGTTCTCTCCGGCTACTCATTCGGTGAACCTTGCTATCTCTGGCTTCTTACCTCCCATAAAAACTTTACTAGGAGAGAGGTTGGAATTTGTTACAATATTCAAGTACCTAGGGGTCTGACTAGACCACAGACTCTCCTTCGTGGAGCATGTTGAGGATCTACTGAAAAAGTTGAGGCAGAGGCTTGGTCTCTTCTTTAGAAAAAACTGCCTCCTGACCAAAGATGCCAAGATGCAGTTAGTTCAATCTACGTTTTCTATCCCTAATTGATTATGCCGATTTCATTTATAGTCAGTGTAATGCCTCCTGTCTTACTAAACTGGACACCTTATACCACAGAGCCTTGAGATTCATAACTGGCTTACCTATCACCACCCACCACTGCTCCTTATATGCAGCTGTGCGGTGGACCTCCCTTCAGTACATAAGGAATAAAAATGCGGCTTTCTGGACTTACAGAGCTATTACCAACAAATTACCCCAATACATTTCCGACTGTTTGCCGTTATATGTGGTAGGCAACTACGCACTGAGAAGCTATTCTCTGCTTCTACTGAAGGTACCTAGGGCCAATACACGCTTTGAGAGAATGGCCATAGGCTTTGTGTTGCCCTCACTCTGGAAAGAACTACAGAAATCTATGAAACTGAGTCTCCCTGTTAGTCTTACCACCTTCAAGACCTTGTATGCCAAGGCTGTTAAGGAGCTATGCAGCTGTTTCCAGGACACTTAGCGTGCTAGGGTGCCTACTGCTTACCTGCCCACCACATCTCCACCTAACACGGCCCCTTGATTGTCTCCACCTATAACCCCCCATTTTTCTGCTAATCCACTACCTTTCTTACCTTCAGACTCCTAACATATATGTCCCCAGCCCATCTACCATAGCACCCCTCCTAGAACAGCTGCAGTCCTATACCCTCCACTCCTTATCTGCCCCTTAAGTTTGTATATGTCCTGACCAATGATATGCCATGCTGTTTGAAAATGTTCTAATATGCTGGCTGTTTCAGAATGTTTTAATTCCCCTTCTCATACCATTCTCCCTAACCTTGTTAACCCTATACCTGAAATACTTGTTATTGCTCTATGTATTTTTTTTCTTTTTCTTTATAATTATGTATATTTATTATTTGTACATGAAAGTGTTATGCTTGACCTTGTGTAACACAGGTCTACCTTGTAAATGAGCCTGCTCAATGGTGTTCACCTGAATAAATAAAGACTTGATTGATTGATTGGGAAGGGGGGGCTTTTGTAATTCCATGACATACTGGTGTGCAAAATCCCACATGTTTAGCAGCATCACCCTTCCTCTTTTTCTTTTCTAGTTCCCATAGGGGATCTGAATCATCATCCCCATCCACGCTGATATCCTCCTCTTCCTCCCGAGCTCTGTCCACCTCAAATCAAATCAAATGCTTTTATTGATCACCAGAATAGTCATTACAAAAGGGTACATAACAGAATAAAACACATTATCTGATACATGATCATGAATATATTAAATCAGTCCACATAAAAGTTTTCATACAATCATATCTATGCCAAAATAGTTGTTTATATGCAACAAATAACACATGATGAAGTGTGGGTTATCTCCTAATAAGAGCACACCCAGGTTCGTTATGAGGCATGAGGCACTTGCACCAAGTGCCTTATGCACCTGGGCGGGCTCTTATCAGGAGATAACCCGCACCTCGGAGTGTGTTATTGCACTTATAAAATGGGCCCCAAGTAATTATTTAATGGATAAAAAAAAAACTATAAAAAAGCCAAAAATATAACAATATGCTTCATTACTTGAAATAGTAAAAAATAGTCCTTCTATTAAGTTACATAGAAACATAGGGCCCGATTCCAAGACAGCAATGAGAGCAAGGTGCAAAGTACGCCAGTGCGTAAAGTTACGCCAAAATCCCTGCGACATGCAAGCTGGGCCATATTCCAGAGAATCACCAGATACAACATGAAAATCCAAAATTATGCATGTTGCAAGTTATGCCCATAAGACATGGTAGTAACTACTTAATCATGAAACATAATACATGTCACAACTCAAGTAATACTGTCAGCAATGCATACCTCTCGACTGTCCCACAGTACATGGTACTGTTCCCTACTGTACATCCCATCACTTCTCTGTTCCACAGTGCGATGCCCTGTCCCACAGTCTGTATCTGGCTATTGTGCTACATGCTATGGTACATGTTGCACCGGGTATGTATGTCACTTACTAGTGGCCTGTCTGGCCATGTTGCTACCTATTTCACTGTGTCCTGGGCTTCCTAGGGCATGTTTGCTTGGGTGTTCCACTGTTTGCCCATTAGTGCCACATTCAGGGCCTACTGGTTGGGGGTATGCTGCAGTCTGGCTTTGTGGGGGGGAGGTCTTTCTATGGCCTGTACTTTGGTTAGGACAGCTTTTCCTTGTTTTAATGATCCAGGGCCTGGGGGATATGACGTATGAGGAATGACTAGGGAAGCTCAACTTGTTCTTGCTGGAGGAGAGGAGGGACATGATTGATATCTTCAGGTACCTCAGGGGAGTAAATAAGGTAAGCTGAAATAGGATCTTTTGACTGAAGGATGGTGGAATCACCAGAGGACACAGTTGGAAGATTGAGGGTGGTAGGATTGGGGGGTTGGGGGGGAAGGAGGAGGAGGAGTACTTCACTGAGAGAGTGGTGGAACTGTGGAATGCGCTGCCCAGTGAGCTGGTACAGGCAGCTATGGTGGAGGGATTCAAGAGAGGGTGGGAAAGGTATAGGCAAGGGGTGAAGCAGAGGCTGGATTGTCCCGGGGTGGCAGGACTGGGGGATAGAGTAACAATGGAAGGAGACAGATAGAGAGCTATGGTACCCAGTCAGGGTGCTGAAGCACAAGCAGACTTGATAGACCAATAGGCCTACTCTGCTGGTGTCTAGTATGTTAGTATGTTACCGTCCTCTGGCATGGTTCATTACGCCACCTGTTCTGGAATAGCATTTCTGTGGTACTGGTGTGTTACACATGTTGTAAGCCACATTACACAGTGGTGTAGGCATTCTTTGGCGTAACTGCGGTGTAACTTACGTTTGTCGTAGCAGTTGCGATTTGTGGCATAAGTGTTCTTTTGGAATCGCACATGTCGTAAATCGCTTGTGTAACTTGCGATTTGCACTATCAGGACTGGCGTACTGCATTTACGCCTGGTGTAACTATCTTAGAATCGGGCCCATAGACTTTGACGGCAGATAAGGACCGCTTGGCCCACCTAGTCTGCCCATTTTCCTACCTATTGGGATAAGCTGCAGATTCTAGTTAACCAACAGCCTACTTCTTCCTACCTCCTACCAGAATTGCTTTATGTCTGTCCCATGCATTCTTTAAATCCCTCACTGTTTTTGACCCCAAGACCTCCTCAGGAAGGCCGTTCCATGCATCTACCACCCCCTCTGTGAAAAAATACTTCCTCACATTGCCCCTGAGTTGTCCCCCTATTATCTTCAAACTGTGTCCCCTTGTTCTTGCACATCTCTTTTTGTGACATATGCTACCCTCTTAGATTTTTTTGATTCCCTTGAGGTACTTGAAAGTTTCTATCATGCCCGCCTCACCCTCCTTTCCTCAAGGGTATATATATATATATATAAAGCTCCTTTAGTCTCTCTTCATATGGCTTCTTTTGCAGACCCCGCACCATTTTAGTTGCCCTCCTCTTGACTGCCTCTATCCTGTCTATGTCCTTACTGAGATGGGGTCTCCAGAATTGCACACAGTACTCCAGATGGGGTCTCACCAACTGTCTGTACAGAGGGATAACAACTTCTTCTTTTCCACTGGTGATGCCTCTCCCTATACATCCCAGTATCCACCAGCCCTCCTTACTGCCTTCTCACATTGCTTGCTTACCTTTAGGTTATCTGATATGACTACTCCTAGGTCCTGTTCTGTTTTTGTTGTCATTAATACCTCCCCCCCAATTGTGTACTCTTCCCTTGGGTTTTTGTTTCCCGGGTGCATTACTTTGCACCTCTTTGCATTGAATCTAAGCTGCCGTACTTTTCACCATTCATCAACATTGACAATCTCCTTTTCATCTTTTCTAAACCCCCCCCCATGTATCAACCCTGTTGTAGATCTTTGTGTCATCTGCAAAGAGGCATACTTTTCCTTCCAGTCCCTCTGCAATGTCACTTATAAAGACATTAAAAAGGTCCGCACCCAGTACTGAACCCTGCGGTACCCCACTAGTAACCCCCCTTTCTTCACTGTGGACTCCATTTACTATTACCCTCTGTGTCCTGTTGTCCAGCCAGTGTTTTACCCAGGCTACCACCCTGGGACCCACTCCCAGGCTGGTTAATTTGTTTATTAATCTTTTGTGTGGGACTGTGTCAAATGCTTTGCTAAAGTCTAGGTAGGCCATGTCCACAGCCCCTCCCTGGTCTACTACTTTTGGTTACCCAGTCAAAGAAATCTATTAGATTCATCTGACATGACCTTCCTGCTGTGAATCCATGCTGCCTTGGGTCCTGTGCCCTGCTGGTCTCTAGGTACTCAACAGTTCTTTCTTTCAGAAATAATTCCATAATTTTCCTTACCACTGAGGTCAAGCTAACAGGTCTGTAGTTTCCTGCCTCTGCTTTGCTCCCACGTTTGTGAAGGGGAATCACATACACCCTCCTCCAGTCCTTAGATACCACACCATCCTCCCATGATTTGTTAAAAAGGGTAGTCAATGGTGTCACTAATTCTCCCCATAGTTCTTTTAGAATTCTGGGGTGAATCCCATCAGCCCCCATTGCTTTATCCACCTTCAGTTTTAGGAGTTCTTTCAGAACCCTTTCTTCTGTGAAAGGACTGGTATTGACCCCCATCCAGAGTGCTTCTATTGATTGGATTAGGTACTTCTTCTTGTGAATACTGAGCACAAGTATTCGCTTCAGTATCCCTGCTTTTTCACTGTCCCTCTCTGCCCACCCACCCATCCCTTTATTAAGCCTCACTATCCCTCCCTTGATCGTTCTTTGCTCCCTAATTTACCTATAAAAGGTTTTATCCCCCTTCTTAACTGAGTTGGCTATCTTTTCCTCGGTTTGGGCCTTTGCTATTCTGACTGCCTTCCCCACTTCCTTCTGCTTTAACTGGTACAGTTCTCTGTCCTGCTCCTTCTATGTTTCCTCATACTTCCTGAATGCTATCTTTTTCTCCCTAACCTTCCCCAACACCTCTTTTGAGAACCACAGTGTTTTTTTCTTTCGTTTTGATTTATTTGCTTCACACAAAGGCTAGTTGCCTCTGTGATGTTAGTTTTGATGTTTCCCCATTGTTCCTGCACCCCTCCTTCTTGCCTGTTTGCTAATGCTTTTCTGAGGCACTCTCCCATTTTGCCAGAGTCAGCCCTCCTAAAGTCCAGTACCCTCACTTTTGTATGACTTGACTCTACAACTGAGTTTATCGTGAACCACACTGTTTGGTGGTCACTTGTACCCAGATGGCTACCCACTTCTAGATCTGAGATTCTCTCTCCATCCCCATTTTAGAGCACCAGGTCTAAGATTGCTCCCTCCCAAGTGGGTTCCAACACTAGCTGTCTGAGGCATGCCCCCATAGGGCATTAAGAATGACCCTGTTCTTGGATGTGGATGCAGCAAAGGTGCTCCAGTTAACATTTGGCATATTCAGGTCCCCATCAACAATAGCTCCCCTTTTTCTGCCATCCTAAGGATGCCTTCTGTCATTTCCTTGTCCATTTTCTCCCCCTGAGATGGGGTATGTATACAACCCCCATGCAGACTGTGGTGCAATTTCCAGTCTCCAGGGTGACCCACAGTGCATCCTCTCCTCCCTGTTTATTTATTTTATTTATTTATTTAGTTTTTGTTGACCGGGTAAGTGCTCTAGACAAATCCTGCCTATTTTCAGGCACGACCCGGGGGAGGGGGGATACAGATGAATGCCAACTGACCTTGAACCAGATTAAGCTGTTGGTGGTATTTTAAGTGAATGAGGGAAATTTGGCCATTTCACGGGGGAAATTCCCCTACTCTTTTCGATAAGTGCCATGGGATCTTTAACATCCACCTGAACAACCACCAGTCCAGGCAGATGGGACCTCGGTTTAATGTCTCATCCGAAAGACGGCACCTCAGAAGTGCAGCACCCCTCTCATGCTGCACTACAGTGTCAGTACTGGGATATTAACCTAAGTGCCAGATGTGGGAACTGAACTCACAGCCCTCTGATCTCCCAGCCTCAGAGGCGAGTGTGCTACCTACTGAGCCACTGACTCTGCAACCTTTTAGTTCCATTGCTTTGATCCCTTCTCTTATGTAGAGAGCTACTCCTCCACCTCTTCTACCCTCCCTGTCCCTCCTGTAGATTGTGTACCCTAGTATGTTGACATCCCAGTCATGGTTCTCTGCGTACCATGTTTCTGTGACTGTCACAATATCCAGGCGTCACTCTTCCATCAAGACCACCAGTTCAGGGAGCTTGTTACATAGACTATGGGCATTGGTACTCATTACCCTCCATTTTTTGATGGCCTTACCCCTTTTTGCCCCATCCCTGTCCTTACTGCCTTTTTCTCCATTTACCCCTACCCTTCTACCTATCAACATCTCTGTTTTGGTGTTTACCTCACTAACTACCCTGACTTTTTTTGGGGGGCTGAGATTTCCCTGCTCCTTTTCAGTGCCTCCCCCTTGGCTAGTTTAAATGCTTGCAAATGAAGCATTTAAATCTGTCACCTAGGATCCTGGTTCCCCTACTGGACAGATGCAGACCATCATGCCAGTATAGGCTTGCATCCCTCCAGGTGGATCCCCAGCCCCCAGTGAAGCAAAAACCCTGAGCTCTGCACTAGTTTTTTAACCACTGATTGAATCCCATGGTGTAGAGCACCCTAGCCTCACCCATGCCATAGACAGGCAGCACCTCCGAGAAGGTTACAGTGTGTGATACTTGTCTAAGGCCCATCCCCAACTCCACAAACTCCTCCTACACTGCTCTGATCCCTTTCCCAGCCAGGTCATTTATCCTTATGTGAGCAATGACAGCCAGCTCCCTCCCCTGTGTAGCTACTCCTGTGATCCTGAGGATTCGCTCCCTATCCCTCCAAGCCATGGCACAAGGCAGGCACCTTACCTCCCTCTCCCCCCTCCCCCAGTTCTACCCTTCTAACAATGGAGTACCCCATCAGGAGTTGTTTCCTTCCCCTGTGGAATCCCATGCCACCCTCCTGTGGGTCTGCTTTGTGGAGGGTCCCAGCATCCTCCTTGGTCTCCATTGTGGGTGCCTCTATAGAGGAACCACACTCTGCCAGAATGGCATATGAATTGTGGAGAGATGCAACTGCAGGCATGCACCTCTGTTCCACCACCCTCACCCTCCCTGAGACAACTGTGGTCCAACCACTCCTCTTTCTTGGCAACCTCTGAGGCAGAGGCAGCAGCCCTGGTGATCCCTGGGTGGGAGAGGAGGTCCCTCGAATCCTGGCCAAATCAGCCTGGAAATGAACAACCTCCTCCCTCAGCCCAGACGGGTGCCCACAGATAGGACAACACCGTATCCTCCAGAATGTCTCCCAGAAGACTGACACTCCACAGCCACTGCACTGCACCACTCCCATCATGTCTTATTTGTGGCCCTCAACTGTTGTTTTGTATGCTTACTCTTTCTTCCCTCTGTTTATTTGTTTTTTATTTTATTTTTTTTCTCCCTACTTTCCTACTGCCTCCGCTCCATTAAAGCTCCTGCTCTTCCTGTTCTGGGACAGGAAGTTCCTGTATTCCTCAGTAGTCTTCTTCTTACTTGCTCAGAGTCAGACCTCCAGCAGCTGGGGGGATGGAGAGCTACTCTTTTCCTTCTAGGATGATGAGTCTTTTGTGCCTCTGTGATCACTCCCTTCCTGCTCCCAAACAGGAAGTTCCTGTTGTCAGTCAAATCCTGTGCCTATAAAAGTGGAGCTGGCTAAGAGTGGAGGGAGGGAGGGCTATATAGTCCCAGTAGAGTAATAAAGTTCTAACAGCACCTCCTTCCTCTTGCTGTTCTCTGCCAAAAGCTATCTAGAGCAGTTTTAAATCCAAACACCTGGCTTCCTGCGCCAAAGACACTCCCCCTTAATGCATAGTTCCCTTCTTCACCTAGCTAACTCCACAGATAACAGTTCCCTTCACCCAACTCAGACAAACAGGCTAACTCCACCTCCTTCCTCTTGCTGTTACTTTCAAATGTGTTTCATTGGCAGTACAGGGTCATTATGTGTTCCTGAGGCTGTCTATCATTGTTGTTGTTAATAGTATAAGATTTCCCTTTCACATTGTTTTTCTTTTGTGTGTGGTGTTTTTTCCTTTGTTGGCATGGTGAGAATGGCCGTTTCCCTGACATGAGCGTTTGCTTTTACTGACAGCTGCCAGTGTGTCTGCCAATGTTGTTGCATCTGAGTCCCCCACTCCACAATCGTCAGAGTCTCAAATAAACAGCGGTAAAAATTAATACTGCCTATTTTTTACCTTTTTATGGAGTTTTTTGTTTAACAAAAAAAAAGCACAGGTTAAAGTGTGAAGCAGTATTGCCATTGGGAGCAAGCGTGTCCCTTACCATAGGCAACGCTTTCCTGCTTCACGATTTGGTATTGCTATATGACAAGATGGGAAGTTATTGTTTTCATGAAAGAGGAAGGATTGTGGAGGACTGCACACAAATAGATCAAGGGGGACTACCGGATACAGGTTCAGAAACAAATGGGCACTTTGTAGCACCCTCGGCAAAAATAGCGGGGTGAATATGGATGGAGATACGGAGAAGTCAGGTGGTCTCCTTTAGCGCTGCACTTCTTGAGGAAGGAAGAAGTGAGCAGTGGCAGCCACAGTTTGCACAGTAAGAAGAAAACAACTGGTTCTACATTATTGTAATAATTTATTGTGAAAATCAAAAAGAAAGTGTTGGGGGGGATACTTTCCATACAGTGACTTGTGTCTGGGTGCTGTGCTGCTGGCTGACAAGCTGCATAGGGAAAGAGAGTATGGATTGATTTCTCCATGTGCTGCATTTGCCTTGGCAGAATTAGTGCCAGTTGGCATAGATGTGTCCTGATAAGGACACGGCTGAAAACGGCTTTCAGCTAATCGGGATTCTGGATTCCTTTTGCCCATTTTATAAGGCAATTTAGAATCACAAATGCATTGTGTTTAAAAACATTGATAGATTTAACAAGTTTTCCTTTTCTTTCATATTAAACAAGTACAGGATAGTGTGGGCCACTGAAAAAGTTAATTTTTGCAAAACAGGTGCTAAATACCGATCTCTTGCTTTGTTATAAAGTGAACACATTAGAACAACACAAGTTAGGTCATCTTCTGCTTTGAGGTAACATTTACAGTAGTTATTAGTTACTGCATCTCTTTTTTGATGCCGATGAATATAATTTGCGTTCTAAAGTTCCATATGAAATCTAGTTATTAAATACCAATCTTTAGGGTTATCCAATATTCTAAGATATCTTTCTAGATAATGGTCGTTTTTTATGAATTTATACCATCTGAAGTGTTTCAAGTTATTAATTCATGCCTAAGTTTTGGTGATCTCTATGTCCCATAGCCTTTATTTAATCTGTGTACTAATTTCTAAAAAAAGATTTCATATAAATCTCATGCAGAAGGTGGCCCAAGACATGTGGAAACAGAATTTCATGTAAAGTTTCAAGAAGCGGTGACAAGAAGCCTCTTCTGTTATCAATGGCTTCCTCTAAGCACATTCTCAGCAAACGATGTTCTGATGGTAAGAGCAATTTAAGCATATGTTTCAGTCTATTTTCAAGAACAATCGTGTGCAGAGAAAATTGTCCCAGCTCCCTCCTTACTATTTCTGCTGGGACTGACAATGGGACTCTAAGGCCCAGATATTCAAAAGGACTGCGCATGGTGCAACAGTGTTGCACCATGCGCAACCCACTGATGCACCCCAGTGTGATATTCCAAAGGGAAAAGTGCGCGGCACAAATCCCAATGCACCGGAGCGCATCAGTAATGTATGCAGGCACAGGTGGGGAGGTGCCCATGCATACTCTGCACAGCCCGATATTCAGCCGGGGATGTGTGGAGCCATGCATGTGCAGCCCCTACCTGCGCCAGCACAAAGTTGATCCAAAAAAAAGGAACAACAGATGGCCACCCACAGGTGAGCTGCCGCATTGCAGGGCGCAACACGGCAGCTGCCACCTGTGGGTGGCCACCCAAGCTCCGGCTGCACCTCTGTTGTAGTGCCCCCCCATGCCCAACCATGGGCTTAAGTAAATAAAAACAAAGTCCTATATCCGCCCGATCGTGGGCTTAAGTGTGTAAACAAAGATAACTCCCATATCCCTGGTGGTCCAGTGGACCGATGACTGCCTGATCGCAGGCTTAAGTGTGTAAAGAAAGAAACTGAATCCATTATCCCTGGTGGTCCAGTGGACCTCTGCCCACCCGATCGCGTGCTTAAGTGTGTAAAGAAAGCAATTGAATCCAATATCCCTGGTGGTCCAGTGGACCGATGACTGTCTGATCGCGGGCTTCAGTATAGGATTTTTGACCCCCATATCCCTGGTGGTCCAGTGGACCCCTCCCCACCACCCACTGATCCCCACCACCCTCTCTCCCCAGTCAGCAGCAGCATCCCACCCATCTGCTGCCTGCTACCCACCGACTGACACCGCCAGTAGGCTATATGCCCATTGTCCGCCAGCGTGAGCCAATGGGCGTGCAGCCCATACTGTACTACTCATACCAGATATGTGAATGCCGCCCGCTGCTGACCAGGGGGGAGGCGGTGGGGATCAGTGGGTGGGTGGGGAGGGGGTCCACTGACCACCAGGGATATGGGGGTCACTAATCTTATACTGAAGCCCCGCGATCAAGCAGTCATCGGTCCACTGGACGACCAGGGATATTGGATTCAATTTCTTTCTTTACACACTTAAGCCCGCGTTCGAGCAGTCATTGGTCCACTGGACCACCAGGGATATGGGAGTTATCTATGTTTACACACTTAAGCCCGCAATTGGGTGGGCAGCGGTCCACTGGACCATCAGGGATATTGGGATCTTTTTTATTTTACAAATGCACACGATCGGGCTGTGGGGCACATTGCCATGCTGCAGGGTGCATCAGTCCCCAATGGCTGCTGCCTGGCAGGGCGCCAGGTGCAAGTCATCGGGGACTGGCGCACCTGCATGCAAATTGGGCCATAATGACATGCAAATGGCCCCATTTGCTCCTTGCATACATTATGGCCCCATTTGCATGTCAGCTTTTGAATATCGCGGTTGCTGCACCTTGCGCAATGGAACTTGTGCTAGCGCATCCCCATGCTCCACTCTGGCCACTGGTGCTGGTGCAGTGCCACTGCGCCATGTGCACTGCGGGTGGCTGGGGTGCAATATTCAATGATGCTGAGCCAAGGCGCAGCTCCGTTGAATATCGCTCGGCCAAGCCCCAGTGCAGCTGGTGCCAGGTTAAATTCCAGGCTTGCGCCACAGCCTGGCGCAGTTTGAATATCTGGGCCCTAGTATATACTTGTATATTTTATTTAGAATAGTTTCTAATTTATCGGTTCTATCATGTGCTCAGATTTCTGCTGCGTATAGGATGCTCGTTTTAATTTTAATGTTAATCAATTTTAATAAGCCTATTATTGATCCCCCTTCCATTTTAACACAGAATCTTTTTAAAGCATTAAAAGCTGTCATAGTCTTGGAACTAAGTTTGTCTATATGATATTTCCATAAGAAATTGTCAGCATATCTTAATCCTAAATAATCATATGTTTTTACTGTCTTAATTGTTTTTTTTATCTATAAATATCCTTAAAGATTGCCTAGATTTGTTTCCAAAAACCACAAGGTTTGTTTTTGCTTTATTTAGATTAAGTTTATTTTCTTTACATTGTAAGCAAAAGTCATTGATCATTTGCTATAAACCCAATAGGGATGTTGAAAAAAGGACAATATCGTATGCATAAGCCAAGCATGCAATTTTATCATTACCTATTGAAGGAAGATGATAATCTGATTTGGTTAAGTTGGAAATTAGGGAATCTTTATATAAGTTAAATAGAGCTGGAGCCAGTATGCAACACTGTCTGACCCCATGATTAGCTTCTAAGGGGTCAGACAGGGTGTAATCCTGTCCATACTGTATTTTAAGCCATGTATTTTGATGTAATCTTACAAGTATGTCAAGCAAATCTGGATCTATATTGTATGCTGATAGTTTTTGCCATAGTATAGTACGGCTAATTGAATCAAAAGCTGATTTAAAATTGACGAAGCAGCAATAGAGTTTTGATTTCTTGATTTTAACATATTTCCATATCAGATGTGATAGCACGATACAGTGTTGAATTGTTGAATTGTTGAATGACCGGCTCTAAAGCCATTTTGTACTTTGTTTAGAATATTATTCTGATATTATTCTGATTTATCCAGTATTGGAGTCTGGTGAAAATTATCCTTGTAAAAAGTTTTTGGGTATTGTTCAAAAGACTTATAGGTCTGTACATAGCAGGATCATTTGATTTGCCTTTTTTAAAAATAGGGCAGATAATACTTACTTTCCAGGAATTAGGGAAGGGGTCACCTTGTACATAATGATTAAATAATTTATGGAGCAAGGGGAGCCACCATTCAGGAAAGTTTTTATAAACTTCTGTTACAATATCATCTGGACCTGGAGCTTTATTTGAGGAAGAAATGTATAATGCTTTTAGAATTTCTTGATGATCAATATAACATGGTATCAGCCAGGGTATAATGTCTTGTATGGTATATAAACAGAATAATAGATAATTCAGTGTTTATTACAAGGCAATAATACCATTGAGAGGTTTTGGGGACATGAAACCTCGAGAGTGAAGCTCGAGAGGTCCTAAAGTCCCCAAAACCTCGAGATGGTATTACTGCCTTGTAAAAACATTTCTGTTATTTTTTGTAATATATGGATCCAATGATAATACTACAGTTGGAAATGACCTTTGAATTGTAGTATTATCAGCAAAAACAATAGTATTATCACTTTTCATGATAGTATTATTGAGAGTAGTGATGTATTACTGGGACATTTTTGTATAACTTAGTACAGTATTATTGAAGCGTATCCATATATTACAATTGTTCATTGGGGGAAAAATATAAATCCCTGAAATATTTCATCCATACCAATGGCGAAACTGCAGCTTCTACTTTCCTCGCATATTGTTGAAAATTGTAACTCGCTAAAGTGCAGAATTGCTTGGCATTCCTATTAATTACTGGTTTCTTTTAGTTTATTCCACATTAAAGTCTGATATTTGCCTTTTTCTTTATCCAATGAGTTTGTATTGTTTCCTCATTTTATTTAATGATCTTAAGTCAACTTGGTAAGGATGTTGTCTGTAATGTCTAATATATTGATTTCATTTAGTTTTAGCTATTCTACAGGTTTTATAGAACCATGTTTTTCACCCAGTCATGCCCTAATGTTGGCCCTCTGTACAGACAGTTGGTAAGACCACATCTGGAGTACTGTGTACAGTCTCTGCAAAGACATAGACAGGGTGGAGGCTGTCCAGAGGAGGGAAACCAAAATGGTGCAGGGTCTGCACCCGAAGACATATGAAGAAAGACTAAAGGAGCTTAAGATGTATAGCCTCAAGGAAAGGAGGGAGAGGGGACATGATAGAAACTTTCAAATACCTCAAGGGATCAACAAAGTCCAAGAGGGTAGCATCTTTCAGAAAAAGAGATGCAAGAACAAGGGGCACAATTTGAAGATGGGGGCGGCTCAAGAGGTAATGTGAGGAAGTGTTTCTTCACAGAGAGGGTTGTAGATGTATGGAATGGCCTTCCTGAGGAGGTCATAGAGTCAAAAACAGTGGGGGAATTCAAGAATGCATGGGACAGACATGAGGCAATTTTAGTGGGGGGTAGGAGGAAGTAGGCTGTTGGTTAACTAGGATCTTCAGCATATCCATTAGGTAGGGAAATGGGCAGACTAGGTGGGCCATGTGGTCCTTATCTATCATCAAAGTCTATGTTTCTATGTTTCTAATTGCACTCCTCCCAGTTCCTGCACTTATTTTTCCCACTGTCTGTCTCTCCCCTACACCCTTATCTGGTGTACTACTCTCGCCTCTCCTCTCCTCTCCATACCCCCAGAGGTCCCCATCCCCACCATTTCTCCTTCAGGCACCTCCTTTACTCCTACCCTTGTTGGTATTCTCTTTACTTGCTCCCCACCTCACCCCCCTTTCCCTGTCATACCCCACCTCACTGTATCTTGACAACAGCCTTAGGTCTTCACGTTACTTGTTTTTCCAAGTTTTAATAAGACATATTTGTATATCTGTTGTTTATATTGTTATTCGCCTGCTGTACTATGAAATTCTTGAACCTGTATTATTCTCAGTTACCTCTGTGTATTTATGTACTTTACACTGGACATTTGTGAATGGGCATTTCTGCTCACATACCTTTCCAGTATATAAATAAAGATTGACTGATTGATGTCTTCTCCAATATTGAATTGTTAAAAGGTTGTTTCATAAATGGTCATATATATGTCTGGCTATTATCCCATATTTCTGTTAAATGAATAAAATGTGTTTCCGCTAACAAGTTAGATCACAAGGCGTTTAAATGATCAATCTGAAAACAAAGTTATGTGTTCATTATCCCATCTTATTCTACACATATTTAGGATTTCTAAGTTATTACTGGCCATAGTATTATTGTAAAGGGTAAAGCTTTTGGTTAACTGTAGTTGAAGAGTAACCAATACAGGAAAGTGCATAGACTCTGGTCTTTCTCTAACTTCCAAGTCTTCTATAACATTAATTGCTTCCATATTTACCCAAACCTGATCAATTGTTGATGAGCCAAAGGGACCAATATAGGTATATCTACCCTCTGAGTCACCATGTGTCCTCCCGTTTATTAGAGTCATATTATTATCTGACATGATCTGAAGAAGCTTTATGCCATATATATTTGTTACTTTGTTTTCTGATGATCATTTAAATCTGAGTGCCACTCCAGACAACTCCCTCAAGCAGCTTGCCACCATGCTTAATAAAGCCTGCAAACTAGCTCTAGGAGCTCCAAGTCTCACCCATACCTGCATCTCTATTCACAAACAGGTTGGCTAAGACTAAGTGACAGGGCCCGCTATCAAGTCTGCCTTCTTGCCAAAAAAGTGGTCCTGGGACTGCTGCCCCCTGCCACCAGTTCCATCCTACAACAGGTCAAACCTACCAGGACCACAAGGGCATCTAACAAACCCACTGTCAAAGTCCCCTTCTGTCGCACCTCACAAGGGCAGCATTCCTTTGAGTACCAAGCTCCACTCTGGCTTGACTCTCTCCCACCCGAGATAGCCTCCATCAGCAAAATAAACATAGAAACATAGAATTTGATGGCAGATAAGGACCGCTTGGCCCACCCAGTCTGCCCATTTCCCTACCTAATGGATAAGCTGCAGATCCTAGTTAACCAGCAGCCTACTTCTTCCTACCCCAACCCCCTAGAATGGCCTTATGACTGTCCCATGCATGCTTGAATTCCACCACTGATTTTGACTCCACAACCTCCTCCAGAAGGCCGTTCCATGCATCCACAACCTCTCTGTGAAACAATACTTCTTAAATTACCTCTGAGCTGCCCCCATCTTCAAATTGTGCCCTCTTGTTCTTGCACACCTCTTTTTTTGAAAGATGCTACCCTCTTGGACTTTGTTGATTCCCTTGAGGTACTTGAATGTTTCTATCATGTTCCCCCTCTCCCTCCTTTCCTCGAGGCTATACATATTAAGCTCCTTTCGTCTCTCTTCATATGTCTTCCGGTGCAGACCCTGCACCATTTTAGTTGCCCTCTGGACAGCTTCCATCCTGTCTATGTCTTTACGGAGATTGGGTCTCCAGAACTGCACACAGTACTCCAGATGGGGTCTCACCAGCTGTCTGTACAGAGGGATAATAACTTCCTGTTTTCTACTGGTGATGCCTCTCCCTATGCATCCCAGTATCCCCCAGCCCTCCTTGCTGCCCTCTCACATTGCTTGCCCACCTTTAGGTCATCTGATATGACTACCCCCAGGTCCCTTTCCATTTTTGTTGTTGTTAGTATCTCACCCCCCATTGTGTACTCTTCCCCTGGGTTTTTGTTTCCCAGGTGCCTTTCAAATTGGCGCTAAAAACTCACCTGTCCAGCCAAATGCAATGCTCCTACCACAAATGACCACTGCCTCCTGAAGCACATCCTGAATACCTCAACTATGCTCTTCTTCATGACCTAACAAGCTACTTCCATCCTCTCATTCTCCCCACCATCCCTTTTCCTCCTCCCCCCTCTCTTACACTATCTAGAGGCTCTTTCCTCCCCTTCCCCATTGCCCTAGCCCTAGACAAGGTTTCTCAAGCTTAAGGAATGGCTACCTCTCTCCTACACTCTCTCCTACTGACCACTTATCCTGGTCTACTCACCATCAACCCCTCCCGCTACTCTTCTACACCAGCTCTACTTAGTAGCTACTAATCTATTAATCATTTGTCACCCCACCTGGAACTGCTATCTAGAATCTATTATATCAGTGGCTACTAGAAACTGTATGTGCCTGTGATTCTTTTGTGACTTCAAATTGCTCTTCCTTGTTTCTGTGTCATGACATGGAACCTTTGTAAATGAGCTAGCAGCTCAAAGGTTGTAATCCAAGAACTTAATAAAGTAACAAAAAACAAACAATGACATTTATAACATTGGTTAGGTCATTTTTAATAGACCTCTTATTTGCAGTAGACACCCTTGCATTAAAATCCCCATGGCAAATAACCAGAATTGACAAACGAACACTAATAAGGTGTTCTAAAAACTTATCAATCAATTCCCACTCTACAGATCTAATACTATTCGTGTTGAGTGGGAGATAAGTGTTAACCAAAATTAATTTTTTGGAATGTGTAGAAAGCAACAGTGGTTGAAAGAAATGAGTAATATTTTTATTTTCCAATACTTCCATCTTCATGTTTAATGATGTTCTGATATATGTAATCAAACCACCCTTAGCCCTTCCTATTTTCTTATTCTTTAGAGCTGACACAGAAATGCTTGTATAATCAACCAGGAGTGGGGCAGTAACATCAGTTACCCATGACTCCTTTAAACAAATTATATCTATATTGCTCAAAAATTGTTTAACTTAGAAATCTCCCATTTTGGCAACAAATTCCTCTATATTCCAGGACAAAAGTTTTAATGTATTGAATTTGTCCAGGGGGATCCTGGGGTTGCATCATGTTGGGGCTTTTTCTCAGAAAAACAAATTGTTAGTCTAAGGTCTTATTTGTTAAGACCTCGTAAGGATTTCTGTTAACATCTGATGCATTATTTAAACTGTGAGAAATGTTAGTTTGTCTATTCTCTATGTCTTAGGTTCCATGATATAAACTCCTAAATGATCCAAGACCAGAGCTGCTTGCAGAATTAGGGCTGCCAGTTTACTACTTCTAAAAGTTAGATCAATTTGAGAACAATTAGAAATTCCCTGGTGAATCTTAATATGGTTAATAGTGTTTTTGCTAATATTAATTCTAAGGGCACAAGACAAAAAGGTAACTATTTCTTATTTAAGTTGTCCTATAGGCTGGCCCTTATGTGATTCCCACTCAAATAATGATAACGTTTTATTCTGCTATTCAGAAATCTTCCTCTGGTCATATTCATTAATGACTTTTATCATTCCTTCAGACCACTCTTTTTCTTTTAACTTTTCAGGTTTTAGAGGGATAGTTCCCTGATAATCAACCCAAACTGGTACTTGTTGAGGTGGGAGAATTATGATCCCTTTGTTTTTTAGCTCAGCCTCTTTATTCCGGATGTTATTAGCCATCTGTTCTGATGGGCTGTAAATCAAAACGCAACTTGAATACCTTTCTTCCTTTGTAGGTGGTCTGGTAAAAGATACCCTGGGATCAAGTTTATCCAAATGAAGTAGTTGGCTCATCCAATTTGATAGTAGTATGGAAGTTTCCTTAAACATCCTCTCAACTCTGTAACATTCTATAAGGTATTCAGTTTGGGGTTCCCTATTTATTACAGTATGTCATCTGAATTTAATAAGGATAATTTCATTCATTTTTTTCAGATTATCTCTCACTCACTCACTCTCCCTCACATCATTTTTAGTTGGAAATATATTTTTCAATTTAGTCTTTTCTGACTACGCACCAGTCAGAGCCCCTCCTCAGGCTCGGACTCATAGTCAAGCTCCACACTGTCATTTGGGAATGGAAAACTATCATCAGGATCAGGTTCAGTGACCCACGACCAGGAGTAAAGGGAACACCAACAACCTCCTCCTTGACTACTGTGCCCAAAGCCAGACATTTTGCCACCTCTTGGATTGCTCCTCTTGTCACTGCCTCTCCCAGTCCCCCACAGCATGGATGCCACAAATGTGGCAGAGACACATTTGGCCACACTAATTCCACCACCACCACTGCTGCCAACTACTCATTTATGACTACCACCAACCGCAGAGTCCATAGATGTACTGTAGTTTTTTTAATTGCAAACCCTTCTGTCTCACAGAGCTGGTGCACTTCTTTGCCACCTCCCTGTCACATCTCCTTTTAGTCAAGCATCTCTTCATGGTAATTTTATACATTTCAATTTACAATATTGTGAGGAGGCAAATTTAAAGAAACTCTGCAGTAAAAATAAATAGCAGCAGCCAATAACACCTCCCCAGAGAGATTAGCAGTGTGGTCTGATTCTGAACAGGACCATTTATTTATTGAGCTAATAGTAGCTACAGTAAAACCACCCCAGATTCTTTTTTTTTTTTATTTTGCTTTTTTTTAACACAACGGGCATTGTCAAGACATATATGATAGGGTAATTAACAAGTTACTGTAAATAACACTGTCACTCTGAGAACTAAACAAAACAACTACAACTAACATAAAGAGACTGACACGGTACCTCACTTCACCACATAAAACTGTGCTACAGAAATAAAATGAGAAATCACAGGCCACAGACAATAAATTATTAATATGAAAGACTGAGGAAAACACATATGAGACATGTGCTTCACACAGAATAGTGCTCACAGTAAAAATGCTCAGTCGCTGATCTTTATAGGCAGCCTTGCTAACTGAAACACCACCCTTCCCCACTCAGCAGTGCTTCACTAGACATAACAAAACCACTACTTTAAATTAATCTGCAAAACCAGAAACAAATAACACTAAGTTTATTTATGTAAGTATGTATGTATGTTTTTAGTAACTGGTTAAGCAAACTGATCCCAAAGGATCATTTTCAGTTACGACCCGGGCTGTACAGTGGCACAGACAATAGATACAAGTTATACTACAGTAGGTACATATAATACAGTGAGTACAGTGGTATCTGAAACAATGATACGTAAACATCATATATTAAAAATAGGAGTTAAGGACATAAAAAACAAGTTCATGACAAATAAAGTGATTCTTCTCTGCTTGCAGAGAACTAGAACATACACTTACAGGTCCATCCAGATTTTTTTTTTTGAGCAATTTTATTTCAAAAGACTCCATTTTTGGATTTATTTTATTTTATTTATTTCATTTTTGTTTGCTCAGACAAGCAGAGACAGACTTTTCTCTGACTCTCTCTTCAGTAGACAGCACTTAACACAACCTCTTTATAGCACACAGCTCATTTCAGCACCATGTGACCTCCAATGCCATAGTACTTAGCCTATGGCCCCCATTTTGCTGGCAGAGATATCAAATTCACAATTCAGGAAGTTATTCATATACTGTGAATTGGCATCTCTCAAAGCAGATTAACTTCATAAATTGCTACAAAGTAATGAATTACAGTAATTCACAAAGTGAATTTTTCCAACTTCACACACAAGTCTGGATATACATATGTGTGTGTATATATATATATATATATATATATATATATATATATATATATATATATATATATATTTGGTGTGCCACTAAATTCTTTTGCCGTCTAATTCCCCTAGGTAGTACTTGCATCTGAATCCTAGAAACTCCATGGTCTTCTCAGTTAAATTCTGTTACTTGCATCACTCTCCATAAAGTACAGGGGAAAAATCATAACACTTTAGCATCCAAGTTATTCGCAGCACATGCAGCTCTTTGTTATGGAAGGTGAACTTTCATTTGACTTCATTAAAGTACAGATAGTCTCGTAATTATGTACAGAACCAGAAATAATCCAATCCAGTCACTTTGATTGGATTGTTCCAGACAACAAAAAGAGTCACAATTCAATGTATTTTACATACAGTATGCAAGAGAAAAAAAAATACTGTAAAATGGGTTATTTTCTCATTAGTTATATTTAGTGCATGACACTAATTGGCCAAAATAGTGCACATGTAATTTCACATTAAGCTAGTGGTGCCTAATTCACTTTAATTGAAAATGAAAGAAGAACAGACTTTGCTCACAGACAGGTGTGAAAGCATCTAGCTTTATTTAAAGGCATATTTATATATATTTCTCTTCATATTGAGAGTAACAGCGTAAGTGGGGAGAAAAAAGATATTTGTAGACAGTGTTTGGGGCACTCTGAAATTTGTCTTTAAATCTAGCTCAGGAAATTAATCTTGGACTGAGTAGATTTGGAAAGCTCTGTGAATCAGGTGCGTAACTGAGAGGTGGAGCTCACAGAGGCTTAGTGCCTTCTTACAAAAGCACTATAAAAGGACTCCCTCCTAATGTGTGCCACACATATTTGTGTCCCAGTGAGTGAGTGGAACAGCAAAGGAGTGGAACAGGTAATTGGCACCTTAGGTGTTGGCAGGTATTAGCAGAAGGAACTAAGAAAGCAGGGGACTCTCCCAGTCAACTAAGGTAAGGCACCTGCTCACTACTGTGTAACAGTCACTGCTAGGAAGGACAGAAGGTAAAAGTAGGCCAAAACAAGGAATAGGAGCAACTCACTATCTAGGGTAGGAGTACAAAAAGGTTTAAACAAGGTATGGGGGAACACAAATAGAAATGAACAAAAAAGGGCAAAACTAGAAACAGCCTATATGGGGTATGGGTACAGAAGTATTTCCAGGAAACATAGGAAGAATAGAAGTTGGGAATGCTGGGAGTAGTGCAGTGCAGTGGCTATAGGTCGGCAGGTTTCAGGGAGACCTTCTGGTGACTGTGATTCTGCCACATCTGCACACATCTCTTTGGACTGAGGGAGGAGTTCGCTAGACTCCAGGTCAAGTTGGCTTGAATTTGAAGGACCTATTCCCCCACCCATTGGCCAGCAAGTCTGCCACCATTACCTCAGAGGATGCCAGGAAGGAGGAATGGCTGGACTATGGTGGCCTCTGGAAGGGTGGGGGTGGTGGAACAGAGGCACATTCCTCAACTGGTACCACTACGTAATTCCAGTGCCACTCTGGTGGGTGGGGACTTAAGGGATGAGGCACCCATGTTAGTGACCAAGGAAGATGTGGGGACCCTCCATAATGGAGACCCCAAGGATGGTGGTAGAGGACCCCAGAGGAGGAGGAAGAAACATCTGGGGGGACTCGATTGTGAGAGGGATAGTTTTGAGAATAGGAAGGGGGTATAGGCAGGTTAAGTGCCTATGTAGCACCACCCTCTGGAGGGATGGGAAGTGGATCCTGAGAGTCGCTAGGGTAGCAGGTTGGGAGGGACAGTTGGATGTCATTGTCCACCTGGGGACGAATTGTCTGGTTAGGGATGAGGCTGGGATAGTGAGGGGGGAGTTTATGGAGCTGTGAATCAGCCTCAGATGGTAGTGCACTCAGTGGCTTTCGCTGAGGTGCTACCTGTCTATGATGGGGGAGAAGAGGGATCTCCATACCAGGAGCTTGAACTCATGGCTGAAGGAATGGTGCAGAAGGGTTAATCTACACTGAGGACTGAGGACCCACCTGGGAGGATAAGGGCCTATATGGGGTAATGTAATGGCCTGCTTACATCCGGGAGGGGAACCACAGTCCTCACTAGATAGTTTAAATGTTACTTTAATGAACATTTAAACTAGTTGAGGGGGGTAGCAGAAGGAGTTGGAAAGGAAGAAACTCTTCCCACCATAGGCTGAACTAGAGCAGATGAATAACCTAAGGGGAGAGGAATACCCCAGGGTGCAAATTAATAAAGGAAGCAGGTGGTAGAGACAAAGCAGGAAGGGAACAGGAATAATAAAAGAGAGGGGAGAAGGAGGGAGGCCAAAAAGAAGGGGGCTAAAAAGCAGAGTGGAAACAAAATCTGGAAGGCCATGCATGTGAATGCTTGATGTCTAAAAAATAAGATTCCATACTACAGGCCACCATGGTGAATATTGTGGCCATTACCAATTCATGATGCACCTTAAACTATGGCTGGAACAAGGCCATACCAGGCAATACTCTGTTCAGAAAGAACAGGGTGGGGTGGGGGAAGGAAAGGAAAGGAGGGGGTGTAGTGCTTTATGTGAGGGAAAGCATAAAAGCAATGGAGAATAAAGGGATCACAGAGGTACTGTCGGTCACCTTGGAGACAGGGAATTGAGCCACTGTTTGCACTGGAGTGATCTAAAGACATCCAGCACCGGAGGAAGAATTAGATAAGCTACTGGTGGAAGCCACTGACAAGATGGCAGAAAAGGGGAGGTGCTGGTGGTGGTTGAGCTTCAACCTGCCAGATATAGATTGGAGCCTTCCAGCAGCAGCTTCATCTAGAAGCAGGAACATCCTGGACTCTCTGCAGGGGGTGTTCCTCAGGCAACAAGTCAGCAAACCCACTTGTGATGGGGCAATACTGGACCTGGTAATCACTAACGGGGGCAGTGTTGCAGACCTCACCGTGAGAGGCCACCTGGGGCTGCGGAATCTAACCTCACAAGGATGAGGGTCCTGGACTCGGAAAGGCACATTTTATAAAGATGGGTGAATGTCGCAGGATGACCTGGCCGGGTCGATGACATTGGTGGTCTGGAGGAACAGTGAGCAAAGCTAAAAGGGAGTATAGTACAGGCAAAAAACCTCTGTGTCAAACAAGTGATGAAAAGCAAAAGGAAAAAGACACCTCTGTGGTTTTTGAAAGAGGTAGCTGAAAAGGTAAAGGCTAAAAGGGTAGCAATCAGAAGGTCAAATCTTGGACTGAGTAGATTTGGAAAGCTCTGTGAATCAGGTGTGTAATTGAGAGGAGGAGCTCACAGAGGCTTAGTGCCTTCTTACAAAAGCACTATAAAAGGACTCCCTCCTAATGTGTGCCACACATATTCATGTCCCAGTGAGTGAGTGGAAGAGCAAAGGAGGTAATCAGGAGGAAACAGAGGGAAGCAGGGAAAGCAGTATTGAGCTCAAAGGCGCAAACTGAAGAGAGAGAAAAGCCCAGGAGGTAATGAAAGGGGACAAGACATTTTTAAGTATGTAAGTGAAAAGAGCAAGACCAGGGGTGGTATTGTAGGGTTAAAAAGGGAAAGAGGAGGCTGCGCAGAGGGGGACCAGGAAAATGCAGACATCCTGAATTAATACTGTTGTTCGGGTTCTCAGAAGAGGGAGAAGGAGAGGACCACAGAAAAGTAACAGAAGCTTTAGAGGGAGGGAGGGAAGGAGGTGGATACTAATCCTTTTTTGAAGGTGACAGTCCTGAAGGAACTCACTAATCTGAAGGTGGACAAAGCAATGGGGTCAGACAGTGTGCATCCACAGGTGTTGAGGGAGCTCAGAAGGTACTTGCTGCACCTCTGATGGTCCTATTTAACAGCTGACTCAAAACAGGAGTGGGTCCAGAGGACTGGAGGAGAGCAAATGTAGTCCCACTTCACAAAAGTGGTAGCAGGGAGGAGGCTGGCATTTTAGGCCAGTTAGCCTGACATCAGTGGTGGGAAAGTTAATGGAATGACTGCTAAAGGACAGGATTGTGGAATATCTTGAATCCAGTGAGTTATAAGACCCAAGGCAGCATGGGTTCATGGAGGGAAGGTCATGTCAAGCAAATCATATAGATTTCTTTGAGTGGGTGACAAAGGAATTAGATCGGGGTGGAGCAGTGAACGTGGCCTACCTAGATTTCAGTAAGTCCTTCAGCACTGTTTTTATTTATTTTTTATTTATTAAAGAATCGGAATTACAAACCTTTGAGCTAAGAGCTCATTTACAGAGGGTCCTCATCAATCAAAGGAGGGGAACAATTATATGAGCTGGGAATAGCAAATGCAGCTAACAGGCATTGCCATAAACATATTAGAAACACATTAACAAACTAATATAATACAAGAAATTGAGTATTAAAGACAGAGGCAAATTGTAAAGTACAGTCTTATCACAGAATACATAAGGAACAAGACACTGGCAATATAAATAAGGTGCTAACAGTTTAGTCAGTTACTACTAGTAAGAAAGCTGGGCAGCTTAGCAGTGGGTCCAAAGGTGGTAAACTGGATAAGAAATTGGTTAGGGATATGTGATAGAGGGTTGTGGTAAATGGAGTTCACTCCGAGGAAGGGATGGTGACCAGCAGGGTGCTTTAGGGATCAATACTGAGACCAGTCTTCATTAATGTTTTTATACGTGACATTGCAGAGGAGCTGGAAGGGAAGGTCTGCTTTTTGTAGATGACACCAAATTCTGCAAGAGGGTGAACACTCAGAGTGGTAGTGGAAAGGATGAGCAGAGATCTGAGAAAACTAGAGGAGTGGTCAGTGGTATGACAGCTGGGTGTCAATGTGAAAAGTACAAAATAATGCACTTAGGGCACAGAAACTTAGGGGCAGAGTACAAAATGGATGGAGTGGTATTGACAACTGCCAAGCAAGAAAGAAAATTGGGGGTAATCATATCTGATGACTTAAAGGTGGCCTGGCAGAGTGATAAGGCAGTCAGGAGTGTTAGTCGGATATAGGGAGGGGTATCAATAGCAGAAAGATGGAAGTAGTGTTGACTCTGTAAAGAGCATGGTTAAGACCACACCTAGATTATTGTGCCTATTCTGGAGACTATGGGGGCAATTTTCAAAGCACTACGACAGATGGAAGGTGCTTGTATTTATTTATTTTATTTATTTCAGTTTCAGATTTACATCTTTGAGTCAGGGACTCTTTTACAAAGGTTCCAAGTCAGGTAAACAATAAGGTCAAATACAGTACAGTGCAACACAGTAGGATATATTCACATAGTTAACACAGATGAAAACAGTTAGTGTTTCAACACATAACATATAATTCAAAGATAAAGATTAAGGAGAAAGTGTGGTGGCTGGCAACTGGGTGTCCAGGAACATAGGAATAGGCACTCTGCTTGTGCTGAGTACATGTTGCAAGTGAGCACGGAAGACCAACAGGCAGGATGGAGACCCTGCTTGAGGAGGTGTGGTAATAGAAACACTAGAGTAGTGCAGCCAGAGTAGGCATTGTCAAGGAGAGAAAGTGGAGCTGTAGTTAAGTGCATGGGGGGGCAGGGGAGGGTGGGGGTGAGAGGAATAGTATGGGGTAATAAGAGAAAGGGTAAAAGGGGGAGGGAGTTGGGTGCAGCATGGGGCAGTAAAGTGGCAAAGATATCGAGAGATGGGGGGATTATTGTTTTGGGCATCGACAAACCTTTTCAAACAGTCATGAAGCAACTTGTACCATGCGTCAAATGACGCAGCATCCGCAATTCAGAAATGCGGTCTGCATCTGAGTCGGGAGCCACTGCGTCCTTATGGTACTGCACCACCCTTGTGGCCAAAATGTGGGTACGCCATGCTGCAAGGGGGCTTGCGCCACAGCTGGGCTGCAACATCCCCTTGTATGGGATTCAAGAAACCCCACAGTGACCACAGCAAGTGGCCAGAGACAGACCAGCAAAAACCTGACCTAAGCCCCTTGCAGCACTGCAGATGCCAAGGTGATGTGTGGGTAGGGGACACTACTAGGCATGTACAGGGGTGGCATGGACTCAGGATAGTACTGTGACCTTTGGGGAAGGGGTGGGTGAGCATGGCAATGTGGTTGCACCCATCGGGGGTTCCGCATATGGTACAATACTGGAACGGACTACACAGGGTGAATGGGAGGTATAGTGACACACAGTGCCAGGGCACCATGTGGGCATGGCCCTGGCAGCAGTCCCCCAGGGCCATACCCACATGGGGCCTTGGCAATGGATGATGATATACCACCATTCACCCTGTGGAGTCCATGCCAGTATTGTGCCATAAGCAGAACCCCCAATGGGTGCAACCACATTACCATGCTTGCCCACCCCTTCTCCAAAGGCCACAGTACCATCCCATGCCTATGCCACCCCGAGCCCCCTTGCAAGCCATGTGTGTGCCCCCATCCCGGCACCTACTCCATTGCACTGATGGGGGGTGGCAGATGGATCTGTGTGGCATGACCTGCAGGTGCGCCACTTGCTTTGGCGCACAACCGCAGGTGCAGCACATCCCAGAGTTATGGCGCAGGGACTCTGTTGTACCTGAATATGGCACAGGGTCCCTGATGCAGTCGGGATGCAGCAAAGCCCCTAAATCCGGCCCCACAACTCTAGAATGACATAGACAGAGAGGCAGTCCAGAAGATGGCAACTAAAATGGTGCATGGTCTGCATCAAAAGCCCTATGAGGAGAGACTAAAGAACCTCAATATGTACACCCTGGAAGAGAGAAAGGAGAGGGGGGATATGATAGAGTATTTTAAATATCTCATGGGCATAAATAAGGTGCTGGAGTGAAGTATTCTTCAGAAAACAGTGCTCAAGAACAAGGGGACATGCTATGAGGCTGGAGGGTAGTAGATTCAGGAGAGATGTGAGGAAGTATTTCTTCACAGAAAGAGTGGTGGATTCCTGGAGCAGCCTGCCAGCAGAGGTGGTGGGGCAAAAACAGTGGTAGGGTTCAAGAATGCATGGGATAGGCACAAGGGAATTGTGGAAATCATAGTGGAAAGGAAGGGGGAGGGAGGGAAGGAGGGAGGGAGAAAGAGCTGCAGATCAAGTAGGGTCTGCAGTGATGCTGTAGGTAGGGAAAAATGGGCCAATTGGGTAGGCCAAATGGTCCTTATCTACCATCAAATTCTATGTTTTTATGAACAATTTCAACCAACATTTTATTTTTGTGCCATCATCACACTGAGGGAAAAAATTAAAAACTGACCTACAGTGAAATTATCTAGCTTTAGAAAATGGGAATTTAAAATCCTCTATTCTGATTGGCCAGTTCCCTACCCACAGTCTTGGTCTATCTGACAACAGAGACCAGCTTAAAAAATGTGCCAGTCTGAGTGCCCCAGATACCATCCTGAAAGCCTTGTGCCAATAGAATTTTGATTTTTCAAATTGCCACCATGTTGCTCTGTCACATAGCGAGTGAGTGACTACTCCCACCCCACTCGTGGCAACAAACCATCCACAGCATGATTTTCTCACATCACTGTTACCCCAGGTCACATCTTAATATTTAAAATAAAAAACAAATAATTGTACCTCTGTTTAATTTCCCTGCATCTTGTGCTGCGAGCACTCAGTCAGGTCCTACCGCAGCCGTTCTGTGTTTTCAGACTGTGCTCAGCATTTCTTCCATCAACTGTGACAACAAGAAACTTAGTTTTTTTTACTCACTTTACTAGAATCACATTAAAGCACTGTCACCCTCACCATAAGTTACTTTTGATCTGTGGAAATGTAAACTACAGTAACCACAACAGCTTTCACTGACCCTACTCGGATGTTTCTGCTGGGTCTGATGCTGCAGCTGCTCTGTCAAACCACATGCCACAATGTACAAACAGAATTTTTTTCTTTTATGAGCCACAAGAGTTGAATAAATATAATAATAAAAAAAACACTATACAGTAACACAGAAGCCCTGAGTAAATGTGTGTGTTGGGGCAGAAGCTCCAAAGGCAGAACTACAGAGGCTTCAGTAGAACAAAAAACTCTAGCAAAAAGAAAAACAGCATTCTAATAGAGGCGGAGGAACTATTTTACTATAAAATAAATGAAACACCCACAAGTTAACATTATTTTTTTCTAAATATATATAATACAGTGTCCCATTTTATAAGCGCAATAATACCCTTCAGGGTGGGTGGTATTATGCTATACCAGTCCTTCTAGGGGCTGTAAGGCCCTCTGCCTGCAGTGTCGGGCTTCATTATGTCCCTGGGTGGTCCAGTATAGCACAATACTACTCACCCTGTCAGGTATTATTGGTTACTTACAGTAGTTCCCTAATGAATGCATTTTGGTAGACCAGTAGTTAATTCTGTATCACAATAATGCTCCCAACATAATAGATGCTTGCTTCCGGGGACAGTACAATTGACAGCTCCCTAACAGAGCATGTTTTCCTTTTTTTAGCTTATATTTTTTTCTTCATGTTCCCTAACTGGCCGCAGGCACCACATTCAAGTCTGCCACTTCTGCCCCAACCCCATCACTGTTCTTTCTCCCAGGGCTTCTTATCTTCCAAGCAGTCACCCATGTTAACCTCTCTCCATGGTGGAGGATAGCAGAGGTGGACCAGGTTCCTGATGTAATCTTCGGTTCTGCTTGGGCTTTGGAGGTGGTCTCGCTCAGTTGGGATGGGGTCTGCAAGCAGAGCAGAGGTTGTCATTCTGCTGTAGTTGGGGCTTTCCATGCTTTTCACCCTGCCCCCTGAGAAACACCAGCTTAGCAGCGCAACATAGGTCATCAGCATCTGCCCCAGCCAATCGGCAACTCTTCCCTACCCTGAACTTCAGTAGGAGGGAGGTGGTGCTTCCTCTGGTGAGACACCAACTAGAGTATTGTGCCCAGTTCTGGAGGCCACATCTCAGAAAGGACATAGTGTGGAGGTAGTCCAGAGGAGGGCAACTAAAATGGTGCAGGGGGCTGCACCAAAAGCTCTACTAGGAGAAACTGAGGGATATTAACATGTACACCTTGGAAGACATGAGAGCAAGAGGGGGCATGATAGAGATCTACAAGTACCTTGTGGGGGGCAGGGTACAGGGTGGAGTCTCTTTCAAATGAAAAAGTATTCCAGGACCAGATGGCAATCAATGAAGCTGGGGGTAGGAGGGAAGTGAAGAAGTACTGCTTCACTGAAACAGTGGTGGATGCCTAAAATAGGCTGCCAGCAGAAGTGGTTAAGGTGAAAACAGTAGGGGGCTTCAAACACACATGGGATGGACATAGAGGAATATTAGGAAATGAGCAGGGAGGAGGGAGGGAAAACTGGAGACCATTTAGGGTTTGTGGTGACAGACTAAGCAGGGACCATCATGGCAGACTGGGTGGGGCATCCCCTTATATGGGATTCAAGAAACCCCACAGTGACCACAAGAAGGGACCAGAGACAGACCAGGGAAAACTTATAACTTGTTCCAGCCTACATTGCCCCACAATCTTCTAGGTGGTAATTACAGAGCAGAACAGATTCCCCTCCCTCGCAGTGGAGGAGAGCATCCTGTGGAATACTTGATCCTCCTCTCCCCATTTGACCAGTGATGATCTGGGCTCATTCCCAAACCCGAGTCACTGGCAAGTCAACAGATACAGCACATAGCGCCTAAGCTCTCCACACTTCTGGGGTGGCAGGGCATGTTTATTTTTGACAAAATAAAGAGTGGCATCTGCAACATAGAAAATGACATTTATATCACCTTTATGACAACTTAAATTGTTCCACAGAACAGTAGCTCCAGACCATTACAGAGAGGATTTACTTGGAAACTGAATTTATTTCACTTTTTAAATAATTAATTTATGCCAGTCTAGATGATGATAGCGGAGCTAAAATCTATGTAAAAAATGTCCTTCTGCGCTGATCTTCAAAGATCTCCATTTTAAAGAGGTCAACACATTCTTCCTGTGCAGAAGAGAAATACAGAAAAAAAGAAACAGCATCAAAGTAGATATCACTTGAAAAAGAATTACCTCAACTATGCCTCTAAGGCTGTTTCCTGGCAAGGAAACAGAGAACAAATGTCTATCATCCGACAGGTATTTTAACCTCCTGCTGTCATGATTTATGGGCTTTCACTTGGGAAATAAAAGTGGTTCTCTGTATTATAATCTCTACTTACCTTTAGCTAGTAGTTAGTAAATTATTTTGAGCGTCAGTCTACATCACAAACATCCAATGTACTAGTATGCTTTGTATTTTTTAAATACTTTAAAAAATACAGATTTTGTTTCTGATAATGTTAGTGATAGTAAGCAGGAAGGTGGCTGATTAGGTTTAGTAGTTCTGCTAAAACAGTTAATTTTCATCTGGTTGGATGGACCTGGAACATAACACTGTAGTTGTTTTGCTCAACAGTGTCCTAGAAATGATGTTGGCTCATTAGGGCTAAAGGTGCTAGATAACTTGGCAGAAGGCAGCGGTATCTGATTAGAATAGCAAGTCAAAAGATCACTGTACAGATCCTGGTTAATACTGTAATTGTTGGGGACTCTAATTTATGTTCCATTTTGTTGCACTGGGCCCCATCCCCTCACAAGATTCCCACTGCGGCTATTGCTGGGAGGGGTCACATACCTCCAGTTTTTTTTCATAGACTTTTTTTTCTCCTAGTGAAGCTTGTCTTCCAGGCCTAAACCCTGCTCCTAGGGATAAACCCTGTTAAGACCCTATGACCTACATGTCCCCCAGATCCCAAGACTTCCCTTCCATCTTAGGGATTCTGAGGGGAGGGCCTTTGTTACCCACCTGAGCCAGTACACTGTATGGATTTTGATCCAGTGTCAGCAAGCACTAGGACCCAGAGGCCAGGCCATCACACAGATGGAAATGGGATTGTCTCCCTTTGGTTTCCTTCCTCTGTCCCTGACGTAAGTGTAGCCTGCATGTGCTGGCCTCATGTACACAGAGCACATCCCTTTGGCAGGAGAAAGCTACCTGATCCAGCCACAGGGGTCACTGTGGTGGTGGGGGAACTCCCAGTCAGTCATCCCCAAATGAGGCACACTGCCACATGACAGCTACCCCAATTTGGCTTGCAACCCAACCAAGGGACTTGAGTTCACTTCTAAACCCAAGTCACCTGCACAGCAGTGCAATGTGCTGCTTCAAGACCATCAGTGTGGCCATGCTTCCATTTTTTGACCAAGTGCCAGTGGAATGGTTTCGATCCAGTCTCTTCCTTGTGGCCAGTCTACATAGTATTCACAAAACACACTTGCAAAAATGAGGCTACAGAATGGAACTAAACAAGGTGTAATAAACTAGTGCCCTTTATACACAAGGGGAGGATTTCAGAAAGAGCTGCCCAGGATTCACCTGTCCCTTTTTTTTTTACATAAAAACAGTTGCAATGGCATCAAAAATTATATAAATTTTAATTTGCTTTTATTGATTGATTGATTTTTGCAAATTGCCACAAATCATGACTTTAGGTCACAAGGAAAGGGATCTTATTGAGAACCTGTGTTTGGACACAGACACAACTGCAAAGATGCAGTGCACAACTGTATTTTAATTTTTTTTTTTTAAATCCACCCTAAAGTACGTGCAAGCACTTTACAAATCGGTGCATTTGATAGTGCTAGTGCTGGGACTGTATGGAGACCAATGCAGCAGCTGTTGGACACTCAGCAGCATGCACAGAAAGCAATAGGCAAAAGCCATAGGTCCTCTCAGACCTCCTGTGCCCCTAGGGCACAGACTCAGGACAGGTCTGAAGGCTACTTAATTTGCCTCAAAACCCCAGCCTCTGCGTTGATTCCAGACAATGATTTTAATTTCATGCTGGACGGCCACTTGCACAGTTGAAGGTATGGAGGAGAAGCTCCGATTTTGAACTTGGTACCTTTTTTGGCTGAGTTCTCCCTGCAAGGATTTCTTCGTCTGCTCCTTAGGAGCTGCTGCTGTATGCCAGACAGTTTTTCGGACCACCCCCCCCAACCCCTGCCCCCTCTCTATTAAATCCATGTTTGTTCTGCCCTTACTCCAATTTCCAAGCCCAGCGCTAGCTACTTTCATCTCCCCTTAAAGGGACACTTATTCACCTGTACCAAAAAGATAAAAATTATAAAATAAAATGTTCTTTTTTTCTCTACTTTGCTTCAACAAATTATGAGCACTTCCTTTGCTTGCCCACCTCTGTTGGCAAAATGCACAGTTATAGGTTCCTCCTTGCCCTCTGTTCCATGGCTGGTCTACTACTGCTGACTGACTTTTGTGTCTCCACCCTAGCTGCTGATCAAATACGCCTATGCACCTTTATCGAAACATGCACTCTAAACCACCGCCAACTCTACACAGCTAGACATGATTTGTCCCACATAGGCTGTACCATGCTGGCATTACTGTCAAGGTCGGAACATTGATTACTAGGCTTTTATGTCCACTCCCTGACCTTCAAGCCCCTCTGCTGGCTCCCTCCTTCCTGCCCCTTTCAAGTACCTCAAGGGAATCAACAAAGTCCAAGAGGATAGCATCTTTCAAAAAAAGAGGTGTGCAAGAAGAAGGGGACACAATTTGAAGATGGGGGGGTGGCTCAGAGGTAATGTAAGGAAGTATTTTTTCACAGAGAGGGTTGTGGATGCATGGAACAGCCTACCGGAGAGTTGTGGAGTCAAAAACAGTGGTTGAATTCAAGCATGCATGGGACAGCCATAAGGCAATTCTAGGGGGTGGGGGTAGAAAGAAGTAGGCTGCTGGTTAACTATGATCTGCAGCTTATCTATTAGATAGGGAAATGGGCAGACTGGGTGGGCCAAGCGGTCCTTATTTGCCGTCAAATTCTATGTTTCTATATCCATTGACCACACAAATGCTACCTGGGCAGGACACTTGGGCTTCAGAATTGCACATCTAAACATTTGCAGCCTCTCATCCAAGTTCTGTGAACTCAAAGCCTGGGTGTCCCAATACAAGCAACACATCTTAGGCCTCTCAGACACATGGCTGAAGCCATCCCCCCTTACCAATGCCTCATATCACCTACCTGGTTACTCCATGCTGTGTATGGATAGACTGGGATGAAAAAGAGGTGGAGGCATAGCACTGTACATGCTCGATCATATCACAGTCACTACCATCACATGTTCAATCCCCACCTCTGCTACTGAATGGGTAGTAGCTGAGGTTGTTCTGCATGCTACAAAAAAACTTCACCTAGGCTGCTGCTACAGTTCCGATACATCTGCAACAGAGTTGATGCACAAGATGGGGTGGAAAGGATGAGAAGGGACTTGGCAAGGTTAGAGGAATGGTCAAATGTATGGCAGCTTAGATTCAATGCTAAGAAGTGCAAGGTAATGCACCTGGGAAACAAAAACCCAGGGGAACAGTACACAATGGGGGGTGAGATACTAACAACAATAAAAATTGAAAGGGACCTGGGGATAGTCATATCAGATGACTTAAAGGTGGGAAAGCAATGTGAGAGGGCAGTAAGGAGGGCTGGGGGGCTACTGGAATGCATAGGAAGAGGCATCACCAGTAGAAAACAGGAAGTTGTTATCCCTCTGTACAGACAGCTGGTGAGATCCCATCTGGAGTACTGTGTGCAGTTCTGGAGACCCAATCTCCGCAAGGACATAGACAGGATAGAAGCTGTCAGAGGAGGGCAACTAAAATGGTGCAGGGTCTGCACGGAAGACATATGAAGAGAGACTAAAGGAGCTTAATATGTATAGCCTCGAGGGAAGGAAGGAGAGCGGGGACATGATAGAAACTTTCAAGTACCTCAAGGGAATGAGCAAAGTCCAAGAGGGTAGCATATTTCAAAAAAAGAGGTGTGCAAGAACAAGGGGGCACAATTTGAAGATAGAAGGGGGGCGGCTCAGAGGTAATGTAAGGAAGTATTATTTCACAGAGAGGGTTGTGGATGCATGGAACAGCCTTCCAGAGGAGGTTGTGGAGTCAAAAACAGTGGTTGAATTCAAGCATGCATGGGACAGTCATAAGGCAGCTCTAGGGGGTGGGGGTAGAAAGAAGTAGGCTGCTGGTTAACTAGGATCTGCAGCTTATCCATTAGGTAGGGAAATGGGCAGACTGGGTGGGCCAAGCGGTCCTTATCTGCCATCAAATTCTATGTTTCTATGTTTCTGTACTTACACACACACACACACACAGCAGGGGTCCAAGGCCTATCCAATTTCCTGGAAGGACTTGCACATGTCTCCCCTTCTAGAGAGACAATCATACTTGGGGACTTTAACCTCATTTGAACTGACTCCTAAGAAACTGACTATGTTCATCTCCTGAAATCCTACAATCTGGAACAAATCATCATTTCCACCACCAGATTCAACACCCACTCACTCAACCATACCACACTAGATTGGATTATCACTAATTGGGAAGACATAGTCCTCCAGGTGGGCATAATGTCCAGCTCGATTAGTGACCACACCCCTACTTACGTTCTACTAACCACCAAATCAATACAGCCCCACCTTCCCAAACTCTTGAAAATCAGGAAATTTAACTGCCAGGACCTTGACTCCATCCTAAATGATGGCAGGACTATTAACTGGTCCAAAATCTACTCATACAAAGATGTCTCAACCGCAGTTACATTCTTTACCAGTGCCCTTCGTAAATTTCAGGACAAACATTTCCCCATCACCACAAGAAGGGTCAGGGGTGGCTGTACCCACTGGTTATCCAAGGAACTACTGGCCCAAATGAAATGCAGAGACAAAACATGGAAGCCTACATGACATCCACCTCCCCCAGATATGGAATATGTATAGACAACTGCGAAACTCCTGCAAGCAGGTGGTAAAGTCGCTGAAGCACAAATACTACACTGATCTGCAAAAAGATGCACTTGGCAACACATGCCATTTCTGGGCCTCAACAGGTTCCCTCCTAGACCCTAAGCTTAACAAGCAGATCACACAGCTAAATTCCCCCTCGGGTCCCATCACTGAATCTGGTGCAATTGCAGACACTTTTACTGCCCTCATGCCATATACTAGTAAACTCCTTTCTCAGCCTCCCACTGACCAGAATAACTATCCACAATGCACCTAACCATCCCCTAATGCTGCCAGTCCTCCATCATTTTACTTCAAGACCATCGGCCTAAACATTACCACCAAACTCCTGAAGTCATTACCAGCCAGAGATAGCCCAGGTAGTGATTGGCTATACCCTACCTTCCTAAAGCTGCTCTCCCCAGCTATTGCTAAGCCCCTAATCTTCATTTTCTTTTTTTTTTAACCAGGAAAGACACGCTAAGCTGAAAGCTTGTTTACAGGTGTGACCTGGGAGCACAAGGAAGTTAAGTGACTTGCTAAGGGTTACACAGTATGCAAGTGGGGGCTGTGGAATTCAAACCCAGGTCTCCAGGTTTGCAACTCAGAGCCTTAAACCACTGCACTATACTGCCTCAACCTTCAACTTGCCCTCATGACTTTGATGGTGCCTGACCCTTGGAAGCACACTAATGTGATACCCATTTTTAAGGCTGGTGACCTCCTCGCCCCAGAAAGTTTTAGACCCATCTCCCTCCTCCTCCTACATCTGAGCAAACTACTAGAGGAAATAATTCACCACCAATTATCTGACCACCTAGAAAACCACTACCTCCTGTGGCCTCTCCAGCATGGCTTCCTCAAACACCACAGCACCTCCTCTGCCTTGGCTCTATTCTCCAACCATGTCCTTAGGAACATGGACCAGGGCAAAGCCACTGGTGCAGTGTTTGTGGACCTATCAAAGGCCTTTGACTTCATAGACCACCATCTCCTCTATTCCACACTGCCGAACTTTGGCTGCTCCCCAGATACTATCAGGTGGTTCCGTTGTTACCTTTCAAACAGGTCCCAGTCTGTCTTGATAGGTAAGGACTCCTCTGCTGCCCTGCCTATCCACTCTGGAGTACCCCAGGGATCAATACTTGGACCCCTGCTTTTTTCGATGTTCATTAATGATCTCCCCACTGAAAGCATAAAATGCCAGGCCCTCCTGTATGCTGATGGTTTAGTCATCTACCATAGTGAAAAATCCTTGAGTCCTTATCTACCGCCCTCACACTAAACTATGGAGCAGCTCAGGACTGGTTCCTCTCCAGAAAACTTCTAGCAAATGGGAAGAAGACAAAAGCAATGCTCTTCGGCTCTAAACCATTCCTAGTGAAGGCTGCAAAATCAAAAACACCCTCCGGATTGCCACCCCTGCTGGCACTCCCCTCGAAACTGTCCCCTCCTTTAAATACTAAGGTGTGACTCTAGATCCCTCCCTCACTTTCAATGAACAAATCAGCAACACAGTAATGAAAATCCATCAAAAGCTAGGTGCAGCCTACTGCCACAATCAATATCTGTCCCCGGAAGCTCGCCTAGCCATTGCACAAGGAAATCTGCTGCCCCTTCTCGATTACTGCTCCCCTATATACACAACAGTACCCCCTTCACTACTCTTGTGCCTGAACACCACATATAACTCCATTTGCCGCTTTGCCCTTCAAGCCCCTTTCTCCACCCACCACTGCTCGCTATATCAGTTTCTAGGCTGGCTCACACTTCAGGGGCATTTTGACTTTGCAATGGGCAGTCTCGTTGGCAGCACACTCAGGAACGTTCAGCTGTCCCCTTACTCTGCTCTGCTCTCTGACAGAGTGGCCTCTTGGTGCCTACGGGCTTCCTCAGTTCCCCCTCTGGAAGTCCCTTGCATCACTACTACTATGGGTAGCAAAGCTTTCTCTGTCTCTGCCCCTTCCCTCTGGAATAGACTCCCATTGTCTATCCAGTCATCCACCTCCCACCAGTCCATCAAATCATGCCTAGGAGTGTGGCTACTAGCCGGGGCCACTTGTACCTGTAACAGTTCCCTAGATAGCTCCAGGGCCCGTAACCCACCCTAGTACCCATTACCTACCTATGCCACTACCCTCCAGCATCTATCATACTGAGCCATTCGGGTGTACTGAAATTTTGATTTAGCTATTTTCTGTTAACACTTGATCCACTGTTTTACCTACTAGTTACCAGGTTTCCCTGTGACTGCTTGTTCATACATGACTATTGTATAATGTTAAGGTCTCCAACACTATGTATTGTATTGTATTGTTTTTCTTTGACATGCTATGATATGTACTTAACCTCATGCTGAAGATTACTTTCAGCAGTCTCGTTTTGTACAACTCTATTGTACTGATTACTGTTTTGATCTGTTGTATTTGTGTGCTATGGCTGACACCCAAGTGGCCCGGGTCATGACTGAAAACAATCCTCTGGATCAGCTTGCTTACCCAGTCAACAAAGACATAAAGAAATAAATGTTTTTACTGAGAGTGGCAACAAGGGCTTTAGACATATTCTCCATTGTACTCTAAATGTAAACCAGCTCCATCTGGTATTTTGAAGCATTTTTGTTTTCTGACTATTTCTGCATTTTATTGTACTGGTGTCACATAGAATGGCAGGGCAGCAGTGATTAGAACTTCTCTGAACAGGCATGATTATTTCAAGAAAAATGTTCAAAATCAAACACCCACATTTTAGTAGCCTGACAACTGTTGGTACAAATTTCAGATTCAAGTCAAAATTCAGCTGGTTGAGTGCCCCATGTAGAGGATTGAGATGGAATATTTATATAGAATAGTAGATAGGAAAACATGTACAGAATGGCTGTGTTTCCCTCTAGTTATCTTAAGACCATTAACCAAGAGAGCAAAGGTTGACTGGTTCATGGCATCAGAATCATAAGATGAAAACACAAACATGTTGTGTGTGTTTCTCTGTGCTGTTTATGTTTGCTTGTACACAAGTGCAAGAAACATAGTGCCACCATACAATTTCCGTAGGTGTGCCACCCCACTTCCAATGCCCTGCTCCTTCTCACAGGCACAGCCTCACCCCACCAATAAATGTCCAAGCTGTCTATGACAGCAGTTCAGATGCAGTGGCATACAGTTCAAAGCAAAATGCCGCTACAATGAGTGGTGGTAACGTATAGGTAATTTGCACACTGCCGTCAGCAGTATGCAAAGTGCCTACACATCAGCACTGCATCTGAACAGCTATCATAGACAGCTCCATTTTTCTTGGATTCCCCCAACAAACACCCAAGTAGATGCTGGGAGCCCACACCCCAGTGTGCTCAGTTACATGTGTCTCCCCCACCCCCACACTGTATGGTCATGGGGGTGCCTAACCCCTGTCGGCTCCACTGCCCTCCCAAACAGACTTTCCAGATGCCACGCTGGGAGCCCACCCCAGCGTGGCAAAAGTCTGCATGGCTGACGGGGTGCCCACTCCCCCGTCGGCTCCACTGTAACCCCCCCAAACCAAAATAGACTTGCAGAGTGCCATGGTGGGAGCACACCCCCACCCCACAGCCAGTGACAGACATCAAGGTGCACCTCGGACCCTTTTATTTAGTTATTTATTTGCTTTTGTTGACCGGGTAAGTCACACTAGACAGCCAAGTGCCTATTTTCAGGTGCGACCCGGGAGGGTTACAAGCTTGGATAACAGGTACAGTGACAGATTGGACTTGAACACAAAGAGTATTACATGTCATATAGTGATAAAAGGCAACCAGTAAGTAAGACACCCGCCCGGGGAAGGTTACAGATGGCCTGGGAGAGTTAAGATAGAGCATACACATATAATGAGCGAGTCAGATTTACATACAGTGGTGATCGCAGGTACTAACAAAAAATTTACATACAGTGGTGTTGCAGGTGCTAACAACAATAACATTACATTATCCTAAATCTAGTCCAGTGACCAGGAGAGTAAGTGCAGTGGACCTGGGGCATGCAACCCCATGTGAGAGGATAGTTCAAGGGACTACAGGGCACAAGGACAGATGGAGGAGCCCTTCAGGAATGCCCATAGAGATGTTTTGAACTCTGGATGGGAGGGGGTGGATCGAGTAAGGGCAGGGAACGAGTTCCACAGTTTGGGGGCATAGTTGGTGAAAGCCCAATCACCCGCAAAGGTACGTGTTCTAGGAACCACACAATTAGTGCCGCCCATGACCTCTACGGGGGAAGAGTTGCTGCTGGGAAGAAGGACATGGCAAGGGCTGAGGGGGTGGCTGTTCTAATGATGTTGTCGATGAAGTTCCCTCCTACGAAGTTGCCCCCAGAGTTCACCCCATTTTCCTATAGTGCACCCATTTTAGTGTATTTCCTTGTGGAATGAGGTGAATGCAAAGCCCAAACACCCCAAGGCACACCTCGACACTTGTCAGTATCTGAAGGGTAGGGTGTGGTGAAATGTCGTGACCGTCATGGGCGACGACCCAAAGGCACCCCCCAATGTCTGTCCATCTCTGCAGGGTGAGGGTGGAGTTGGCATCAGTTCAATACTTCAATGCCATTACTATACTGCATCTGTCTAACTCCTGCAATTCCACTGCTAATGCCAGCAAGCAAACATTCGGCATTGACAAATGCTTGTTTAATAGTGTATTGTCCACAAAGTGGAGGAGGCAGGGAAGAACAAATACACAAAAATAGTAGCTGTCTCTTTGTCCCTTATTGAACATATATGTTGTGAATTGTTATCTTCTGCAGGGATTTTAATTGTGGTAACTGGCTAAGGTGTCTGTGCACAAAAGCAAGTCACTCCCATGCACAATGGATGATAGTTAAAAATCATGCACAGCAGCACTGGGTTGTCATTTAATTCTAATGGGAAAATGTTAACTTAACACTATAATAGGATTGCTAATAACAAGGATGGAGTGTCTGCAATACACATGCTCCTGGTGTTAGCCAGGCCTAATACTAATTTATTTATTTTATGTTTTGCTGACCTGGAAATGAGGGCTAGGCAATTCTGTCTATTTTCAGACACAGTTAGAAACCAACTAAAACTGAACCAGATTAAGCAGTTGGTGGTATTTTTAGTAAATGGGGAAAATCTGGCCAGAACATGTGGAAATTCACCTATTCTTTTTATGGCTGCATAGCGGGAACTATGCATGACATAGTGCTAGTATATTGAGAAGGGGGATCTGGAACCATGTGACAGTGAATGCACCACAGCTGTGTCCTTTCACCGAGTGGAGCGGAAGCACAGCTCTCTGCATCCTCTCCATTCAGTACAGTGCTGTTGCTTCCTCCCTTCCCCCGCATTATTTTTCTTGCTCTCAACCCTGCTGCCTGCTTTGATCTAATACCACTGTAAATGAGAAAGCTCAGATCCACGCTCAGCTGAACATGTAATGGAGCTATCCCATTTACAGTGATATTAGATTAAAGCTGGCAGCAAGCTCAGAGTCAAACATCAATACACAATCCCCAGTTAAAACCTTTTATTGAGAAGCACAACATATAGATGGCAGGGACAAGAATGCTTTGACAAGACATTTCCATCTTGCCACAGCTGCGGAATGGGTTCTTCTTAACAGAGGGCCAGAGTATGCAGTATGAAATGGGTACTTAACACTACAAACTAAAAAGTCAGTGTCACTTACTTTAATTTTTGGGCTGCTCTTGTTCTGGTGACATACCCTGCCTGAGTTGACTAGAGAGAATTAATTTTGGGAGCTCAATGACCTGTCCTGAAATCAGCAGGGTCCAGAGATTGCAGCTGCTGCTGAGACTACAGCATATGACCACTCACTGGGACTGGGAGTTGGGAATGAGTCAAGGGTGTAGACATCAAAATGATAAGTACACTCCACAGGAGAGGGCAACACATTTTTTTTTAGATTCTATTTTATACACCCAAGCTACAGGTAGGGGATATACCCCTTTGTCTGCAACAGGACCCATCACCCGGCATCTCCCCCCCTAGGCTGCCCAGTCTGAGAGGTCCACAGCTTACACCCTGCAGCAGGGCTCTCTGTAAGAAGAGACTGTCACCAACCTGAGGCCCCAGTCGAGGCTTATGCCTGGAGCATCCTTCAGGTGGGGGTTTGGGGAATCACTGCACACTAGTCCAGGGTTTTTTCCATGTAGTTTCCCCACAGGAGCCGTAGATGTGCAATGACACCAGCAAAGGTCAGGCATGCTCCCACACCTGACCTACTGACATCCACCAGTACCTCCATAGTGCAGTGGTTTAAGGCTCTGAATTGCAAACTTGGAGACCAGGGTTTGAATCCCAGAGCCCCCACTTGCATACTATGTGACCCTGAGCAAATCACGTAACTTTCTAGTGCTCCCAGGGCACACCTGGAAACAAGCTTTGGCTCAATGTGCCTCTTCTGGTTAAACAATTTCCCCTTTCCCTTTCCTCCTTGTTGCATGTTGGTCCTGGCTGTTGCACACCCACTGGGTGTTGCTAACATGCTGGGAAACACAACCCTTCTCCCTGGAGGAGGAGAGCGGTCTGTGGGATGCTCATCCTACCTTCTTCTGACTAACTCTTTGACATCCTACGCTAGTTCCAGAACACAGGTCACCAGCACTGCAGGTGGTAATGCTACTGCTGCTGCTAGTTCCAGAACGTGGGTCACCAGCACTGCAGGTAGTAATGCTACTGCTGCACTGGTAGGCTGGCTTGGAGGACAACAAATTGATTTCAGGACCACAGCAAACAAAGCTGGACAGCATGGTCACATGATGTCTTCCATTTGGGCTTCTGTAACTCTGAAACTGCTACTACTTATATAACTTCGTAGTTTGGAGAGTGTGGGGGGAGGAAGGGGAGCTACAAGAAGTAATTTGTGATTAGCAGAGGAGCTCAACTAGTTCCACGGCACAGTTGGCACTTGAGATTGGCTGCTGTGTTACTTAGGGTGTGGGTATGTCTGGAATACACAGCAACCAGGAAGATTGAACTTGAAGACACATGGAAGAATCTGCAGTGTGGCCACAGGAGCAGCTTGAAATGCAGTAGAGGCTGATAGCTGAGGATTCAGTCCCTAATCCTGGTCCCAGTCGGTAGTCCATTGCTGTGATCTTGGTGGCAGTGACAACCTATGGACCCTATTGATTCCAGAACATGTCACAGAGCTCCAAAGATTCACTCTCTCTAGTCAGCTCAGGCAGGGTATATCAACAGAGCCCAAGTAGCCCAAATATTTAAGTAAGTGACACTGGATTTTCAGTTTGTAGTTTTAAGTGCCTATTTCATACTGAATGCCTTGGCCCTCTGTTAAGAAGAACCCATTCAGCCTGCTGCTGCAAGATGGAAATGTCTTTTCAAGGCATCCCTGCCCCTGCCACTCATATGTTGCACTTCTCAGTAAATTGTTTTAACTGGAGATTGTGTATTGATGTTTGATTCTGAGCCGGAGGCCTTTTGCTTATCTTTTAATTCCACCATTATTCGCTCAGCTATTTCATTAATCAATGTGATGTGTGCAAAAACAGTTATTTTATAGAGTATGTCAGGCAGTATACATTGATTGCTAGTAAACATTCACTCCCTCTAGTCAAGACTTGGGCAGAGTATACCAACAGAACCACAGTAGCCATTGGCCAGCCTGAAAAAAAAAAATGAAGTGTCATTTTATTTTGCTAAATGAGATTTCTAAACCAGCATTAGGGAATAAGGCAGAAAAGCAACGAGAAGGGAGTGTGCTCTGAAGTCTGAGATAAATACTCCACAGCTTTATAAACAGTCATATAACTCCTTTCATGTTAATGCAATAGCAGCCGTTTTGTCTCTGACTAGAATTTATTAAGAAGTGCCACAGGATCATTAACATTCACCTGAAAAACCACCAGAACAGGCAGACAGGGCCTCAGTTTAAAACCTCATCTGAAACTCTGCACTTCGGGTGTGCATCCCCCCGCGCACTACAGTGTTAGTATTGGGATTTTACTCCAAGTTCCTGGTGTGAGGATAGAACTCACAACCTTCTGATCTTTCAGCCTCAGAGGCGAGTGTTCAACCTGCTGAGCCATATGTTATATACAGGTATTGCATGTCTGACCTAGCTACCTATTGTATAATGTCTCATGAACTACTATGTACAGATCATATATGTATTGCTGCCTTTCACCTATGCCCCCTCCCCTGATTTCCCCAGGTCGCATCTGGAAACGAGTGGTTTCTCCACTCAGTATGCCTGCCTGGTTAAACTCTTAAATAAACAGCAAAAAAAAAAAACAATTGGGAAACTTAGGCATCTTTTTAGGGAAACAGGAACTGCAGACGTGTTGCAAAATGTAGTTTGTTTCTCAAAATGGGTTAAAAGGATTAGCAAATTGGCTGTGAGGCAAACCAGATGCCTCTAAGATGGTAGTATGTTGCTTAAAATTATTGTGCCTTGACTTATGGAACCTATTCAGTGTGAATTACTGGGCCTGATATTCTGACTAGACCAGGTGGTTTTCCATGCCTGGAATGGGTGTTTTACTCATACAATCTGGCCTTAATGAGGGACCCATATTGGGAAGGGATTACTCCGGTGCTGCTGGCATAAGTAACATGGGTTGCATATGCTAGGGGACATGTCGATGAGTCCCAGATTTGAAAGCTTGCTCAAGAGACGTTTATAGCATGTATGAGCCTGCTTGCAAGATCCGACCACAGAGGCTGCTCACAAGTAAAAGTAAGGTTGTCAGAACCACTGATGTTCTAGAACTTTGCAATAGTTATAAGATTCTAATCATCCTTAGAAAATGGGTTTTTGATTTGGAGGCATCTGATTGGCTGGTACCCATTCCACAGGGGTACATTAACTTTCAATAGATGCCCACCAAATAAAAAGTGCCAGCCAAAACCTATCTTATGCCCAGCCAAGTATCCTTGTGCATAGCCTGTTTCATCATTGGCTGAAGCACTGGGCACAAAATGTCAAACTGCCGCCATTGTTTTTAAACATTTAGCGAGAGTCACGCCACCACCACCACACACAAACACTACTTGATGACACAGCGGTGACCAGTGTCACTGCCAATTCCCTCTCTTCAGAGAATCAATACTGACTAAAAAGAAATGATAAGCCTGCAGAGCAACATATTTTTACCCTGCGATCCAGTCATACAGCTGTTCTATAGATGTCCCTTCCGCCCCAGCCTGCTCCGCTCCTGTACTCGATCAAACAACTCTGCTGCACAACAAAGTAAAGCTTCTTGTCTCCATGATAACCCATCCCTATCCACAAACGAACATCTCTTCAAGTGGGAAATAAAATAACATTTCTTTTCGCAACTGCTGCTGCCGTCCATTTCCACTCACCTCGGTCTTGCCACATGCTCCACAAATATCCTGACTGCATATTGGAACCGGTCAAGCGCGCAGCAAAAACAATAATGTACAATAAAACTAGCTCCCTTTTACAGTTTTGGCGGCAGTTAGAAAAACTGCATAAAACCCTCATACCCTACTCTGCACTTACATCCTGGTCCTTACCGTCATACCCTCGCTCTGCACTTCCTGCCTTTGTGTGGCAGACGCTAACAACCTCGCAACTCCCATTGGGGGAAAAAAAATCAAGACAGACAGAAAACTGCTTTTTTTTAAAGTAACAATATGTCAAGACAGACAGAAAACTGCTTTATTTTAAAATAACAATGGGAAGAACTGTATTAGATCTGTAGTAACCGTAGTGGGTGGGGGCAACAAGACATGGAACAGGAGGGACTACTTTACAGCATAAACATTTAAATTTCATTTCACTCTGTTTTCAATTTCTTTTTACATTTTATTAAATCTCACATAAAAATGCCACAGGTAGCCCATTTTCTAAGCGCAATAATGCCCTCCAGGGTGGGCGGTATGGGCAATACCGGACCGGCCAGGAGCTATAAGGCCCTCGCCTGCGGCGTCGGGCCTCATTACGCCCCTGGCCGGTCCGGTATTGCCCAATACCACCCACCCTGTCGGGCATTATTGCTTACTTAGAACTCAAAATCTTTTGTGTATAGGACTGAAGGGAAAGAACAAACAAAGATTCTGAGAGGAGAAAAATCATAAATAAAAGCACTGCCCTCTCAGTACAGTAATAATATTGTCTCACTGCACATGCAGAAAAGAGAAAAACATTGTGCCTTTCAGAGTGCAGTGCCAAACATTACAATTCCATGCATTTGGCACATCTACATATGATGTAGACTTACTGAACAAGTACTTTTGTTCAGTATTTACGGAGGAAGGGGTAGGTAATGGGCCAAAGACAGTGAAGAAAGAAGGGCAGTAAGGGAAGGGAGGTGGACTCTAGCCCTTTTATGGAGGACAGAGTCATCAGGGAACTCGAAAATTAAAAGTGGACAAGACAATAGGCCCAGATGGGGTGCACCTCAGGATACTAAAAGAACTAAGGGAGGAACTAGCTGCACCTCTGATAACCCTTTTCAATCTATCACAGGATATGGAGGAGGTTCCAGTGGACTGGAGGAAGGTGGATGTGGTCCCACTACACAAAAGTGGGAATAGAGGGGAGGCAGGAAATTACTGACCAGTAAGCCTGACCTCAGTGATGGGCAAGGTCATGGAAACACTGCTCAAAGAAAGGATCAGGGAATACCTCAGTGGCAATGGACTGTAGGATCCAAAGCAGCATGGGTTCATGGGGGGGGGGATCTCGCCAAACTAACCTGAAGAGAGTTTTTTGACTGGATCACCCAGGAGGTGGATAGGGGAGCAGTGGTGAATGTAACCTACCTGGATTTCAGTAAGGCATTCGACACTCTACCACATAGAAGACTGGTAAACAAGCTGGGAAGCCTGGGAGTGGGTCCAAAGATAGTTAAATGGGTACAAAGTTAGCTGAGTAACAGAACTCTGAGGGTGGTGGTAAATAGTATTCACTTGGAAGATGGTAAAGTAAACAGCGGGGTGCCACAGGGGTCAGTACTGGGACCACTCTTCTTCAATGTCTTTATTAGTGACACCGCAGAGGGGCTGGAAAGAAAAAGATATGCCTGTTCACAGGTGACACAAAAATCTGCAACAGAGTGGACACTCCTGGGGAGGGATGGAAAGAATGATGGAAGATTTAAAAAGGCTGAAAGACTGGTCAAGGGTTAGGCAACTGGGATTCAATGCCAAGAAGTGTAAAATTATGCACATCAGGCACAGAAACCCAAGGGCATTGTATTAGTTGGAGGGGGATTGTTAACAGCCACAAATCAGGAACGGGATCTGGGGGTTATCATATCTGAAGACCTGAAGATCACAAAGCAGTGTGATAGGGCAGTGGGAACAGCTAGTAGAATGTTGTTGATGCACTGGGAGGGGTCTCACCAGCAGAAAAAGGGAGGTAGTTTTACCCCTGTGTAGAGATATGGTGTGACCCCACCTGGAGTACTGTGTCCAGTACTGGAGGCCCCATCTCAAGAAGGACATAGAGTGGGGAGAGGTGGTGCAGATAAGAGCAGCCAGGATGGTGCATGGCCTGCATCGGAAGCCATACCAGGAAAGATTCAGGGAATTAAATATGTACTTGCTGAAGGAGAGGAGAGGAGAGAAAGGGGCGATATGATAGAAACATTTAAATACGTCAAAGGTATCAATAAGGTACAGAAGGGTGGCATATTGCAAAGAAAGAGATTCATTCATTTTTATTTATTGTACTGGGAAGACCTTAATGGGCAGAAACCCTTTTTCATAGGTGCCCAGTGAGAATCAACAGTGGAAACAGAATAAATAATAATAGATATGTACAGAGGATAAGTTAATTAATAACAGTTGCAAATAGCCTGAGATGATATAGCCTGTGATGTGGGCGACTGTATGTTGGTAACTGGTCATAAGGGCGACGGCACAAGCGGCTCTGACAATGTGAGGAACCTGGATTTCCCTCTTTCCCAAGTTGCTCCCGATAGAAAACTTATAGTGGGGTGGGGCTGGGCCCCCATGAGGGGTGTGCGGGGGACAAAGCCCTTTGCATTAAATAACTTACTGTTTTTCAGTCGCCCTGGTGGTTTTGCGCCCTTCCGCGGGTCACCGTCCTGCAGTCACCCATGTCACATAGCACCGATGATAAATATTGTGCACAGGCCATTTTAAAACCTGAGAATAGATTTCTGAGCAGTCACAGATACAGTATATTCAATTTGGTGTACCAACTGGTGAGTGTAGACCAGAGATCTCTGACCCAGGTTACTATTCATTCCGGGGGTATGAAAGGCACGGTCCTTGGATGATCTCATGGACCTACTGTTTACTGGTTCTGGAAACATTTCCAGGATGCTTTGGGGGGGGGCTAAACCTAGAACAACCTTCTGTAGGAAAACCAGTGTCATGAATTTTATGCGGTAGTCCAGCGAGAGGCATGAGGCAGAGGAGAGGAGTGTGCAATGATGTGTGTGGCTCGGGAGGTTGGTATGACATCTGCAGATTGAGTTGTAGGGGGCCCTAACCTTGGACAACACAGACTCACTGGCTGGGGAATATACTGTATTAACAGCCCATATTCAATCAAGGGGTAAAGCAGGCCAGCAGATAGGATTTTCCTGGACTCAGCTGCAAAGTAGTTTTTGATTACTATGAAGTATAGGACATAAGGAAACAAAAAGCCCATCTGGAATGTCCTCCACATAAGTGGGCCATTATACCATCAAATAATTGTTGTAGTACAGTTTATCAAGTACATTTTTGAAGTTATCAAAGTTGATAATATCAACCACATGTTGAGGTAATCTGTTCCTTGCCTTAGCTGATCTAATGTTATAAAAATTATCTCTTCTCGAGGTATTGGCCTTTGGAATTTCTAATTTCTTTTTATGAGACCTAAGATTGCATCTTATTGAACTATATTTTAACTCACAGCATTCCATTAGATCTTGAGACTGTAAAAGTTCAAAAAGAAAAAGTAAATCACCCCATTGTCTTCTAGCCTCCAATGTGTGTAATCCTGTTATAGTTACTCTTTCCTGATATGATTTATATTTTGTGTATTGTACAGTTTTGTGGCTTCTCTTTGCACTTTTTCTATTACTGTAATGTCTTTATTAGAGGTGACCATAACCGAGAGCCATAATCTAATGTTGGTCGTATATAACTTTTATAGATTGGTATGACAAATTGTTGTGATTTGCACATAAAAGTGCATGTTACTTTAAAAATAAGATTTATGGCTGCCCTAGACACCACTGTGCAATGGTCAGTGAAAGTTAACTTATTATCTATTACAATGCAGAGGTCCCTTTCACAAACAGAGTTTTTGATAAGTGTCTGATTAAGAATGTATGAATAGTTTGGGTTATTTTTTCCAAAATGTAACACAGCACATTTATTAGCATTTAGATACATACCATTATCAGATGTCCAATTTCCAATTATGTCCAAGTCATTTACTAGGGAAAGATGTTCATTAAATGAGTCGACAGCTTTTCCTAGTTTAGTGTCTTCTGCAAATTTAACTATACTGTTGGAGATGTCACTCTCCAGATCACCAATATATATATGTTAAACAATATTGGTCCCAGGACGGAACCTTGTGGAACACCACTACTAACATGAGCAAGACTTGAAGTTGTATTATTGATACCAACACATTGTTTCCTTTCGTCCAGCCAGTCGTGGATCCACTTGACCAACACTTTACTGAAACCGAGGTTCAATAATTTGTTAATTTCAGATGGTCGACCTTATCACAGGCTTTAGAAAAATCGAGTAGAATAACATCCGTTGGTGATCCATTATCTATATTTTTACTGATACTATTGTAAAAATGTAATACATTTGTAGTACACAATCTTCCCTTCTTGAAGCCATGTTGTATTTTATCTCCCTGACCAGCTGTGTACAAGAAAAGTTCAACTCTAGTTTTAATCAGGTGTTCCATGGTTTTACAGCAATGTGAGGTAAGGATAATCAGTCTATAATTATCTATATTCCCAAGACTACCTTTTTTGAAAATTGGGACAATTGCTAATTTCCAGTCCTCAGGCACAATGCCTTCCACCAAGGATAAATTAAATATTACTGACCCAAGTATGTGGCCATTCTCTTGAGCATTAAGGGAGCTATATTATCAGGTCCTGGACTAGATGAACTATTTATGTGTTGATCGAGTTTCTTTGTGATGTATGACACATGGGGCCCAATTCCAAGATGGGTTACACATGTCGCAAGGTGACTCGTGCCAAACCCAATAGTTCAAGTCACACCTTGCGACATGCGTTACACCACCCTCAATTCCAAAAGGCGGCCTGTGACATGGCACAGGCTGCCTGCGCCAAAGGCAGGCTATGCCACTGGCTACTGCAGAAACCCCCTGCAACATGGTGCAAGCGGGTTTCTGGCATTGGTTATGGCCATATTCCAAGTGGGCAGCCAACAGAATGGCACGTTGCTATTCCAGGAGGGACCCCAGTAGACAGTGGTTTAAGTACAGTTAGACCAGCTATTAGCTGGTCTAACTGTACGCTATCTCCACCGGGGTCACACCTCCATGCCTGCAACCCCTATAGCTGACCCCCCCAGGTCCCTCATAGGTCCCCACCCCACACCCATTGGCAGGGCTGCCATCCGTGCACAGCTAGCACTGCCATGCCCCCATCCCCGGGCACTGCCCCACAGGGCAGTACATGACCCCCACCTGTCGTGCATCCCAAGGCCATCCGGTAGCCCCCCACCACTCCACAGCCCTGTGGTGCATTGCCATGGTGTCCTGGTGTGAGGCTTTGGGGAGCTGTGCAATGCACAGCTTACGCCCTGTGGGTGGGCATCACTGCAGCTTGCGGCAACCAGGTCAGGTGTGCTCTTCCCATGGTGCAACCCACAGGGCATAGGTGCCAGGGACCCTGCCTGTTCTGGAATCTGATGCAGGGTCCCCCACATAGCGGCATATGTCGCAGCTCACATCCACCTGTGAGTTGCATCATACATCCTGGAATCGGGCCCATGGGGTTCAAAGGAAACGGAATTGTCAAGGATAATACCTAGGTAACGGAATTCATTAACTATTTCGATTTACTCACCCGTGGAGTCAGGCAAGTTTAGTAAGTCATAAAGTGGTTTGTGGGGACTGGAGAAGAGCATAGCCTTTGTTTTTTTTTTGTGTTCAGGACCCGTTTTTGTTGACTGAACCACTGTTCCATGGAGGAGAGTCTGACTGCAGTGTCTGGTTCATGTGGCGTATATCATTACCTTCATGGAAAATGATGGCATCGTTGGCATAAAGGACCATGCATTGGGGGGGTGCATGCAGCTGGGACTGAGTTGATGAAGTGTGAAAATAGGAGAGGCCCAAAAATTGATCCTTGTGGCACCCCACAGGCAACTGTTACTGGGTTGGACAAGGTGTTGTGGATTATGGTTCTCTGTACTCTGTTATTTAAGTAACTTTGGAACCATGCTACTGTCTTGGGAGAAAAATTCAGATGTGTCAAAGTGCCAAGCAGGACAGTATGGTCCATCAAGTCAAATGCCTTGGTGAGGTCCACAAATATGCATCAAATGTAGTTTCCAGCATCCAGTGCTTTACATAGAGGATAGTGTATGGGCAACAGTGAACAACAACAGTGTTGTTCACTTCGAGAGGTTGTCATGACTACCGTTGAAACCTCGAGAGCGGAGCTCGAGAGGTTTGAGGGTGTCATGGCAACTAGAGAAGTGAACGGCACTGCTGTTGAAATTACTGCTTCCCATACACTGTCTCTATAGTGTATGGGTAAAAGTAACAAAAAAAACAACTTGTGGATTATTTTGAGGTCGCACTGTGATGTAGGGGAACACCCCACACAGTGCCCATGCCGGTGACAACATTCCTCTTACTCCACCTGGTCTGCATTTTAAATTAATAATAGTTGGGCTCTGCGATGTGTGCCGGCTAAGATTAGAACAAAACGGCACTTACTTTTAAATTATGAGGTCCTCCAGTGCCTATGCTGAAGTGCCATGGACGTTTCAATGACAAATATAAAGCATGACTTGCACATGCGCAGACGTGGGCAGAGCTGTGGTACCATCGATGTGACATACCCACGATGGTACAACAACATTGTGACGTCACATCCATGGTACAACAAGACTAGGTAAGGTTAGATTGTCAATGAATACAACGTTCTAACACACACTATACATATTATTTGAGAACCTTACCAAGGCTGTTTCTGTGTTGTGAGACTTGCAGAATCCATATTGTGCAGGTGAGATGAGGTTGTGTTGTGTTAGAAATTCAAGTGTTTGGTCAAGTACTATGCTTTCCAATAGATTGGAGAGAGGGTTGAGTAGTGAGATTGGTCAATAGTTTATTGATATGGTCTTGGGGCCAGATTTGTGGATGGGTCTAACAACCGCCTGCTTCCAAATATCAGGAAATATACCAAATTTTAGTGAGAAGTTGAAGAGCTTAATGCTATGTTCTGCTAATACTTCCCTACCTCATTTTATTAAACAGTGGTCAAGGCCATTGGGTCCTGTGAGGATCTTGGGGTTGGATTTTGTAATGTACCTCAGTACTTAATTTCTGGACAGGATCCATAAAAAAAATTTAGGAAGTGAACCAGGTTGGGGAGCATTTAGGCCAGTCAAGTTGGAGGGAGTTGAATGATAAGAGGTCCTATATTTGGAAACAAAACATACTGCATGCCGAAAATAGAAAATAGAGTTAAAAATCGACGTTTCAACCTTAGGTCTTCTTCAGGAAATATCTAAAAGAGAAAGAAGCAAAGTTAGTGGACTATATTTGGAAAGGTCACCTCGAGGATAATGGACTCATCAGAATGATCAGCCCTGGTTAATTCTTTAAAAATCTGCCAGACGTTTTTAGATTGGACACAGGTTTTTTTCTGCCATACCTTAAAGCATGTGGATTTCGCATTTCTAACTGTATTTTTCATTTGTTTCTAGCAGTTTTATACTCTAAGAAATCCTGACAATCTCTGGTACTTTTGTATTTATTCCAGAGTTTATCTCTGTGCTTCAACTTACTGAGAATTTCTGCATTTAGCCACCCTGCCTTGTCTCCTTTAATTCTCATCCATTTAAGGGGCAACCATATTGAAAATATCTGCAAGGACTTTGCACAAAGTATCGTAAGTGGAGTTTAGGTTGGTGATGTCCAGTGAGGACCAGTCTACATACTTCAGATTGTTCAGATAGGATTCAGCGTTAAGTTTCTTTACGTTTCTGGTCTGGATATATATTGGACGTGGATGAGACATTTTTTCTTGCTTACCTGAGACAGAAAATAGAACAATGATCACTAAGATCATCTGGTAGGGTGCCCAATGATAGGACCCTGTCTGGATTTGATACTGCCAACCAGACCAAGGTTATTTTAGAGCCAGTTTTATAGTTAACTGAAGTGGGAGTATCAATGACTTAATATTGACCTAACTCATGGAATATAGGCAGGAAAATATTGACTGATTTCACAGTCCAGTCTAGAGTAAAGTCACCCAGGATGATCCACTTTCTATGGTGAGGGATGGAGTTCCCAAATTGTTGGATCACCTTTGACCCCTCTTCAGTAAAGCCTAGGGGAATGTAAATAACTGATAGTGTAAGAGTTTTTGCACCCCTCAGTAGCAGGTTGATGGACAGAAAGTCACAGTGCTGGGTTTCAGGGGAACCAGGGCATTCATTTACTATGAATTTGCCTGAGACTAAAAACAGGCACCACCTCACCTTTTCCCCTTGTGGCCCTTGCAAAAAATTGTATATTTTTTTAAGGATACTTCATTATCAGACATAGCTTCATTTAGCCAAGCTCCTGTAAAGGCTATAACATCAAATCTATGGAGGGCAGCCCAGGACTCAAACTCTTATTTCTTTGCTACAATGCTTCTTATGTTGAGGTGTGCAATATTCAGTCCTTGGGTGTTTTGTGGAGGGATACCATCTGTGGGGTTGGTGCTGGGTGTTCCAGGGTTAAGGATGAATTCCACCAGAAATTAACAACAGAAGTAAAACAGTCTTCCTGAGCCTGGCTAATCTACTGGCATTTAAAACCAGTGTGGGTGTAGGTTTACACTTGCACCACGAGTTACAGGACAGCTTGTGACAAAGACACAGTAGGATTAATTCATGCATGGCCCCTTTAAATGTTTGGGGTTCCTGATATGTGATTGGGTCATTTCTGCATGGTTCATTCACTGTGTATGTTCCACCATGTATTATGTAAACTTTGGGGGAAAATGGAGGAGCTAGGTCCCCCCCCCACCTTTTTGTGAGAACCCTAATAGGGTTAGTAACATAATAGTTGATAACATTGTTGACACTGGGAAATCTGGTTTTTAAAATTATGAGATAGACTAGAGAGGAGAATAAAGGTACAACCCTGCAGTCAGTGCCTCGGTGGGGGGGAAGGGGGCTGTTTTCTCTGTGGGGTGAGGCGTGGGGGGATTAATGACAGAGAAGGGAATGATGTAGCCTCACTTAGTGGCAAACGTGCCTTGGGAAGGAAAAACATAGAGGGCAAGTGCAGTCTGTTAGTCGCAAGCAAACCTGTTAAGTTACTGGTCGTTAAGCAGGATGTGAGCAGAGTGGAATTTACTCGAACAAGGGGGCATGATATGAAGCTGGAAGGGGGAGACTTAAAGGTTATGTAAGGAAATACTTCTTTACGGAAATGGTAGCAGACACCTGGAACAGACTTTCAGCAGAGGTAGTGGGTAGTGAAACGACAGCAGGTTTCAAACGTGCATGGGATAGGCACAGGGGGATCTTAGTAACAGGGTTGGGGTGGAGTAAAGCTGTAGATCACTTAAGGTCTGCTGTGGCACTGTAGGTAGGGACTTTAGGGCAGACTACGTGGGCCAGGAGATCCCTTTCTGCTGACAGAGTCTATGTTTCTATGAGCAGCACATTCTTATATTGTCTCTCTCTCTCTAAGACATTTTAGGATGTAATTCTCAATCAATAGATGGTTTTCCACCCTGGTGTTTTTTGTTTTTGAACTGTCTGAACAAAAAAAGCATTTTATAGTGTATAGTAGAACACTTTCCCTGGGGGAAAGGATGCTAGCCAGGATCTTCCTAGTGCTGGAATAAACACAGTTTATTTCACCTGCATTTGGCTTACTTTTTAAATTTTTTTTTTTAACTCCACGGGTACAAACAATTTATATCTTTTAATTTGCCGGTTAGCTGCTGAGTTTGCACTGCCTCTCTGATCCAGGATGTTCCATGTGGGAATTAAGATGTTTGCCCCAACTAACCCACCTAGGACTAGTTGCCACATCTGGTTAGAATCCACCCTTCTGAAGTCTAGCCTAACCTAGTCTCAGCCTAAGATGAGAACTTACTGGTGCCCAGCGTCAACCCAAACCATATAGTATTGTGGTCACTGGTCCCCACTGGTTCCCCAACCTGCACTCCATCTACTCTTTCCAAGCTGGTGAGTACCAAGTTGAGAATGGTTGATTATCTAGTCAGTGGTTTCCCTGACCTGTTGCACCAGCATGCAGTCCTGCAAACTATCAAGCAGGTCCTGGCTTCTGGCTTTCCTGGCTGTCAGGATGGCTCGGTCAATGTCTGGCAGGCTAAAATCTTCTACTTCTACAACCTCCCCCTTTTGCCATCCCCTTTTCTACTTCTGCTCTTAGTTCTGTATCTCTCCCCCTTCTCCTCTTCCTGCACTGGTGGCCTGTATACCACCCACAAGTGAGTTTTCTACCCGATGACTCAGTGAGCTGTACTTACAGTGATTCTACTGCCCATATCCCTCCAATGCATGGATTCTCTACTGCCTCTTCTCCTTTCTCTGACATAAATGGCAACCCCTCCCAACTCTACCAGTCCCTCTGTCATACCTATATGTAATCCCCACCCCCCTGCCTTTTTGCAAACGACAGGTGGTATGCTGTTTAAATCTGACAGCAGTACCAGGTGGGGACTGGGTTCGGGGAGGAATAGGTTACTCAGCACAAGGGCTAGGTTTGGCTACTCTGCACAGGGGCACCCAAGTAATTCCGAACACAGGAAGCAATTAACTGTAATGTCCAGTACGAGGAATGGGATTCTAGAGTGTGGCTTTTATTCACATCCAAACAGAATAAACAAAGCATAGACGGACCCCCATGGGGCTACACTTCTGGTAATGCAGATTAAAAAGAATCAGGAACACTTCTTCAACACTTCAGCCCTCAGGCTCTGAACCCACCAGGCACACAGCCTGGACTTGCACACTGCTTTGGGTACACAGCCCAAACTTGTACACTATCTGGGATTTCCCTGGCTCGGCTCCCTTGCCGGCCACTCGGATACCTTCCATATGTCATGGAAACATTTTCTGGTGGCTCCCTAAACCACCTAAGAGCACCTCAGCTCTATCAGGGAGTTCTCCTTTTAATCCCACATCTGGGTACTTTCCTCAGGCACTGGCCAAGTACCTGAGAGAAAGTAAAGGTGTCACAGAGCAAACCAGAGAGGTGAATTTGGTTACTACTGATGGGGGGTCTCCCACCTCTCGCTTCCACAATTCATACCCAGCCATTTCTCTGGACATTAAACATCTCATTCTGTAAAGCTTGGCAATGTAGATTAAGGCTTAATGTATGCTCATTTCTGTACTTGTCTTGCTTTCCCATTGTGCTGGACTTGAACATACTTTTACTTGGCTCAGCCCATTGCTCTAGGCCTCCCACTGATTCAAGAGTCCAATCCCACTTTACTTCACTCTTTCTGCTGAATTGAACCTACTTGAACTAACCAGCAATGTCTATTATACTAGACCTCCTACAAATTAAGTAGTCCAATCCCCACGTTCCAACAGTTCAGGTGAAAACATAGGCCCTATGTCAGAGCGAACTCACCCTTTGGTTGCAGGTGCCCCACAGGCGATTCCTCACAGGAATTTCTCTCCCACAGCTTCTGGTGCCGCAGCACAACTTGAAATAAGTCAGCTTCCTCCTTAGCCAGAACCGGGAGGATTGCCCCTGGAAGACAGGCAAACCTTTCCACCCCCATCCCCCCAGGGATGGGGCACATGGACCAGTAACAGCAGTCTCCACCACTTCACAATCAGCTTACTGTGTTCCTCTTTCGGTGGAAACATACATCTCCCTTACAGTAGCTCTATTACAGAGCTTAAGGCTCTGAGAGCCTGTCCACAGACTGCTGTGATGCTCCTCTCTCCAAGACTGCACACAGACTCTGTTCAAAAATCCCCAACATTCTATCCTAACTTCCAACTGCAGCACTCCAGTATGGCTCATGCAGCTGCAAAAGTTCTATGGTGATGTCATCCCTCAGTCTCAGCTGAGACTGAGAACAAAGTGAGATAGTGTGAAATCCATTTAACTGGAGTTTCACAAGCTGTCTTCCCTGCCTACCACTAGGTCTTACTGGGATTCTAGTAAAACCGGGTAACAGGGGGGTTACAATCATCCTGGGCCAGGAAAATGACTGTCCGCAGTCATTATTTACCCGGCTTAGGCCATCTCGCCCCATGTGTTGACTACGGGGAGGCAGCGCTACCTTCTCCCCTACCTTGTGCCAGCACAAGCAGACAACACTAAGGGCCTAGAGGCCGTTGGCTGATGCATCAGCCTCTACTCTACCCACTGACTATGGGTACCTAGTGACTCCGGTAGAACTGCCCAGAGCATAGCCCTAATAGATCAGCACTGCAACCCCTACTGTAGGTCAGGGCCACAGACTGTCTACCCCCCCTAGCCCTCTAGGGAAAACCTATCTGCCTTTAACTCAAACCCCAAAACAAACAAACAGTGGAACTCCCCGACCTTGGGCACCATGCAACCACACACCAGGAGCTAATACCATACCATTACATTACTCCCTCACTCCCCCATAACCATACCTGTGGAAAAAAAGGGTTACTATACAGTAACAACAACAACAACAACAGTACTTTAAATACTACACACTAAAGTACTAGTGAGGAACTCCGATGAGTCCCTCCTCCTCTTCTTGTCTTCTCTTCTATCTTCTTCAGGACCACCTGCAAGAAAAAGAAAGACAACACACACTCCTAATCTGCATACATAGTCTATCTAAACCCCTACCATCAAAACACTGGAGAATCCCAAAAAGATTTTTTTTTTTAGAAAAGGTAGAAAAACAGTATAAACATTAGAAAACAGTAGAAAAACAATGACATTATTTACAGTACACATTTGGGGGATGGAGTGCTCTAAAAGTCCCATCTAGTGACCACAGTGCCCAAAGGCAAGTCCATTAAAGAGTCTCTCCTGGGCCGAAGCCCAGTGAAGCACAGTTCTAGCAGGCCAAAGTCCCAAAGGAGAGAGTCTTTTAGGACAGTTCACACATATGGAGTCTGCTAGTGTAGGGTGTGTACTGCAATGTCATAAGAATAGAAAAGTTTGGACTTACCAGTCCCTTGTAGAACGAACAAAACACCGACCTGGTCCTCGGCCGAAGACTCTCCCCGACAGCATTCTTCTGATACAGCTGGGCGGACATCTACTGGGAACGACAGGAGGGCACATGTGGAAACTGCTGGGCTGATGTCATCTCTGGAGATGGAACCTTGGAACAGGAACAAAAAGGAAAACAGCTGGTCTGATGTCATCCGGTGGGCCAGTCAATGGATTCTGGAAAGTCAGTATACTGTAGAACTGATGAATGTGGGGCACCTGAGTCCTGGACGTCCATACTGGCGGAACAACAAAGGTACTGCAATGGTTGGAGTGGCAGCACTGGCTACCACTGCTCTGCTTTCCAGTTGGTAGGCATGGGCACATTTGCATGGAGGTCTTTGCATTGAGGCCAGTAGTACAACGGGTCAGGAACTTGAATTATTACCCTGTCTGGGCGCACATAATTCACGCTATGAAAGGTTTCACGTCCCTCTCCATCCACTATTCGGACAGCGTCCATTAACAGTGTCCTGCCTCTTTTCCACTGGCTATATTTTTCGTGAAACATTCTGTTCCTGACATGCTTGTTTGCACCAGGATACACACATGTCATTGCTTTGGCCCAAATCCAGGATTTCCTGCTGTTCTCAATCTCCTCCCAGACTCTCCGAGGAAAGGTAGGAAAGGATATCCCACAGATTTCATTCGCCATCCTACGAACCAGTCTCTCCTCTTTACTAGCTTTGGTCAACCTGAGACTGCTGGCCTGGCTTGGGGGCAGCCAGTCCTGGTTCTGCCAGCTACGCATTCTCAAAGAGACAAAGAATGGATCCCTGACTTCTTTTTGCGCAGCCAGAGCAGTGGAATCACCACTCTCTTTCATGCATTCCTCTGAGGCAAGAGCTTGAGGCTGTGTACCCATTCCTTTTTTACAAGGCCACATAGGTTCCCCCTCTTCTTCCTCACTGAGAATCTGTGCCCAGGAGTGAGCTGTCATCCTCACTCCTGAGACTATCCATTCTTCGCTGGGAGCAGAGGTCGATACCTCCCATTCAAAGGCTTCCCTCATCTCATCTTCTCCTATGAGACTTGGGCTAGGCCCCCCCTCTCCAAGGGTTTACTGATGCTCTGCCTGAATTGCCTCTCTGCGATCCAGCATCCGAAACATCAGCATATTGTTCTGTCTGGAACTCTGCACCCTCTAGCTTCGTGCCACAATCCCCCGAGGGGCTTCCTCCTACAGGCTCCACCTGGTGCTGTGTGCTGCCAACTGCAAATTCTTTAACTTTTGTCCATGTGGGAGCCAAACGAATCTTGGGTGCTTTAAACAAGCCATATTTCTCTAAGCACCCCGAACAGTGAGGTACCATGAAGACGTCCCTTCCAGCATTTAAGCATATTAAGCACACTTGCACTGGGTATCCAGGAATCACCACATGAGGAGGCAGTTGTCCTCCATAGAAACACCTCTCAATGTCCCTTAACTTGCTTACTTCTGCTGCTACCACAGCCCGGGCATGATCCGGGTAGCGGGCTGGTCCTGAGGCCATGACTACAGAGAAAAACAAACAAACGCTTACTGTTATTTCAAGTCCCATATCACTGAAAACTTTATTTTTCTTTCAAAATGGCTCCTCTACTGCTGTGTATACATTACTACCCCACCCTGTAATGGAGGCGGCAGCACTCCTGTGCATCAACATTCTGAAATTGGGTCAAGCCACTGCGCATCCGATTTACACATTCTACTGATAACTTTGCTCAAAATTGCACAAACTTGCACTGTTCTTTTTCCTAGCACATTTATATGATTTACCATGGACTTTTCACTTGCTGAAGACATTGATCTAGCTCACAGTCCCTTAAAGCCGCAGTATTTCAAGCACAGGATTGCCTGTAACTCTTGCTGCATATCTTGCTACAACTCACAGTCTCTCTCATGGCTTTGAAACTTACACTGACGCTGAACCCATAACTATGCTCACAGTCGATGGCTTAAAAGGCTTGCTTTTGCTGGTAAAAAAACAACATAGTCTTTGATTGCAATGCGATTACACTGCTGCACACAGACTCAGACGGCTTTTGGCAAAAATCACTTGTTTGAGCAATTATTTCTGTTGGTACTCACTGTTATCAGTAGCTGTTTGCTGCGATGGAAAATGGCCTGCAGCCAGTCTTGGAGGTTTCTGGACAGAAGTGGGTTGGCATTCCTGCCAATCGTCCCTCTGAACACCACACTCACAGTCCAGATGATTGAGATGTGGGTTGAGCCCGCGAATTTAGACAGAAAAGTCCGTTTTTGAAACCTTTACAGCGCTTTCAGTCACTGCAATGCTCTCCAATAAGCCAGTACATGCACTCCACTCACAATCCCTCTCCAATGCTGGGCAGTCGCTGTAGAGCTGGCTTGGGGGCGGGACTGATTGCAGTCTCACCAATCACACGACGCCATGCAAATTAGCCTCTTTCCCTCGCAAGTGCTATTCTCCTCACGGCGATCGTCGAGCAGGCAAATTTAAACTGCAAAACCACTTTTTTTTTTAGAACTGACTCCACGGTGGGAGCCCATTTTAACCATTTGTCATGACCATTAACACGGCAAGTCTCTCCATTCACTAGAAAGCATTTCCAACGTCCAGGGCACCATTTTCCTGTTACTACCCCTAGTCTTCCACACTTTTCTTTGTCACACAGTTTTTTAAAAGCTGGCAAAAACGCTGTAAATTTTTGATGCAGGACAAGGGCATACTCTCTCAGGCTTTACTGCTCCTTGGTAAACAGTTGGCATTTAACAGCAGCACATGGACAACAACACACAGCGGCACATTAGTTAACCTTGCTTCAGCTTTTTTGGACTACCCACTGCCAGATAACCAAAATGCTAGCCCATTGCCCGAGCACCTTTCCTCCCTAAATTTAAAATCCAAAGCGATGCCTCCATTTTGTAACCCCAACCCCCCTGCCTTATTGCAAATGACAGGTGGTATGCTGTTTAAATCTGACAGCATTACCAGGTGGGAACCGGGTTTGGGGAAGAATAGGTTACTTGGCACAAGGGCTAGGTTTGGCTACTCTGCACAGGGGCACCCAAGTAATTCTGAAGACAGGAAGCAATAATTGTAGTGTCCAATACCAGGAATGGGATTCTAAAGTGTGGCTTTTATTCACATCCAAACAGAATAAACAAAGCATAGACGGACCCCCATGGGGCTACACTTCTGGTAATGCAGATTAAAAAGAATCAGGAACACTTCTTCAACACTTTAGCCCTCAGGCTCTGAACCCACCAGGCACGCAGCCTGGACTTGCACACTGCTTTGGGTACACAGCTCGAACTTGTACACTATCTGGGATTTCCCTGGCTCGGCTCCCTTGCCGGCCACTTGGATACCTTCCATATGTCATGGAAACATTTTCTGGTGGCTCCCTAAACCACCTAAGAGCACCTCAGCTCTATCAGGGAGTTCTCCTTTTAATCCCACATCTGGGTACTTTCCTCAGGCACTGGCCAAGTACCTGAGAGAAAGTAAAGGTGCCACAGAGCAAATCCGTAGAGGTGAATTTGGTTACTACTGATGGGGGGTCTCCCACCTCTCGCTTCCACAATTCATACCCAGCCATTTCTCTGGACATTAAACATTTCATTCTGTAAAGCTTGGCAATGTAGATTAAGGCTAAATGTATGTCACATTTCCTGTACTTGTCTTGCTTTCCCATTGTGCTGGACTTTAACATACTTTTACTTGGCTCAGCCCATTGCTCTAGGCCTCCCACTGATTAAGCAGTCCAATCCCCACTTTACTTCACTCTTTCTGCTGGAATTGAACCTACTTGAATTAACCAACAATGTCTATTACACTAGACCTCCTACAAATTAAGTAGTCCAAACCCCACGTTCCAACAGTTCAGGTGAAAACATAGGCCCTATGTCAGAGCGAACTCACCCTTTGGTTGCAGGTGCCCCACAGGCGATTCCTCACAGGAATTTCTCTCCCACAGCTTCTGGTGCCACAGCACAACTTGAAATAAGGCAGCTACTTCCTTAGCCGGAACCAGGAGGGTTGCCCCTGGAAGACAGGCAAACCTTTCCACCCCATCCCCTCAGGGATGGGGCACATGGACCAGTAACAGCGGTCTCCACCACTTCACAATCAGCTTACTGTGTTCCTCTTTCGGTGGAAACACACACCTCCCTTACAGTAGCTCTACTGCAGAGCTTAAGGCTCTGAGAGCCTGTCCACAGACTGCTGTGTTGCTCCTCTCTCCAAGACTGCACACAAACTCTGTTCAAAAATCCCCAACATTCTATCCTAACTTCCAACTGCAGCACTTCAGTGTGGCTCATGCAGCTGCGAAAGTTCTATGGTGATGTCATCCCTCAGTCTCAGCTGAGACTGAGAACAGAGTGAGACAGTGTGAAATCCACTTAACTGGAGTTTCACAGGCTGCCTTCCCTGCCTACCACTAGGTCTTACTGGGATTCTAGTAACCCCAGGTAACAGAGGGGTTACATACATAAGGACTATCCAGGGATCGCTAGGTCCCAGTCATTGTTGTCATTGGCCCAAGTTTCTGTAATGGCCATGGCTGTAGCCCAGAGTCTGCCATCAGCACCTGGAGTTTGCTTCTTTTATTACCCAGACTCCTGGCACTGAGTCACACTACCCTCTATCTTAGGCTCCCAACCCTCTTGGATCATGAATGACTTCCCAAATTACAATTCCTTGGTATCCTAGGTGTCCTGTGTTTTTCAGTTTTTGATAGTCTATTTGGTCTACACTCCCCCCCCTCGACTCCTTAACTTGCTCCACTCTGCTACTACCTCTTGTACACCTTGCCCACATCTCTAGGGTAGTCCAGTCTAGGTTCCCCACTTTACCTACCTCAACTGTGGAATCCATGACCCCAGCTTCCTCCACAGCTAGTCTATCTGCAAATGTAAAAGTCAAATATTTGCCTGATTCATTAGTCCCCTCTCTTGTCAGGTATAGGCCATTACCATTGAATATTCTTGTCCCAGAAACCCCATGTCCACCTTCAAAGTGGTACCCTGTTCCTGACACCACCCTTTTAGCCACCCACTTAACTCCTTAATATTCTCCTTCCTTACTTTATCCTCCCCCTTCTCCCTATCCCAGACAGGGAGGACCTCAGAAAAGGCCAAGAAAGAAGAGTGATTCTTCAATCTGTACCCCAACCTCTGGAAGACTCACTTCACTGTCTCTGCAGGCCGGTTCATCAGATCATTGGTATCAAGGTGTACCAGTACTCTGCTCCCTTCCCTCCTCCACTATTCTCTCTATCCTACATAGACTTTGAAGTCAGATAAGGACCACTTGGCCCACCCAGTCTACCCATTTCCCTACCTATTGGATATAGAAACACAGACAATATCCCGATAGCTGATGCTCCAGGTAGGCATCTGACCACCACCTCTCCTGCACCACCCTCTCTATGCATCTAATCATAGACTCCCCTATAACCAGAATCCCCCTTATTAACTTCTGCTTGCTCATGCCCCTGAGTGTCACCATGTCTTCTTCCCCTCAACACCAACTGACTCAAGCCCCCCCATTAGAGTCAGGCACCTGTACCTCTTCCAGAGGTACAAAGCAATTTGCCATTGGTATCTCTTGAGTATGGCTGACTGCTGTGTGACTGCCCCTGCCACCTAATCACCTCCTCCCCTTCCCCACCACCCTTCATCCCCTGAGCCACAGGGCTTTAGGGATGGGGGTGTGTGAAGGGTGGGCACCAGCTCAGTTGGAGTCACAGATGGGATATTTCCTTCATTGTTGCTGCCAACTGAACAAGGAGTTCCCAGAAGGTCCTACATATTGGGCAATGCCCCCTCCTCCAAAGTGTAGCCCTGGAGATGAGTTTCTTACAATCCCCACAGCTATCTCCTCACTCATCCTATGCTCCATTCTACAGAAAGGAGAAACTCAGCACTTGTGAATGATAAACAGAGGCAGAATTCCAATTGCTCAGTGCAGTATTTTATTTTGGCATCAGTGCTCAGATGAAATGATACCCTCAGCCCCAGCTCTTCAGTCCAAAATGGGGTCTTCATTAGTGGGTGAGTCTGAAAACCAACAGACGTACTCCACTTTTAAATGTAACAATTTAAAATGACACACCACTATTTAAACACTTCCAATTATTCTCATACAAAAAAAGTGTGATACAAAAGGAACTGAAAAAACATTTCAATAATCATTAACATAGCCCTTATGTGTTGTACATGAGAAAAATTCATTAGTACAGTACTGTAATTACAAATGGGGACGTGCAAAATCAGTTCAGTGTTTTTTAACCTGCTGAGTGCTTATAAAACAGCCTGAGGTACTTAGCAATGTGTGGACATCAACTGCCTGTCTTGTAACCTTATACTGTATAGGCAGAAACTAAGATGACCAGTATTTGCAATAATCAGTAACACCACATCTACGACACACTGTCTGCCTGTTTTATAACCTTAGCCTATATAAGTAGAAGCTAGGATTTCACAGTTTTAGCAATAGTAACACATCACATTAGATACAAATTTTGTTTCTCAACTGTTTTATAACCTCACCCTATGTAGGTAGAAGCTGGGATTGATTTAGCAGTTTTAGCAACAGACAGTAACACTACACACTGAATACAATTTGTGCTTACCAACTGCAGTTAGAAGGGGGGTCACCACTCCTTCACAGGCTCCTGCAGAACTCTGGAATTAATCTACAGATGACACAAAACAGACACCATCCTCCTACTCCTGCGGTCTTTATGCTCCTAGGGGTTGCAGACCTATGGGGTTTAAAAAGAAGGCTAAGACAAATCTCTCCCCCTTCAGCAGAGCTTCAGGTGCTAACTGCTCCACCAGCTGCAAAGGCTCTCCCGAGTTGCCCTGAAGTCAGACACTAATGGTGCTGCTGTTTTGCTAAAATCCTTGTTCTCCCAAACATGAAAAAAATCCCACCCCTTCAGAGAGCTTCAGGTGCTGTTTTGGGGGGAGGGGGAGCAAAAGCCTGCTCCACCAGCCCCAAAATGTCCTGAGTTGCCCTGAAGTCCATGTAAAAATAAAGAGTGGAAGTAACATTAACTTCATAATGTTCATTATTTCCACACACCAAAAAAAATGCCGCCATTGATAAAATCATTTTTGCCAAAACGTTCATGGTGCATTTTTCCCTAGAATCTCTTATAAATGGCGGAATAATTAATATCAGAATCTGTCTGCTTGTGTGAGTTAATTGCTTTCTAACTGGACTGGCTATGATCTCCTACAGCTGCATACCTGAAAGCACCAGCATCAAAGGATTACCTTTGGAAGGTAATCTATGGTTGTGTTCATTTCGCAGGTAAAAACGATATATGGTCTAAAATTCTAATATTTCCAATGTGTCAGTTCATAACTCCAATGTGTCAGTTCACAGCTCTATGAGAAGATCTTTGTCATTAAAAAAAATCTATTCTGGTGTATCTATTGTATAGATTTGACTGGAAGACATAATCCCTTTTCCTTCTTTTTTTTTATGCTTCCCCCATCCAGTCTACCCTCCTTGGCCATCTCCCTGCTTCCAGCCCCATCAACTGCTTTCTCCCAGACCTACTCTGCCTCCTTGTTTCTCTCTGACTTACCTCCCAGGGCAGGGTCCATGGCGTGCACCTTGTCCCAGCTGAAAGTCCATGCTTGGTCCAGAAGTGGCTGCCAAGTTCAGCAGTGCAGAGCCTGAGGAGTGGGACTATTGTCATTCTGAAGTGACTGAGGGTTCTTTTTCTCTTTTCCTTGGTCCCCTGTCCCAGAGATGTGGACTGGCCATGAGCTGAGTGATGCACGCACCCAGACGGGTGTCATGTGTCCAGCTCTATTAGCATCCCCCACCCTGATGCCAGGACCCTGCTTGCACCACCACCTCTGGTCTCCCAGGTGGCATTCACTAGGCAGTAGCTGCAACCCTCCCTCCCTGAAGGTGGAGAGTGTCCTCTGGGATGCTCAGTCCTCCCAACCCCTGATTGACTTCTGAAAACTAGAGCTTGTTGACCAACTTGTGTCAACATCATCATGAGTGCTGGCCCAGTAGTGCTGAGGGCTGAGGCGCTGAATGCCACACCTCATGCCACACCACCGACCCATGTTGGGGAGCGAGCTTAGGACATCAGGGGTCAGCAGAGGAGGAGAAGATCAAGTGTCCAGAGGATAGCTCTGCTCTCCTGGGAACGGTAGGTGTGTATGGGTGAGTGTGCGACTCCCCAGCACCAGTGACTCCCAGCAGAGGCTGGGGGTGCAACAGCCAAGGGTCATGTCGCTGATGGGTTGGGAGCATTGGCGGATGTCCATGGGAAGGCTGCAGGAGCGCGCTAACCCTGCACTGGATCTCATTGCATGTCTGCACTCCCATGGAAACTTCACACTCACGGCACCCACCAGATCTTTGACCTCCTATCTCCTCCCATTTTTTCCACCTCCTTCATAGCTCCTGCTGCTGCTTTGGGTATCCTGCTCACTGGTTTGGCATGCTGTCCTCACCCCTATGACCAGCAGCTCTCACACTCCTGCTGCTGCTTTTGGTATCCTGCTCACTGGTTTGGCATGCTGTCCTCAGATCTATGACCAGCAGCTCTCACACTCCTGCTGCTGCTTTGGGTATCCTGCTCACTGGTTTGGCATGCTGTCCTCACCTCTATGACCAGCAGCTCTCACACTCCTGCTGCATTCTGACCATTGCTATTCTTCCACATTCAGTTCTGGGCTCTTTGTCCAGTGCCTATTGCTGCTGCTGACTGCTCCAGCTTCTCACTGCTCCATTGGGCTTGATATCAGGCAGACGTCAGAGGGAATGGGCTGTTTCACATGCTCCACTCAATGGGGATCTATGCTGCCTACTGCTTCTCTCTGCATCTACCCACTCTAACTACAACATGTCAGTCAAGCAGTGGCTGTGTAGGCAGGGGAATCCCCTGTGCCACACTTCAGTGTCAGCAATCTATGGAGATACCACTGGGATGTTGCCTGGAGCACTGGAGGCAAAGCAGTCTCCCACAGAGCACAAACATCTTCATTTGGGTTCCTCTGAGAGTGTCTCAGCTTTCTACTGCTGTTTTTCTCCTCCTGGATTCTGCCCATCATGCCCCCCCCCCCCCACTGCCTGCTGTCAGGGTCTGCTGTTGGGGGGGGGGCTGTTGCTGTTTGGCTACTGTGACTGCACTTCACTTTCTCACCTTTTAGGGCTTCATTTCCATTTTTCAGTTAGGCCCATGCTACCCAGTCAACTGCCTTTATCCTTATGGTTCTGAGCCTGTGTCATCTTGACCTCATTGAGGTAATTCATTCAGTTGTTTGGCTGTTCCCTTCGTACCAGGCTATCAGTCATGTCAGTCCACTTTTCAGGCAATTGCCCTAATTTCTAGCTGCTCCTAAAGAGCTCTACTCGGCTTTGCCCATCAAGGATCCAGCTCCAACATTTCTGCATCTTGGCCTTGTTCTCTCAGCAGGGTCACTATAGGCACTTAAGTATACCCCTCAAGGGTCAGTAAATTTGCCTGTCAATGGCTTTGAACTACAAGACCTGATTTTTTTCCTTTCCTAAATCTCTTTCTCTTATTGCACATCCACCACTCTTCCTGGGTTAGCTTAGGTACTAGACTGATTGGACATAGGGTTAGGGTCTAGCTTTAGGGCCTAGTGGTAGTCAGATTGGTGTTGTAGTCCTTAGAACTAGCCTGGGTTGCCCTGTAGCCCAAGTTGTAGCCACATTTGTACTGTAGTCCAAGTAGAGCCCATGAGGGGTGGGGTCATCTGTCTGGGATCCCTTTAGGCATATGACTGCAATTTTGTGATACACTTCATGCCTCAAGTCAAAGAACCCACTAGGGCTGGAGCAGCGCAGGATCTCATGCTAACAAACAGGAACAGCATTGCAGACATCAGAGTGAGCAGTTCCCTAGGTGCCAGTGATCACCATAGAGTGTGGTTTAGCATAAAGACAGGAGCAGAGACAAAGCACATGAGGATGAGGGTCCTGTACTTTAGGAGAGAAGATTTTAAAGAAATGATAGACTGCCTCAGAAACTTTCTCTTAGTGGGGATTGCCAGGTATGGGTAGAGGCACAGTGGGGAAAATAATCCAATCTCACATTTTCCAACTGCAGGACAGGCTAATTCCAACCACTCAGAGGAGAGTTAGAGGCTCTGCCACCACCTGCGTCCAGAGCGACCTCCTTCTCTATATAAAACAAACTCTGGTCAGAGCCGATATGGCTGTGCAGAGCTTATGGGATGCTTTTACCCATTATTTCTAATGAATTTGCACAATGCAGATCTGCTGAGAGGCAGTTTCAATGTGGTCTTTCTTTTACACATTTTTACAATGTATTTTCCTAGAAAATGCCTGCTGATCCATTGTCCCGGTGCCATTGCACTGCTCAGTACGGGTGACAGCTGATGCTGTACCCACTCACATAGGCCCCAGAACAGGCATGTTACAGCTGACCTCCCATTCGTTTGTACAGTTGGGGAACAGTGGACGCACTATCCATAGCCTGGAGTGTACACTGCAAATGGCATTGCAGGATACTGCACCCCATGGCACCCAGGGTACTTCAGCAGTCCAGAGGGTGGCATGTTACACAGGGGAATGGGAAGAATGTGGGCCTGCAGCAGTGTATGACAGCAGAAAGATACAACATTGACAAGGCATGCATTGGAAGTATGTCAATTCCCTCTTACAGTTTGCCAGGGACATATACATGGTTGCATACACTGGTGGGTCTGCAGCTTGCGTAGTGCCCCAATGCATGGTACAGCCACTTGGGTCATTCCGGAATGCAGGTCCCCAGCCCGGGTCCAATGCAGTCGTTGGCTGGCCATGGAGGGCAGTGTCAGTCTCCGCAACAGTTCGGGTATGGGGGGAGCAGGGGTGTCTATGTACCAAGGCAGTGGAAGGGAGTTCTCATGCTATGGATATGGACCATGGTTTCCTGTGCTGTAATTGGGTCCAGGGGGGCCCTACAGTATGGAGCTCTCCGGGGATGGAGTTGGATCGATCGGGGATGGAAGGGGGTACTTCTTGTCCACTAGGGCTGCCAGGCTGCTGTGCACCTAGGTGCACTTCCGCAGCCCACCTGTGGGTGGCTGGCCGGGTTAGTCCAACTATTCATGGCCTAACTGTGAGCCGCGCTGCTCTGGACTGCAAGGGGTGCATTCCCACTGAGTAGGCCACAGCACGGAAGATGTATGGGAATTCACCCTCAACTTGCATAGCATACTATTTGTGTGCACCCTGGCCCATTCCCTTGTGGCTAGCACATCCCGTATGTTTAAATATCATGCTGCGGTGCATTGTTGGAGTTGTGCGGCACATCTCCCTTTTCCGCCAGGATGCGCCATGCATCTCCTTTGAATATGGAGGCCCTTGATTAGGCTACCCTGAAGAAATACATTATCAAAATGGTAAAATCATGACCCAACTGAAAACAAGATATTGCATCTAATCTGGGACAGCCTGAGTAAAAACAGTGCAAAAATGTGTAAATGAAGATCCCTATAACAATGAGATGTAGCATCTCCGCTATGCTATCCAGGATACAAAATATAGGATAAGAAATATTTAAAGGAAATCTACTCTAAACTGAACTTCACAGTGTTCACTGACATAAGTTTCTTGTTTTAAAACATATTAGAATGCAGTATTTATTTTGAATGTTGTGACCAGGAGGATGGTGTGTACAGAGTGAGTGTGTGTGTGTGTGTGTGTGCATTTGCTGTAGCTCAATATATTTTTTTCCCAAAAAGCATAGTATAAAATGCCTGCTGATTGATACATATTTAGTCTGAGTAGTTCACTGAAGACCTGGCATATGTCTGAGACAGTATTTATCCGATAGTGTCTTTAGAGGTTAAAAAACAGTGTAAATTATAGATTTGGTGGGAAAGGGATGACATTTATGAGGTATGAATCTTTCTTGAAAGACAATACATTCCCAAGTGAAACTAGTAATAAGAACCTGTTTAAATGCTAAGTATTTAAATGTGCAAGTTGTTGCATTCTGAAGGGGATAAAAAAATCTCCAGTATATAATAGGCAACCAATATTTAACAAGCTGTTTCAGTTTCCTGATGGCATCTGATAAGCAGCTTGTAGTTATGTCTCCAACATTCTTAACAGAAAGAAGGGAGTATTTTATTTCAGTTGGCATGGAAGGATACATTGAAAAGTCCAAAATATTTTCCATGATACTCCATTTTCCAGCTACAGATAGCAAGATGGCTGTAGGCTCCACCCACAGCCATAAAAAGATATAGCTACTGGCACTCCTACAAAGCATCATCCAACCCCCAGGACTGGCTTAACTACCGTACTCTGTGGAACCGCTGCAAAAGAGCTATCTGCATAGCCAAATGCTCTTTTTGCAAAGAAAATCTCAACGCCTCTGCTGACAACCCGAGTAGGCTCTGGGGTCGCATAAAAAGGCTACTGGGTTATTATTATTTATTAATACAATCCTCCCCCTGCCCACTTCCCAATGCGGCCGGTGTTGTAATAATTTACTTATACCCCAATCCATGGTAGTCTAGTGGTCCTCCCCACCCGGATCCCCAATGTCACCCATGATTGAAAGTATAACATACTTTCCCCCTTCTCTGGTGGTCTAGTGCTTCCCCACAGCCCATCTCAGCAGGCAGTGCTCACCACCCTGCCTCCCCCCATCCTAATCCCTGAGCTGACAACTGGCATAGCCCTCATCTCACCACCAGGGATGGCTGCCGACTGACCTGTCAGAGAGCACTGTACTGTATAATACAGTACGCACTTATGTCAGTCATTGGGCGCATACTCTATTATACAGAACAGTGCTGACAAGTCAGTCAGCAGCTGGCCGTGGTGGTGAGAGGAGGGCTGTGCCAGTTGCTGGCTTTGGGGTTAGGATGGGGGGCAGGATGGTGGGCTCTACTTGCCGGAGTGGGGGGGTGGGGGTCCACTAGGCCACCAGGGAAGGGGAAAAGTATGTTATACAGTACTTTCAATCATGGGTGACATTGGGGATCAGGGCGGGGGGCCGCTAGACTACCAGGGATTGGGGTATAAATAAATTATTACAACACTGGAGGCATCAGGAATTGGAGTGGGGGGGCTGCTAGCCCACCAGGGATTGGGGTATTAATAAATAATAACAACACCGGTGGCATCAGGGTGGGGGTGGCGCTAGACCACCAGTGAGTTTCTAATTTTTATATTGGGAGATTGGGCTGATCAGGAGACCACAGCACATTGCTGCAATGTGCAAAACTCACCCAGAGGGAGAATTTCTAAGTACCCTTACACCAGCTCTGGCTAGTCTAAGGGTGCTTAGAAAATTGCCTTCTGGGTGAGTTTTGTGACTATCATCTGAAGTGCTTTGGCAGCCTGTGTTTGCCACAAACTCCTAGCACCTTGCTGTAGCACACTTCCTGGCACACAGGTGGTGCAAGCCCCGTTTGGGCAGGCAGCTCATGTGGGACACAGATGCCTTTGTGAATCGCCTGGCATCATTTACAATAAGGGGCACTTTGCCCCAATCATTGGGGTGCAAGTCCCTTGTGCTGGTTTGGGAGCTTTGAGAATCAGGCCCCTGAGGTCTAACTGAGTAGATATTCCGTAAGAAAACAGCTAGAGTCTTTACTAATTATAGTACTGATGACCTAGGGTGGCTTGTCTGCTTTTTATTGCTGCATGTAGTTTGATAAAGATAAAAGCTTTGAAAGCAAAACATTTGCTGCTGCTGGCTAGACATAGACCCACACATACAAAACAAAAATATTGAATTAGAGTGATTTAGTTGAGGCCAAAACATCAGGCATCTATCTGCAGACTACTACTGGAGTACTTTCCCTCACTGAATCAGTAGTCCCAGATGCATCACTGTCACAAGAGACAGGAGGTACTGTAGGAAAAAGAAGAGCAATACACCTTGCTAACATGGAGATCCCTACAGGCCATAACACAAAAAACTACTAATAGCAACAAAAGGGAAGGATACATCAAAATTACACACATAAGTCAGCACACTCTGCACAATATATGTGTTTGCACATTTTGACTAGTGCTCCTTTAAATAATTTCAGAATGCCTGGAGGGCAGTGACTTTAGATTTTGGATGCCCAGATGTTTCTTCCACAAGGGTTTTTTCTGCCTTCCATGCCAAAGATCACAATATAAAATAGTTTATTATAGCAGTATATTCCACTGACAGTTGGACCTGGATGGTAGTTGTCTACTTACTATCCCTCTTTTCTTCCTTATTCAATTGGCCTGTCATCTTTCCTGCTTTCCATATGGGAAGTCGTGTCCTGATAGCTCTATTTACATCTCAGCTGTGTCTTTTTGTGCGTATTCCATACGGTACTTTGGCCCTATGGAACCTTTGGTCCTGCAGCACCTTTAGGAGTAGAACCTTCCTCAAGAGGATTTCAGTGCCTGTAAGTTACCCAAGCACAGTGTAACAGTTGCATGCTGGATCACCAAATCACAAGGCTCTAACTGGGGCTTGGTAGAGCAGTAGGAAACTGCACCACATCCTCCACTGAGCACTGTTTAATGTGAAGCTGTAAGTGTACTCAGGGTGCTTATTTTCATTGCTACAACCATCTTCCCCTCCTCCTCCAGCAGCTCATCTCTTTTCTCAAGTAATTTTACAAAAGTGCCTTCAGCTTATGGGACCTTCGGTCCTGAAGCACCTCTAGGGGTGGAACCCTCCTCAAGAGGATTCCTGTGCCTACTAGATACCCTCAACAGTGTGATAGTCCCTTAAAGTGGACAGAGAACATGAAAGGTCAAACATACAAGGCATAAACAACTCCAATGATTACACATTACTAGGTTCCAGTAGTACAGAGCATGCAGCCTGCATACCAGCTTCAAGCTCAAGCCCTTTATCGTATTCAGTTATTCTGAGTTATACAAGTACAACATAGCAGCTGCATGCTGGATCAGTGAATAACAAAGCTCTTCCTGGGGTTCAGTGGGGCAGCAGGCAACTGCCAGTTATTCTGAGTTATACAAGCATGATACAGTAGTCGCATGGTAGATCAGTAAACTATATGTACTTTAAATTGTTATTAAATCTGAATACCTTCATTAGAAAGCCCCTGATTTGAAATAGTGCTGTTTATACAATCAATTTAGAGTTCAAATCCCTTCCAACTATTTGCATACACATCACTGGAAGGGCTATCAAGTCTGCCACTTTCTTAAAACACCTTCAGTATTGAGATTCTAAGTCAATTTGAATTTTCCTGTTTATCGTCGTATATTGCTCATGTTCATGTTTGTTTCTCCAACAATTCAAATGAGAGATCGGTATAATTATCATTGGAACTACTGTCCAGATACCTGAATCATGGGAGGAATAAGTACTTTAAATTAACTTAAACCAATTTTTGTTCCTCTTTTAAAAGGAGTGTCTGTTGAAATATGTTATCCACTTTGTGTTTCTGACTCACTTTTATATTCTTTCCTCTTTGGGCTGGATGGCACAAACCACTAACACTCCATGACATCAGTTTGAAATCTTTAGATGCCGTTGTTAATCTTTTGAATAAAAAGTCCAGTTTGACCAGTTTATATCTCTGAACACCATTCTTTAAAGGGAACACGCCCGTGTAGGGGTTCTACATAGTAACAGAGTATTGTACTGATAGAAGGGACTTATGGTCCATTTTATCCACCCTCCTGCAGCATGGTAGGAACTATATCCAATGTGAGTATAGACACACATCTAAGATTATCAGTCAGAATGCTAACTATATTTATTAGAAATGTATGCTAAATTATAAAATATTTATGTAATTATTTAATTATGAAGTGAAGAAAACTCCTGAAAATTGATTGGCTGTGAGGCAGCTTTGACCATGCTCATATCTCAGCGCTACAGCATGGCTTGAAACTGCATCCAGCCAACAAGATCAGAACTTACTCAAGATCTACATACCTGTCAGCATGTCCAAAGTGCTCACATCCAACATGGTTGCCCTTGCATTATCATATGGCAACCTTACAGGTCATTTCAACCTCAATCAGTTAACTTTTTTGCAAAACAAATGTTTTCATACTCCTTCCCATCCTACACGGTAAGAGAAAGCAAACCCCACACAGCCATTTAAATTCTACTAACCATAGGAAGTGTTACATACTTCGATGATGTTGCAACTTCTACCTGTCATGTGCTATACTTGAAAGACCCTAAGACAGCCAAACTTTGCAAGCACCAGATCTCTGTCTTTTCCTTTATCTCACCTCACTACTCAACTCCTTTTTGAAAGTACAAGACCACAACAGCCTCTCTACATACCTGGTGGGACCTTGGCAAATGTTGCCATCTACATAGTATGCATCAAAGGCCAGACCAGAGGACATCTCTAAAAATATGTTCCCACTCGCCCTGTTTCCTCCATTATCCTGGCCATATGAAAACATTGACCACCACTCTCCTATATCTCTCATTCAAACATTCACCACTGTTCCTGGGTTAGACCTCTGAAATACATCCCTACTCCAATGTCTTTCTTTCATCATCTTGACTCTCACACTCAGCACCAACCACAATACCCTCTATCCCATTAAAACGGCAATGCCACTGCATTTCGTTACAGTCTAAGTTCCACTTAGTGGTCAAGCACCAACATTACAGTGTACACATTTTCTTGACTTACAGCTACACATTACAAAATTAGAGTTTTCATATTTTTTTCTTTTTCTTTCAAACTACTAAAACAAGGATCAAAATTAAAGATTCATTTCATGATTGCAATATGATACTCCTGGGTGTGGTCTTTTTTGCATATTGTAAATCTGCTTTTTCAATCTAATCTTGTTTTTTTTTTCAACAAAAACTACATAAATAGATACGTAGCAGGGAGACTGACAGATAGATAGAGCAAAGATAAACAAACAGATAAAATAAATAACTAAGGCCACTTTGGTGGTTAAAGGCACTCTGCTATGCCCCATGCCTCACAAGGCACCTAAAAGACAAGTAAACCCCTTATTTTGCCTTTACACTATTTAAAAAAATGACTCCATAGAGATGTAAAAGAAAAGCTGCTGTTTGCATTAATGCTAAAACTACCTTTACGCAATAAGCATAAATGCAGTTTTGTAGCATTTAAAAAAATGTAAACAATGGCCCTCTCCTTTCAAACAGACCATTCTGTCTGCTCTACAAAACGGCCCGCAAACATGAGATATAATGATGCCATAGAAGCAAGAGCTAGATAGCTATCTCTATACCGTGTTATGCCATTTTTCAAAAATGCTGAGTTAGAGTACAGTTCTAGAAAAATAATCAAAATCATGAATTAGGATGTGTATTATTTTTACCAATAAATTGTACATGCCCAGTGTCACAGCTCGAGTTTTAAAACAGTATTTATACAACATAGGGCACTTGTTTTAAAAAATTAAATACTTTGCTGATTTCAGCTTGTGTTCTGCTATCACCAGCAGTGTTTAGCTGAACTAGGGTACTACACACCAAACTCATCCATGGACAAGCATACTGGAACTTCTGCACCCATGAGTGTGCTTGGGCATGGCAGCTGCAAATATAGGAGGTCTAAAGGGGTTACAGCTTTGAAATAAAACATAAAAATTGCTACAGAGTTGAGGCATACAATACTGAAGTGGATTCTGCATTGCATTACAGACTGTTGCAGGCACGTTTCGGAATATGATGAAAATAGTTTGTAACAGGTGGACAGTGTCCCTTTAAGCTGTGCTGTTTATCATTGTTATTAGTGCAAAAAGCCAAACAAGTAACCAAAACTGTATCGACTCTCTGAGTCTAAGGACAGTACTGGGCAGCGTTATACATTATACACAGACTTACTAAATATACCAGGGAAATAAAAGATCTGTTGAAATAAGGAACTGTTAGACTTATAGGTATTCGACAACTTCAACAGGACAAAGGAGCAATGCCACAACCACTTGATCACCAAGTAAATTCCAGTATAATGCTGCACTGTATTGCCATTGGTTCAATGAGCTGATGCAACTTTGGTTACTTTTTCAGCTTTCTGCACTAATAACAAGCATTTGTCAATGCCGGACGTTCGCTTGAAGGTATTTGCAGTGGTGTTTGTCACGTATGGTGCTTTACTCTAATGCCCTGAGCGATTGCTGGTATTTGCACTACAAATTTTCAGCATGACCTTTTTGTTACCCCCACCTCATAAAAGCATTTGAGACCTCTGTTTATGAACAGTACCACTATTTTGTTAATCTGTCCTGAACATTGATTTCCCACAGCGACCACACCATTCTGCTCCACATGAGCAAAAACACAGTTCGGGCAGGATGTGAAAAATGACAGTTGTAGCATTCATAGGGAGGTGTGAAGGGATGGCAATGTTGAACATCTGGAGTGAAAATACAACAATTTCTCGAACTTACGAGCATACATGGAAACTGCGCAATGAACGCTCATGACACAGTCATTTGTGGACTTTGTCACCAAATTTTCAACATAGGCATTTTGGGACCTCTGCTCATGAACAGTGTCACTGTGATTTTCATAATCTGTACTGAGCATTGATTTCTCACTGTGACCACACCATTGTCGCTGGATGTGCAAAACACATTTCAGCCAGGATGTGAAAATGTCAGCTGTACTGTTCATAAGGAGGTGTGACAAAATGCCAGTGTTGAAAATCTGGAGTGAAAATATTTCAGATTCTCGAGTTATGAGTGTGCGTGGAACTGCGCAACGCACGCTGCGTAACACAGTCATTTTCACAAATTTGCAACATAGGCTTTTGGGAGCCCACCTCATTAACAGTGACACTGTTGTTTAGTTAATCAATCCCAAAGGTGATTTTGTGCAGTGACCATGAAATCACCTTTGGGGACCGAATAACTCACATGACAGTAACTGAATTCATGAGGTGAGGTCCCAAGAACCCCTATTGAAAATGTGGTGCCAAAATTTACAAAAATGCCCGAGATAGCCACCTAAGTTGAAAAAAAAAAACATTTATGCCATTATAAAGCTTACCGTCATTTCTTCAGTTTGCGTTCGGCTTTCAAGAGTGCAGATGTGTTCCCACTCCACTGAAGATCATTGCACCAGGCTCCGGAGGTAAGTATGGGGTGAGGGGAGGTGGGGTATGCAGAGGGTGGGTGTGGGTTCAGGGACGGGACACAAGACACAGCAAGGGACGGTTTTCTGTTTTCACAGGTTTTAAAAAAACAAAAGATGTTGCGGGACAGTTTTCCCATTTACAGGGACAATGGGCATGCTGGGGTGGGCTCCCAGCATGCCACTTGGGGTTTGTTGGGGGGGGGCCTAGAGACAATGGAGACTGGGCACTCTGTCTGCACATACAATGTGTTTGGTGGGGGCAATAACAAGGGAGCAGGGTAGACGGCAGCAGAGGGAGGAAGTGGGAGGGATTTTATTAGCAGCCAGAGGGAAAAGGGTGATGTCAATATGTTAAATACACACACGTTACCACCGCTGATTGCAGTGGTGCTTTTCTTTTAACTGAAGACCACTGCAGCCAAACTGCTGTCATAGACAGCTCATCAATCCATTGGTGCAGTAGGGTTGCACACGTTACACTGAGCACTGCATTGGACAGGAGGGTCACACACTTTCAAAAAGTCGTACTGTCCCAAAATGTTCCTTGCACATGCATGCAAGCGAATGCAAAAATAAACAAGCATTTGTCAATGCCAAATGATGCTTGCTTGTATGTGCTGTTTAGGTATTTGGAAGTCATTGGAATGCAAATATTGAAAATTCGCGAGATTCACGGTGCGTAGGAACTTCTTTTAGCGTCTTCAAATAAAACAGTGGCTTTAGGAATTTTTTCACAAATTTTCAACACAGCCATTTAAGACCTCTGCTCATGAACAGTGTCACTGTGATTTTCTTAATGTGTCCCATACATTGAGTTCGCACACCGATTCACGCCATTGTGCACTACATGGGCGGAAACACATTTTGGGCAGGATGTGAAAAATGACAGCTGTACTGCTCATAAGGAGGTGTGGTAAAATGGCAATGTTGAAAATCTGGGTGGAAATATTGAAAATTCAAGAACTTATAGCGCAGATAGAATGGCAAGAACGACGTCAGAAACAGTTATTTTAGGAATTTTTTCACCAAATTTTCAACATAGCCATTTTAAGATCTCTGCTCATGAACAGCGACACTGTGATTTTCTTACTGTGTCCCATACATTGGCTTAAGCACCGACTGTGCCATTTAATCGCTACATGGGTGGAAACCGTTTTGGGCAAGATGTGAAAATGACAGCTGCACTGCTCATAATAAGGTGTGGTAAAATGGCAATGTTGAAAATCTGGAGTGAAAATATTAAAAATTCGCAAAGTTACGAGCGTGCATAGAAACTGTGCAACGCACACTTGTAAAAGTAATTTTTAGGAATGTTTTCACCAAATTTTCAACACAGCCATTTTAAGACCTCTGCTCATGAACAGTGTCACTGTGATTTTCTTAATGTGTCCCATACATTGAGTTCGCACACCGACTGCGCCATTTTGCGCTACATGGGGAAACACGGTTTGGGCAGGATGTGAAAAATGACAGCTGTACTGCTCATGAGGAGGTGTGGTAAAATGGCAATGTTGAAAATCTGGAGTGAAAATATTGAAAATTTGCAAACTTACGAGCGTGCGTAGGAACTGCATAGCGCATACTACGTAAAACAGTCATTTTAGGAATTTTTCAAAAATTTTCAACATAGCCATTTTAAGATCTCTGCTCATGAACAGTGTCACTGTGATTTTCTTAATGTGTCCCATACATTGAATTCTCAGACACCGACTGCACCATTGTGCGCTACATGGGCGGAAACATGTTTTAGGCAGGATGTGAAAATGACAGCTGTACTGCTCATGAGGAGGTGTGGTAAAATGGCAATGTTGAAAATCTGGAGTGAAAATATTGAAGGTCATGAAACTTACGGCGGCGGCGTGGGAACTGCATAGCACACTCGTAAAACAGTCATTTTAGGAATTTTTCACAAATTTTCAACATAGCCATTTTAAGACCTCTGCTAATGAACAGTGTCACTGTGATTTTCTTAATGTGTCCCATACATTGATTTTGCACACAACTGCGCCATTGTATGCTACATGGGAAAACAATTTTGGGTGAGATGTGAAAAATGACAGCTGTACTGCTCATGAGAAGATGTGGTAAAATGGCAATGTTGAAAATCTGGAGTGAAAATATTGAGAATTCGAACTTAAGAGCCTGCCTAGGAACTGCATAGCGCACACGTAAAGCGGTCATTTTAGGAATTTTCCACCAAATTTTCAAAATAGGCTTTTGAGAGCCCACCTTATGAACACTGGCAGATGTCATTTCATTAATCGGGCGAAAGGTGATTTCACGTAGTGACTGCGAAATCACCCTTTGGGCGAATAACTGCTCACTGACAGTGATATCATTCATGAGGAAAGTCCCAAACCCATGTTGAAAATTTGGTGCAAAATTCAAAAATATCTGAGATATGCAACAAAGTTGAAAAAACCCCATCTAGCCCATTATGCAGCTTACGGCATTTCCTCAGTTCGCGGTCGGCTTTGAAGAGTGCAGGCGTGTTCCCGGTCCAGCGGTCGTCGCACAAGCTCTGGAGAGTAAGTATGGGAGTAGCAGGGTGTGGGGATGCAGGGTGTGCAGTGGGTGGGTGCGGGTTGTGGGGGCTGGGAGACTGCGTGGGACCGTTTTGCTTTCAGGGTTTTATCCAGACAACGCGGGACATTTGCATGCTGGGGTGGGCTCCCAGCATGGCAGGAGAAAACTGTTTGGGGGACGTGGAGCCAGCGAGGGATTGGGCACCCCGTTGGCAAAACAAGGTTGCCACATTGGGGTGGGCTTCCGCGTGGCACCAAAGCTTTGGGGCGTGAGGCACTGCCAGCACACAGTGGTGCGATCGGGATGTTTGCCATGCTGGGGTGGGGTGGGCTTCAAGCGGCAGCAAGGAAAGCTGTTTGGGGGGACGTGGAGCCGATGCGGGATTGGGCACCCCCGTCGGCCAAAACAAGATTTGCCCCAGCGTGGCACCAAAGCTTTGGGGGGGGCATGAGGTGCTGCCAGCACACAGCGGTGGTTTTCTTTGAAGTGAAGACCACCGCTGTCATACACAGCACCCGCATCCATTGGTGCAGGACCGCCACGCCTGCTCAACAGAGCAGTGGATTGCTCAGGACATTCACACCTCCAAACTGTCCTATTCTCCCAAGATGTTCCTTGCACATGCGCGCAAGTGAACGTAAAAATGATTAAAAGCATAGTTTAACACATGTATTGGTAAAAATAATTCACATTAACGCATGGTTTTGATAGTTTTGATAAAACTATACTGTAAATGAGCATTTAAAAAATGGTACAGCACTGTATAGAGATAGAGAGTTATCTAGCACTCACTTCTATGACATCATTACGTCTCACATTTGGGGGCCATTTTGTAGAGTGGACAGATCAGGTTTTTTGAAAGTAGAGTGCTGTTTAAATGTTTTAAATGCTATGAAATTGCACTTATGCTTATTAAATAAATGCAGTTTTAGCAGTAATGTAAACAGCAGTCTTTCCTTTACATCTCTAAGGAGCTGTTTTCTTAATCAGTTAAAGGGCAAAACAAGGGGTTTACTTGTCCTTTAAGGAATGCACCAATCATACAACAATGTGCACCTGATCATGTCTTATTGCTTAATTAATACATCATGCTGTGTAACCCTCAATGCCATTCTCCACCAGGAATCTGTGTAGGCCTGCTTTCAAAGCATGAACACTGCTAGCTTCCACATGCCCAATAAGTAGTCTATTCCACACATTAACCAGCCCATGTGAAAGAAAACTTCCAATATTTCCCCTTATAAAATGGGCACAAAATTTCTTAAATCCTGATTAGCGGGAAGCCTTTCCCAGCTGTGTCCTTAACAGGACATAACCTTGCAGTTCACACTACTTCTGCCAGCTGAAACAAAGCACATGGTAAAATCAATCCGTGCCACCACTCTCCCACTGTAGCTCCACAACTAGCAACCAACAGAATCGGGAGAGTGGCAACACCATCGCAGCCCCCCCATATGCAAGCTTCTCCTTCCTGCACAAGCTCTATTATTTTGTTTTACTCACTGCCACTTTGTTTCTCCCATGGGTCCAGCCTCCAACAAAATTATAATACTAAAAACACCTGCCCCCGATCCATGAAGTGCTGTGTGCTGCCGCTAGAAATGGCTTTCAAGTGAAAGCCATGCTTTTACCAGCTCCTTCAAACAAGTTGTCAGCTCATTCAGTGGTTGGTGCCATTGTAATAGGGTCGGTCTTGCACCAGACTATAACATTAGTATGAATGAACATAGAAGGAGTCAATATATAAATAAATGAGACAAATATGAGAAAATTGACAACCGCAAAACCAGAAGTGGCTTACAGCAGCTGTCAACGGACATGCTGGCTTCCGACCTGCTCCAACTGAAATGTGGCAGTCTCATGCTTTGGACAAAACAGACCCTGATGCTTAAATAAAAACAAAATGAAAAAACATACCAAAATTACAAAAAAATGTGTGTGTGGGGGGTGTTGGACACAGACACCAACACCATCTAGTGGCTTCATTTTACATATGCTCTCAATACAAATACAGTACAAGGACAGGAACTATTTTACATTTTTTATTTATTTATATTAACTACTTTTAAAACTTATCTGAAATTTTTAAATAAAATTTGTTCCGGGGGACCCATTTTATAAGCAGAATAAGACACTGCGAGGTGTGGTTTATGGCCTGATAACAGCACATCCCAGGTGCTAAAGACACTCAGCACAGGTGCCTCATGCCTCATTACGCACCTGGGGCATGCTCTTATAAGGCCATAAACCACACCTCATTGTGTCTTATTCCTTATTTATCTTGCCTTCTTTAGTTTAAATGCATATCCTCTACTTCTGCTTCCACTTACTAGCTCAGAAATCTGTGTATACTCCACCCTATCCCCTTTAGTAATTAGAACACTGGATCATATTTAAGCAATAAGACATGAATTGGTGTGCTCTGTGCTGAGATAACAGCATGACTGGGTTGAAGGATTAGACCAAAGGTGATTATGAAATGGGTCCATTATGATTAGTAAAGAAATAATTGTTTTGAAAAATTATTTTAATATTTCAAAAAAGTTAAAACTGAGAAAAAAGATTAAAAATGAAAAAAAAAAATATATAAAAGTGGTTCTATTGAGCCACTGTAGTTTTGCTGTTTGGCCAGTAGGTGGCAGATGTTGCAATTACTGCTTTTTTATGTTTGCTTGCACGCATGTGCAAGAAACATAGTGCCATCATCCGAGTTTTTGGAGGTGTGGCAGCCCTCTTCCAATTCAGTCAGTGTGTTTGCAGGAGCGGCCGCAGTTCTCCAATGCCTGCTGGAGCTGTCTATGACAGCAGTCCAAAATGCAGTGGAGTACAGTTGAAATGGGGAGCTACGCTTCAGTGAGCAGCGATAAGATATCACCTGCTCATGCCGCTCCCCTACACACACACACACGCCCATACTGCATGCACCAACCCCCAGGCACACACTGTATGGCGATGAAAGTGCCAATCCCGTCGATTGTGCTGCCCCAAAAACAGACTTCCATATGCCACGCTGGGTGCCCACCCCAGCGTGGCTACATCATATAGCTGACAGGGTGCCCAATCCCCGTCGGCTCCATAATTCCCCAACAGTACGCAGGGTGCCACGCTGGGGCGCACACCCAAGCGTGGCAACAAATCACTGTCGCTGGCAGGGGTAGCCCAATCCCCATCAGCTCCATGCCCCACCAGCCGTCCTTGTGCCATGCTGGGGCCCACCCCAGCATGGCAAGCGTCCCGTCATTTAAAAAAAAAAAAACTGAAACTGAAAAACAGTCCCTCGTTGTCTCTGCCCCCACCGCGCCACACCACTGTGCACCCGCCTCCCCACCCCCCCTCACCCCATACTTACCTCTGGACTCCGGTAGCGACGATCTTTGGTGGACGGGAACCGCGTTGCACTCTTCAAAACCGACCCGAACTGAGGAAATGCTGGTAAGCTGTATAATGGGATAGATATAGAGGATAATGTATGGGGAAGTGTGTGATACAAGAATTTAATGTACACGCGAGGTGTGGGATGCTACATAAACACCGAGGGCGAAGCCCGAGGGGTTTATTAAAGCATCCCACACCGAGGGTGTACATTAAATTCGAGTTTGACATACTTTCCCCATATTTTATTTTATATAATTGCTGATCAGCAATTTTTTCCCAGCCAGACTTCTGAGGTCACAATTTATTTTAGTGCTTCTGAACTGTCATTGTTTGTCAAACAGAGCACACACACTCACTCACTCTGTCTCTCTCTCTCTGCCTCCCTACTTCCCCCTGTGTTAGCCTTTTTTTATTTGTTGCTGTTTCTGCATTTGTTTATTTTTTTACTTACAGATTGAAGTTGGGATTCACCCAAGTTACCCAAGGAACCGTTGCGCCTTGCACTGGCTCTGTCTAGCGGATGAAGTGCAGGATCAACGGATAAATCGCTATTTTAAATGCAGAGGTAGATACGGTAAAATAAAAAAATGCAAATTACAAAGAAGGCGTGTTTGGTGGGTGCTGGTGGCAGCTCCTCGGTAACTAGGAGATGAAGTCGCCATGTTTTTGAAATTTTTAAACCCGCCCACATAGAGAGAAGACAGCCAGTGAGGGAGTGCGAAGTTATGACAGACACAGCACATGAATGCTGTAATAACCGACGGGTTATTACGGCAAATATCAACTCGGTCATCCCATTGAAAAAATTGACGACCGGTAATTATAGGGTTTTTTTCAACTTTGCTGCATATCTCAGGCATTTTTTAGAATTTTTGCATCACATTTTCAACATGGGGTTTTTGGGACCCCTTCTCATGAATGATCTCACTGTCATGGCATTAATCGGGTCCGAAGGGTGATTTCGCAGTCACTGCATGAAATCACCTTCGGGACTGATAATGAACAACACTGCCACTGTTCATAGGTGGGCTCTCAAAAAGCCTATGTTGAAAATTTGGTGGAACAATTCCTAAAAATGACTGTTTTACGAGCGTGCGTTGCGCAGTTCCTACGCACGCTCGTAAGTTCATGAATGTTCAATATTTTCACTCCAGATTTTCAACATTGCCATTTTACCACACCTCCTTATGAGCAGTACAGCTGTCATTTTTCATATCTTGCCCAAAACGTGCTTCCGCCCATGTAGCGCACAATGGCGCAGTCGGTGTGCAAAATCAATCTATGGGACACATTAAGAAAATTACAGTGACACTGTTAATGACCAGAGGTCTTAAAAATAGCTATGTTGAAAATTTGATGAAAAATCCTAAAATGACTTTGCTTCTGACGCCGTTAACAGTTCACATACCTTACGTAAGTTTGCGGATTTTCAATATTTTCACTCCAGATTTTCAACATTGACATTTTATTACACCTTTATGAACAGTACAGCTGCCATTTTTCACGTCAGCTTCAAATGTGTTTCACATGTAGTGCACAATGGTGCAGTCGGTGTGCGAAGCAATGTTTGGGACAGATTAAGAAAATCACAGTTACACTGTTCATGAGCAGAGGTCTTAAAATGGCTATGTTGAAAATTTGATGGCAAAAAGTCCATAAAATGACGTATTGCAGTGAGCACTGCGCATTCACGCACCCTCGTAAGTTCATGACTTGTAATATTTTCAGTCCAGATTTTCACCAGTGGCATTTTTCCACACTTCCTTATGAACAGTACAGCTGTCATTTTTCACAACATGGCCGAAATGTGTTTTCACACTTTCAGCGCAGAGATGCGTGGTCATTGTGGGAAATCATTGTTCGGGACAGATAAAGAAAATCACAGTGACACTGTTCATGATCGGAGGTCCCAAAATGCCTGTGTTGACAATCTGCTGTAAAAAATCCCCAAACTAATTACATTACGGGTGTGCGTTGCACAGTTTCTATGCACGCTTAGTGACTTCACCAGTTTTTAATATTTTACTGCAGATTTGCAAACATTGTCATTTTTACACCTCCCCATGAACAAGTACTGAAGCTGTCATTTTTCACATCCTGTTCGGAATGTGTTTTTGCACCTGTGGTGCTAAATGCCGTAGTCACTGTGCATAAGCAGCTTTCGGCTAACAAACTGATATTGCCACTGTTCATGAGGTGGGGGTCACAAAAAAAATGTTGAAAATTTGGAGTGAAAATACCAACGAATGCCTGAGGTGTTAGGGTTTCCAACCATAACACCCCACCCTGTAGAGAATGGCAGGCATCAGGGGCGTGACTTGGGATTCTTGCCTATAATGCTCATACCATTTCACACCCTGCAGCCAGTGAGAGGCATCGAGGTACTGTATGCCTTGGACTCTTCGGCCCCAAAGTTCACGCCATTCTCCTATACGCACCCATCTCACCGTATTTCCTGATGGAATGGGTGCGATAAGGCCAAAGACCCTACAACACCGTGACACTTGTGTGTCTGCAGGGTAGGGTGTGGTGAAATAGCGTGGCCGTTATGCCTGACGACCCAAAGGCACACCCCAATGCCTGTCACTCTCTGCAGGGTGGTGGTGGGGTTGGCTTCAATTCAATACTTCACTGCCATTTCTATTATGCAGCTCTGTAACTTCTACACTACCAATGCCAATGCCAGCAAGCAAACATTCGGCATTGACAAATGCTTGTTTTAAACACAAAAGTAAGTGAAATAAAGGGACACTGTCAGCTTTTGTTTTTATTTGCCTGGTATTAGTTCCTGCTAGAATTACAGTGGTTAAAAATGCATTCCTGCCACTGGATATACTCTGCTCAGCCATTTATTGATTTTTTTTTTTTTTTTTGCTAAAATTAAAATTCAAGTGATCTGCCTAGGATGATGCCCTGTGCATTCCCTGAGGATGATACCACACTGAGCCATGGGTAAACTCATTTGTGGATGAGTTAGTCATTTTTTTTTTGTATAGTAAGTAAATAGTGCCTTTTAGTGTACTGTAAGCTGATATCAGTAAAGTCAGTCTGGATCAAAAACAAGCAGTCTAACCTGCCTAAATCTGAATTTGAAAATTGCAAGTGTGGCTCTAGGCTTGTGCAGCAATGTCCCTTTAAGTTGTATAATGCTTGCTCAACATGGTAAACAGGTCAGTGAGGTCACAGATCTTTTTCCAGTGCTGTTGTGCTGAGACATTAGCACTGGGTTCTGAGTTCCTTAGCCAATCAGGTTTCTAATTTTTTTTGTACCCATTTCATAATCCCTCTCAGCCTTCTCTGGGCTAATTAATATGAGTGTTGTATCATTAATTTTTCTGTGTAACTCTTATCCCCTGAGCCATTCATTAGCTTTTGGTAGCCCCTGTGCCGGATCTTTTCAGTCTCTTCAATGTCCTTATTATACTGCAATGACCAACTATAATCAAAGCATTCTAGGTGTAGACCAACCAAGGCCTTTTACAGGGGAAAGATAAATCTTGCTTGACATACTCTGTCCATTGTCATGCATCCCAACATTGATTTTAACTGTGGCACTACACACTTATATGGCTTCGGTTTTCTGTCTATAATTAACCTGAGTTCATTACTGTCAGTTAAGCTATCCAGTCTTGTCCCATCAAGGATGTCTGCATGACTCAGATTCCTCATCATACTGTAGATTTAGTACCTTACACCTCACTGTGCTAAATCGAAGTCCTATTTCTAAGCCCACACTGCTTATAGTAACTACGTTAATATAGTGGGCTTGATTCAGAAAGGTTGATGCAGGGCTTACGTCAAACCCTGTATCAAACCCACAGCTGTGCCAAACACACTGATGCAGTTTGCACCCAATTCAGAAAGGTTGCATGCATTTGCAACACTTTTCCAACTTTACGCCACTATTTGGCACAAACCCCGTAAAAAGGTCCCACGTTTGCCACACAGACCAGCAAAAAGCTGGTCTAACTCGCAGCAAATGGCACATGGGATTGTGAATCCTGATTGCTGACCAGGGAATGTTGCAAGCCCCATGCACCATATGTTCGATGCACCCAGGATGTGCGCTATTCCCAGCACGTCTCTGAATCAAACCCAGCATGTTAAATGCTGTTTAGATTCTGTAGGTTAAAAAGAAGCACTTGAGTGATCCTGCAGGAAACTGTCTCGCTTTATATTGCTAGTGGAGGCATCTTTTATTTTAGATGGGAGTACCACTGAATAGCTAGGGTATGCAGAGCACTTTCTGAGTTGGTGGATATACTGTAGATTCTGAGAACAATAAACACAATTTGGTGTATTAGAAAAACACATGTAAAACAAAAATGATGACTCCATAATTTCTTTTTAATTTACTTTCACACTGTAACTTTTTTTTGTTTAAAGGATTGAGTGTGCAATAACCTGTGACACATCGGTCACAAGTTTGTTCAGGATATTCAGTCAATCAGAATATTTGGACAAATGAAGAAAATGAATACGTGTCAAACAGAGAAAGTGATGTACATTGCATGAATTCCTTTTACTGCAGCTGAAACAGTGCATTAGCGAGTGTATAAGGTCACAAAATCTGATAAAGGAAAAAAGTCACAAGTATAACATTATCCTGGAAATCACTTTTATTTTGAAGTGATTTAACATCACAAGAAGTCAATTGGTACTGGAGGCACAAGCAAATTCCTTTCAAACAGGTAAAATATATATTTTTTTAATTTAGCCTTTTAAGAAATACACCTTAAGAAGTCCTGTATTAAATGCTCTGAGGGAAAACAATGTGTCATTTAGCAGTGACATTATTCTGAGGTTAACAGATCTGGAGTGACCAATTATAGCTGCACAGAAAAACACTGGAGCCTAAAAAACCTGATGAAAGTGGCTGAAAGTTGTGTATAGTTAGCTGTCTTTGCAGACACATTACAAAGAAAAAAAATACTTACCATAGTAATATTGTTTCTTCCAAGGTATTCGTCAGTATGCGTGACTAATGCAGTATGCCAGCTGCGTTCAACTGCCCCAGAGATGGAGTCAATGCTAATGATTTGTAGTGTCAGCCAATCAGAAAGCAGGAGAGGAAGGGCTGCCTGTAGCTAGAGGAGGCAGTCAGTCAAATTTATTTTAAAGCTAAAGGGGCAAAAGGCCCCAACATGCTATCCTATGCAAACAACTAAAAGTTAAGGAAAAAGACAAAGCATAAAATTTATAAAACATCTGTAACTATGAAAACGCTGCAATTAAATGCAAACACTTAAAATCTGGCTTACAGTATGGACTGCAGAGCTACTCTTAGGTTATGTAGGGGAGGCTGGGTGGGAGGTCAAGCATACTGAAGAATACCTTGGAAGAAACAATATTACTGTGGTAAGTAATTTTTTCTTCTCACCCAAGGAATCCTTCAGTATGCTTGACTATTGCAGATTACAAAGCAGTGCAGTTGGGAGGAGGGTACAGAACCTACTTTGGAAACAGGTTCTGCGGGACTGTTGTGTTAAATCTGGCATGCAACCTGGACTGCACATCCAAACAGTAGTGCATCGTGAAAGTGTGTAGTCTTACAGGTAGCTGCTTTGCAGATATCCAGCAAGGGGATGTCCCTTGCAGCTGCCACTGAAGCTGCAGTGCCCCTAGTGGAATGGACCCTGAGGCCTTGAGGTGGCTGCTTACCAGCATTAGTGTAGCAAAACTGAATGCAAGAGACTATCCAGTAAGAGAGAGAGAGAGTCCTCTTAGAGGCTGGCCTACTCTTGCCCACCTTGCCATAGGTGAGGAAGAGCTGGGTATGGGAAGTCCAGAGCTGCTTAGTGTGCTCCAGGTAGTAGGTCAGTGCCCTTTTGACATCCAAACTGTGCAGCTTTCACTCACCAGGAGCAGATTTGTCTGTGAAGAAGACAGGAAGTGTTATGGACTGGTTTGAGGTGGAATTCTGACACTACCTTGGGGAGGAATTTCCTATGTGTTCTGAGAACTACTTTATCTTTTGTGGGAGATAATGCAGTTAGGTTCAGAGTGCCTGCAGCTTTGAGATCCTTCTGGCTGAGGTGACTGCTACTAAGAAGACAGCTTTCCAGGTGACATATTTTAACTCTGCTATAGCCATAGGCTCAAAAGGGGGCTCCATGAGTTTGGCTATGCAGAGGTTGAGGTTTAAGTCCCAGGGTGAGACAGGTTCTGTAAGTGGGGTTTGAAGATGTAACAGGCCTTCAAATTATTTTTTTTAAATGGAATGAGAAATTATAGAGTTCTTTCCGGCAGAAATGTAGGCTGAAATGGCCGCTAGGTGAACCTTCAGAGATGAGGCTCATAGGTCGGAGGTACACCAGGTAATCCAGCACTGAAGACAGGCTAGCTTTCAGTGGGTGGATATGTCTGTACCTGCACCATAAGGAAAATATTTTCCATTTGGAAGCATAGGTCTTTTTAGTACTAGGTTTTTTTGCCAGGCAAAGGATTCTCAGGATCTGTTCTGAGTACTGAGAGTCTGGGTACTCTAGCTCTTCAAGTACCAGGCTTTGAGGTGAAGAGACTCTATGTTGGGGTACATTATCCCCATCGGAGGTAGAGTCTGGAGACTCTGGCCGGGGGGCAGTCGAACTGGTGGTTTGACTGACAGGGCAAACAGCAGAGAGTACCAGGACTGTCTTTCCCAGTCTGGGGCCACTAGAATCATGGTAGCTGGCTGGCCTCTGAGTTTCAGAAGGACTCTGAGAATTAATGAAAATGGAAGGAAGGCGTATAGGAACTTGCCTTCCCAGTTCAGATTCAGGGCATTCACTGGTACTGTGCCCAGGGCCGGAAGCCTGCAACAGTACAGAGCGAGCTGGTAATTGAGGCTCAAGGCAAAGAGATCTAACTCTGGAGTGCCCCATCTCCTGAAGACTGTGGCCAGTACTTGTCTATTCAGGGACCACTCGTGGTGGCCCTGACTAATGTGACTTAAGAGAATCTGCCAGGACATTGTCCTTGACTGGCAAGCGAATAGCAGAAAGCTGTATGTCCAAGGAGTAGGCCAGAGACCAAATTTTCATAGCCTCTGTGCAAAGCTTTGTTGACCTTGTTCCCCCTTGCTTGTTGATTTAAAACATAGCTGTGGTGTTGTCTGTTCTGATTTGGACAGACTGGCCTTTTAGCTAGGGGGCAAAGGCTTTGATAGCCAAATACACAGCTCTGAGTTCGAGAAGGTTTATGTGGTAACTGGATTCCTAGAGGGACCATGTTCCACTTATGGACTGGCCTGCCAGGTGTGCCCCTATCCTAGAAGAGAAGCATCTGTGGTGAGCACTCTGGATGGTTCCCCTTGCTGGAAGGAAACTCCCTCCATGAAATTTTCTATGTCCTTCCACCAGTCCAGGGCTTGGAGCAGTGTCCATCTGACTGGTATGAGTTTTGTCAGTGAATCTTTTTTTCTGAGACCAGCGAGCCCTTAAGTGATACTGGATGTTCCTCATCTGAAATCTGGCACCTGGGACCACATCTGTAGTTGAGGCCATGTGGCCCAGAAGTCTGAGGAAATGTCTGGCTGGTCTGGACTGGCCCAGGACGAAGGAGTTTGCTAGGGTTTGAAGGTTGTGCACCCTGTCGAGGGGGACCAGGGCTTTTCCCCCTCTGTGTGTCCAGTTCTGCCCCAATGAATTCCAGTAACTGAACTGGTTCAAAGTGGGACTTTTGAGGATTGATGAGAAAGCCCAAGGACTCCAGAGTGCATTGTGTTAGTAAAAAATACACAAATATCTGGGTAATGGTGAGCCAATAATGGATTATTCATCGATTCCTAGAGGGTGCTTCAATGTAAATAGAAAACAACTGGAGTCTGCTGTTCCATTAAATCATTTCTTTTATTCCAGTTCATCTACCCCTATGTTTCGCTCCAGTGAGCTTGTTCACGGGGGTTCATTGAAATCTATTGAAAAACAAATTGACAATTACTTTTATATCCTGACTATTTCTCTAAATGATATTTTATAACATTAAATTCAATTCCATAGGTCTACCTGGTGAATATATTTCTATATATCTCAATTCGTTCACACTTCGAACAAGTGTTCTTTTTTAACTTCTTCCTAAAACGGAATGTAAAATACAAATAACAAAAAGTAGTTTTGATGACGCTTAAAGCAGAAGCCATGTCATAAATATTAACAAAAGTTGTAAAACTTTAACACCCCCATAACCCGCATACCTGGGGAAAATAAACATTTTTCACAATACACTCTCTGTGTTATAAGCGGCTTCTGTAAACATTAAAAAAAATATCCATGTGACCATCACGATTTAAATACCGAACTTATGCGCTTTCCAAACAAAGACTTCTCATTGCTACAATGCGAAATCCTGCTTACCTCCTTTTAACATGCTCAGAAAGAGTATCAAAAGCGCTTTAACCCGCACTGGTATTACAATTTAAACCAAATAATTTAAAAAGCTTATATGTAGCGTAATGGCATGATACTGACTGAAGCGCTGTGGCGTTTACCCTTAGCTGCAGTCCCTCTTGAGCAGCCTGAATTTCCCGCGGGTGTGACGTATCACATCCCGTGACTCTCGCTGAGGCGAGAGCGTTGCTAAGCAACAAAACACCCATTCCCTTACCATAGGGAATGAGCGCGGTTGGTTCAGGCTGCTCTAAAAAATGGACAGAGCTAACCGCTTTAGCGTCAAAACTACAAAGTTTTTTTACACAAGATGACTGCAGGGACAAAAACTATTACAGGCACAAAGGTGGCACATTATATGCACTCTAATATTTACTTTATGAAAACTTTACAATTTGTATAATAAACGGCTATCTACAACTTTGAAAGCAACAAGGGCTAAGGAGCTAGAGGTGCTTAAAGCTTTTTAACAAAATGAACTTAACTTTATAATAATAGGCATATTAAATATAAAATTCCTTATTACCAGGATTATGAACAGTGACTACTTGATAAATTCGTATACATTTTATAGATGAATTAATTCACTCCAATGGTTGGTCCTAATAAGGACTCAGAACTAAGCGAATAAGGATTCAGCAGTGTAATTGTCAGTTTGCATTATATATATATATATATATATATATATATATGCCTTCATACATATAACAATTCTAAACCCTGTTAACATGTATCAAAAAATCTACTTAAATAATTTTTACAAACATGCCTGCCAATTACAATCTATATTCAAACCAATGGACTGATCCAGGGTTCTCAAACTAAAAATCCACTTCATTTCACTTCTGTCAAGCAATTTAATATAATTACCTCCTCTAAGAGGTTTTTTCACTACTTCAAGACCCCAAAACCTTAAAGAGGCTCCCGTATGTCCGGCCTCATTAAAATGTAAGGCGACTGGTGACTTGTCATCTTTATTTCTAATATCGCTTTTATGTTCTAATATCCGGATTTTAAGAGCCCTTTTGTTTGTCCCATACACAGTCTATCAATGGGCATTGTAGAACATAAATAACCCCTTCAGTGTTACAGCCAATATGATCTTTGATGTGAAATTCTTCATTGAAATGTGGATGTTTGAAAACAGCTTTTTTACTAGTATTATTGCAAACTGTGCATTTGCCACATCTAGTCATCCCTGGTTGTAAAGGTCCAAGTAGTAACTGAGTTTTGTGGGTTTCCTGGTACTTAAATTGTGAATGTACTAATCTATCTTTCAAGTTATGTACTTTTTTTGCTACTATAATCGGTCTTTGGTGTAAAGACCTATTATTTGGATTGTCCATGGTAACTAAATGCCAATATTTGTTGATAATCTTTCTGATCTCTGTCATTTTATGATTATATTTGGTGGCAAACACCATTCTATCCTGTTTTTAGTCTGTTTTTACTAAAAGATATTCACAGTCACATGGTCTATTTTGTTACTGGCTTGTGTAAGAACCTTCATGGGTAACCCCTATTGTAAAACCTATCCAACATATCTTCCTTTTGTACTAAATATTCTTTAGACTCTTTACAATTACGTTTTACCCTAACCAATTGTGCATAAGGGATACTGTTTTTTAACTTAGGCTCATGGTAACTTTTATTGTGTAGTAATGTATTTCTATCTGTACTTTTTCTAAATAATGAAGTACTAAAACCTGATTCTGTGACCTTGATCAACAGGTCCAAAAAAGGAATAACTGATTTATTGTAATTTAATGTAAACTTTAAATTCCTATCAAAATGATTTAACATGTCATTAAAAGTTAACAATTCCTCTTCTGTTTCCACCCCATATGCAAAATATATCATCTATATATATTTTTCCATAACTTGATTTTATCTTTATATGGATTTTTTTCAAAATGCAATACACACTCTTCTTCAAAATTGATCATATACGCATTAGCATAACTCGGTGCCATCGTGCTACCCATAGCTGTACCTTTATCCTGTTGATAAAAACCCCCTTCAAATTCCAAATAATTATTCTGTAGAATGAATAATGCCAATTCCTGTAACAGAGTAGTTCTTGGTACTGAACCCACTGGTCTCTTATTTAGAATTTTTCCCATATTAGTAACACCCTCCTGATGTGGAATGGATGTATACAGATCTATTACATCCCAAGTGACAAGGAAAATGTAATCCAATTCAATCTGGTCAGACAAAGTTTCTAATTTAATCATTAAGTCAGTAGAATCTCGTATATATGTTTCATTTTTTTCTATTAAGGGTTGCAGATAGTAATTAACATATTCGATACAGGATCAAAAACTGAATCTATCCCTGACACAATTGGTCAGCCTGGGGGATCCGACATGTTTTTATGGATCTTTGGTATACCATAAAATGTAGGAATTCTTGGAAATTCTTTCATTAATATTCTCATTTCCCAATCCTGTAACCAATTAAGGTCTACAAATTCTGCCAGTAATTCCTAAGTTTGCCCTGTAACTTGAGACCGTAGGATCTTCCATTAATTGTGAATAATTATTTCTATTTTGTAACAATTTTAAACACATTATTTTATATTGTTCTCTATCCTGAATAACTATCCTCTCCCTTATCTGCCTGTTTAATAACAATCTCTGCATCATTACTTAAATTATACAGCACACCTCTGATCTTTTGTGAGGTTTTGGTGAGGCCATAGTGAGGACTTATCTTTAAAAAGTGCCATAATTTCCTTTTCTACAATGGAACAGAAACACTCTATTCCATGATTTCTGTCTGTGGGAGGACTGAATTTGGATTTTATGTTTAGGGCTTGTTTTAACTTCCTTTCTTCACTAACCTGTATACTATCAACTGTAAATAGATTTTTAATTCTAAGATTTCTAAAAATTCCCTGTAAATCTACCTCTAAATCAAATAAATTGACTGGTTGTGATGGTGCAAAAGAGAGTCCTAGTCCCAAAACATATGATTCTACTTCAGTCAACTTTCTTTTACTTAAGTTGAAAATGGGTATTACTTCTGAAGCTCTCTGGCTGTTCCTCTGTCCATATTGGTATTTCTTATTGTTCTACCACCTGGTCCTCCTCCTCCTCGTCCCCCTCCCCTCCTGGCCCCGCGAAAACCCCCTTGTGGTCTCGAATAATAACAATGAGTATTAGAGGTTCTGAGATCATATCTGTGTTCCATAACATCTTCTGATGATGTACTTGGTTGATGGGACTCTCCTATACTGGAATGATTCTCTCCTGGACGTGTGGAGGAATCAATAGTGTAACTATTGTCACTATCTGTGCCACTTTCTATATTGTAACTGTATCTTTGTTTGGAGAATTGTTTATATGTGTAAACTTTATTATCTTTATAATCATTTGTGTCTCTTATGAATTTTCTAATTTTTTATTGCTTCAATTTATTCTCATAGTCCAAAATTTTATTTTTCAATTCATCTAAAGTTGATGTGTATTCAGCAACGATTAGTTGTTGTTTTAAAAGGTCTTGATTTTTTTGAATTTCTTCAGCTAAAACTGTTCTTTCATCTATTATGGCCTCAATAAGGGCGTACATAAAATCACAACTTGCTCTATTTCTAATTCCATCCCATTTTGAAAAAAGTTTAGTAGTATTTATGCCTATATTGGGTTCTACAGCAATCCTTAGGCCCCTAGGTATTCTATTATGTTCCAAGTATTGTGTGAGAGTTAACCCATGCCATTCTAACCGAGTGTCTCTGAATTTAAGATTCTCTAATTTTTGTGTTATATTACGTGGAGTTTCCCCCATCTGTGCACTTAGATCTCTACCCCCCCATAGCCTGAAACAGTGTCCTTTTCTCATCCTCTGAATATGTAACGAAATGTAAAGTATTTTGTATACTATTACCTATATCCCTAAGGACTGCTAATCCTTCCTCCATTCTAAATATAATTTACTATTAGCGGTAGACACCTGGAACTTTACTTAGACATTAACTGTCTTAAAACCCAGGCAGCCCACATGCTGAGTAATTATATTAAATTGCTTGACAGAAGTGAAATGAAGTGGATTTTTAGTTTGAGAACCCTGGATCAGTCCATTGGTTTGAATATAGATTGTAATTGGCAGGCATGTTTGTAAAAATTATTTAAGTAGATTTTTTGATACATGTTAACAGGGTTTAGAATTGTTATATGTATGAAGACAATATATATACATATATATATATAATGCAAACTGACAATTACACTGCTGAATCCTTATTCGCTTAGTTCTGAGTCCTTATTAGGACCAACCATTGGAGTGAATTAATTCATCTATAAAATGTATATGAATTTATCAAGTAGTCACTGTTCATAATCCTGGTAATAAGGAATTTTATATTTAATATGCCTATGATTATAAAGTTAAGTTCATTTTGTTAAAAAGCTTTAAGCACCTCTAGCTCCTTAGCCCTTGTTGCTTTCAAAGTTGTAGACAGCCGTTTATTATACAAATTGTAAAGTTTTCATAAAGTAAATATTAGAGTGCATATAATGTGCCACCTTCGTGCCTGTAATAGTTTTTGTCCCTGCAGTCATCTTGTGTAAAAAAACTTTGTAGTTTTGACGCTAAAGCAGTTAGCTCTGTCCATTTTTTAGAGCAGCCTGAACCAACCACGCTCATTCCCTATGGTAAGGGAATGGGTGTTTTGTTGCTTAGCAACGCTCTCGCCTCAGCGAGAGTCACGGGATGTGATACGTCACACCCTCGGGAAATTCAGGCTGCTCAAGAGGGACTGCAGCCAAGGGTAAACGCCACAGCGTTTCAGTCAGTATACGCCATTACGCTACATATAAGCTTTCTTAAATTATTCGGTTTAAATTCGTAATGCCAGTGCGACGTTAAAGCGTTTTGATACTCTTTCTGAGCATGTTAAAAGGAGGTAAGCAGGATTTCGCATTGTAGCAATGAGAAGTCTTTGTTTGGAAAGCGCATAAGTTCGGTATTTAAATCGTGATGGTCACATGGATATTTTTTTTAATGTTTACAGAAGCCGCTTTATAACACAGAGAGTGTATTGTGAAAAACGCTTATTTTCCCAGGTATGGTTATGGGGTGTTAAAGTTTTACAACTTTTGTTAATATTTATGACATGGCTTCTGCTTTAAGCGTCATCAAAACTACTTTTTGTTATTTGTATTTTACATTCCGTTTTAGGAAGAAGTTAAAAAAGAACACTTGTTCGAAGTGTGAATGAATTGAGATATATAGAAATATATTCACCAGGTAGACCTATGGAATTGAATTTAATGTTATAAAATATCATTTAGAGAAATAGTCAGGATATAAAAGTAATTGTCAATTTGTTTTTCAATAGATTTCAATGAACCCCGTGAACAAGCTCACTGGAGCGAAACGTAGGGGTAGATGAACTGGAATAAAAGAAATGATTTAATGGAACAGCAGACTCCAGTTGTTTTCTGTTTGCATTGTGTTAGTCTCTGAGCTTCTGTGGGGGACTTGTCCTCCTCTAACCAATCATCCAGGTAAGGGAAGACAGACACCTGCTGTCTCCTGAGGTAAGCTGCAACTACTGCCAGGCACTTTGTGAAGACTCTGGGCACTGAAGAAAGGCCAAAGGGCAGTGCTGTAAACTGATAATGGCCTAAAGGTAGTTTGAATCTGAGGAATTTTCTGTGGAATGGCCTGACTGGAATGTGAAAATAGGAGTCCTGGAGATCTAGGGAGGCTAGCCAGTCTCCCTTTTGCAAGGATGGAATCACCAAAGCCAGGGTTACCGTCTTGAATTTGGGAATGAGTAGGTGTTTGTTCAGATGCCTGAGATCTTCAAGTATGGACACCAATCCTCATTTTTCTTCTGAGTGGGAAAATACCTGTAGTAGAGAGCTTTTCCCCATTGGTGGCAAGGGACTCTCTCCACTGCTCTTGCAGAGAGGAGTGATTTCACCTCTAGCTCCAACAACAGTTTTTCTGTTGGAGTTAGAGACTTTAATAATGTGTGACTATGCAGGGTTGGAAACTTTCTGAACTGCAGAGAAAGCCCTTGACCCACTACCTCCAGCATCCACTTGTCTGTGGTAATGAGGTGCCAGTGGTGGAGGTAGTGTGCTAGCCTTCTTCCTACTGTGGGAGGGGAGGTGACCTGGCTTCTGTACTCAGATTTGTTTAGACTGAACTTTTGCAGAAGGAGAGGGATCAGCTAGTCTCTGTGCCCTCCTTCCTCTTCCCTTGTAAAACCCCCTCATCTGAGGGTAGTCCAGGGACATGGGCATTGGCATAGGGTAGAAGGCCCTAGGACAGTAACCCCTGCCTCTGTTCCCCCGCCTTGGAATCTTTGGGAAGTAGGGGCTTTTTCTTTGGCAACATCGCTCTGGTAGGTGGATTTAGACTCCTCCACCTTTTTCATGTAAGCTTCTGTTTTATCTCCAAATAGAGAATTATTTACACAAGGGAAATCTGTAGCTTTAGCCTGAGTGTTCTGTGAGAGCTTAGTTGTTCTTAGCCAGGCACAGCACCTAAGAGAAATGGCCTGTGCCATGGCTCTGGAGGCAGTGTCATTAGTGTCAACTGCCACATGAAAACGGCATTGTGTGGCTTCTAAAGCAGTCTTTACAGTTTCTGTCAAGTCTTGAACCACTTTCTCTGGGGCCTGTTGGCTGATAGCCAGAACAGAGTTCCAGACAGTCTTTTGCTATTGAGCTGCATAAGCCATGAAGGAAGAAAGGTGAAGCAGCAGAGGCTGTGGTGTAAGATTTTTAACCCATGGTATCCAGTCTTCTAGATTCCTTTTTGGGAGGCTGGGATGATAGAGACACTTTAGCTTTGTCACATGCAGCAGCCTGCACTACCCCCTCATGGATCAGGGTGCATATAAAGAAATTCTGCATTCGTTTTCTCCAGTTGATAGTTTTTTTCAATTTTCTTGTCCACTTCTAGAGTGGAAGTGGGATTCTGGAGTAATTTAAAAGTAGCTCTGCGAAGTGATTTATGTATAGACAGAAGCAACTTCTTAGAGGGAGGAAGACCCATCTTATCTGGACAGTCTTCTTCCTTGTCCTGATCAGTGATCTCTTGGATAGTGAGATCCAGAGTACCCACCATATGCTGAATAAAAGTAAAGTGAGAGGAAAAATCCTCCTGGCCATAGAGGGAGAGCCAAACTCTAGATCAGGAGATACATCTGGTTCTAAAGGTTCACCCTGTTCTTCCTCTTCCTCACCCTCATAATAAAAGCCCTGGCCAAGCCCAGGGTCTGAGGGGTAAGGGGGGTTAGTGTCAGTAGGTGCACCAAAGAGTTTGCCCATAGCCCGAAAAGTCTAATACAGTTGCCAAGCCTTTGCCATTTCTTCATCAGAGGGTATACCTTTTTGTGTCGCTGGTATTTCCCTTTGCTTTTCAGTGGGAGGGGCAGTGATATGCATTTCTTTTCAGCAAGCACTTAATGAGAAACCTGCTCAATATGTCTCTTTTTGGCTTGGTCACCATTATTGTGTTTATCAGACTTATTTTCTAGGGAGTCCTTGCTGGACTTTTCTTTAGATTTGTGAGAGAATGACCCCTCCTCAGGATTTTTGCTAGAGGAGGAGGCAGACTGAGAGGACATAATTTCCAACCTTTTAGCTCTCTTTTTAACTGTTTTAGAACAAAATTTTGAACAAAGCTCACAGTTATGCTCTGGACCTAAACAGCTTAAACAAAGATCATGGCCATCTGCCTTGGCCACTATCTTAGAGCACCTAATACAATTTTTAAAACCTGTAGGTACAGTTCTTTTCTTAGGTCTATCTGACATGTCAATTCATCAGAAGACATCTGAATAATGTTCCCAATAGGAAAAAATAAAAGAATTAGCTCGGTTCCCAAGCGCTAAGGAACCCCAAAAGAACAGTTGCAAAAGTGCTAAAAATAGGAAGTTTATATGAGAAAAACACGGTTCCAACAAGTAAAAGGGAACCACTAAGCAAATAAAGTAAAAGAAATAAAAAGCATGGTTATTTGGTAAAAGAACACTAAATATTTTACCTCAGGAAAAGAGTGGGAGGCGCAGTTGAAACCGCTGAAGAGAACTAAATTCATGGTTCCTGGGCACCAAGAGGAACCGCAAAAAATGGGGAAAAATACTTCAAAATGCACTAAAGGCAGCACAAATAACTGAAAACAACTAACTTTAAAATAAATGAACTTCTTTAAGTGAAGTTTTGAAAAGAGGACTCCAGGGCAGTGTTGTCCAGTCAGCGGAGAAATGAATCTGACTGACCGCCTCCTCTAGTTACAGCCAGCACTTCCTCTCCTGCTTTCTGATTGGCTTATGCTACAAATCATTAGCAATGACTCCACCTCCGGGCAGCTGAACCCAGCTGGCATACTGCATTACTCAAGCATACTGAAGGATTCCTGGGGTGAGAATGGGAATTTAGTCGAATAGTATTTCAGAGACAACATTCTTTTCTGTGTGTTCTGATCATTCTGAACAACTGATACAACAATAGTGTTTAAGGTGAATATTCACCATAAGTCATGCTGCATATTCTTTCTGCTAAAACAGCCATGTAGGGAAAATTAAGCCTTATAATACATGCAAATGAAAAATAGTTATGCCCTTTAGATCTTTGAGTTTCCTTAAAGAATGCCAGAAACTGCAAATCTCAGACCAGTATAAAAGTATGTTGTCTCTCTGTAAGCATACAACCATGTGAACAAGATGTATATATTTATAATTCATTGTGCAGGCATGTCCTAGAGAAGCTTTTTAAAACTATATGAACAACAGTACGCAGTAGTTTAAGAAACAAAACCATTTAACAGAAAAGGTGATAACTGGTATGCAAAGACCTGAAGGGTCCTTCTTCCTATCACTGAGTAGACTGGCATTTCATTAAAGTTGTACTGTGGGACACTGGTTACCAAGTAAATTATTTTTGCAGAAAACTAATCTTTCAGATTTGAGACTGCTGATCTTTGCACTTGTTTCATGCTTTGCTTTTTTATTTCAACAATACTTCAATCAGACTGACAATACAAGTTAGCTAGACTGCCAAGATTTTTGCCTGGAATAACTCATTGTAAAAGGTAAATCTACATGGAAAACATGGCATTTTATTTGGCTAATGTCCTTCAATCTACTCTTTACTGTAACTATAACTTCAGATTTATCCTTCATACAAGGACCCAAAGAAGGAAATTAAACATTCTGGAAATACAGTTGACATATGTTCCTTACAGAAAGATGGATTTTGTTATATTTATCCTGGTAATTGCATTGCATGACTAATTTGCAGGTAAACGGACTTGGGAAATCATCACCAATGCTTTGCTTTTAAAATCTCAACTAAAACCCTTTTGTCTTGTGCTTTCATTCTTAATATTATCCCTCACTCTGTTGTTCTGATTTTAATTTGTACTTCTCTATTAATTGACCATCTGACTGCTGTCAAATCCCATGATGTTAAAACTACATCATATACAATACTGACTACAGCATGTAAAATGCCCATTGCTATATATTGTTTACATTTTACAGTTTTGCATAACTCTGTTTTGTACTTTTGTTTTCGACATGTTTTCCACTGTGAAGCATTATGAGATACAGTACCATTTGTGTGAAAGACCCAATACAAAAATAAACTGTGTTGCATCATAACTTTCTGATATCCTCCTGCTGCTCTGTGACCCTTAAAGTGCTAGAAGCACCACACAACAACAGACATAAAATGTTATTCATTTTTTGGGGAAGCAGTTCTTGTATTTTATTTTGAAGTATTTTTCTTTTTCCGTTTGCTGATTGGAAAGTTTACTACTTTACAGTATTAGGTTTCCTATGTAGAACAGTGCACTTCATGGCAGCTAACACATCTAGGTGTCAGCGTGGCTCAGTTGGTAGCACATCTGCCTCTGGACCAGAAGGTCGTGGGTTCTCGTCCCACACCGGGATTGGACTTGCACCTAAAAATCGCTGGCATCCGAGTGCAGTACTGGGGGTGCTGTACTGCTGGGGTGTGCCGTCCTTTGAATGAGACGTTAAACCGAGGTCCCTTCTGCCCATCCTGGTGTTCTGGTGGGTGTCCAGATGGAAGTAAAAGAACCCAGGGCACTCTTCGCAAAGAGCAGGGAACATTCCCGGTGTCCTGGCCAACATAGACGTTCCCATAAACTGGTTCATGCAATTATTCAGGCTGTGTGTGGGTGATGGCCACCACCACACATTCAGTCACTTCACTACCAGTCTAGCATTGCTTGTAAAGCGCTTTGGGATACTGTGTATGAAAAGCGCTATATAAATGCTGATTATTCTTCTTCTTCTTGTTCTTTTCCTCTTCATACCTCATCAGCATTGTGACCTTACTTGTCGTGACATCACTGGCAACCAGTCTGGCAGCTCTTAAGCTGCTCTTCCTCAGCAGTTGTGATGTCACCATCAGTAAGGTCACAAAGCTGAGGAGGTATTAACTGGAATGGAATCAGATGAGTCAGCCTCCAGGCAAAATGATGTTAAACACATTACACCTAGTTCTGCTAGGTAAAAAAAAAATCTTCTAACAGCTGAAGAGAGGAGAAAAGAAAAAAAAAAGTAACTTCGAAGTAACAGTTCACTTCATTTTAAAATAAATATTAATTTCTGGCAGTACACTAGCTCTTAAAAAGAACAGCCAGTGTATGAAACAAAATTGTTTATCTGGGACATGTAAACCAAGTGTCAGTTTGTTTGTGCACGAGCATGCTCTTTTCCTGCTTTGAATGATTCCTGCCAAAAATCTTTTAAAAATCTAGCTTCCGTTCATGACTGATCAGAACTCAAATTGCTAATTTTTAAAACCTCTGATTATGCTCAGCATGGAGTGGAAATATTATAGCTGGCTACCTGTTGTCTTGATGCCACCATTTTGTTGCACTGTGAGCCTTTATTCTTGTATCAAATGAAACGATGGAAATTAAGTATGGACTAGTATACTGGTTTTTGGGTTATATCCCTATCTTTCTTGAGGCTGGGCAACTGCTGGAACTTGTCTTACTAAAGTATTTTTATGTTACCCGGCACCTGACGGGCTCCTGGGGCTAGTTTTGTATTGCTACAACCGGGCCAAATTTTAAACTTCTGTAAAAAGTTACACAGAAAACCTAGTCCATTCAAGGATGCATTTAAAATTACACTGCTATAACTATGTTTATATGGTCACAAAAAAGGAAAAAAATACTGTTGTGCTATATGTGTGGATTTCAAGTATCTTATGAAGTTAGCTAAGGAGTTGCATGGAGGTACTACTGTGTTGGGTATTCTTTTAGATGCAATGTAAAACATCAAATACCATAGTCACATTGCAGACAGTGGAGCAAATCACTCAAAATCGTGTACCTACAGTATGATGCAGAGCAGGTCCGTTTCACTGAAACCAGGCCAGCTATGGTTTTGGGTAGAGGTGCTCCCTCATCTTCATAGAGATAATTAGAATTCAAGCCTACTAGGCTAGCAGGATTAACTTGCTCACTCTCAGGGGTAGACTAAATACATTAGCCATGTCCACATGGAAATCAGAATGAATAGTGTAGTTGGTTTGTAGTCTCTGTGTCTTTTAGATATACTGTGAGAGTAAGGCTAAATTATCAGCCATGTGACACAAACATGCAGATCCCCGTTATCACTGCAGACAGTAAAGCAGTGCTTGTGAGCATGTGTGGGCTGTAATGTGAAAATGACCTTGTCTTTCTCTTACTGAGGTAATGTGTTCATTTTTGCTGACCCCTACCAGTTTGTGTTTTCAGTAGCGGTGCCCTTATAGAAAACTTTGAAGAAACCTCAGAAACACAATGGTCCTGAGTATTCTATGCCTATAAAGAGAACCAATACTCTCTCTTTGTTTACATATAGTGCTGGATTTTCACTTGGCCTTTTCCGAGTAAGGCATAACTCTGTTGTTTTCTTCCCCCTGCAGTTAAACCTTGGTCAAAGTTTCAGATTTTCAGAATGCTTCAATTGCAGATGACTTTCTCATCTCCCATCAAAGCAGTTTCATGGTCCTGCAAATAAAAAGTAGTTAAGTAGTTCAAACTGTTGTGATTCAGATAATTCTACCAAAAATATTTACATGCAAAAAAAAAACTGTAGGTAGAACACTACAGTTTGTTGCCTCTAGCTGTAGCTAGTGAGGTTTTGACAGCTGACTTGAACCTGGCCTGATGCATTTAAGATGCTGTGACTCCAAACTTGCCACTAGAATATACTATTCTGATTTGCTTTTCAAATTCTGACCTTTCTCGGTTTGCATGTAGCATATACAATATGTCAATAAATAGCCTTTTCAAAAACTGCACCAGATAATAATGTGGAAAACATGTTTAGCACATATGATCTAGCAAATCTAGTTAAGAAAATGTATAAGACTAGAAAAATAGTTTTGAATTAGTAATTATGAATCATTTTAAACAGTTATAGCAGTTGATAAAAATATTGCGTAGCAAGGAACAAATTATTGCTGACCAATAATTTCATTTCACTAGTGAATAACAGGTTTTCTATGTGACAGTGGGGATATATCCAACTCATGATTTTTAAGTAAAAAATGTTTTACAAAACTGCAACAGAATATGAATGAACACATAGTATATCCATATACTATGAACAGAATCTATATCTTTCAAAGAAAATCTTCTTTAAAGGATGAAAAAGTCTGATACAGCAAAGTTATATTAATAACAGCAGCAGCTAAGAGTGACATATACTATTATGTCACAGGCATGGATGTCTAAAATGTTTAACACTACATTAAAACTATAAAACAATTTACAGCTGGAGTCTGGACAGGTCAATTCAAGTATATACACAATATATTAAAATCATATAAATTATAAAACTATACAAAGGACATGAATATAGCAAAATACAGGTTAGAATAATTCATCTGACAGAATAAAAAAAATGTAATAGGTCATCATTCAAACAGGTTCTTCAAATTCCTCCCCACAGACTGCTGCACTCTTCTTTCTCATGGGCAGTTTTTAGACTAGGAATAGATTGATACTTCAGATACCATGGACACAGAACTTGCCAAAAACCAAGTTTTTAAGACTAAAATTAGTTTATGGGATAGTGCGGTTAATATCAAATAAAACTGATATTTGCTTTTTCTTTGAAATTGGCAAAGAAAAAATGAAGCAAAGCAAAGCAGTAAAACAAAGTTAATTTTGTTTAAGTTTTAGGTATCAAGCTGGGAACATGCTTTGACAGTCTATTGCAATGATGTGTGGAAATGCATTCCTGTGGATTTTACTGTTTTGCAGGCCATCTCACTCTTACATGTACACTGCTACACTGAACAGCACAGAGCTGTGAAGGCAGGTCATACCAAAAATGGCAAATGTCAGGACCCAAACTGGCTAATGCATCAGACTGGGGGTGAAGAAGAGTGGTACCACAGTTGAGTAAGGGTGACAGTGCTGTTCAACTGGACCATTACCATAGAAACCACAGAAGAACCACTGCACTTTCTCAATGGCTTCTGTATGGGTAGTAAAGTTACTTTCCTGGTTGGGGATGTGGACTGGGACCTCACAGCTAAGACAGAAAGAACTACTCACCAAGTGGGACAGTGCAGCAGAGGTGAGGATGCAGTACTTGAGCTTTGGTGCTACAGTACTGTATATGTACTATTTGTCCTTTGATTTGGTTACTAAACCAAAATGATTTCTTTCAAGACTGCATCTGCCCACAGCATGAATTATGTGTGTTAACACACCTCCGTTATAACTCACAATAACCCTCCTCGTTTCCAGAACCTTAAATAAATACAAATACTATGATTTTATAATAATAATCTCAATAAAAAATAATTACATCTTCAACTGTGCCTAAGTAACAAGACACCTCAGGTGGGCTAAATGGGGTTCACTTTCTGGTTTAATCCGCCAAATAACCTAATTTCAATTAAAAATTGTAACAGACCTGTAAATCCTACATTGCACTGTCTTTCTTTACTTTACTAAGAGGGGATGACCCTAAAGCTTACACTATATCTGCCTACAAGCATGTTACTAAAAAAGGCTTCAGACTGTGGATAGTGTCACAGTAAGGAGCTGCTGATTTCATGCTCTTCCTCACTTTTCAGTGAAACTGTTTACAAGGATCAGCTCTTTTTCACCCAGTTTAAAAACAGATTTTTCAATCTGGTTTATGGTTTTAGAAACAAATTCTATGTTAATTATGTGTTCCTGTTCTTTTGCACATAATAAGAATAAAATTAATTAAAAAAAGGATAAGGCTGACCCAGTAGACAGAGGTAGCACGCTGGGAGACACAGGTTTCTGTCAAACTCATTGTTCTTACTCTGAGGACTGAAGGGACACAGCATGTTGTGAGAGGCACTCAGCTCAAAGGGTGTAAGAAATGGGGTGAAAGGGTGTAGGCTGCCTGACACTTAACCACTCCCACTTGGATTTCCTGATGTGAAACTGGTGTTGGTTAAGCAGCGGCTGCCCCACCAACTGGGGTAAGGGACATGTAAAAAAATGAAAAAGAACCCCCAAAAAGATGACAACAAAAAATAATCCAATGGCAAATCAATTCTTCTATCAAGGTCAATTTTGAATCTCTCATTTGAAAAGCAGATCATTTCACATTTTCTTACACTTCTGTGCTCATGTGACTAGTGAAATTTTCTTCCTTATTAAAGAGATCCTATAAAGGAAAAAAAAATAAAATAAATGACTGATGGAAAAAAAAAAACAGCTAAACAGTATGAATGGACACCTATATTCTAACATAAAAAGAATATGGGAACATCTTGAAATTCATTTAAATCTGACAAAAATATTTCAATACTCAGCACTACTAATATTTGTCAAGTTCTAGGTATCTTCTATCAATTTATCCCCACCTCCCCCCAACCCTAAATCCACCCTATAAACCCATTATATACAGGTAAAATCCAGAGTTAGTGGCAAAAAATTCACAGTATTTTTAATAAAATGATGTTATTTTAGTCTGTCATAAATAAATCATCAGTCAATGGGGCCCTGGAAGATTAGTTTGACGCATATTTGTTCCCCGGATAACTGTACTGCACAGAAAGGGCAAGCAGCATGGAATGCATGAGTACCATGTGGCAATGGAATCTGGGACCAATATTTAGCTGACTTCTCAGAGCACACATGTCCACATGGGCTAAAAGCATAGGTTGGAGGTCCGGCATCAACATAAAATCCTGCCTCACACCCAAGCCACAAAGGCACATATGGTCCAACAGTCCTGCACATAGGGCACTCTCGTTCATTAGCTTCTGTGTCACTGCGATGACCCCAGTTATGATAACCATGAACATGTCCACAGCTGAGGTAGGCCCATGGCTGCTTTTCTTCCACTACATCTTTACGATTGATGCTGGGAAAGGCTAAGGTGTTTAACCCAACTGGACACTGAGGCCTTGCAGCATTTATCTCTTGTCGAAGAGCCTCAATATGTTTTTGAGTGGGTGCATGAAATAAGCCATCTGCTGTTCTCCATAAAAGGGTAGCTCCACAAAGATCAACAAGAGATCCATCTTGTAGAACATTCGTCTCAGTTTCAACCTAAGAAAGTGAACAACAGAAATTTAAAATAAAATGCTCACTGAAAACAATATCTTAAAAACTTTTTTCAAAAGCATTTTCTTTCCTGCACCTACAGTCTATGAAGATACCAGGCCCAACCACACATAGTAAAACACTGGGCCAGATTCTCAAAACGTTATGGGACTAAGTCCCACTCTGCAACTCCAGCTGCAGATCGAAATCTTTGCAGCTGCAGCAACTGGTATTCTCATCCACTGCAGCTGTGGAAGATGTTATGCTTGGTCCCACTGGCCGTAACATTTTTCTGCAGCTGCAGGGGGGAAAAAACAGCTACAAGCTACCGTAAATTATGGAGCCGGTCGTAAACTGACTCCACTTTTGAGAATACTATAGCTGCAGGAAAAACTATGGTTCCACAAGTAGCAACCCACTTGCTCCAAGTTTTTCTCTCAGCTGCAGGATCTGCACAGACTTTGAGAATCTAGCCCATAATTTATCTTTATTTGTAAGTGCTATAGCTGGGCAAAACTGTCAAGTGTATGTTCGCAAAATTATTTCAGTGAAAAGTGCAAATTCCTCTGAAAACAATGTCTTAAAAACTTTTTTCAAGAAAATTTTCTTTCCTACACCTACAATCTACTGAAGATATCAGGCTTAACTACACAAAGTAAAAACATGGGGCTAGATTTTCAAACTGGTCAAGGACCAAGTCCCAACCTGTAGCCCCAGCCACAGGCTGAAGCCTCCGTACAGTCAGCACAGCTGTGGGAGATGTTATGCCTTGTCTCACCAGGTGAAGCTTTTACCTACAGCTTTGCTATAAATCATTGAGCTGGTCATAAACTGGCTCCACTTTTGAGAATACTACAGCGGTGAGAAAAACTGTGGCTCCACAAGTGAAGACCCACTTGCTCCAGTTTTTTCCTGTAGCTGCGGACTTTTCTTGGGTTTTGAAAATCTAACCCATTATTTTTACCTTTATTTGAAAGTGCTATGGCTAGGCAAAATTGCCTTGTGCATGTTCACAAAATTATTTCTGTGAAAAGTTCAAATTCCTCTAAACCTGCCTGTTTTGGCAGAAACAAAGTGGTGTGAAAATCACAAATTTTACACAAAAAACTACTATTTTCAACTTATTTCTGCAAACACAGCATTTGAACATAATTTCTGCTTAATTTTACAAGTTGCATGAAAATGGTCAAATGAAATGATTCTTGCAGAAACAGAAATGATAAAACCATTTACTAATGATCTTTCGCTCATGGAAATAAAATTTCACCCATCCCTAATTAGTATGAATTACAGAAATACATTGCATTGCCATACCAGAGAATGTGTTATTCCAGGTGTGTTCTGGCATATAATCTTTACACGCCCTTTATTCAAGGCTTGCAAGTGTGAGAGTTCAGATTTGAATTTAACATAAGCATGCCCTTGTATTTTGGGGAGGGCTATAGGGAAAGGGGAAAAGAACATTGTTTAACCAAGAGTAGCACACTAAGCCGAAGCTTGTTTCCAGATGTGACCTGGAAGCACAAGGAAGTTAAGTGACTTGTTCAGGATCACACAGTATGCACCTAGGTGGCTGTGGGATTCAAACCCAGGTCTCCAGATCTGCAGCTCAGAGCCTTAACCCACAGCGCTATACTGCCCTCCAATCCATAATCCACCTGCTTCATCATTTTACTAATACAATCTCCTGCAGGACACTAAGCAACAAATTAAGCAAATGCAACCTGAGATTATATGATCTAGAGTTCAGTGCATATACTAGTTTAAAGATGTGTAGAGTAGAAGTCTGCCTAAAAGAAAACAGTTACACAAAACAGCAAAAGCTTCAAAGATTCACATACGCTTAAGATGTCGATGTCTGAATATGCTTTTTTGACGATAATCATTGATTATTATAAACCACCAATGACTAAATAAGCCATAAAGAATGTTCACATTATTCTACCTTATCACCCCTCATTCCAGCAGCTGTAGGCTGTGGGGCAATGCTGTTGTCTTTTTTTTGCCAGTATTTGTGCAGCTAAAACAGCACAAACTCTTAGTCTAAGCACAACCATCTAAACAATATAAGACACTCTCCTACTTAATCATCTTAGATAATTGTGCTCATATAATTTAAGAAAACATGCAGAAAAAGACAAGGGACAAATATTTTAAACACCATTTTATTTTACTGTTGGTCATTAGGTCTCTTCCTAACATCCTCTTGTGAAATCAATCTAATGGGACTGAATGTTTAAGGAATAAGAGATTGTCTTCTGTAATGAACACCTTTATCGGGGCTGGAATACATTTTTTGGCGTTATTCAAAAATATAAGCCTGCATTTGTTTTATCTATTAGTTTCAGTTAAACTCTGAAATACCTGTATATTTAAACATCACATAACATGTCGCTTGAACAGGCTTTATGTCACTAAAAACAAACACAAAACAAAAACAAGTAATGGCATTATAACATGATTGTATTATGTTTTAGTCTTTAAGATAACAATTCAATTATCTTGGTTCTGCAGGACATGGAAAGCAACCTGTGATCCAATACCAAAAGTCCATTTCTAGTGTGTTGCAGACCACATTTATTTCCTGCCTGTCTCCCTTTCCCCAACTAAAAAATCCCATAGTTACTGCAGAGTTCTCTAAGTGACCCAATGCGAAGTAATTCACTGAGCCACAAAGAAGGGGCCAGATACCTGCAAAACATGCATACCTGGTGCATATAATGTTCTCCTTCAGATTTGGACACACATGGCCAGATCCACAGCCCAAAGAAATCCTGATCTGCACATGCATTGGCGCTCGGAGGGTCCGGGGGCATTTCAGAAAGTCTGATAACTGAAAGTGCAACAGCCTTTGCACATTTCAATAATGGTGCAAAATCCCGGGGTGAGTTTCAACTGGCTCTCTCTTTCTGGCATAAAACCAATGCCATTGTAAATGTTTATCACATATTAACCTCAGTCTAGTTACAGGTCACTGGTATGACATTTCTACAGCATGAATCATCTCCTTCCTCCTCTCCTGTGGTGTGTAAACAGATTGATATTACTACAGGTATATCACAGACTCAAACAGAGACCTATGTTTACAACTATGATATACATTATGTTTTATAATAAAAATAGCTGTCTGAGATTCATTTAAAATCATGTCAGCCTTCTGTAATATATAATGGCTCTTTTATCTACAGTGTTCCCGTATGATTTCCTGACAGCACATGTAAGTAATTAAACTGAATGCTTTATGACTTTTTCATAGTTTTCAAAATTGGCAAATCACTACTTCTATTTGAAAGCTGTGAGTCCTTATTTCTTTGGAGCACAGCAATGCCATTTTTATGGCAGCTTTGAATAAAAATATAGTATGGCTGGGACAGCTGACAGAGTCTGAAGACAGAAACATAGAAACACAGACTTTGAAGGCAGATAAGGACCACTTTGGCCCACCCAGTCTGCCCATTTCCCTACCTATTAGATAAGCTGTAGTTTCTAGTTAACCAACAGCCTACTTTTTCCTACCCCTCCCACCAGAATTGCGTTATGTCTGTCCCATACATTCTTGAATTCCCCCTCTGTTTTTGACCCCACAACCCTCCTCAGGAAGGCCGTTACATGCATCCACCACCCTCTCCATGAAAAAATACTTCCTCACATTGCCCTTGAGCTGTCCCCCCTCTATCTTCAAATTGTGCTCCCTTGTTCTTGCACATCTCTTTTTCTGAAAGATGCTACACTCCTGGACTTTGCTAATTCCCTTGAGGTACTTGAAAGTTTCGTTCATGTCCCCCCTCTCCTCCCTCCTTTCCTCGAGGGTATACATTTTAAGCTCCTTCAGTTTCTCTTCATATGGCTTCTGGTACAGACCCTGCACCATTTTAGTTGCCCTCTTCTGGACTGCCTCCATCCTGTCTATGTCCTTGTGGAGATGGGGTCTCCAGAACTTCATGAAGTACTCCAGAAGTATCTAGTCTGCTGGAAAAAAAATATCTTTTAAAGTTTCAGCTGGGATAGGTTGAGGTTCTTTTAATGAAGTTCGTGTAACATTTCCCGATGATGTTCTTGAAATTTTAGTGGGCCATGTGGAGAAGCTAGCTGGATTGAAAATCATAGCCTATTGTAGACTGAGTGCTCAGTACCTGTGAAGCAGAAGACTTACTGGGGGTGGAGCTGATTCTAGCAGCAGTCAGGATGAATCGGGTGTACTGCAGCATCTTCAGGTCAGCTGGTAGGAGAGTCAGTATGAAAAGAAGGTTTCCATAAGTAAAAGCAGGTTGTGTGGAGTGATTTGTGCCACTCATTTTCGTGCCATGAGCATAAGTGCTAGGATGTATGGTGATGAGAGATTTAAGAAGAACAGGGCAAGGGCAGGAAACACTGCAAGACCGACGCCTCACTTGCTTCCCATCCAAACACATGCTCAAACATGCTCTCATGCTCACACACAGTACAATGAACTATAAGGGTTATGGCTTGGCCACTCTCCAGAGAGAGCTCTGGGAGGATGGTGTGTGCCCAGGTTTTAGGAGGTTCATGGCCCTCAGTGCAGAGTTAACTGCCCTCAGTGCTACACGTCAGTGTCTGAGAAGCAACTCAGTAAAAGTACCACTGGATGCTGCAAGAGAATTACCTCAAAAGTGCATGCCATGTCCACACTGGAGGATGGACTGCACAGGGGTGGAGGAGGAGAAGAGTATAATCTGTAAGGAGGGGCACAACAGGGCTAAAAACCCAGAATCTATTTGTGCCACTGGCAGAATCGTTTCAGGAAAATTGCCCTAAAATGGAAGCAAAGTTGTTACCCTTGAGGGTGTGGCATTGTCCAAGAAGGATGCATCAGAGAGGAGGGGTCTGGCAGTATTGTGGGGAGTAAGAAGTGTACCATAGTATTAGGGATTCTTTAGCTATGGCGATGGGATACTGATATGCTATTCTGGTCAGGTGAAGAGCTTAGTTCTTTGTCTCCCAGGGGCAAATGCTGAAAGGGCAGCTTCCTAGGTGGAGACCCTGATCGGCAGGGGAAGGGGAGCCAGGTATTGTGTTACACCAAGATATCAGTGGCCTGGCAAACCACATCACAGAGGAGGTAAAGACTGCCTTCAGGGAACTAGGCAGTAAGCTGCAGTCAGTAGCAGACAGATTACCTTCTTGGAGGTGCTACCAGTGCCACATGCAGTAAAGAGTAAAATAAACTCAATAGGTTTATTACTTACCAATAACAGTAGATGTAGAGAGACTCTTCTCCATAAAGCCAGACATGCTGGACTGTATGACAGCAGCATCAGGACCTCACAGGAAACATTTCCATAGTAGGTGCCACCCAAAATGATGTACATCTGCACACTGACACCCTTCCCAGCATCACCTCTATAATGGGGACAGCCCTGATACCCTTCAGTTCCCGCCATCAAAAAATGGAGTTCTGCACACTGACACCCTTCCCAGCATCTCCTCTATAATGAGAACAGCCCTTATACCATTCAGTTCCTGCCATCAAGAAATGGAGTTCCAACATTTTCTGCTTGACAGGAACAGGGAGTCAATCCCTGGCCAAACAAACAGGAGAGGCAGGAAAAACAGATCAGAAGTAAAAGCAAGTGGGCAACTGCAAGGCAGACCATGAAACGACCTGTAAGAAACAACAGTCTTTGCCATTTCAAGGAAGGAAGGAGGGAATAGTGTGACTCTTAAGTAAAAGATTCTCTCTCCAAGATCTACTCTTACTAGTAAGTAATGAATATATCTCTTTCAAAGATCTCTCCTCCATAGAGCCCCACACATTGGACATACACCCCCAACAGGGAAGGTAGGGCAAGCAGAAGAGGACAGTGCCCCTTAAGGAAACAAGCAGTACAGCCAGCCCAAAACCAGCCTTCAAATGGGAAACCAGATTCATACTGAAAAGATTAGCCAACATATGGATCTTATTCAGGCCAGTGGCTGAACAGATCTCGAAAGCCAAGACTGACCAGAAACATACCACAGAGGCCACCATGCCCACAGTGGCGTGCCTATAACTGAGCTAGGAAGCTCCCTGCCAGCCTACTGGTATCACAGAAAACTGTAGGAGGACATTCACAAGGAAAGACACTACTCAGATATGGGTGCACCCCTCATATGTGGAACAAACAACAGAACAGTTTTGGTGACTGACGGATATCCCTGGCTCAGTCCAGATAAAAAAGGTACCCCCATGGGATTACATGGAGTGCAATATCACTCCTCTCCGAGTCTGGCTACTGTGGGTTTGAGAAGACACAGGCAGATTGATGAACTGATTCTTGGTCAATTCATTCCATTCCTTAGGCAAAAACTTAGCATGTGTCTAAAGTGCCGCCCTATCTTTAGAGTGCTTTCCTATGGCCATAGCCTTGTGGTAAAATGTATTTATTTATTTATTGGATTTTGTTAAACATGTAGGCCTACTGAGACTTGTGCCCGTTTTTCAGGAGTGACTCAAAATTAATTACATTCAGTAGAAAGAAATGTTGCTTGTTACAAAGTCAGATACAGAGTTAACATTTGAGATATCTCATGTCTCATCCCTTCCCAGGGGTGGATCAAAATTATTTCCTGGTGCTTTATAGCAGGGTTAGTTACATGTAGTGGTTTGTTCTGTGAAAGAAGAAGTCTATATGCCCTCAGATTTCTAGAAAGTTACACACTCTTTCAGAATGCCACTTGCTAATTTTTATTTTTAATACAGCAGTTTAAAACTATTTTCCACTTTTAGACACTTTCCTTATTGTGTCCTTCTTTGTGGAAGCAAAAACGACTAACTTCATTCAAACAGGTTTCAGAATTACTTTCTACAGTTTTTGGAGGCAGTATAGTGCAGTGGGTTAAGGTTCTGAGCTGCAGATCTGGAGACCTGGGTTTGAATCCCACAGCCGCCTAGGTGCATACTGTGTGATCCTGATCAAGTCATTTAACTTCCTTGTGCTCCCAGGTCACATCTGGATACAAGCTTCAGCTTAGTGCACTATTCCTGGTTAAACAATGCTCCCTTCCCTTCCCCAGACAGTATGACAGTGGTAGTAACAATAGGTATAAAAATTCATACATTCAGATCAAGGAGACAAAGTACATATGTGCAAAGAAAAATTTGTTTTGTGGTGCTCATAAGCCTTCCCCAGGGGTGGATCAAAATTATTTCCTGGTGCTTTATAGCAGGGTTAGTAACATGTAGTGGTTTGTTCAGTGAAAGAACAAGTCTAAATGCACTCAGGTTTCTAGAAAGCTACACTCATTCAGAGTACCACTTTCTCATTTTAATTTTTAATACAGCAGTTTAAAACTATTTTCCACTTTTCTTTTAGACACTTTCATTATTGTGTGCTTCTTTGTGGAAGCAACAAAGACTTTAACTTCATTCAAACAGATTTCAAAATTACTTTCTACAGTCACTGTACCCATTTTTTCCTTTCCTTAGGCAGTTCATCCTATGGCATCTTCACTTGTTTCCGAGGCTCAATTGCCTAATCCTCACTGCTGAAGTTGCAAACTTCTGTGTTTGTTGAAGGAAAAGGATAGCGTCTCCTTTATGTCTCCTTCAGTGGGTTTAGCCAGTTTTTTATTTATTTTTCTTTTATTTAGACACGCACATACATAGCTTAAAGCACTTCCATACTTTCACGAATGTGAAAATGACAACCTTAAAACTGTTTGTGTGCTGCTGTATTATGCTGCGTGGTTCTTCTTCTTCACCTTACTCTGGCCAACTCCCAAATTACCTGCTTACATTTCGGAGCCCACCTTGCTCCATCATCACAGCTCTGTGTGAGAGTCCAAAAAAAAAAGAAAAAAAGAAAAAACTGGCTAAACCCGTTGAAGGAGACACGAAGGAGACGGCATCCTTTTCCTTCATCTAAAGTCTTTGTTGCTTCCACAAAGAAGGACACGATAATGAAAGTGTCTAAAAGAAAAGTGGGAAATAGTTTTAAACTTATATTAAAAATAAAAATTAGAAAGTGGTACTCTGAATGAGTGTGTAGCTTTCTAGAAACGTGAGTGCATACAGACTTGTTCTTTCGCAGAACAAACCACTACATACATATATGCAAATTCAGTAGCTTGTAGTACATCCCACGAGACTCCCAATTAGACAGGGTGACCAGAGGGGACAGATGTCATATGTACAATTCTTTTTTAATTGCAATTCATGTGTGCACCATTCTTGTGGGTTTCATGGGTCAACAGCCAAAGCCTGAAACTCAGAAACTGGTGATGCTGATGTGATGGCTACCAGTAACAGGATTTTCTGGGACAGAAACCTGAGGATGCAGGAGGTAGCAGGTTCAAATTGAGCCCTGGTCAGAGAAATCCAGAACATGCTAAGATCCTAAGCCAAAACTGGCTGACGGACTGCAGACTTTGTATCCAGGATATCCCTCAAATACCTGCAGTAAATAACATGTTAAGTCACAGACTTCCCCTCAAGGAGTGCTTGGTAGGCTGAGATGGATGAGAGCTGCATCTTAGCACTGGAGTACTAAATGCCCGACTGGGACAAAAACTGATACTCCAATACACCCTGGACAGGACAAGTGAATGGGTCCAGAGCAAAATTATGATATTTTAAGTATGCCTAGTAGATAACTTCCTAGTATTCAGCAAGACAGTGAAGGCATCTGGAGACATACCAAACTATGCAGACATATGTCCCCAGGAACCAAGCGTAAAAAACTGCAGGGATGGAAGGTGCAGGTGCATCAGCTAACCCTGGAAATGAAACAACAGACCTGAGCAGGAGGGCAGCTACAATGGTGGTCCCACTGCCATGTCTCACCATAACAGGAACCAGATCAGTTTGACCCACAGGGAATCCACAAGGGCCATTGTGGTTGGATCAGTCTGGTGCTGCATAGGACCTGCTAAATTAGTGGAACTGGGGAAGAGGTATAGAAGAAGCATACCCTCCAGCAGAGGAAAAATGTGTTGTACCAGACTACTCCAGGCGCTTGAGTGAATTAGTGAAATTCAGCAGTTGTGTGTTGTGTGAGGACATCAATAAAGGTCCAACTCTGGAACCCCCCACTGCTGAAACAACAGCTTGGCCATATCCCTGTGCAATATCCAGTTGTGCAACTGTGTGGCAGACTGACTGAGAGTATCAGCCAGCACATTTTGTATGCCTGCCAGATGGATGGCAACAAGGTACACAGTGTGCTCCACTGCCCACTTCCCTTGAGGTGACAGGAGTGTGAAGATTATACATGGATCTACTGAGCCAGTGCCTGAAGCCTATATGGAACTGACCACTGAGCATGCAGAAGCCACTGGGGAACTCGCATATGTAGGTGGGTAAGGGGAATCATGAATATTGTGGTAGCTATGAGGCCCAACATCCAGTGCATGGTTCATGCTTCGGGCAACCAGTCCTCCCTGAGCAATTAATGCAAAGGCCCATTCCTCTGGCAGGAAAACTGTCACTTAAGACAGGTCTAACACTACCCTGATGGACTGCAACCTTTGACAAGGGGCAAGAACAGACTTTGATATATTAATGAGGACACCAAGCTGATCGAGCAACTGCAGTGTCCTGTTCAGATGCTCTGGCAGGCAGTGACATGGCCTGTGGGCATTACCCGGGCAGAGAGAGACACTCCAAAGCATAACCCAGCTGCACTATTTCTGAAACTCACTTGTCTGAAGTAATGGTCCACCACTGAGGCAGGAACAGTGAAATCCTGCCCCCTACATGAAACCATGAAGGCTGGTCAGGAAGGGGAAGCAGGGAGTCAAAAAGAGGTGAAGGGATCAGCCTGCTGCCAACTGCCACTACCACAACCTTTGAGGTCCTTGTAGGGAGCTCCCATAAACTGCTGCTATTGTAAACTTAGCCACTTTCATAAGAAGACAGAAGGAATGTGAACCTCAATAAAAATGCCCCCCCCCCACCAGGTTGATGGGACCCAAGGGACATAAGGGACCTAAACACCTGTGGAGAAACCCTAAGCTTATTCAGAGGGCACCCCACTGAGGGCCGGAGAGCTCATCACCCCCAAACGGGGAGTTCAGTACATAAGGCTGCACGTTGGGGGAACCCAGCAACTCAGAGCCAGGAATGTCTGTGCATGCAGAGTCTCACAGTCACAGCCCTGGCAGAGGCATCAGAGACACTGTAAGCCAAATGCAATAAGAGCTTGCCAGCATCTAAGCCCTGGGCTATTTATTACTAAGCCTTAGGTTTGAATGAGCCATTGGGCAGGCTCTCTGCCACTTTAGCAATGGATACACACAGGCAATGTTGGTACTTTACTATACCGGCTTGGCAGTTTGCAATTCTGAGACCAACTGTGGCCAAAGCAAAAGTCCTCTTTCCCCATAAAATTCAGTGTTCAGGATTCCTTAACAGGGAGGTGCCTAGTGCTCATGGTGCAAGGCTTTTTAGACCTTTCTTGAAATGCCACGATCAACACAGCATGTTTTGTGTTGAGTAAATTAATGTTTCTTATCCCTAGGATCTGGTATTTCCTTTCTGGAAACAGCTGGTAAGGTACTAGGCCTATGCCAGGCAGCCACTGCCGCATCCTCTAGTGCAGGTAACACAAGAAGATTAATCACAGAGGAGAATGAAGGCATGTCCAAAAATTCATAAAGATGATTTTAGAAGAGTCCTTATACTCAGTGAAGAACTGAAACTTGACTAGGAACTGTTTGGCCTATGATGGCCAGAAAAGATACATCCTCAGAAGGGAACCAAGGTGCATAATGCATCATGTCCTCACTTTCAGAGATAACTGTGGAGCTGAAGAAAACCACTGTAGCTACAGCTCCTCTTCCTCTCTGGTTGAAGTGGCGTCAATGGCAGGGACCTTACTGATGCCAGAATCAGCAGTAATGATGGTAATTTCTGCATTAGTGTATGGAGGAGCTCTGAGAAGAGAGCCAGTACTGCAGAACCCTGCATGTTGACACTGCTTGATTGAAGCTGTGGTGCTCATTTATGGTGCAATTTTTGCCAGATAGGTCTTTCACTGATGAGCATGTTGCATCAGCAGGGCATAATGGCACTGCTGGGAGGTCAAAGCGACTAGCTGACCTGTGTTCTGACCACTCTGTGACTAAACAAGATTGAGACACAAGTGTGCCAGCGTCAGACTCACTTTCAAGGCTGTAACTGACCTAAGACATGGGACTGGTAGCACTGCTACGTTATGTCAGCAATGAGCTAGACCATGAATTTATGTTGTGGTAACAGGTGATCGCTGGTACTGCCTCAGTGACAACTGTGGTCCAGTCCACTGTGGCTGGAGGAGTCACCGCTGATCCCAAAGGGTACCAACTGTCCATCAACTGAGAGGCCTGCCAGTAACAGTGAGGCCTCTGCAGAATCTTCCGGCAGCGATGGCATTGATTACCATGCCAAGTGTGCATCTATCTTATGTTTTGGCCATTCAATCAGCTGAACCAACTGCTGGTGCCAGATCAGCTTGGCTGTAGTCTACCCCATGCTGGAACCGGAACCATCAGCAGGTGAAAACTTCTGATGGCATGGTCCTACCAGGCAGCCATGATGCAATCCCCAATGACAGCAAAAACAACTGCCATCAAAGATGACAGGGGCCTGCTCATCAGTGGCAATCCTTTAATTGATGGAGGCACCAGGGTACAGGAAAGCTGCTACTGCATTAGTAAAAAGGTTTCATCTATCAACAGTAGTGTACATCAGCAAAAATGCCCCCAAACTGAACGAAGACAATGTATGAACAATGACGTGCACTGTGGAAAATGACAAAAAACTGAACCATAACAACAGCCTCTAAAAGGATGACACTGCTACAGGAAGGTAACAAGCTAAAAAAAAATTACAAACAACCTCTTCAGCACCAAAGGTTGATGGCGAAAAGAAAGTTTCCACTGATCTGACATGTCCTCAACAGTGGGAGAATAAGAAATGAAGGTTATGCAGGCTGAATATATCATGTAAGTAATGCCAGGAAGGATGTCTATGTTCAGACATACATCAACATGGGTGGTATCAGCTACGAAAACATTTTTTTTGTGAGATCCTGATGCCACTGACTTACAGCCTACTGTGATGGGTGCAATCAAGGAGCTATCCACAAACAAGATAACAGAGTTTAACAGGGTTTGGTGCAAAGAAGAGGGGTTGTGAAGTATTATATGTTGGACGTAATAATAGATGTTAAATTAAGCAAGGGGGAGAAGCCAGTCCAACGGTGCTGCAGTAGCAGTACTGCTCATGATGCCAGCAACCCAAGTTCAGGGACAAGCTCAGATTGTCAGGGGCCAGACAGGGGAAGAGGACTGAGCATCCTAGGGGCACTCTCCTCCTCAAGGGATGGTGGGTTGCTGTCCTCGTTGCAATACTGCCACCTGGGTGACCACAGGTGGCAGTGCAGTAGAGGATGCTGTGGATGGGAGGGACACAGGTGGGGGGGTTTGCACATCAGCACTCTTGACATTCATACACGTCTTGAACCTCCCGAGTGCACTTGCGTCCATGGGGCTGGGAGAAACATGTAAAAGAGCCCATTGCCCGATGGATGATAGACCCTCGTGAACCAAAGGGGACTGGATCTGAATCCCTCAGCTGAACTGCCTGATGAGGACAAGGCAGGTAGAGGGGTCCACCCATTCTTCCCTATCCAGGGGGAAGCCATGGCAGCATGGAGGTAAGGCAGCTGATGGGGGACTGGGCCCGGCATAACCAGGTACCTTGGGGAACCCAGAGAGAGGTCATGGCAGTGGCACAGAAGGGCATAAACAGTGAATAAAAAAGGAGGACAGTATAAGAGAAGGAACACAGAAGCACAAAAAAAACTCACAAAGGGAACCAAGCTGCCCACCCAGTATACTGAGAACTAAGAACATAGGAGAAGCAGGTATGGAACACTGTGGCAACAGTAGGAAATCAAACTTTGACAGGGTCAAGCAGACAGGAAGCAAAAGGAAGGCCAAATGGAGAGTAATGTAAACAAACTCAAGAAGCTTAAGTAATACAAAAGAGGAACTGCAAGCAGTATTGGCTGCAGAGGACATGGGTATAGCGGCAGTAACTGAAACATGGGCAAATCAAAACAATAGTTGGAACCTACATTGGTAGCCAGTGATGTAATACAGAATATCCAGATATATTTTATTTATTTATTAAATTCTGGTGACCGGGTAGGCCCACTGAGCCCTGAAGGTCCCTTTTTCAGGAGCAACCGGGGATAACAATACAAGTTATAAGAATGAACAAGGACATAAGGAACATTTGCGGCATTGTGAGTTACGTCATGAGGTGGTAACAGTAAAGAAAAATAGTGGATACAGGCATGGTTACAGGCATGGTAAAAGAAAAGCAGTGGATACAGGAATGGCTTACAGGCATGGTAAAAGAAAAGCAGTGGATGCAGGCATGGGTACAGGCATGGTTATCATCATGACATGTAAGCAATTGGTAGTACTTTGCATATAGTTTATTCAGGGGTTACACGTGGCCTCTGGCGAGCAGTCAGATATACTGCAATATATCACTCAATCATTCCAATTGTATTTCCTGATATATCCACATGAGATATATCCATGAGGTATACAGTGCATCTTTTCACCCGCTACCACTGTAAATGTCCCTGGTTATACTGTATTTAGGAGAGACAGGGGAGGGGGGTGGCAGTGTATGTAAGAGAGGACTTATGTGGTATGGGGAAAGACAGCTGAGTCACTATAGTTCCAAATAACAGATTAATGGGCGTGGGGGGGGGGTGGATTATAGGAAAGCAGTGATCTACAGGTGGCTAAACCATAGCAGTCCAAGACGAGGAGCTGGAAGAAGAAACTAGGAAGCCAGCTAGTCAAGTTAGAATGATACTCATGAGAGATTTAATCTCCCAGAAATAGACTGGAATACTCCAATGCCAGTAAGCAATATAGACACAGGTTTATAGAAATTAGCACAGGACTGCTTTCTCATACACTGGCTCAGAGAAGCAACTCGGGGGAAGCAACTCTGAACCCAGTAATGCCCAACCTAGACACTATCAGGCATAGAAACTGATGACCCAATCGGATCACTAAAATTTCAACAACTGAAATCCAGTGCTGTGGTCCCAGAGTTTAGAAAGGTTGTCTTTGACAAAATGAAAGAAACAGGCAGATGGGATGGGCAGACCGGGTGTTCCGTTGGGCCTTTTTCTGTCATCAAGTTCTATGTTTCAATGTTTCTACAATACATGATATGAACATATGAAAACAGAAACAGGCCATCAGGTCTATCAAGTCTGCTTGAGTGTGCAGCACATTGTCCTGTAGCTGCCCCTCCTTCCACCCAGGAGCTATCATCCCACACTCTCCTCTCCCCTCTCCCCACCCTTTCCACCGAATTGGCTTTTCCCTGACCCTGTCCCACCCTCTCCTAAAACTGCACACTGTTTTCAGTGAGCCTCCGGCTATCTGTTCCACCTTACCACCACCCTTTCTGTGAAACAGCGCCTCCTCATTTCCCTTCTAAGCCCCCCCCCCACCAATTTCAGACTATACCACCTTGTAGATCCCTCCACCTTTAGGTTGAAAAGTCCCTCTGTTCTAACCTTATTCATACCTTTTAAGTATTTGAAGGTTTCTGTCATGTCCCCCCTCTCCCTCTTTTCCTCTAGGGAGTACATGTTGAGCTCCCTCAGTTTCTCCCCATAGGGTTTGTTCCATGGGCCCTGGATCATCTTGGTCACCCTACCCTGCACGCCCTCCAACAGTTTGATATCCTTCTTCAAATATGGGCGCCAGAACTGCACACAGTACTCTGAGCGTGGCCTAACCAGGGACCTGTACAATGGCATGATGATGTCCTCTTTTCTTGAGGTGATTACTCTGGTGATGCACCCCAACATTTTGTTCACTGTGGAAGCCGCTTTATGGCATTGGGTGGAGTGTTTCATGCCCCCTGTGACAATCACCCCCAGGTCATTTTCTTCCTCTGAAATGGCTATGTGTACTCCCCCCCAGCCAGTAGTCCCAGGGTTCCTGGCTTCCAATTGTATGACCTTAACACTTCTTACTCCAACTGCCAGATGCCTGACCAACGCTCAAGCTTAACCAGGTCCTCCCTGAGCACCTCCCTCTCCTCCTCACTGTCTACTATCGCACAGATCTTAGTGTTGTCTGCAAATAGGCAGATTCTACTATTGATCCCTTCTACTACAGTATGTCCCCAATGAAGATGTTAAATAGTACCAGACCGGGTAACACGCCCTGTGGGACCTCGCTTGTTACTGGCCTGGGTTCTGGCAGTTGCCCCCCATACAGTCACCCTCTGTGTCCTGCCCTGAAGCCAGCTCCTGATGCACCCCACAAGTTTCTTCCCAACTCTCAGGGTAGTTGGTTTACTGAGTATTCTACCATGTGGCACCAAGTCGAAGGCCTTGCTGAAGTCCAGATACAGGACATCCACCACATGGCCCTTGTCCAGTGACCTTGTGACCCAATTAAAAAAGTCGACTAGGTTTTTTGACAGGATCTCCCCATTACAAATCCATGCTGCCTTTTGTCCTGGAGCCCACTGGTTTCCAGAAAGTCCACCAGTCTATCCTTCAGAATGGTCTCCATTAACTTCCCTATGATGGAGGTAAGGCTGATCAATCTGTAGTTACCTTGTTCGTCCCTGGGTCCACTCTTGTGGAGAGGCACCATGTGCACCATTCTCCAGTCCTGGGGCACATGACCTGACATCAGTGAGGTGTTGAATGTGTTCACCAGGGGGGCCAGCCAGGACCTTAGCCAATTCCCTCAGGACTCTCAGGTGCACACCATCTGTCCCTGGAGCCTTGTCCACTCGCAGGGCCTTGAGGCCCTTTATAACACTGTCCTTCAGGATTTCTCCGTCCGTTACCCTGCTCTCCCTTTTTCCACCCCCTTTTCCCCGTGGCACAGGACCATCCTTTTCCCTAGTGAACACTGAACAGAAATACTCTTTCAGAGCCTTCCTCACTTTCTGCCCATCCCCCCTCCTCCCTCTTAATCCGGACAATGCTATCTTTACAGCTTCTTATGTTCCTGAATAAATCCTTTTCCCTTTTTCTGATCCCTTGTGCCAGCTTTAGTTCTTTTCTGGTCTTAGCTATCCTGACTGTTCTGTTTCCCTCTCTGGATTTCTGAAAATACTCCTCCCTGTCTACCTCCCGCATAGTTCTCCTGTACCTACGGTATGCTGTTCTCTTCTTTATTTTCTCAGCCATCTCCTTGCTCAGCCAGGTCGGTCTTTTGTTCCTGGACTTCCTGCTCTGAGTTTTAGCACACGTGCACTTGGCCTCAATCAGCCCAGCTTGATAATGGTCCATTTCTGGTCCGCAACCATCTCTGGGCTGATTTTGGCTGGGCACCCTACCAGGATGTCACCCATCCCTCCAAAGTCTGCTCTCCTGAAGTCCATCACCTTTGTCTTGATCCTGGCTGCTTCCTTGCCCAAGTTTAGGAAGAACCACATCATGTGGTGGACACTGCCTGCTAGGGCATCCTGAACAAGTATGTTCTAGACATCTTCACCATTTGACAGCACGAGGTCCAATATGGCACCCTGCCCAGTTGGCTCTGTGACCCCTGCACCAGGAAACAATCCTGGAATGCATTCAGGAGAACCTGTTCCCTGGTACAGGAGGTAGCCTGGGTGCTCCAACCCACCCCCAGCAGATTGAAGATCCCTATGAAAATGTTGCCCATGTCACCTAGCCTTCCAATTTACTCCCCCAGCTCCCTATGCAATGCTTCATTCTGCGAGGGTGGCCTGTACGCCACCCCTAATCTAACCTTCATCCCTTTAGAGTCTTGAAACTGCACCCACAGGTCTTCAGTCCTGCTCTCTTCTACCTCCTCCCTAGTGCATATGATCCCATCTCTGACGTATAATGCCATCCCTCCCCCATCTCTTTTTCTCTGTTCTATACCAAGGGATCACAAGCTCCCAGTTAGGATACTGGGTGGCCCATGTCTCCATGATGGCTCCCATGTCTACCCCACCCTCCGAATCAGCACCTGCATCTCAGCAGTCTTATTTGCCAGGCTCCTCGCGTTCAAGGATATCACCTTCCAACAAGCCCCCTGTACCCCATTACCCCCTCCATTCTTCCATGTTAACCTCTTATCGATTTTCCCTCTCTCACCCCTTGTCCTACTGGGGGGGGCATACAGTCTCCCTCTCTTGGTTGCTCTGATTTGAGCATACCATGTCGCCCCCCTCCCCCCACAGTTTAAACTAATTTTAGTCAACAGATATTCCTCCAGTTTAAGTTTCAGTAGAGGACCAGGCACTGCAGAGCATCCAGCTGGCCAGACACCATCTTCCTTAGCTCTCTGCAAGTTGGAGGTAAACTGTTAATATCTGCAACTTTTTCCCCTCTACTTTGGATTTAAAGTGCTGTGGTGGCTGGTGGAATTGTCTTGGCATCTAATGAGCCTGAAAAAACAACATCCAGCCACTACGCTGGGGCTGGAATCCTATTTAATTCAGCCAGGACCTAGTGTGTCTGCCCATTTGAGAGTACGATCGCCATCTTTGGACTTAGCCCAGAATATGTCGCTATTAACTAAGTTACAAAAAAAACGGAGATGAAACCACAAAAAAAGCCTTGTGACGATGGACCAGAAGCATACTGATCTAAATGGTAAAATTATGACAAACCAGTCAGCGATTGCAGAGTTTACCAGTTCTTCAAAGCATCGGTCGGAGATCAATGCTGGCCAGATCAGAGATGTTAACTTTCTTTGGTCTAAGGTGGAGACTCTGGAGAATGGGCTCGCCAATGAAATATCAGAATTGTGGGGCTTCCCCCTCGTCTGGCTAGCTGCATGGAATTGTTAGCAGCTGTGGACAGACTGATTTTTGATGATTTGGGATTATTGCCAAGGAATATGAGAGTTTGTGTGGTGCAAGCTTTTGCCATCCCTCTCTGCCCCAGGGCTAGTGGGGGCTCTGCTGAATGCCCACTGATGGCCATCGCAACTCTTTCTTCCCGAGAGGCTAAAATATCCCTTCTGCAAGCAGCGAGGAGTAAAGGAGACATAGTGTGGGAGGGCAGTCGGTTGGGGGGTTTTCCTGATTTGTCTTCCCAAACTCAAGATCGTAAAAAGACGCTATAGTTGGTGAAGAAGACTCTCCTGGCCAAAGGGGTAAAGGCTCAACTCCTATTTCCAGCAAAGCTGCAGGTGACGTATAATCAAAAAATTCAGGTTACTCACCTGTAACAGGAGTTCTAGGAATGGTATATGTTGTTCATCCACACTGTCTGGCAGGTTCCTTGCCTCTTTAAATCTTGCCGGAAGGTCTTCAAGCTGGCTCCTCCCACCCACCCGGGTGGTAAAACTCTCGGCTCCGCCCCATGACGTCAGATCTAGCCCGTTGGAAGCCAGGTTGTGTGTCGAAGCCGGGGAGGTCGGGTGGGTCATGTGGATGAACAACATATACCATTCCTAGAAAGTACAGTTACGTAAGAACTTACCGTAACAGTAGATCTTCGAGAGAGGCTCTTGCAGTAGGTAATTACATATAGGACTGGCGCTTGACGCGTGCAGGACCCTACGGAAAAATTTCTAGCTAGCGGTCCTGGCGGGACACACCCCGTCAGGTGACAGCGTCGTCACGACGATCGGTATAAAGGGCGGTCCCGGACGCCCGCCTTCCAGTTCTTTCCCACAGGCCCAGAAGGCCCGGACGAGAGAGAAGCAGACATTTCCCTCAATGGAAAAGGAGTTGAAAAAGCCTAGGGGGATGGAGGGCGGGAAGGTATTACCTACTGCAAGAGCCTCTCTCGAAGATCTACTGTTACGGTAAGTTCTTACATAACTGTACTATCTTACTTTGAGAGGGCTCTTGCAGTAGGTAATTACATATAGGACAGAATCCCAAGCAGTCTGGAACAAATGAAAGGCACCGGGAGGAGGAACTACTCCAAAAAGTAGCCAATAATCTAGCAAGTCTCAAGAAAGGAGGCCTTGCAAGACAGCTAACCCGAAGCCTGCTCTACGGCGAGAGGCAATGTCCAAACTGTAATGTTTAGTAAAGGTATGGACTGAAGTCCAAGTGGCGGCAGCACAGATGTCTGCCGCAGACACGTTCTTGAAACAAGCCGCAGAGGCTGCTACTCCACGAGTGAAGTGACCTCTGACTTGACCCGGTAGGGTCTTGTTGTACTTGTCATAACAGAAAGTGATGCAATGGGCCAACCATTTTGATAGGCATTGCTTAGAGACAGCATTGCCTTCTCTTTTGTGAGCAAAAGAGACAAACAACTGATCAGTCTTTCTGAGATCCTTCGTCCTATCAGTGTAGTATCTCAGGATCCTGTGAACATCCATGGTATGGAGCAGGTATTCTCCATGATTGGAGTACTGTGTGAAGAAGGCAGGTAATTCGATAGACCTGATTCAAGGTAGATTCCGCTACGACCTTCGGGAGAAACTTAGGATTCGTGCGAAGAGCTACTCGTTCTTTGTGAAAAATCAGATAAGGGATTTTGCACATCAGGGCCTGGAGCTTGGAAATTCTGCAAGCAGAAGTAATGGCCACCATGAAGAGCATCTTCCACGATAAAAACTTCAAGTCTGCGGAAGCCGCAGGCTCAAAAGGAGGAAGGGTAAGTTTCTTGAGGACAAAGTTCAAGTCCCATGGGGGAGCTGGAATCCGGACAGGGGGCCTGAGATGAAGGGCCCCTCTGAGGACAGTTTTGGATACCTCCAGCTGGGCAAATGCCTTGTCAGTGAAAGGGACATGGTAGGCTGAAATAGCCACCATATGGACTTTCAAAGAGGAGTGACTGAGACCCAGGTCAAAAAGATGACACATGTACTCAAGCAGAATGGTCACAGGGCAGGAAAAGGGTTCCACCTTCCTGGCTGCAGCCCAGATAGAAAATCTTTTCCATTTCATGGCGTAGGTGGACCTAGTGGAGGGTTTTCTAGCCTCCACCAGAATCTCAGCCACCTTAGGAGAAACGCCAAAACGAGATTGAGCTAGGTCTGCAGGAGCCATGCATGAAGATGAAGGACTTGAGTCCCGGATGGACCAAGGTCCCTGATCCTGGGTCAGCAATCCTGGAGATAAAGGAAGAGGAAGAGGAGGAACCTCTGAGTATTGTTGTAGAAGAGAGAACCAGAATTGCCTGGGCCAGAAAGGAGGCGATCAGAATCATTCTGCCCTTCTAAAAGCCAGCTTCTGTAACACACGAGGGACCAGAGGAATTGGGGGAAAAGCATAGACGAATCTGTCCTTCCAGCTTAGAGATAAAGCGTTGTTCCAGAAAGCGTCTCGCTCTGGAACGAGCGAGCAAAAGATTGGAAGCTTTGCATTTTGGGAAGAAGTGAACAGGTCTATCTGAGGAGTCCCCCAAATCTGGAAGATGCTTTTTAGAACTTTTTCGTCCAATTCCCACTCGTGTGGTAGAGCCGACGAGCGACTTAGTCTGTCTGCCAGGACATTGTCTACTCGAAACATGGATCGCCCGTATTGAGGCAGGTTGTGAAGCGTTGCCCAATCCCAAACCCTCATCGCTTCCATCACAGCGGGTAGGACCGAGTCCTCCATGCTTGTTGATGTACCACACCACGCACATGTTGTCCGTTTGGACAACTAGGTGACCAGGAAGGATGAATTGGTGAAGGGCCTGGAGAGCATACAGCTCTGCTCAAAGCTCGAGCACGTTGATATGGAGAACTATTTCCATCTTTGACCATAGGCCCTGGGTTCGGTGAGGACCCAGATGGGCTCCCCAACCTTCGCCTGGAGCGTCCGTGGTCAGAGTCTGATCGGGAGGAGGATGAAAAAAGGGGACCCCCCGGAATAGGTTCTCTCGAACCATCCACCATTGCAAGTCTCTTACCATCGGCAAGGAGATCAGAACTAGATGATCTAGATCATCTACCTGTTGATCCCACTGAGATCGGAGAGTCCACTGAGAGATTCTCATGTGGAGGCGTGTGCGTGGAACCGTCAGGATGGCCGCCGCCATAAGCCTCCAGTAGGCGAAGCACTGACCTGCCGGGACCCTCCTGCGTTCGATGGGAGGGAAATCTGTGACTGGAGGAGGCCCCTGTCCGGAGGCAGAAAGGCCTTGCACAGTGATGTGCTCGATTGCCCTGATGAACTGGAGCCTCTGTAGAAGGCTCCAGGTGAGAACTGGAATGGTTGATATGTAATACCAAGGCCAGTGAAAACCTGCTGGGTGAGGAGAGAAAATGCAGGAGTTCCTCCTGGATGAGGGCCTCCAGGAGCCAGTCGTCCAGGTAGGAAAACCTGAGCTCCCAAAAGAGCATGGGTGGGCGCTACCACTGCCAGGCATTTGGTAAAAACTCAGGGGGCCGAGGAAAGACCAAATGGGAGCGCACAGAATTGGTAGTGGACCCCCTGGAATGCAAACCTGAGGTACTTTCGGTGTGAAGGGTGAATGGGGATGTGCAGGTACACATTCTGCATATCTAGTGCACAAAGCCATTGGCCCGGCCAAAGCAGGGGCAAAAGGGTTTGAAGGGAAAGCATCCTGAACCTCTTGTATTCCACATACAGGTTCAGAGAGCTGAGATTGAGAATAGGTCTGAGATCTCCTGTCTTCTTTGGTACAAGGAAGTAGTGGGAATAGTAACCCGTCCCATAGAGGTGAGGGGGCACGGGTTCTATAGCCTGTTTCGCAAGGAGCGCCGAGATTTCTTCCCTGACCAAAGGAAGATGGTCCCTTGAGTAAGTGGAGTTCAGAGGGGGGTGACGCGGAGGTTTCTGTAGAAACTCTATGGAGTGCCCCTCTGCTGTGATCTGAAGCACCCATGAATCCGATGTTATCCTCTCCCAACCCAGAAGGTGGAGGGAGAACCTCCCTCCTACCAGTTCCTCCGGGGCTGCCGGAGGCGGTGGGAGAGGGAAGGAGTCAGGTGGTGTGAGGCAGCGCTGCAGCTGGGGCACCCGTTGCTTTTTTAGGCGGCGGGGGCCTGGCAGCTGTGGGGGCCCGACGTTTAGTGGCCCGCCTTCCCTGAGGTTTCGCTTGAGGCCAGCTGCGTCTGCGAAAGGGACGGCGCTGTGGGGGATGGGGACGGTACATTGAATCAACAGATTTGAAGGCCGTCCCTTCCTAAAATCAGTGATGTCCTTGACATCACCACCGAAAACACAGAACCCTGAAGGTGCTTCTTGGATCGCTGACTGCACCTCGGGACCAGACCTGACACATGGAGCCATGCATGGCGCATGAAGACTGACGGCAAGGCAGAACTCCATCCTGCGGTGTCCACTGCTGTCGTGGGTCGTCTTCAAAATATGACGACTGGCGAGCAGGCAGAATGGACCAGGTCGACCCAACTCCTGCTTGACTTGGGAGTCAGGCAGGAGTCGATCTTAGATTCCGCCTGGGTAAGGACAGCCTTCTGGTAATCCCCCATATGTGCTACATAGTTCAGGGCCCTAATCCCCAGTGTGGAAGGCGTGGATCTTCCTTCCATACTGATCCAGAAAGCGAGATTCCTTATCCGGGGAGATGAGCTCAAGTGTTTTGGGTGTGCTGACCGGCCGTGGGGCCTAATCACAACTGAGTCTGCTGCAGGGGGTGAGGTCTAAAATGTCTACACCCTCCAGGCCTGGTATAGCCTGTTCGACTTCCTGGGAAGTGGGGCTAAAACCCGACAGGTTGCTTCCAAATCGTGGAAACAAAGGTGGGCGTGAGGCTTGATCAGGGTGGCACTAGGGTAAAACCGTGAGGGGTAAGTCCAGATGTTTGGCGAGTTTAACCCGTTGAGGATCTGGCTCTAAGGAGTGCCACTGATGTACTTCCTGGATCTTCCTGAGCAACACCGTGAAGGAGGGGTCCTCCGGAGGAGACTTCGGAGGAGTCCTCGGCCGGGGCTTGGACGGAGGCGTGACCGTCGTCTTTCCCGGAACATCCATCGGAAGCCTCCGAGGAGTCTGAGAGAAGAGGAAGAATCTGAAGAGTAAGACTCCCCTAACCTGACTGGGGAGCCAGGTTCCTTGGGAATCCCAGAGCGCATGTCCTACCCCTCTCTGGATCCGAGGTAAAGCCGGGAATCCGGAGGAGGAGGGAGTGTGCCGTCTGGGGCGATGCGAGGGAGCGATGGCACCGTCGCCCGTGAGACAACTCTCGACTTCCTTGATGAGCTGGTTGGCCTCAGCCCACCAGGAGGCAAGTCTCTAAAGATCCACAGCGCGACCTGAGGCGGTGGAGGAGGAGGAGGGGATAGGTGTACAGAGGAAATCCATAGGGGTATCCGTAACCCGGCTGCGGGTATACGGGCAGGGTACTGCATGTCGGGTACTGCAGGCGTGAAGGGTTGGCACCAGGTACTGCAGCGCAGGATACTGCGGACCTGGGAAAACCGGCATTGGATATGATGGCGGATGCCCAGGTACTGGGCTGCCGAACAGATGGCCCGCCGGGTACTCCGCAGGCGGATCAGTCGGGACAGGCCCGTGGGGTGGAGACCCGATGGAAGAGATATCCTACCCGTCAGAGGGCGGTATCGGAACCCGGTGTCGTGAGGCGGTGCTGGGGAGCCGGTCGGCGAAGGCTGGCGCCACGGCGGCGATCAGGAGCTGGTGTCCGAATCGGCTCTTCAGAGAGAGATGGACTGATGCTTGGGTCCTGAGCCTTGTCCGGGGATGGAGGAAAAAATCCTGAGGGTCGGGCAGGGGGACTGGGACTCCAGCCGGCAGCAAAACTCTTGAGGGCCTGAGTACGACAGATGCGGCAGGGTCTGCCGTGAGCTCCGAGCCGGGACACGTCGGAGGAGCCGGCGTGTGGCTTATGGGCGAATCGGCGGATGCCAGAGGCCGGTGTCCGACTTGGGGTCCCTCGTCGGGCCCAGGCAGTATGGTGGAGGCCGGTCGAGGGACACTGCGCATCGCGCTGCCCGAAGGTCGAGCATCTTAGCGGCCTTCTCCGGGCGTGCGTTAGAGGAGCGGCGTCCGGCAAAGGGAGATTGCCGCGCACCAGTAGGCGCAGGCCTGCGGCCACTGAGGCTAAGTCTCCTTTGCCGGAGACACCCGGCGGGCTCGAGCGTGAACCCGACAGGCGGGCCCGGCGCCTCCTCAGAGCCTTGGAGGCTGCCGTTGGGCGATCCCCTGGAGGGATGTTACCTTGCCAGCGACTCCGTCCGGAATCGCGGAGGAAACCTTCTCGGTGCCTTTCCTTGTCCGCTTCTTATATGCTCTTCAGGTAGCGCTGCCAACTTTCTTCAACTCCTTCTCCACCGCGGACATCTTCTTTTTGAGAGATGAGCCGAGACTGCTAGCGTCGTCTGCGGGTGGCGAGACCCAGTGGGCTCGAGCGTGAACCCGACAGGCGGGCAGCGCCTCCTCCAGAGCAGGAGGCTGCCGTAGGGCGTCCCTGGAGGATGTTACCTTGCCCAGCGACTCGTCCGGTCAGCGGAGGAACCTTCTCCGGTGCCTTTCGCCAGCCCGCTTCCTTATGCTCTTCAGAGTCGGCGCCTGCAAAGTTTCTTCAACTCCTTCTCCGCCATGGACATCTGCTTTTGAGGAGATGGGCTTGAGGACTGCTAGTCGTCTCACGGGTGGCGCGATTGAATCGAGCAGTCACGGACACTTGTCGACCCGGCGTGGTAGAGAGCCTAAGCGAAAGGCAGAGGGTGACCATCTTTGTGTAGGAGCAGTTAGGCGCCAGGCAGGTTACCATTATTCTTTGAAGGAACGACATAAACTGGCGTTCACCACAGCGAAAAAGAATAAATTCTATACTGAAAACTTGTTCGGAAAAACCGGCAGTAACAGGACTGACGATAAGAACTTAACATGACGCTACAGCTGACGGGGAAAAGAACTGGAAGGCGGGCGTCCGGGACCGCCTTTCATCGGCGATAAAATGCGGCCGCTCAGTCACCTGGCGTGTGGCGGTCCCCGCTCAGGAGACTGCCCAGCTAAAGGGTACTAGAGTGAGGGTCCTGCCACCGGCGGCGTCAGTCCTATATGTAATTACCTACTGCAAGAGCCCTCTCAAGTAAGATCTCCTGTTACTGGTGAGTAACCTGTATTTCTAGGGACACGGATATGCTGTTCATCCACACTGTCTGGCAGACTCCTAGCAGTTCTCCGGGAGGAGGGAGGCAAGGCGCACACCCCCTACTTAAGGAATAGAGACTGGAGAACCGAGGCCCCAAAACCAGCATCCCGGTGTGACTCAAGGTCGATGTGGTAGTGGGTAATGAAGGTATGTGCCGACTTCCAGGTAGCAGCCCTGCAGATATCCTGGATAGGGACATCCCTGGAAGCAGCCACCGATGCAGCGTATGGCAGGTAGAATGAGCTCTTATCCTCTGGGAGGCTCCATGCCCGCCAACCTAGCAGAGATCTATGCAGGAGGTGACCCACCTGCCTATGTCCGCGCTTGGCTGCAGGTCTGCCAGGTGCGGCTTCAGCGTAGGTGACAAACAGCTGGTGAACCTCTCCCGAACTTCAGCCGTCCGCTCCTTATATAAGTAGCGGCTCTTCTAGGGTCCAAAGTATGGAGCCTATATTGGCCTCCAGGTGTGATTGGGGTAGAACACTGGCAGAGTCAACACCTGGTTAAGGTGAAACTCTGACACCACCTTGAAGGAACTGGGTGGGGGCGCAGGACAACCTTGTCCCTGTGGAAGACCAGGTAAGGAGACTCGATGGAAGCGCCTGGAGCTCTCCCATCCTTCTGGCTGATGTGATAGCCACCAAGAGCGGTCTTCCACGACAGGTGGAGATATCACACCTGTGCATTGTTCGAATGGCTTGCCCATGAGCTAGTATACCAGCAGTAGATCCACAGAGGTGGAGGTTCTGCACCGGAGGAAATGATCAAGGCCTTTGAAAAAGCGCCAGACCACCTTCTCCTGTGCCACCCGACTGCTTTCCTGCCGCGCCAGTAGCAGAGATGGCTGCCAGGTGCACCTTAAGGGTTGTCGACCGAAGCCCTTGCTGAGAAAGGGACCACAGGTAGTCCAGAATGCTTGCCAAGGAACAGGAGGAAGGGTCCAGGCCCTTGCCCTGACACCAAATGGAGAATCTCTTCCATTTGAAGGCATAGCATTTTCTGGTCGACTCCTTACGGGATGCCTCAACGACGTTGAGGACCTCGTCAGAAAGACCCAAGGCCTGGAACTCTAGCCGCTCAGGAACCAGGCCGTCAGGTGCAGGGATTGAAGGTCGGATGGAATACCTTCCCCTGACTGACTGAGATCAGGTCGGGGTGGGCTGGAAGCCGCCTCGGGAGCCTGGAGCTGAGACTGAGGAGATCTGGATACCAGAACTGGCGGGGCCAGTCTGGGGCTACCAGAATCACCTGCGCCTTGTCCCTCCTCGCCTTGAGAAGCACCTTGTGGATCAAGGGAAATGGGGGAAAGGCGTAGAAGAAGCCCGGGGTCCACGGCCTCGAGAAGGCATCCCCTGCAGCGAGCCCTGCTGAGGCGGGCATGAAACAGTCTCAACCGCATTCTCCCTGGAGGCAAACAGGTCCACCTGAGGTATGCCCCAGTGGGAGAACAGATCTTGTACTACCTCCAGCAGGAGAGATCACTTGTGAGACGCAGTCCCTATCCGGCTTAGGGCATCGGCCAGGGTGTTGGAGGCTCCTGCCACGTGAATGGCACGGAGATCCGCCTTCAGGCTGTGCACGAGAGACCATATACGGAGAGCTTCCTTGCATAACAGCATGGAGCGCGTCCTGCCCTGGTGGTTTAGGTAGTACATGGTCATGGTATTGTCCATCTGGACCTGAACCACTTGACCCCACAGAAACGGAGCGAAGGCGGTGAGAGATAGGCAGACCGCTCGGAGCTCCAGCAAGTTGATATGGCATCAGGACTCCCAAGGGGACCAGAGGCCATGCGCTCTGTGCTCCCCCAGATGGGCACCCCAACCCATCAGAGATTTGTCGGTCGATAGAGAGAGACCGTCGGCTCGGGGCGGACGAACGGGATGCCCTCCTGCAGATGTGCCGGAACGGTCCACCACTGGAGAGCGTTCCACATCTCCTGGGTCACTGTCATGGGCTGGTCCAACAGAACGCAGCGTTGTGACCACTGGCTGGCCAGACCCCACTGAAGGGGATGCATGTACCAGCGTGCCCAATGGACCACGCTGGTGCAGGCTGCCATGAGGCCCAGGAGGCACAGGAAGTCCTGGGCAGGGCGCAACTGTCCAACCAGAAATGATTGGGCAAAGGAGGAAAGTACCTTGGCCCTGTCCGCCGGGAGCCGAGCTCTGGCTCGAAGAGTTGAGTCTCCGCCCCCCAATGAAGTGAATCACCTGCTTCGGCACGAGTTCCGACTTGGCCTCGTTGATGAGGAGGCCAATCTGAGAGCAGACCTGGAGGGCCAGATCTCTGGACCGCTCCACCTCCACTTGGGAGGGGGCTGCAATCAGCCAGTCATCCAGGTAGGGGTACACCCAGACCCTTCAGCACTGCAGGAATGCTGTCACCACTGCCATTCATCTGGTGAAGACCCTGGGAGCTAGAGAGGCCAAAGGGCATGGCCCGGAACTCGTAAAGGGATCCCTCCGCTCTGAAGCAGAGGAATCTCTGATGAGACGGACGGATTGAGACGTGAAAGAACGCGTCCTGGAGGTCAAGGGAACAGAACCACACGCCTCGTTCCAAGGATGGGATTATCTGAGCCAGAGTAACCATTCTGAAGGTCCGAGACCTTAGGAACCTGTTCAGGTCATGCAGGTCGAGAATGGGGTGCCAGCCCCCCATCCATTTTGGGACCAGGAAATACCTGGACACAAACCCCGAGTCTGGAGGAGGATCCGCCACCTTCCTGATCACCTCTTTCTCGAGCAGCAGGGCAATATCGGCTCAGCGGGCCGACAGCAAGGCTTCGGACCCCGTGGCCCCCCGGGGGGGGGCGATGGCTCGAAAGGGAGGGGTCTGTTCGAATTCCAGAGGCAGGCCCTTTCCTACCACCTCCAACACCAAACAGTCCATGGTTATAGCGGACCAGGCAGAAAGGAAGTGGTGGAGCCATCCTGCCACGGGGGGAACCCAGGGAAGGGTGACGAGGTTGGGGGTGGCACCCCTCAACCTGTCACTGGGCAGGCTTGGAGGAGGAACCGGCCAAGGGACCTCCTGGGCCTTTACCTCCTTGCTTCCTATTGGAGGAAGCCGCTGGCTTGGGTTAGGGATGCCAAGCGCGAGCCTGTTGGCCCTAGTGCTGGTGCTGTTAGGTCGGTCATGCCACAGGGGCCGAAGGACGAAAGGACTTGTGCTGTTGTTGCCGGTGGCCTTTGTCCCTCTGGGCGGAGTTGACCGAGTCCAGGGTGGCACTGGACTTTTCGATCCGCTGGAGGTGTCCCTCTACTCCAGGGCCGAAGAGGTCAGTCCCCAAGAAGGGGACGTCCGCCAACTTGTGCTGGGTATCCACCGTGAAGGTGGATATCCTCAGCCACGCCCTGCGGTGCATGGCTACCCTGGCCGCTACTGACCTGGCACAGGAATCACTTATGTCCAGAGCAGTCTGAAGCTGCTGCTTTGCCACCACCCTACCCTGGTCCCACACCTGATGGACCGTGGTCTGCAGGTCGGCCGGAAGATGAGGGATCACCTCATCCAGGGAGCCCATGAGGGCGTGGGAGAAGTGTGCCATCAGCACGGCCAAGTTGGCCTGTCGGAGGCCGAGGGAGGATGCAGCGTATACCTTGCGCCCGGCATATTCCAGCCTTTTGGACTCTTTGTCGGGGGGCTTATCCACGTCCTGAGCATTTCCGGAATGCTGGAAAATGCTGTCGGTGACTAACCCCTCGGCAGAGGGGTGCTCCGAGAAACTGGGCAAAGAGCCGGTAGGGACCGCATACTTCCTGGCCATCCTGGCCGAGGGTGCAGGACAGGAAGCAGGCCGCTGCCAAAGCTCCAAGGCTGGGCCGACAATGGCCTCAGCCACAGGGAAGGCCTCCGTAGGTGAATCCCTTCGGTCCAGAATCTCCGTCAGGGGATACTTGGCCCATTTGGACATGGGCTCGAGCTGCATCCCGGTAGACTCTGAGATGAGCCGAAGCAGACCCATGAAGGACGATGGGCTATCGTCCAGTGACTGGCCCCGGAGGACTCCAGGACAACCTGCGTGGAGAACAGGGAGGAGTCATCATAGGACTCCGAAGAGTCTGCGAAGAGCTGCCTCGGGCCTGAGCCACCCCCCACCTGCCAAGGACAGTCAGGAGTGAGGGTGACCGACAACCTGTGGGGCAGGCCATGACCAGACCAAGAATCTCTGGTCAGTGCCCCAGACTTCGGTTGTGGAGGCAGAGGTTCCACCACAATCGGTGGGGCAGCTAGTTTTGGACGAACAACCGGCCCAGAAATGGGCATCTCGACTGCGGCGAGCGGTTGCTTCGGCCGGTTGGGCGACAGCCACTTGATGGCCGGGGGATGAATTGGTGTCGACTTAGTCCTGGACAACAGTAACTGCTGCCACATAAGCTCCTCATAACGCCGACGCAATCTGCGTCGAAGCCTCTCCTCTTCCGAGGAGGAGCGGTGTTGCCGCGTACTTCGGTGCCGAGACCAAGACCGCCGATGTCGGCAGTAACGGCTTGACTGAGATGAAGTCCGAGACTGAGACCAAGACCCTCGGTGCAACCGAGGGCAGGCCTGAGGAAGGGTGGGGACACCGGCTGCTACATGACTTGAATAACTTTAAGCGGGGACTGCCGCCCGAGGCTCAGGCAGATCCTCGGTGCTCCACCGGGGAACCCGGCAAAGAGGGTTGTCAGCTTCACCAGTCGACAACCCATCCGACAGTCGAGAATATCTCGACTGTGTCGTGAGGAGTCTTGGCAGGCTGGCCTGGCGGGGATGCCGTGAAGCCACGCGGCCTGAGCACAACCTCGACGAAGTCGACAGTTGGCTGTCGGAAGGAGACCTCTCCGCTCCCATGAGCGCCCGGCGGTGGGACTTACCGCGAATCCCTCTTCTTGGACTGAGAGGAATGTCCCGATCGCCCTCTCCCGCCGTGGAAGGGGACTGGTGAAACTCCTTGAGCGAAGCCGAGTAAGAGGAACTCAGAGAGCAGGATAAATGCACCGCCACCAAGGAGGGAGGAAGGTACGGCCTGGGCGCCCTCCTCTCGGCAGCCGATCATGTACTCGGCTGCTCAGCTGAGCCAGCCGCCCGCAGACACCGCCCAATGAGCCTCTTTGGATTTTTCCAGCGAGTAGCAGCTATCTAAAGAACCCGAGCTTCAATCGAGACATGCGATCCTCCAGAGACGATGGCGAAAATAGCGACACAACTCGCAAGCCTGCGGGTCGTGATCTAGGCTGAGGCAGTAGACGCACGTGGAGTGCGGATCCGTCCTGGACATCTTCTGCCCGTGAGGGCACCTTCGAAAGCCGGGGATCGATTTGTCCATCGCAGCCGCGAGGGATAATGAAGACCGAAGTTTAGAAAACTTCAAATCTAGTTTCGGACGAACTGAAAAGTTAGGATCCAGTCTAAAACGCAGAGCGTTAAGGAGGGAACCTGAGCTTCCAAGCGGTAAGGAAGATCTAGCGTCATGGGGCGGAGCTGAGAGTTTTACCACCCGGGTGGGTGGGAGGAGCCAGCTTGAAGACCTTCCAGCAAGATTTAAAGCGGCAAGGAATCTGCCAGACAGTGTGGATGAACAACATATCCATGTCCCTAGAACTGCATGTTTTTACGGATCCGGAGGTGGCTAATAGCCTTATGGAAACGCTTCTAGCACAGATGGGCACTGTGGCCTCTGCATAGGACTCTGATGGGGGGCCGGAATGAAACAGCAGGACTGTGTCGGTTTTCCCATGCAAAAAATGTGGACTCGCTGGTCTTTAAGGTCTATGGTTTTCCTGGTTTACCTTGCAGGATGCTCCATGGACACTGACTTTTGCTAGCAGGAATATGTGTTAATTCTGTTTAAAATCTCTGCATTCTATAATTGGTTCCTGTTTCTAGCTTGGACATTTTTTTATGTATATAAAGGGACCGAGTAATATTAGTGCTTTAGCACTGCTCAGTTTGTGAACTGTCATATTTCCTGTTGTGATTTTTCATCCCCGTATGACTCTTATGAGTCTAAGTTTAGTGCAGGGTTAAATGTTAACTTGTGGTTAAAGTTCCAGGCCCCCCACACACACACACACACACACACACACACACACACACCTGCATTAAAGCCTGCACTTTTTTCCAAATTAACTCTAATATTTTTACTTTTCATACTTTTCGGAGGGGCTCTTGGTTCTCATCATCCAACTGAACCATGATTAAGCCTGACCACTTAGGCAAAGTGACCACCTCCATCGGTCAGGTAAAAAGTATCACATTTTAACTTGCCTTATCAAAGCTGAGGTCTCCTTGCTTCTTCTGTATTTTTGACGAGACCATTTTCTAGGCTTCATTACTTATAGTGTGCTCTTGCCACTGAAAGGCTCACAGGTGTCTAATAGGGAGCTTAACAATTAGAAGAAGGCCACAATTCTCCTACATTCAAATCAGAACAAAAGGTTTGCAAGCTCAACCCCTGTATTTACGATACAATTTAATAAATTTAGTGGGGTGGCTCCTAGTGTGTGACCAAACAGAAACATATGGTTAAAGTTCGGGGAATATTAAGAGTTAATTTGGAAAAAAATGTAGGCTTTAATGCAGCAAAATGGGGGGGGGCCCCTGGAACTTTAACCATATGTTTCTGTTTGGTCACACACCACGAGCCACCCCACTAAATTTATTAAATTGTATTGTAAATACAGGAGTTGAGCTTGCAAGCCTTTTGTTCTGATTTAAATGTTAACTTGACCAAGCCAAGACATTCCTTAAAATAATTCTGAGTTCATATATATATACCCACCTCCACACATGATTTTGGTATATCTGCGAGCAGGAGAGAAGTTTGGTGTACTGCCTGTTTTCATTATTCTGTGGTGAGAGCATGAACTCCTATGAACTTATTCTAGCTTATATACTACTTCTTTGTCTACTTGGGGGTGGCGGTTTCATGTCTGAGGGTAACATAGTTATTGTTAAAAATCTTTTTTAAAGTGAGTTGAACAGGCAATGCTACCTGCTACTCTTTGTCAAGCATATGTACTATTGTTATTAGTGTGTGTGGCTCTGTTATGTTGAAAAGCATATAAACAAAAAGTAAAAAAAAAAAAAAAAATTTGTAGTACCGTCGTACCCTCCTCACTTAAGTGCAGCCTATCTGCTGCATACAAGTTCTTGTTTTCCCAAGTGCTACCCCCCCACCAACTGTACCCCATAGCGGCACCCCCCCAACTATCTGTTAAATTCTTCGATCCTCTGTTTTCTGACAGTACTTGCCCTGAGGACTGGTAGAACTTCAAAGAATGCAGCTGATCTACCTGCCTCACTGCAGATCCTTCCTACCTCCTTGAACCTGTCCTGCAACTCCTCCACCCTTCCCCCTGCCAGGTAATTTGTACCAAGGTGCACCACAATGTAAATTTTCTCTCTCCCCTGCCCCACACACTTTGGTATAAGCTGCCCAACCTTCCCTGCCATCATGTCTGGTATGCACTCTACCCATGTGCAGCTGGTCCTTGCATCCATGCCTCCCCATCTCCCCTGCAACTGTTAGCCCTTATCAATGCCACCTGAGAGCCTTCCACATTCCCCAACACCCCATACTGCCCTGATAGCTCCCCTTACCCCTTCTCCCACCCACCTCACCCCCACCTTAAAATGCCTTCCTGGCTGCACTCTCCCCCTCCACAACTTATATCATCCTTGTCCTGGATCTGTCTAGACCCTCTAATTCCCCTACGTGGCAATTCCTCACTACCGCAGACAAGTGGTTGCTTTGCCATGCACTCTCTAATCACTCTGCCTGTTTCTGTCCAATAGCACTTAGAAATCTGTATTTTTTGTTATGTAGCCACCAGCTGTTTCACTTTCATATGTTAATTGCTTTCTAGTGTCACCCTTGTTCCTCTCTCTGTACAACGTTTTCACTGATGTAACTCAATGGCTCTGTATTGTGTCACCTGACTTGGAACCTTTGTAAATGAGCCTCTGGCTCAGAGGTATTAATCTGAATCTTAAATAAATAAAATAAACAAATAAATCTCACTGCTTCCAGTATTGAATCTCCCACTATGAAGACCCTCTCTCCTTTCTCCTGCTCCTTTCCCATTTTGTTCTACCTTCTGACCACTGTCCACAGCCTCCCCTCCTCCCACCCTTCCTGCATCTCTCATCCCACTGCCCCCGAGTTGTTCCCCAGGCCCCAACTCCTCCCCTTCAAGCATCCTGTCCTGGCTATCCACTTCTGCTGTCATATAACCCCCTAACTGCTTGCCCCTTCCCTTGATCATTTCTGCCTCACCCCCTACTGCCCCACTTCCTCCCCTTCCACTGGTTGTGGCTGTTACACTTTCCCGATCTGCAACCTCTCTCTCCACCTCTTGTTCCACCAGACTGACCAATACCTCAAATCTATTCCTGGACTCCCCCACCCTGTGCCCCGACCCACTTCTGTTGCTCCATCTTATACTTTCTCCTCGTGCTCTAGCCCCGATCCCTTCTTTCCACCACCCCTGTTCCTTACCACTTGCCTTCTTCCCATCCCGATCCCCCCATGTCCTGGGGGAGTTGCCTTTGGCTTCTTCCCTAGTTCTGTCCTGACTCCTCTCTCTGTGCTGTCTGGAGGAGCCCTGCTGCTTTGTCCCCATCTGCTCTCCCATCTCCATCTCCCCCACTCTCCAGCTGCCATCTTAGCCACTCTATATCTCGCTTCAGTTGCCCAAGCTGCCTACACAATGGACATTCTCCTGGTCTCCATAGTGTTTCTAGGAAGATGGCTGCCCCACACCCATTACAGCTAACCACTCTCCCCATCCCCCACCATGACCTGCCCCCCCATTCGTCCTCCTCCTCCTCCACCATGCCTCTCCGCTGTCCTGCTGCCTGTTCTAGCTCCCAGGATCCCACATCTTCCCTAGCCTTCCTTCTTTGTACTTTTTATTGTATGCTTAATTTGTGATTTTAGATCTGGGACCTAGTCACACCCCAGGTGGGGGAATTTCCACCTTTCCCTATATATGTTTTTGTTCCCTACCCTTGCTCTGGGGGTTGCTGGCCTCTGCCCTCCGGTTAGGTAAAGTTTTCTACCCCCTCTCTCCTACAGCCTGCCCAGTGTGGCCTGCAGTCCTCCTTGTGGATGCCCTCCAGACACCATTTAGTCAGCTGCCACACTCCTGCTTCGTGACACTCACGCTCGGGGTCACTCACACGAGGGGTCGCTTGGCCCTCTGGGAAATATATACACTCCAGCTGCCTGATTGGTCGGCATGTGCCTCGTGGTCTCCAACGTCCTCAGCAAGCCCCTCCCTTGCATCCCTGTACAGGCATCCTCCCTTGTTCCTTGCCCCATACGGCCACAAATTAAAACATTTAAATCAATGTTTTCAGGTAGTAAATGTAAGAGAAATCCCCCACACACTTCCCTGTTTCTCAGCTGCCTGCCTTCTTGTCTGCACAGTGACTAAACTCCACTGGCAGGACTACAACAATGGTGTGTTTGATAAAGCCCACTCCACAGCCGCCTGGTTGGTCAGCATGTGCCTCGTGGTCGCCAGCGTCCTCAGCAAGTTCCACCCTCACCCTCCCTGTACTGGTGTCCTCCCCTTTTCCTTTGCCATACACAGCCACACATTTAAACATTTAAATCAGCATTTTCAGACAGTAAATGTACAAGAAATCTCTCACACATGTCCCTGTTTCTCAGCTGCCTGCCTTCTTGTCCGCTTGCGACATAACTCCACTCCATGATCAAAGATCAACTGAAGAATATACACAAAACAGAGGTGGGGGAGAAAATATGTGGGTAGTAATTACCATGGTAATAATGGTAGTTGTTCAAAACTCCATAAACTTTGTTAATAAGGCAAAGAAACAAAAGAAGCATCATCGGCTAGACAAGCAAGTAAGAGAGGCAAACTGGACAAATGGAAAGCCTTTAGGGTATACAATGGTGAGCAGAGTGGGACCAGCAGGGCTACACATGCACAGAACTAGGGACAGCAGAAGGAATCATAATTAATGAAAAAACTTTCTTTAGATACATATGGTAGAAACTTCAGACACAGGATAGCATAGAAAGAATAAGGAAGGATGAAACAAGCATCTAGGAAGTCAAAGGATAGGCAAATATATTAAACGAGTGCTTCAGTCCTATGTGCATAGTGAAGGCTTCAGATCCAATTCAAGGGTAACATTAACCACAGATCAGATACAGGTTGTATAACCAGGGAGATATAGTAGTTCAAAAGGGTTTGTGGGGCTACACCCAAGCGTATTGAAGGAGACAAGACAGACCACTAGAGCCCCCTTGACATACCTATTTAATGTGTCACTGGCAACAGGTGAAGAGTCAGGAGACTGCAGGGTAGCAAACTTTGTCCTCCTGCACATGGGTAGAGAGAGGGAAAACCCAGGTAATTATATAGGCTAGTGAGTCTGACTTCAATATGGGGAAAACTGCTGGAGTCAATTATAAGGGAACAGACAGTGAATATCCTTAAGGAACACAACCTCACAGACAGGAATCAATATGGGTTCACAAGGGGTAGGTTGTAAAAAAAAAAAAAAAACTTGATTGATTTTTAAACTCGGTGGCACAGATGGTGCACAGGGGCCAGGCAATTGATGTTCCGTACCTGGAATTCAGCATGGCCGTTGATACAGTGGTGCAATGGTGGGTAATACAAAAGGTAGGACTAGAGTCTAGGGATGGATATAACAATATGAACTGGGAACTGATTCCCAGATAAGACTTAAAGAGCAGTCTTGAATGGCAAAATCTCTGAAGGCAAGGGTTCACAATTGAGTGCTACTGGAGTCTGTCCTGGGGCCAATAAGGGACATCTGGGTGGGGTTACAGGGTAAAGTAAGTTTGTTTGCAGATGACACAAAACTCTGTAGAAGAGTAAACAGTGATGAGGGGATCAGCAGCATGAAAATGGATGTAGAAAGGCTGAAGCAGGGCTCCAGACTGACACCTGAACTTCCATGCCCAAAACTGGAAAATGAAGCACACTGGGAGCAAAAATCTGGAGACAAATTATTGTATCAGTGGGATTATGACAGAATAATTAAAGGTAAAAAAGGGACATATGGGTGATAATAATAAACAGTTTAAAAGCATCTTCTCAATGCAGTATGGCATATGGGAAAGCTTGAAGCACGTCAGGCAGGGATTCACTTGCTGTAGCAAACAGGAAATATTGCCACTCTACAGGACACTGGCTAGTCCACACCTTGAGTACTGTGTGCAGTTTTGGAACTCACTTCTGAAGAAGGGCAGAGAGAGGTTGTAGACCATTCAGGGAAGGGCTACGAAAACGATCCAGGGGCCGTAGGGTAAGATTGCTAAGGACATATTGGACAGTCTAAACATGTACACTTTGGAGGACAGCAGGAATTCAGGATATAAGAGAAACAAACAGATTCATACTAGGACATAATAGGGTGAACTTCACAGAGAAATTAAAGGACAGCACAACCACCAGGGGACACAATCTTAAATGGGAAGGAGGAAATTCAGTAAGGATGTCAGAAAGCATCTCTTCACGGAGCAGGTGGTGGACAAGTGGAGGAGTCTCCCTAGTAATGTGATCAATGCTGGACCTGTCTTGGGGTTCAGAATCCTATGGGAAATTTTGAATGGGGTAATGAGAAACAAAAGGCCAGTAAGAGATGGGAGCTCTGAAAGGGCTGAGTAAAATAAAATAGGAACAGCAAGGCAGACTCGATGGTCTCTGCCTTTTTTTGTTCTTACTCATCCTGGACAGCAGCTTAATTCTACTTGGCATACTGCTGATGTATTCAGGTCACCATGGTTATGGTTTAACTACTGAAAAATGTGCATGCCAATTTATGCCTCCCTCCAAAGTGTTTTTTTTTTAACCTTGCTATGCTGATATGAAAAAGTAATTAGTGTCTACACTGAATGCTGTCCATTTCATATAGGTTATGCAGATGCCAATTTTGCATCAAATCGAGATAAACAACACCCCAGATCATTTTAATTAATGTTGAAATGTATACACTGCATGTAACAATTTGTGGTGTAATCAGTTGTGGTGTGCATCTAACACATTAAAAATTACTAAAACCGATAGTAAAAAAGGGAAATGCAAATAAAATAACTGTCTTCTACAGTAACAGTCCAAGGTTATCCAAATTAGTTGGAAATAGCAGAGAAATTCCAATCTTTTACTACAAAGGCTTTGAGTAGGATTTACTTGGTCTCATACTATTTCAAGTGACGTGAAATAAATTATTAACCATTTACTGAAAAGAACTGATCAAAAGAGGCCAAAACAAAGCACAGAAACCAGAGTCGTAATGTTAGATCTTCGACATAAATGTCATGAGCCTTTGTTTTCACAATATTCCATGTGAAATTCTTTAATGAATATGTCTATTATGTGTGGCCTGCAAGCACCATCTGTGGGCAACACCAGCTCTGTTGGAGAGCACCCGTACCTATCTCCTGAGGTGATGCCCAAGACCCTCCCTGTCTAGGGGGGTGCTCAATGGGAGGGGTCCCACACACCAAAATGTATATTTGATTCAGCATCCAGGCATTATAGTGGCTTTACTGGGTTTGGATATGTGGCCCCTTACACTGAATAACCATAGGAGACTACATGGAAGCACACATAGGGATCTACTTAATAATAAACTGGGCAACTTCCTCAATATGTACAGTGTGATCCAAGGACCTTGTCTTATTTACATATTGAGGTACAATATTTCTTCTCTATTTTTGGGTCACCTCTCCACAACCACTGGCATCATAGGAGAATGGCTTTACCAGCACCCACTTCTCCTTACAATAAATATAAGGGAATGGTGCTACCAGCTCTCACATTTCATAGGACAGCAGGCATCAGCAATGAGGCAGCCAAGCACCTTTCTACAGAGTGTATTATTATACCACCCCACTCCTACAGACACGTATGCTTATTTTATTTATTTATTAAAGTGTTTCACCAGGAAAAAAAACATACTGAGCACATATAGCCCATTTCCAGATGTGCCCTGGGGGAAAGGGGAGAGCGATAAGTAAAATATATTCAATATCACAAATGCAAAAAAAAAAAAAAAATATACAGAGGGGACAGAATGGAGACAATATACAGATTGCAGCAGAGAATAGAAGTATATACAATGTATGCAATATATAGTGGAAGCAGTTATGTTTCTATGTGCATACAATGTACAGATAGGTATATACAAATGTGCAATATACAATGGTAGCAGTGAGGTATGTACAGTAAGTGCAGGGCTGGCAGTATAGCCTAGAGGTTAGAGTATCGAGCTGTGAATGAGCTTGGTAAATCCAGCAGACCAGACCTGGGTTTGATTCTCACAACCTCCACTTGCATACTGTGTGACTCTGAGCAAGTCACTTAACCACCCAGTGCTCCCAGGTCGCCCCTGAAAACAGGCACTTGTGCCTAGTGGGCCTAACCCGGTTACCAAAGACTAAAATAAAAAAAAATAAATAAATACAGCGGCAGCAGTGAGGTATATACAGTGGAAGCAGTTAGGTACCTGGGGGAATAAGGGGAGTGGCAGAGTACACCTTAATAATGAAAACTGGGATAAGGGGGTGAGGAGCAATTATAAGCTTATCTTAGAAGGCAATCAACTTTTGTGTCAACTCGTATATTAGACTACCGGACTGTTCTGTTCTGAATTTGGATCATGCAGATCTGCATCTCTGAGTTCTCCCCTTAGGGCATAAGCTGTAAAACACACAGGCATAAAATTATATCATACAATAGAAGCAAAGAATAGCTGGCTTGGTGGTGCTGAGGGTTGAGGTGCTGGACGCCACACCTCATGCCATGCCGGTGACCCAGGTTCGGGAACGAGCACGGGACATTGAGGGTCGACGGGGATGGGAAAGGATCGAGCATCCAATGGACTGCTCTCCTTTCCGGGGGGGGGGGTTCAGCTAGCTGCTGCACTAGTGGCCTCTAACATCAGCTGGAGGTCACGCAACTAGTGGCTGCATCACAGGGGACAGCTGTGGCGGACAACCTACGAGTGTGTGTGGAAGTGCGCACACTATGTGTGCATGTCCGAGCTCTAGGGGAAACAATTAAGGAAAAATCTCCAGCCCTGGCAAGGCGAAGGTGGGGGCTAGGGACCACCCCACGCCCAACATCGAGGTGTTTGGCTGCCTCGTGCTCCTCCACTCACAGATTGCCTGCCCAAATTCCAGAAATGTCACAAGGAAGAGTGGCGGTCCCGCCCTGGAGGGCTTAAATCTGGGGGAACAAACTCCGGTAAAAGTGAAAGCGGAGCTGGGGAAACCGGACAGCAGGACTGAGCCTACTGACAGGGCGGGATGGAGGTGAGTTGAATGCTTTCACTGGAGAGAACTGGGGGCTCGGTTTAAAAAGAGTCAACAAAAAAATAAACAAATAAAGCAAAGCAAATCTGGCCTTGATATTTCACTGGAAATGACACCCCCTCCCTTTTTGCTACAGGGGGATTAGGGGAGCTTGGCTGGCTTCAAAGTATCCTTTATAATCATATAAATTGTTTTCTTAACATTTATTTGATTCAGACTTCAGCTATAATGGTGTACAGTTACAGGACTGCTAGCACCAACCCCTATCGGCACTTCCCTCGGACACCAGGGGAAAAACTGAGACACTGTCTCTCTTACCTTTTATGCAGCAGCTTGTTCTCTGGGCCCTCTGACTGGTATCTTTATGTACCTCTTCCTTGGCATGGGCATCTTTCTTCTAACACACCACCCCCACACACATGCTAGGGTTTCCCTTCTGAGCTCTGCAGGACTGTCCTAAGGACAGATGGCCATTGAGGTGCTCCCCTTGAGTGGGAGACCATCAAGATCCCACACCCTCCCAGTGATCCCACTACACACTGGGCAGAAATAATAAAAAAGTAATAGATCCACACCTTCCTTGGATCTCTGCTGGTCTTGTGGCTCCCAGACTCCCTCTCCCTCCACTGTTTCCCTCTCTTTCTTCACCAACTATTATTCAAAGTATCCCTTTTTACACTTCATGCTCCTTCCATCCCCATGAACCCTCTTTACATTGGCACAGACTTTCCCAATCTCTGGCCCGACATGAACGGTGAACACACCCGCTCCCTACTGGTAGGAAGGGGTTGTTACACGAAGTTTCAAAATAATTATTTTAAAACTGATAACAAAAAAATGGGAAATACACAAATATAAACTTCGTCTTTAACCCCAAAGATCTGACATTTGAGACTGAGTCTTCAAAGTCTGTAGAAAATCACTAGGTATAAAACTAAAAATAAGTTATATTTAGTGTTTTGGGGCAATCCTGAAGGACCATTTTTGTCATTTGTGTTGTTGGTAATTTTGCTGCTGTTTTAGACTTCAGAACTTTGCAATCATAAATGATAGGCGAGGGTTACTCTCTTCTAATATTTAACATTTGCTAGCCTTTGCAGTCATTCAGACATGGAATAAGCAGATCCTTGTACATATCAGGGAACATGAGGAGGCAGTATAGCGTAGTGTTTAAGAGCACTGAGCTGCAAACCCAGAGACCTGGGTTTGAATCCAATCAGCCCCCACTTACATACTGTGTGACCCTAAGTAAGCCACTTAACTTCCTTGTGCTCCCAATTCGCACCTGGAAACAAGCTCCAGCATAGTGTGCCTTTCCTGGTTGAACCATTTCCCCTTTCCCCTTCCAAGCAATCCCATGCGCCTCACTTTCACTTTTTAATTATCATCACAGAAATTAAAAAACAGAATTTCTTTTTTCAGAAAAAGGAGAGGTTTGCACAACACTGAGGCATTTATGGTTGCTTTTTTGTTGAAGAGCATAATTTGGGGATGCAAATATGGTAACCAAGATGACAGGCATATTTTAACATTTTATCAGTTTCTCCCACCAGACCGCTACCACCATCTTATCAACTCCCTCATACTTGTGCACATCCCAAGTTGCACCTGACCTGACCTGACCTGACTAAAGCCAACTCCACTCGGCTCTCCTGCCCCACAGTTGAATTGCTCTATACACCATGATTAGGTCAGTCCACAGCAAGAACTGGATCCAACGTATCGGTATGCAAGGAACTTATCTGCTGACACTGTCTATGTATCTATGAACTAATCTGATAGGGCCTACGTGTAACATCAGCCTAAGGAAGGGGAAGAACTCAGGCTGCCCAAGTGCCCTATCCCAACACCCCCACTGAAAGTCGAGGGTTGGGCTAGGTGGAAAAGACGTTTCTCCTGAGTGTGACTCTCCTCTGAACCACCAGCAGAAAGTCACACAGTGCTTGAAACAACAGCCTTTCTTTGTGCACTTTCTGTAGGTTTTCAATATTTGGTTTTGATTAAGGAGATTTCTTATAATTATAGTATTAACATGATATATCGAAATGTATTGGAAAACAGTTAAAAACAAATTATTTAGATAAAATGCATTCTTGCATTGCAAATTATTTCTGTATCTGTTACTACTGAGGATCATCTGCATGTAAACAAGTGTGCTTAATGGCATACTGATGCACCCCCATCACCAGAACTAAGTGTGTCACTACTAGTTTGGGTTTCTGAAACATTCCCAAGCCCAAGTCTTTGGATGTGTATACTGCCAATTCACTTTTATGACTGCATCACTTCCTGTAGGTATACGCTTTCAGTGCACTGATGGTGCCATGTACTGTAAAGAATGAACCCTGTTGCAAATATCCATTGAAGTTTAGGGCACCCTGAACTTATGTGCCATACAAAATTTGTTGACTTACAAGTTTCCCTCTCTGTTGGGCTGATCTGGTTTCTCTTAAGGTGTAAACATCTCCACAAACAGAAATTTCCCGCCAGACTCCAGGCTTCGACTCCTCAGTAAATCCACCTTTAGGATGCATTACTAGTACTCCATTTGTTGTCAATCCATCCATATGGCCATCAGGGTTTTTCCATTTTGCAGCTTTTTCCTAGGATTAAAACAATCATGTTAAACTTCAAATGCCTACATTTTAGTGTGTCTATATACATATATTGTTTGATGTCTTACACTGCTGAATCAACTGTAAGATACTCAGGTTTTGGCTAACCATTGTGTGATGTTTTGTAATGTTATATCACCTGTAATTGGTGTTCCTCTGTCTGTAACTCTCCCAGGTCATGCCTGAAAATAGGCAAGGCTTTTGTCTAGTGCACTTACCTGGTAAACAAAAACTAAAATCATACAGTATTGTGTTGTTATACCACATAAATGTGTAATTCTCCCAGCCACAGTTTGAATTACATTGATGACCATTTACAGACCACGTCAATTAGGATGGCCTGTGACTTCTGTATTTACGGTGTGAACAGAAGGCAGAGGTTGTATGAAAAGCATAATCTGGTCACTGTTCTCATAACAATACCCAAGTGCGAACTTCATGAACTCTGCCAGTGGAACTTGCACCTACTTTGCCACAAGTCTAGGCCAAACCTTAAGAAAAAGTGAATTACTTACCTTGTAAGTTGTGATGTTCAAGAGCATCTTTTACAATGCATCTCTCCACACTCTTCAGAGCAGAAAAGCGCTAGATCACAGCAGAATGCTTTTATCACATGGGCAGATGTTTGTTCACAAAAGGTGAGGGCCATCCCTAACAGCTCCAGTCCCTACTAAAGGTGACCACCTACTAGTAGTTGCAACAACATAAGCAATAAATGTTTTGGTAATGTGTGGACAATCCCGGTCCATATTCCGAACTGTATAAACTACCAAATTAAAATGTTTCACGTATTCTTTATTTTCCTATCATTGCTTTGCATGAAGAGGACCAGATAGCGTAATGTAAATCAATGTAAAGGATACGCTAGAATATCACAAATGACAAGGTCATTTTATCTTCTTCAAGGCAATTCATTTATATACTGTAGATCCACACCCTGTGGCTGTCTCCATTGCAGTAATTGAAGGAGGTGAGCAACAGCCTGTTGTGGATCAAACGGGACCTCCTCTGGATGCTACTACTTTACATTGACTGGAATAGTAAAAATCTGGTTTTAAAACATAGGATATCTCCCATGCTATCTGCATTTCAATGTCCAGTAACCAAGCGGGTTTACACAATTCTTTTTTTTGTTAATTTGTTTCTTCTTCGGTCCCCACCGGTCGGCAATCACCTTCAGCCACTCATCCAGCCCTGCACACCAACATTAGGCAAGCTATCCCATATTCCCTCATAGTTTTACCTCCGTGGCTGGGTGGTGAGGGGCCCCCAACTCAACACACCTCAAATAGGATCCAGCATCTAGGGAAGCACCATTCAGAGTCAGGGCCTGTGGTGGGTGGCTGTTCACTTGGTTTTAACCTGGGACCTATTTTCCTGGTTTCCGATTGGTCCCCCAGGTGGAACATGCAATGTCAGCAATGGCCGAGCTGTGCACGCTTCTGCCCACAGCACAGTGAGCAACAGCTCCAACCCCCCCCCCACCTTGCTGGCGTATGGGCTATAGGTGCGCTGGCACCCAGCCTCTGCAACGTGTCAGGGAAGCGCCAACCCTGTACTCCCCCCTCCCTGGGAGCGGAGAGCTGTCCAATGGATGCTCAATCCTCTCCCTCCCCGGCCGACCCCTGGTGGGCTGCAAATATAGGTTGCCAGCGTGGCAGGAGGTAAGGCACAGATGCTTCAGCCCTCCATGCCACTGTGCCGGCCCTGATGGGTTTACACAATTCTAAGACTTCAAATCAACTGGGTTTTTACTGTGTGTTAATACTGCCATGAAGACCAGTCTTAGGGTTGTAAGAGTGATCACTCAGGTTTGAGAACCATGAACCAGATGTGAGGTGTTCTGATACCCTATGAATCTAAGACCACCCTTACAACCTTACAGGGGACTAGTCAAGTGTGAAGCTGGTCCCAATTTGCACTTTGTGTGAAAAAAACATTATTTTTTTTAAATTACTGTTGCTGCAGTTTTTATACACACTGATCTTTTGTTTGCTTGTCCCCTGTTCTCCCTGGGCTATGTACAGTCACAGAGGACTGTACCTGCAGTACCCCATGGAGAACAACAGGACTGGCAAATAGCTGACTGATGCATATAAAGGCTCTGACATGCACTGCAGGAGCCCTGCTCTGATGTCAGCTGCAGGGAATTCTGGAATTCATAGTTACAGAAAATGTCAGCTTGGAAGTCAGCAGAATCAGTCTGATACATCAGCAGAATCAGTCTGATTCAATCTGCAATACTGCAGTAAACAGTAAGTAAAAAAAAAAACAGGAAGAGAAAAAAAAAGATTTTTGCACACAATGGGCAAATTGGGGACCCCAAACACACACTTGGGTGTGGGGCTCTTAGTGCTAACTTTTCCTCTTTAAGAGAAGTCTTTGTGGCAGTAATAATACATAATGTACTGAGTTTATCATTAATGTTTTTATGCCTATTTGCTGGCATCTAAGATACTTAAATTATTCACTTGACCTCTGCTAGCTTATCAGTTTATCCACCTTTCCACACTTGGGTGCTCTATACTGCCTCTTGTGTAGTTATTATGATTGTTTATTTATTTGAAAATTGGTGACTGGGAAAGAACACTGTACAGAGGATCATTGCCAGATGCAACTGCGGGGGGCATGAGAAGCATATGTAAAACAAGTCACTAGAGAAACATTCTGTAATTACACTGGTACAAAACTGAGTAGGTACAAAAATTAATTTATATACACAAGTGCAGTCACAGCACAAAATGAGATGCCAGATTCAAGTGCAAGGTAAAACGACAAACCATGGTATGCAGTTACTGACTGATATGGTGAGAGATCAGAAATGTGCTTAAAGCCTAACCCTGTGCAGAAGGAAGAGCAGTGGTGGTAAGCAAGTGACGAAAGTAGGCAGGTAGAGGAGACCCAGCTGGAGACTCAGCTGAGGATGGCTGAGGCAAGGTGGGGGGGAGGGGTAGCAGAAAGGGTAACAGGATCAGGTGAGGTGTGGTTGGAGTTTCAACTGGTGTCTCAGGGAGTCAAGAGAGGAGGAAAGGTGGAGGGAGAAAGGGAGTTTGTTTCAGAGTATGGGAAATTGGTAGGAGAAGGCAGAATGCCTAGCAAAAGAATGGGGCTTAGGAGTGGTAAAAGTGTGATGATCCCTAAAATGGAGGGAGCAGGAGGCATGGGCAGTTGTGACAAGAGAGGTGAGAAGTTGGAGGGAAAGGAACCAAACCAGTATTTTGATATGAAGGAGATACAGTGAGCCGGGTGACATGAGGGCAGAGGGAGGATGGAAAGGGAGTGGAAGGAGCAGTGGTGAGTATGGGGGTAGTTTATAACAAAGTGGCAGAATGAGTTGCAGTGGGTGTCCAGTCTGACAAGGGAAGTGGAGGGGGCACTGCCATAGACTGCATCCGTGTAAAAAATACAAATAATTAACTTACCATAACAGTAGATCTTCGAGAGAAGGTCTTGCAGCAGGTAACACCATTAAGACTGTAGCCGGCAGGCGACAGGACCCCACGGCAAATGTCTAGCCAACAATCTGTTGGCCCTCTCCCGACGTCACATATGGTATACAGGAAGGGCGGTCCCCGAAGTGCCCCAGTTCTTTTCACTGGAGACTCCGGCATCAGGATGGAATAGGATCCAAACCAGGGGACTGAGGTTAATACCTCACAGAGCAAGAATGTAATAGCCGACCTAGGTAATATGTAGTGGAAATCCTCTAGGGGGAAGGAGGGTGGGAAATATACCTGCTGCAAGAGCTTCTCTCGAAGATCTACTGTTACAGTAAGTTCTTACATAATTGTACTATCTTACTTCGACAGCCAGCTCTTGCAGCAGGTAACACCATTAGGACTGATTCCCAAGCAGTAGAAAAAGGATTTATCTTATGGGTGGAAGGTAAATGAGAAGAGATGGTGGGGGAAGATCCCTTACGACAGGAGACCCTGCAGAACTGTGAGGCTGAAGCCTGCTGTGCGTCTTGAGGCAATGTCCAGACTGTAGTGCTTAATGAAGGTTCGGACTGTGTGCCAGGTAGCTGCTGCACAAATGTCTGAGGCTGACACGTTTCTCAGTGTGGCGAAGGAGGCAGCTATACCTCTTGTGGAATGACCCCCCACAGACTCCAGGAGGGATTTGTTGTGTTTCTGGTAACAGAAGGAAATACAATGTACCAGCCACTTTGATAGTGTCCATTTGGTCACGGGAGCCCCTAGGGTTCTAGGGGCAAAGGAGACAAATAGTTGGTCAGAACGCCTGCTGTCCTTAGTTCTGGACAAATAAAATCTAAGGACGCGATGCACATCTAAAGTGTGGAGAACAGCCTCTCCCCTATTCGAATGGTTAGGGTAATAAACCAGAAGCTGAATGTCCTAGTTTAAGGTCATCTCAGGCACCACCTTGGGTAGAAACTTAGAATTGGTTCTCAAGGCCACCCAGTCCTTGTGGAACACCAAATAAGGCTCCTACACATCAGAGCCTGAAGCTTGGAAATCCTTCGAGCAGAAGTAACGGCAACTAAAAATAATGTTTTCCAAGAAAAAACAACAGAGCTTGCAATCCACGGCCAGTTCAAAAGGGGGTAAGGTTAGCTTCTCCAAAACAAAAGCAGGTCCTGGGGGTTGGACCCTTATGGGAGCCTTGATTGCAGAATGCCCCTAAGAAATGTACAGGTTACCTCCAACTGTGCCACCATTCTGCCATGGACAGGGATGTGATAGGCAGCAATGGCAGCCAAGTGCACTTTTTTTTTTTTTAGTTGTTTAACCAGGAATAGCACACTAAGCTGAAAGCTTTTTTACAGGAGCAACCTGGGAGCACAAGGAAGTTAAGTGACTTGCTCAGGGTCACACAGTATGCAAGTGGAAGCTGTGGGGTTCAAACCCAGGACTGGTCTGCTGGATGTCACCAGATTTGCAGCTGAGAGCCTTAGACCACTGCGCTATACTGCCTCAACTTTGATGGAGGAGTAACCCAAGCTTGAGTCTGAAAGGGACAGTAGGTAGTTGAGGAGAGCATTCACTGGACAGGCCAAAGGGTCAAGATGATGAGCCACAGCCCACAAACAAAAATGTTACCACTTCATGGCATAGGTCACTCTGGTGGAAGGTTTTCTGGCTGCCACAAGAACATCGGCAATCTTATCAGAAACTCCGAAGCAGAGCCTGACTAAGTCTTCAGGAGCCATGCATGTAGGTGGAGAGACTGCAGGTTCGGGTGAACCAATGTCCTGTTGTCCTGGAAGAGCAGGTACATGCTCTGCAGTAATGTGATTGGAGGTTCCATCGCCAGTTGTTGCAACAGTGTGAACCAGATCTGATGAGGCCATAAAGGTACCTCCAAGATCATTGTTACCCCTTCCACTTGCACCTTGAGGAGGACCCTCTGAAGAAGCGGAAATGGGGGGAAAAGCGTAGAGGAATCTCCCCTTCCAGGAGAGGGACAATGCATCTTGCCAGAGAGCACTAGGCTCGGGATCTAGTGAGTAGAAACTGGGCAGTTTTGCATTGATAGGGGAGGTAAAGAGGTCCAGCTCAGGTGTTCCCCACTTGTCGAATAGAATGTCGACTATGGACTGGAGAAGAGACCACTCGTGTGCTCTCGATTGGGTTCATCTGAGAGCGTTGGCCAGGGTACTTTGGACCCCAGGTACATGGACCGCTACTATCCGAAGGTGATGGGACATGGCCCAATCCCACACTCTCACTGCTTCTCTGCAGAGGGGGTAGGAGTGTGTGCCTCCTTGTTTGTTGAGATAGAACACCACCGACATGTTGTCCGCTTGCACAAGGAGGTGTCCTGGTTGAAGAACAGAGCTCAAGGCCTGTAGGACGTAGAGAACAGTCCTCATCTCCAAAACATTGATGTGGAGAAATTCCTTGTTCACTGACCAGGAGCCCTGGGTCCTGTGAGTGCCTAGATGTGATCCCCATCCAGCGCCTGAGGCGTTGGATGCGAGGATCTGGTTTGGCGCTTTCTTTTGGAATAGCATTCCTTCCTGCAATGAACAGGATGTCATCCACCACTGGAGTTCTTGACATACTGGTCTCATGATGGAGACTGGCATGTCCAAGTCATCCCATCTTTGGTCCCATTGGATGTGAAGGGTCCACTGTATCGTCCTCATACGAAGTCTTGCAAAGGGGACTGTAATGATGGACGCTGCCATGTGGCCTAGCAGCCATAACAGAGTTCTGGCTGATACCACCAAGGCTGAAAAGATGTGTTGAGCTAGGACCTGAAGACAGACACGCTGTCTTGTGGCAGGAAGGCTCTCCCTCGAATAGTGTTGAGTTAGCTCCCATAAAATTCAGGTCCTGGGCAGGTGCTAGGAAGGATTTCGGGATACTGACTGTGACGCCTAGTTCCTCAAAGAGAGAACAGGTAGCCGGCCTGGTGGCGCTGAGGGTTGAGGAGCTGGATGCCACACCTCGCGCCACGCTGGCAACCCAGGTTTGGGAACGGACTTGGGTCACCGGGGGCCGGCAGGGGGAAGGAGGATCGAGCGTCCCCATGGATGCTCTCCTCCTTCAGGGAGGGTTACCGGGGGTGTTACTCTCGGGGCAACGGCGGCTCCCATTGGGGGATCCGGGGAGGGGAGGACGCCATCTGGCACTTGGCAGGCGTGCATAAGCACGTTCCACCTGAGCCGGTGTCCTCAGTGAGAGGGAGGGGAGGGACAGAAAAAACGGAAAACAAGCGTGCGGCACTCTGGATGACAGCCGCTTCAGCCACCCAGTCTGCAACCACGGGCAGACCCCGCTGTGCAAGGTGCTCCACGGGAGGAAGGAGGCAGGTAGGAGTCACCAGAGCGGGCACTCTAGGGGCAGACTCAGTGGGGACTGGAGGGCATTGAGCTAGTACGAAGGAGAAGAGTGGCGAGGGCGACCAAGAGGGGATAAAAAGAGATTTCAAAAAAAAAAGAGTGAACAGGTGTCCCGAATGGATCCTTGTTGTAGTTCTTTGGATGGTGCTGTCAGGAGCCAGTTGTCCAAGTATGGGAATACGTTATGACCCTTCACTCAAAGTACCACTGCAACGACTGCAAGGCACTTTGTGAAAACCCTCAGCACTGAAGAGAGGCCGAACGGTAGTGCCATGAATTTAAAATGTCTGCCCTGGAAGGTGAACCTGAGGAACCTCCTGTGTGGCTTTGCCACAAGGATGTGGAGGTATGCATCCTGCATGTCCAGTGATGCCAGCCAGTCTCCCTGATGTAACATGGGGAGCAAGCCCTGGAGAGTGACCATCCTGAACCTCTTGTCCTCCACAAAAATGTTGAGTTTACTGAGATCCAAGATGGGTCTCAAGTCTCCCGTCTTCTTTGGGACTAGGAAGAAGTGTGAATGGAATCCTGTTCCTCTCTGGGCTGGAGGAACAGGTTATATGGCCTGTTTGGATAGCAGGGCTTGGATCTCTGTGTGGATCAAGCCTATGTGTTCTGTGGAGTAATGGGAAGGGGGGGGAGACCTATCTGGTGGAAGCTGGACAAACTCTACTTAATCTCTTATTTTCTATGAGTTGATGGACCCACTGGTCGGAGGTCATCTTCCGCGAGGCTGTGGCATACAGCGAAAAGCGTCCTCCGACCACCTCCCCTGGTGGGGTGCTGAGGAGGGGCAGGTCCAATGGAGAGTCAGACAGTGGGTGGAGGGGAAAGGAGGCCTGGGTTGGTTTGGCTGGATGAGAGGTGGGTCCTGCAGAGCCTCTATGGGTGCCTCTCTGGTCACAGCCTCTCCATTGAGGCTGTTTGTGCTGGAAACGGGGTTGTTGTGGTTGTTGTCCCCCTCGGCCATGAAAATGAGGCTCATGAAATTGCCTCTGTTTTGGGAGATACATGGACTGCACAGTCCTAACTGCCTTCTCAGAATCCTGAAGCTTGTTGATGATCTTTTCTGTGTCCTTGCCGAAGGGGACTGACCCTTGGAAGGGTGCGCTGAGGAGGTTCAACTGAACATTCTGTGCAAACCCCGAGGCCCAAAGCCAAGAATGATGGTGTAGGCACACACCATTCACAGCCACTCTGGCCGCTGTGTCTGCTCAATCACAAGCAGAGCAGAGAACATGAGTGCACACATCTGATCCAGTCTGCAGAAGTTTTGTGAGATCTGCCTTCTGCGGGCAGTCTGGCATTTCTTGCACGATGTCCAGCCCCTATTCCCAGAGGGTGTTCTGGAACTGAACCATGTGTGCCCAAAAGTTCAAGCTCCTAATACTGCAAGTGGGTGATGAATACACCTTACGCCCCATGGAGTTCAACTGCTTGGACTCCCTGTCCGGGGTGGGTGCTAAGGTGTTTGGGCCTCTGGGAACGGTAATGTGCTGCTGAAATCACTATGGAATCAGCTGTGGGATTTTCGGCCAAGAATGGCTGCTCTTTTGGGGCCCTATAAAGGTGACCAGCCTTCTTGGGTACTGTGATGGAAGAATGAGGGTGCTTCCAGGCCACCTGTGTGACATCCATGAAGGTGTCTACCAGGGGCGGGATGACAACCGGCTTTGGGTCTTTCTGCCAGAGGTGTTTTACCAGTCGCATTCTCTCCGGGTCTAGGTCCTCAGTATCCCAACCCATGGTAGCTTGAATATGTCTCATCACCTCTATAAAAGAGGGGTCATCAGGAGGTGATTTGGGCATTTATTTGGGGTCCACTGGAGACAAATCTCCTATGGACGAGTCGTAAGAAGAATCGGAGGGATGGTAAGAATCTGAGGAAGAAGAGGAGGAAGACATGCATCGCCTCTTTGTATGCCCATGTCTGTCTGGAGCGCTTGGAAGACTTGGGTTCCGTGACCTTGAGCGAGATCTGTGGTTTCTCTTCTGCTTGGCCTTGCCTTTGGGCCTATAGTGCTGAGTAGGTTCTTTGCCATGGTACTCGGGAGGAGGTTGAGGGACATAGGCTGTGTCCGGAGTTGGGGGGGTTTGCGGGTGCCCCATCATCTGGATTTTTTGACACATCTGGTGCTGGCACATCTGGTTGTGGCCTTGGGGGGAGAATATCTGAGCGGATGTCTCCCATCAATGGCTGAACAGGTCTTTAACCTGCGAAGGTTCAACTTCAAGTCTGAACCTGCTACCTGGTCCGGTGTCAGTCCAGCACCTGTACCATCGCCGATGCCGGTACCATCGTCAGGTCGGTCTGGCTTTGGGGGGCCTACAGGAGGTGACAACGGTGTGGTGTTAGTCATGCCATCGTCGGGTGTCGGTTTGTCCTTCGGGACCAATGTCTGCTCTTCCTCCACCTAGATGTCATTGGTCCAGTCATCCACCGGAGGTGGCGGAGATACCGGAGGCGACAGGGTTCCTGCCGGCGGAGCCAGCATATGTGGAACCTTTGTAGTGTCATTAGTGGTTCGACGTCGGTGCTGGTCCGATGAAGTCTTAGCGTGCAAACTTTTATCTGACAAACACTTGTCAGACGTCGGTTTTGAAGACTTCTCAACTGATTTCTTAGAGTGCCTGGGTGGGAGGGAGGAGGCTCTCCCAGACAAATGACCTGAGGCCTTCTGCCTATCCCAGGGGTCAGCACTACATACAGAGGCCGACTGGGAAGGCACCGACTGGTGTCCCTTACCTGGATCTGAAGAGCGGCCTGTCAGTGTAACTGGACGCCTGACCTTGATCAGCTGGAGAGAGGGGCCTGAAGCCCTGGATTCCTTGTCTTTATGACCTGTAATCCAGGCCGTGGCCAGGGCCTTGATGACGGTGAGCCTGGTGTCATGGCCAGCAGAGTGAGAATTGCCCCTCAAGGCAGAGCGCGATCCAGAGGATCTCGATGAATAGGATCTCTTTCTCTCTTGACTTATCTCTATGTTCCTATTTCCCTGATGATTTTTTGTGGGAGTGGTGGGAAGACTCTCTCTCCGAAGAGGAATCCCGCTGCATGTCGGCCAACTGCTGTTCCATGAGGTAGGTCTGCAAGGTTTTCTGACAATGGATCCTTGTCCGACTGTTAAATTTCTGACAGTGCAGGCAGTTCTGAGGGTTGTGACCGGGGCCCTGGCACAGCAGGCAGGCTGAGTGGTCATCTTTCGATGGGATCTGCTTCCCACAGGCACACTTATTAGTGTGCCTAGAAGAAGACATCAGGGGAGATGACATACAGAGGAAGACAGAAGTTGCGGTACTATGAGCAATAAAATAAGAAAGTTGTTCTAAAATGGCGGTCAGACTGGTGAGAGGCAAGCCGTGAAGCTGATGTATGCAAGTCGACGGCGGGAAAAGAACTGGGGCACATCAGGAACCACCCACCCTTCATACCACATGTGACGCTGGGGGCAGGCTGACGTTGGGGAGGGCATTCCCCACAATAGACTGCTGGCTAGAAGTTTGCTGTGGGGTCCTGTTGCCTGCCGGCGACAGTCCTAATGGTGTTACCTGCTGCAAGAGCTGACTCTTGAAGTAAAATCTGGGGCTTTTAAATGAAGCATCCCTTTCAGGAAGTAGTTAAAAATGGAACTGTCTGTGAGGGTCTGGCCCAAAGGTAGTTCATGGAAAGCTAAGACAGGCAATAAATGAATCCTGAGGAATGCAATTTGCAATTTTGAATCAGAAAGGTTCCGTATGTAATTCAATAGTGCATTCTCGGGTGCCGAAAAATGAGCTGCTCTCCTTTCACCACAACAGGTGAACCATTTGTGAGTAACAGTCATTTTAAAGCTATAAGGGACTTCAGGTTCATCAAGTTTATCCCCATCCCCCACTTCATAAGCAGGGATGGATCAGTATGCTGTAAAACACACCCAAGTTTATTAAGATTCTGTACCTTACCTACTACTCAGGGTGCCCTGTGATTCTCTCAGTAAGGAGAAATATTTCCAGGCTTGCATTGAAAGCCTGTACTGTCTCCATATGCACTGTGTCAACTGGTAGGTTGTTTCATTGGTTCACCACCCTATGGGAGACGTTCCTCCTAATGTTACCCTTGAATGTAGCAACTCTGAGCTTCAGGGCATGCCCGCATGTCCAGCTGTTGGATACTTGATCAAACATCTCCATTTCTTCAATCTTGCCAATATTGTCGAGTATGCAGAAGACTGACATTATGTTCTCTTTCACCCTCCTTTACTCCAAAGTGAACATGCTAAGGGCCACCATCCTCGCCACATAGCTTTTGTCCTGCTTGCCACATATCATTTTGGTGTCCCTATACTGCTCCTTTTTGACTGCCTCAGTGTCCTTCTTGTTTTGTGGGGCATAGAACTGCATACAGTACTCCAGGTGGAGCCTAACAAGGAATATAGGAAGGATCAGACAAGAGGAGGTAAAAAGCCCATCTAGCTTGTCCGCCATATATCAGCAAGCGTATCCACTGATGCCCATTAGTAGTAGATAAAGCAATTCTAGTGGGGAGTAGGAGGAAGTAGGCTGTGGGTTAACTAGGGTCTGTAGCTTATCCATTAGGTAGGGAAATGGACAGACTAGGTGGGACAAGCGGTCCTTATCTGCTGTCAAATTCTGTTTCCATGATATCTGTCTAGTTTTGACTTAAAACTATTGACAGTTTTACATTCCACCACATTTGTGGGTAAGCAATTCCATGTTCCTGCCACTCTCTGTGAGAACCATGCTCTCCTCCTTTCAGTTTTAAACTGCCTAACCCTTAACTGCAATTTATGACTTCTTGTTACTTTTTAATGTCTGAAAATTACATTTTTAGACTTGATCTCAAATCATTGTTAGTAATTTGCTTTAAGAACTAATATCATGCCACCCCTTAGCCTCCTCGTCTCCAGCTTGTAGAGGTCTAATTCATTTAACCTTTGTTCATAACTCAGTCCATTCATTCCTTTTATGATCTTTGTAGTTTTCCTCTGTACCATTCTAACTTGTGTATGCTTCCTTTGTTTGATGGGGTTCCATATTTGTCCACAGTACTCCAGATGTGGACGAATGCATGACCCATACAGTGACATGACCACCTCCCTCTCCCAGTATGTTAGATTCTTTTTTTTACAACCCATGATCCTATTACATTTTGAGATGACTGTCAGTGTTTTGATAATTTCGACTTGCTAGCTATTAAAATTCCCAGATCTCTCTCCTAATCTGAAGTTCTTAGTTCTGTTCCACCCATGTAATATTTTGCCTACCTATTATTTGATCCAAAATGCATTACCATGCACTTTTCAAGATTAAAGCTCATTTTATTTTTATCGCGACCATACACATACATTATTAAGATCATTCTGTAACTTTTTATTTCCATGCTCCGTGTCCACAATGTGGCCCACTTTGGTATCATCTGCAAATTTGGCTAGCCATGTCTCTTTATCTATTTGCATGTCCTGTATAAGTTAAATAGCACTGGCCCTACAACAGACCCTTGAGGAACTCCGCTTGTCACTCTGATTTCTGATGATTCATAACCATTTATTTTAACTGTCTGTACCCTATTCTTAAGCCACAATTCCTCCCAAGAATCAGGCTGAAGGATTCAGAATCCTCCAGAAGCACCTATCAGACTGTCACTGGCAGTCAGAAATGCTAGTGCTGGGTGATTTCAATATAAACTGGGAGTCCAGCAGCATTGCTCCTTATCGACATGCCATTACAGCTATAGGCTATGAACAGCTTGTAGCCTCTTCCACGTGTACCAACAACCACACCGGGACCTGCACCTTGCTGGACTGGGTACTAATGAACTACCCAAACCACATCTCCAGTATGCAAGTCCTCCCAAATGCAATAAGTGATCATTCCCCCATCCTCTGTGCTTGGTCCAACAAGCCACCCAAACTCCCTGCAAAGACATCCACCTCACGTATTCTTAGGAGGGGACAACTGGGGCCACTGAAAGACCATCTCAGACAGCTAAACTGGTCGACCATTTACTCGGCAGATGATGTTGATGCGACTTTGGATCTGTTCATTAAGTCGTACAATGTAGCCTGTGATATCTTCCCCCCCAATCACCAAAAGAAAGGTCAACGGGTCGCATAAATCCTGGATTACTCCATCCCTCATTGCCTAACTCTGTGCTCAGGATAATCTCTGGCACAAGGCAAAAAGTGCAGGATCCTCAAGCGATACCCAAAACTATACAGGGGTCGACTTTAGGGGAAAAAACCTGCTGGCCATCGGGTCAGAGGCTAACAATAATTTGGTGGCCCACAGAACTTCATGGTGGCCCGCAAATGTTTTTGAAAATTTAAAACGGAACACAAGATGTCGACATCACGGGAGTGACAGAAGCCTATATATTGGCCATTTATGCATTTAACCCACTTATAATAACAAGTCAAATGCATTTGCATTTTGCATTCTCACTTGTCCGACTGCACTGAACTGGCGCACTTGGGAAGGCAGAAGGCCATTTTCAGAAAGTGGCAGTAAAAGGGTAAGACACATCCTTGAGATGAGGCAGCAAGTATTGTGGAGGGTTCAGACTAGCAGCTCTGAAATGTCCCAGGGTGGCAAAGTGGGATGAGTACTTAAGGAACTACCAATGCAACAAACCGAACCCCTGGTTGGACTGTTCAGTAGCTTAATTCAGACACATTTTTTTGTGCAGGAGGCTCAACATTTGAAAGAAAATGCCACATGATGTGTTCCGTGTGTAACAAAACCCTTTTCAAAGCAAACTGGCTATGCATTTTTTATTTACAATGTAACTTCACAAGCTAAAGACCAAAAGACTCACTGTAACTCTTATCAGTCAGGTCGATTATGTTTTATTTTTTTCACAAAGGTTTGATAGACACTGACCAGAAAGTACAGCAGCAGAAATTAGGATACAAGAACTTTTTTCTTCACAAAGGTTGGATAGCTACAAAGCCCCCTTTTTCCATGTGTCAACCCCTGACTTCCCCCCAGACTGCTAGACACTGACCTGAGAGTACGACAGTAGAAATAATGACTCCGTTTCTATATTTTATTTATTTTTATTTTTTTCACAAAGATTGGATAACTGCAAAGGCCCCCGAGTTGTGTGCCAGTCCTTGACTTTTCCCCACAGACTACTGCTTGACTCTGACTTAATAGTAGACTAAAGTATTTTAAGACAAGATCCGAAAGATGCAGACTGAAGCAGCAAGCTGTGTGCCAGCCCGTCCCCACGTTCACCAGACTAACAGACTAGACTGCTGAATGACTCTGACGTAGTAGTAGACTGTTTTAGTATTTTAAGTCAAAAGTCGAATGAGACTTGCATATTTTTTTAAATCAAGCTCTGCAGATGCAAACACAGCAAGCTATGTGCTAGCCCCCTGCCCCCACGTTCACCACAGAGTTACTGAAAGTTAAGACTGCTGGTTGACTGACTAGTAATAGACTTGCTTAGTCTTTTAGATCAAAATAGAATAAGGAGACAGATAGTTTTGGTTTTTTAATCAAGATCCAACAGATGCAAGTGCAGCAAGCCACGTACCAACCCCTAGCCCCACATTTGCCATATACAGTGCTGCCTGGCTCACAGACTAAGTGCTGACTTTTCAATTTAATAAAAATTAGACTGAAGGAAACTTTTTTCCTGAATTTATTTTCTTCTACTGGATTAATTAACTGTTAGAGGAGCAAACTGAGTGCTGGTCCCTGTCCCACCTTCACCACAGTCTGCTGCTTGACTCTAGACTGATGGGTTTTAAGAAAAATGCTGCTTATATTTTCAATCTGCTGATTAGCTGCAAAAGCCCCTCCCCCCACATTCACCAGAGACTCCTTTAGCCTCTCAGACTTGACTTGACTCACACTTTTAAAACAAAATCAATATTTTACAGGAAAACAGTTTTTTATTTAGTTTTGTTTAGTTTTTAAAACAAGAAATGTGATTCTGTAGCTACAGCCAAGAGCAGCAAGCTGCATGCCAGCCCCATTGCCACATCATGACCCGAGCTGACTTTCTGTACTTAATGCAGATCTTCAGTATTTTTCACCCTTGCCCAGCTGAAAGCACAGTTAGAAAAATCAGAGTTTTTTTCTCTGTTTTTCCACTTGTTGGTCAGACTGACTGATCAGTACAACCTCAGACTTCTCTCTCACACAAAGAACCCTCTCCCAAGCAATATAACGACTGATCTGGTGGCAAAGATAGAAGGGGTCTGTACTTACAGCTCTATAAGTGGCACCTTCATTGGCTCTCCAGACATGCCCATTACGAAATGCGTCTTCCCACTGGACCTCCTTTTCCCACCACACTGTTCCGACAAACAAGCACATTACCATCATGTGATGCAGGTGAGAGCCCTGAAACCATCATGTGGTTTACAGTGACACATTGTGCAGGGCTCCCACTTGCATGTAGGTGCACTGCCATAATCTAGTATTCCCTTCCTGAGTAGTGCACGCGCGGACGCTTATACTTGCGCGTGCACATAATGATGATTTCTTAAAGGCGCAGTACCAGTAAAAGTACATGCCAGGGAAATAGTTTTGCTGGCCATTTGGGCCAGCAGCTGGCATTCATACAGTGGCCCAACTGTTTCTGGTGGCCTTGGGCCACCGGGCCACCGCTAAAGTCGACCCCGCTATAAAACTGCTTGAAACCAATGCACTGAGGCCATTCACCAGGCGAAAAGGAAACACTTCAGGGCTGAGCTTGACAACTCTTGGGGCGACGGCCGCAAATTCTGGGTAAATATCAAAGCTCTCACAGGGACCCCTAATAAATTACCACCCACTCTAATTAACATAAATGGTGAACTATCCCAGGACCCAAAGGCTATTGCAGATATGTTTAACAAGGCCTTCTCCGATCTTAGCGGAGTCCTCCCCCAGACTATCTTTGCCCACCCAACTCTGAACAGCATACCTCGTCAGACCCTCCTGCCTCCAGCATCACCCCACCTTTCTACCTTCATGTCGTCTCTAAAGCTGAAGCAAAAAATACCTGCTAAAAGCGATTGGTAACACCAGGCACAGTGGGGATGGCCTTGACCTGAGCCTTATATCCCTCACCACAGATGAAGCAGTGGCCCCCCTCACAAAAATAATTAATCTCTCCTTAACAACTGACCGATTTCCCAAACTCTGCAAATCTGCTGTGGTCACTCCAGTCTTCAAAGATGGTGACAAGACACTCCACTCAAACTACCAGCCAATCTCCATACTTCCCCGATCTCCAAGGTATTAGAAAGAATAGTTTATGATCAGTTAGTCGATTACCTATATAAACATCAACTCCAATGCAGCAAGCAGCACGGTTTTAGGAAACGACATAGCACCACAACCGCACTGGCGAAGTTCACAAGGGTTAATCAATGACTCCCTAGATTGAGGGCACTTAGTGGGGGCTACCTTCATTGACCTTACTAAGGCCTTTGATACAGTGATCCATGAACTCCTGCTAGCCCAATTAGGCACTGCTACCGTATCTGAGATATCAGTGGGTTGGTTCAGAAGCTACCTTTCTGATCGGGTCCAACAAGTGAAAATAGGCAACACCGTTTCCACTACACTAAATGTGACTACGGGGGTACCACAGTGTTCCATCCTTGGCCCGCTCTTGTTCAATCTCTTCCTAAATCACCTCCCGCAAGTCTGCCAAGATTGCGTTCTCCTACATTCGGACGATGCCATAATTTTATCCAGCCAACCAGACATCAGAACTTTAGAACAAAGCATCCAAAATAACTTCACGCTAGCTGAGGACTGGTTTATAAGCTCGCATTTACTGCTCAATTATAAGAAAACGAAAACTGGACTTCCGGTTGGGAAATGGCACCGTGAAGACGTAGCGGGTTTGAGCTCTCACCCCACTATTGCCATTACAGATGAATTTCCCCCTTGCAATAGTGATTTTTTTAATTAAAAGAAGATCTACACGACAAGAAGATAACTTGGGGAGGAAAATCAAATTAAATTAAGCGATTGTTGCAGTATACCTGAAGAAAATGGCACATCCAGACCGCAACCACTTAGAGATCTGCCTGAGGATGAAGAAAACGGCCCACAGAGTTCAGACTCCAATTTGCCAGCTCTTCCACAATCCGAAACAAAAAGGGGAAAAAGAGATAAAGACAAGAAGAGACAGAAGTCCGAATTGTCACACTCAGAGGCTATTCTTGCAGCGATTTCGGAGTTTTGCTCCGAAATGAGAGAAGCATTGCAAGATATTCGCATGGACCTTACTGAATTGCAAGTGAGGACCGCAGAGGCAGAAGTACATATATCAGACAACTCAAATAAACTTTTGAGCCTAGAAAGAGCAGTATTTGAACTAGCAGAGGAACAATTACATACATCATTGAGATTAAAAGATATGGAGAATAGAGGAAGACAAAAAAACAGAAGGGTATATGGATTACCAGAGGGACAGGAGGGGAGTGACCCAGTAGCTTTTGCTAATCTGTTCCTGTGCCAAACCCTGGATTTGGGCCCAAACTTCCAATTAGACATTGAGAGGGCACACAGAGCACTGGGTTCCCGCCCTTCCAAACCAGACGCCCGCCCTAGATCTTTTGTTACACGTTTTGTTAAGTTTCTACCAAAAGGATCAATTGCTAGTCAAAGCAAGGCGCAAGCAGAGGGTGCAATGGGGAGAACAATGTATTCTATTTGATAATGATTATGCCCTGGCTACTTAGCGCATGAGAAGGGAGTATTCCCCACTTCTTCCCTCTCTCAGAGCAAAAAATTTAAAGTTCCGCACTCCCTATCCAGCTAAACTGGTGGTCCAATGTCCTAATGGACCCATAATTTATTCTTCTGCTTCGGAGGCCTGATTGGATCTTCTCTAATGTGGAATTTTAAATACAAAAGAGGATCCCAAGATGGCAGCAAGGGAATCGAACATATCTTCTAGAACTGGCTCCCAGGGAAAATCTTGTGCAGAGATTGGCGACCAAAATTTACAGAAGATTTTGGATAGAATGCAACTACTACGGAATCCTGCCCTGCAGCCTTAATAAGATACAAATCTCCTTCAGGTACTATTGGGCTGTTGGGGGGACAATGGGGAGATGGAAGCAAAGGCGATCGATGGCAGGGATTTTAGAGTTTTAGAGGGGTTGAGGGAGGGCTATTGCTCTGCTAAAGGTTGAGTCATACCAGATTATGCCTCTAAAACATGTGGCAGTTGGTGATTTCCTGGCCAGTGCCTTTCTCTCCCCCTCCATCTCAGTGACCTGGATTGCAGGATCCCCCCCCCATGCCCTCTATTTAAGCAAGCGATGGGCTCAAACATTGGGACCTGTTTCTTGGAGGGCTGATGTATGAGCCTTATTTGTCGTCCTTTAACTTCTTTTGGGGTAGGGGGGTTGAGGGTTGGAGGAGGGATGTCGATTGTCTGGTCGAGGAGTGGGGAGCGGGGTCGAGGGAGGTTTATTGCTCTTCCCTAGGCAGTGTCTGTTTAAATTTATTAACAAACTGCCCTCTAACTTCGGCTAGGCAGATTGCTGTAACTTGGAGAGCGCCTTTCTCTCCCCCCTCCCTGCCTCGGCTTGGATGGCGGTCCCTGTCCCCCCCCCCCCATTCTCTCTGAGCAATGATGGTCTCTTAACATATTCTGAGTCAAGAACTTTGCTTCTTCAGGAAGCCTGCGGGATCCCTTATCAATGAAGCTGGGAACTGGAATTTAACTGATTGAATTTCTTAAATACGAGACTCAGGATTGGCTCAGTTCCTTATGGACGGTTGCGAGTTTGGAACCTCTAATAACTACAGTGGACACAAACTACATTTTAATGGTGACTATATATTTGGGACAATTTATGGGGAGCTGGAAGAGACATGTTGTGGATATTGGAGACAGAGGTTTATCCTCATTCTTCCCCACCCCCTTTTTTTTTTCTCTCTCTCTTTTTTCTTTCCCCTCAAGTTGGGGGAACATAGGGGGGATTGTTAATTGGAGTTTGGGGATTGAGGGATCAAGTTGGGTAAGCCAAGGGCAATAATATTCAATCCCCACTAGATGGCATCAAAGGTAATACATGTAAAGTTTAAGGGGCTTATTTTACTTCTTAGCCTCGATGTTCTTGTTAGAGGTTCTTGGGAGTGAAAGGACTCAAGATTAGTTCTTTATAGACTAAGGGTATAATAATTAATCTCCCTCTAGCCAACCCAAAATAATCTGGGACTGTAGAAGATGAGTAGTTCAGCTAATTTCTAGTTTACAGAGGGGATGGATACTAGTAACAAACTAGTCAGCTCCCTAAGGAAGCGAGTAGCGCCCTTTTCCCCCCTCTCTCCTTTCCCCTTCTCCCTTCTCCTCTAAGGTCAAGTATGAGACATTTTTAAGTGTATTTAAGTTGCTGTCCCAAAATTACTTTGTTATTAGCAATATTGTATAAGGGGGTATAATTTAATTTAGATTTATATACAAGGCGAAGTGGGGTGAGGAAGTTTTCCTTTAAAACAAAGGTACTAGATATTATTTTACTGCTGGAGTCTAATTCCCAACCACCACAGGAACAGCTTTGGTAGCTCCATATCTGTTCCAGAGGGGGTGTCCCCCTCGGGCAGGTCTCTGTCCACCTATCGGTGGGTGTTGCCCTGTCTCCCCAGGATACTGAAATTTATGGTCCTGGGACAAAGGTGGGAGATGCTGTTCTCTCCACCACTATTGGAAGACCATGTGTACATAGTTTCTTTGGTTGAGAAACAAAGGTTTATCCAACAGTTGTTGAGGTTAGTTTGTTGTTTATGTCTAACAACTTGGTTAATTTTGAAAAAGGATGGTGACACAAATTCAGGTTTGAGATTCTTGACCCTTCAAAAGGTTGGACATGTCGTATCCTGCAGGGTACTAGATAAAGATATCTCTCTTCTCTTTGGAGATGCTGTGTTTGGTTTGATCAGACCACCAGGGATTAGAGGGGAGATTAGTTTAGCTATAATCAGTAAGAAAAAATTACTCACCATAGTAATGTTGTTTCTTCTAATAGAGTCTTGCTGTATTCTGACTGTATGCAGTTATCCACAGCACTTGAACTGCTCTGGAGAGTAAAGGGTTAACTCTATGCAAGAGCTCGGTTTTCAAACCTCTGTCTGTGGTACTCTGAAGTGTAACCGTCAGATTCTGACGAGCACTAAACTAACTCAAAGTAAAAAATTGTTTCACATTTTTTGTGCCAAATGGCAAAACAAGGTTTTAGGGTCAAAGACTCAAGTCGAGAAAACCCAGCAAAAATACAACAGGTAGTGATTCACCAAACTAAAAGAAAAAAAAAACCTAAGAGATGGAGGCATGTCCAGAACACCTCTGGGGTCACCACATCCCAAAACTACTAGGTTCCAGGAGGGGAGGCAGGGAGGGAGGTCAGAATATAGCAAGACTCCATTAGAAGAAACAACATTACTATGGTGAGTAATTTTTTCTTCAAACAACATGAAGTCTTGCTGTATTCTGACTATATGCAGACTACCAAGCAGTACCCCCTTGGAGGAGGGAGTTACATAACCTATTCTGGGAACAGGCTCTGCAGCACAGCAGTGCCAAACCTAGCATCACGTCATGACTTAATGTCCAAAGAGTAATGCTTGGTAAAGGTGTGAACAGATTTCCAGGTAGCTGCTTTACATATGTCCACTAAAGGTATATCTCTAGTTGCTGCAACCGAAGCAGCTGTACCGCTGGTAAAATGAGCCCTCAGGCTTGAGGGATGCTCCTTGCCAAGTTTAGAGTAGCAGAATTGAATACAAGAGAAAATCCACCTGGCAAGAGACCTCTTGGTAGCAGGCTTGCCCTTTCCCACTTCACCATAAGTGAGAAACAACTGACAGCAGTCCTTCCTATAGGCCTTAGTATGGTCTATATAGTAACTAAGAGCCCTTTTCACATCAAGACTGTATAACCTCCTCTCGCCAGAGGAAGAACGATCAGTGAAAAAGACAGGCAAAGACATAGACTGGTTCAGGTGAAAGTCTGACACCACCTTGGGAAGGAACTTTCTATTGGTGCGGAGGACCACCTTATCCCTATGAAAGGAAATGAAATCAGGTTCCACTGATAAGGCCTGTAATTCACTGATCCTCCTTGCAGAGGTAATGGCCATCAGGAATACAGTTTTCCAAGTCAAGTATTTCAGCTCAGCTGAAGATAAAGGTTCAAAAGGGGGCTGCATAACCTGTGCAATACAGTTGTTCAGATCCCAAGAAGGAGTAGGCTCCCTAAAGGGAGGACTGACATAGACCAAACGTTTGAAGAATTTCTTGAAAACTGGATGAGTAGCTAGGTAAGATCCCTTACCAGCAGAAAGAAAGGCAGACACAGCTGCCAAATGTACTTTAAGAGTAGTAGGCCGGAGGCCTAAACTGTTGAGATGTACCAAATAGTCCAAAACAGTGGCAATATCAGCCAGCTCTGGCTTAGTATGCCTACTAGAACACCAAAATCCAAATCTTTTCCATTTGGAGTTGTAAGTCTTCCTAGTAGCAGGCTTCCTGCTAACTTTTAAAATATCTAGGACTGATTGGGAAAGATGCAAACTTGCATATTCTAGCTCTTCAAGAGCCAGGATTTGAGCCTGAGAGTCTGAAGGTTGGGGTACAGAATCCTCCCCTGAGAGGAGGTGAGGAGATTGTGTTGCCTGGGAAGACACAAGGGCAGTATTAGTGACAGTGACAACAGTAGAGGATACCAAGGCTGTCTGGCCCAGTCTGGAGCCACTAGAATCACCTTGCAAGGCTGAGACCGGATTTTTATCAGGACCCTGAATATCAGAGGAAAAGGAGGAAATGCATACAGAAACCTGCTTGTCCAATTTAGTAGAAGAGCATCCTGAGGAACACGACCCAGAAGGGGTGGTCTGCAACAATAAAGATGAAGCTGATGACTGTCCGAGGCTGCAAAGAGATCTATCTCTGGGGTGACCCATCTCCTGAAAATGGCTTGAAGAATGAAAGGTTTCAGGGTCCATTTGTGGTAACCCTGAGAAATCCTGCTGACAGCATCTGCTAGAATTTTGTCCTTCTCTGGGAGATGCACAGCCATCAGGGAAGCCTGAAGGGAATAAGCTAGAGACCATATTTTCATGGCCTCTGTGCACAAGGCCGAGGACCGAGTGCCTCCCTGTTTCTTGATGTACCACATGGTTGTGGTATTGTCTGGTCTGATCTGCACTACTTTCCCTTGGACCACTGTTGAGAATGTCTGAAGAGCTAGGAAGACAGCTCTTAATTCGAGAAGATTTATGTGTAGAAGGGACTCCTGGTGTGACCAAGTTCCCTGCGCTGTAAGATGATCTAGGTGGGCCCCCCACCCCAACAGGGAGGCATCTGTGGTGAGAATTACAGAAAAGACCTGACTGATAAAAGGGACCCCTTGTCGAAGATTGTCTTCCTCCAACCACCACTGATGGGCTTGGACCAAGGTTTTGGAGACTGGAACCAGTTTGGAGAGAGGGTCCTTTTCTGAGACCAGTAAGATCTGAGATGAAACTGTATATCCCTCATCTGAAATCCTGCTCCCTGAACCACTGCTGTGGAAGCTGTCATGTGGTCCAGCAGTTGTAGGAAGTTTCTGGCTGGACGAGACACTATAGGTCGAAAAAAGGAGGCCAGAGTGACCAATGACTGAACCCTTGAGAGAGGGAGAAATGCTCTTGCCTGAACTGTATCTATTTCCACCCCTATGAAGGTGAGAAGCTAGGCTGGCTCTAGAACAGACTTCTCTAAATTTAGAATGAAGCCCAAAGATTCTAGAAATCTTTGGGTGACCTCTAAAGCTGACTTGACTTGGTCTGAGGACTGGCCCACTAGGAGCCAGTCGTCCAGATAAGGGAACAGAAGGATGCCCTGCCTCCTGAGGAATGCCACCACTACTGCAAGACACTTGGTGAACACCCTTGGAGCAGATGTTAGGCCGAAGGGCATGGCCCTGAATTGATAATGGTCTGAGGGCAACTCGAACATGAGGTACTTTCTGTGGGAATGTCTGATAGGTATGTGGAAGTAGGCATCCTTGAGATCCAGGGAGGCTAGCCAGTCTCCTGGTCTCAGAGAGGGAAGAATTACTCCCAGAGTCACCATTTTAAACTTTGGTTTTGTCAGATGTTTGTTCAGGTACCTTAACCCCAATATGGGTCGCCACTACCCTGTCTTTTTGGGGGTAAGGAAGTATCTTGAATACAGTCCTTTTCTCCTATGACAAAGAGATACCTTCTTCACTGCTTGCAGAAGCAGAAGAGCGGAGACTTCTGCCTCTAAGGCCTTTGTCTCCAAGGAAGAGGGAGGACTGAAGGACCTTGCCCTCATTCTTGGGAACCTTTTGAAACTGAGAGCAAGTCCCTGGCTCACTGCTTCCAGGACCCATTTGTCTGAAGTAATAGACTCCCAGGCCTGGGAGTGGTGAGCCAGCCTGCCCCCTACTGGGATTGGGGAGGCGACCCTGACTGACACCCCAGGGTGTCTGCTTGGCAGGAGGCTTGGACTGAGTAGATGATTGGGGTCCTAGTTACCCCACGTCTACCTCTTCCCCTAAAAAAAACCCTCCTGAAAGGAAGAGGAGGGGGCCTGAGCTTGGTAAAAAGGCCTGCCCGGCCCCTAAGCTGCTGCCTCTGAGGAGTGGTCTGCTTCTCTTTGGCTGCAGCACTCCTATAGGTGGTCCTGTACTCGTCCATTTTTTTCATGTAATTCTCTGTTTGATCCCCAAAGAGAGAATTACCAGTTATAGGGAAATCCATGGCCTTAGCCTGGGTATCCTGTGAGAGGTTGGTACACGTAAGCCAAGCAAATCTCCTCATGGAGATAGATATAGCCATGACCCTGGAATGAACATCATTTGAGTCTACAGCAGCATGGAACTGCACCTTGGATGCCTCAATACCATTTGCAGCCACCTGCTCCAGCTCCTTGGCTAGCTGGGGAGGGGCATTCCTACCCGGCTCCGGAACCGTATCCCACATAGATTTCTGGTACCTGGCTGTATATGCCATGTACCCGATTGCCTGAGTCCCAAAGAGGATGCCAAGTACTGCTTTTTTGCCATGACATCCACTTTCCTGGAATCCTTATCTGGGGGGGGGGGGGTGAGATGCCAGGGGAATATTAGCCTTGTCAGAGGCTGCAGCTTGTACTACCCCAACATGGCTGCTGTGATTAGAAAGGAATTCTATCCCAGGACCTGACAAAGCATACCTCCTGTCCATTCTTTTTTCCACTGGAGGAATGGATGTTGGAAACTGTAAAATTATTTGTGTCTGCTTCCCCAAGGATTTGTGTAAGGGGATAGACACTCTTTTTTAACTCTGGGACATCCATCATGTCCAGATAGTCAGGTTCTTCCTGATCCTGTTCAGCCTCCTCCACAGATAGCTGAAGAGTCTCAGCCACTTTCTTGTAAAACAAGAAATAGGAAGGGGACTCAGAAAGCCTGGGAGGAGAAGCCTGAGAAGGCCTGTCTGGGGAGATGTCAGGCTCTACTGGCTCATGTAGGCCTTCACATTGTTCTTCTTCATAATCTTCATCCTCCTCCCAAACGCCCTCATAGTATGCCTCAGGATCTATATCCAAAGCAAGTACTTCCGACCGAACCGATTGGCTCTGAACCGATGCTGGTTAGGTCGGAACTGGGCAAAGCAATTGAACTATTGAAATCGCTTTCGCTATCTCGTCAGCGGTCGGACCATGGGAAGCCAGATCCGAACCGGCTGACTTTCTCTTCCTCTTATGCAGAACCGATTCCGCAGAATCAGCTCACCGTTTGCCCGAAGAGGTATCGCCCAGGTCAGTGGGCACCTCTTCAGGTTCGGCCACAACCGAACTGGGCTGGCTATGCAGGTCAGCAGACTTCTGGGCCTCCCTCTCCCTCAGCCTACTCAAATGTTTATCCAAAGTGGCCTTGGGAATGTTCTTGCATATTTGACAGTCTTCCTTGAGGTGGTCAAACACCAGACAATACACACACGAGGTGAGGGTCGGCCTTAGCAAAGGCCTCCTTACACTCGGTACAGTGCTGAAACATGCCTTCAAACAAAAAATCACCTTACACAGCAGTTAAGCCAGGCGATTACACACTTAACAGTTCCAACCGTGTCACGGGTCGGTTAAAAAAATCCTAATATCGGATGTTTTTAGGAACCGATAAGCACCGGAAAAACCACACACAAATATACTATATAATAGAAGAAGATCAGTGTCGGTTCTGAATTGGACTGACTGGCAAAGAACCAAAAAATAAAACAATTTCTTAACCAAAAATACACTAAATAACCACTACCTACTACTACCACTTACTGGTACAGAGACAGAGGCAAGAATACCGAAATATTGAAGCAATGGTTTAAAAAAAACGACCGATTCAAACTGGACCGAACCAAAGCGCAGGGGGGGGATCTCCGGAGCGACTTCACAGTTAGGCGGAGTAAGAAATCTGAAGGTTACACTTCAGAGCACTACAGACAGAGGTTTGAAAACCGAGCTCAAGCTCAACGTTCTATGCTCTTGCATAGAGTTAACCCTTTACTCTCCGGAGCAGTTCAAGTGCTGTGGATAACTGCATATAGTCAGAATACAGCAAGACTTCATGTTGTTTGAATGTGCCATTCCCTCTGGATACTGGACAATGCCCTAACCAAACCATATTAACAATTTCTCCTGGTACCAATGACTAATGCCCCGGTTAAAATATTCTCTTTGAATGTGAATGGGTTACATTCCCCAATTAAATGCTACAAGATAATGCAACATTTGAGTAAAGAGACAGCAGGTTTATACTTTTTACAGGAGTCCCACCTCTCTTCGTTCGAACATTCTAAATTACACTGGGAGATATAAAGTATTTGCTTCCTCTCACCCAAGAAAACACAAGAGGGGAACGGCAATTTTAATACCTTCCACCAGTCCATTTGAAGTTCTGGATTCTTTTTCAGATCCACAGGGCAGATATGTAATCCTATCAGGTAAGTTCTATTCTCAGACAATAACATTAGTCAATGCTTATCTACCCCCACAGACTCCTCTACTGGTGGTGTGGTCATTCTTACATAGGGTGATGGAAAAATACAAAGGGATTTTAATCATAGGAGGTGATTTCAACTTGGCATTAAATCCTCATTTTGAATCTTCTAATCTGAAGCCCAACGGACTGTCCAAAGAAGGAAAATATTTAAAGAGAAATTTGGCTTTTTTGGGGCTTTGAGGATGTTTGGAGGAGAACATTTTCATCAGTATCAGGGTATACCTTTTTCTCAGCGCGTCATGGAACGTACTCTAGGCTGGATTACTTTTTTGTTACCAGGGAACATCTCACTTTGAGTCAGGATATTTTAATTGAACCAAGAATTCTATCTGATCATAACCCCTTAATTTTCAAAATAGACCTGGGTAAGCAACAAAAATCCAAATCTTGGAGATTTAATGTGTCCCTTTTAAAAGAGCAGGAATTCCGGAGCTACATGAGGAAACGTATCCCTCAGGTGATTCAGGAAAATCTGACCTCAGAAGTATCCCATCCAATTCAATGGGATGCACTGAAGGCTGTATTAAGAGGGGAGATTTTGGAATTTGCTTCTTGGAAGCAGAGAAAACAAAATGCCAGGATGAAATTTCTAGAAGACCACCTGTCTTCTTATCAGCTTTTATGCAGGGAGGGAGATGTTATCCTCCAAAGACAGATTAGGAGCTTAAAACAAGAGATACAAAAACACTAGATTATAGAACTCTTCAGAATTTGGCTTATCTATGACAATATAATTATGAAGGGGGGGGGCAAAAGGGGCACGAGCATTAGCCCGGAAGTTGAGGGCCAATAAAAGGGCTTCAACAATCCTAAAAATAAGATCCACTATAACAGGCACCTCAACCTACAAGAAGGATCAAATTAAACAGATTTTCACACAATGTTATGAATCCTTATATACAGCCCCAACCCCCCTCCAGAACAAAATAAATGAATACAGGATTTTTTAAATAAACTCCCTTTACCTAAATTGTCTGATACACAGATTACCCAATTGAAAACCCCCTTTGGCCCGAAGAGATCCTTCATCAGGTCAAACAAATTAAATCATTGAAATGTCCAGGCCTAGATGGATTTGGTCCGGAATGGTATAAAGCTTTTATCCCCCAGTTATTACCTAGCCTTTTGCCGGCTTGTGTTGCAGTGTCTGAGGGGCAGACTCCTCCTCCCTCCTGGAGTTATGCTATTCTAGCTCCTCTGTTTAAACCAGATGAGGACCCTACCCTCCCTTCATCTTATCACCCAATCTCAATTTTAAATGTGGACTATAAAATATTTATGGCCATATAGGCCAAAAGATTAGAACCCATACTACTTCAATTAATACATAAGGATCAGGCGGGTTTTGTGAACTTGAGAAGTACTTCAAATAATCTTCGACGATTGTTTTTAATAATGGAACACCTACAGGCCAGAAAGATTCCCTCCATTACAATAAGCTTAGACGCTGACAAAGCGTTTGATAAGGTGGGACGGGATTTCCTATAGGCTACTTTATCTAAATTTGCATTCCCAGATTCTTTTCTAACTTGCCTTAAAAATGTTTACTCGTCCCCTACAGCATTTATTCGAATTAATGGGTCTTTATCCCAGCCAATAACTATACAAAGGAGAACGAGACAGGGATGTCCCCTGTCCCCACTATTATTTGCACTTTACATTGAACCTCTCTCTGGCAGAGGCAATTCAGAGAAATTCTGGGGTGGAGAGGGTTCCCTTGGGTCAGAGGGAATATAAGGTGGCTTTACTTGCTAATGATATTTTGGTAACAGCTCTTTCACCTAAGACTTCCCTCCGAGCCCTATGGGATTCCCTGACACTTTTTAAGGAGATCTCGGGGTTTGTATTAAACATAACTAAAACAAATCTGCTTACTTTAAATTTTAACCCATCCCAACTCCTAAAAAATAAATACCCAATAAAATGGCACAGAACACAGTTCAAGTACTTGGGTATAGTTATCCCTAAGAATTTAGATAATGTGGAGCTATTGAATTATGAACCGTTGTCAATGAAAATTCAGTCGGATTTATTGACTTGGTCCAACCTACCTTTAAGCTTTTTCCAGAGGATAGAGTCCATTCGAATGATAATCTTACCAAGATTGTTATACCTATTTCAAAATATCCCTAATTTTTCCCTCTTTTACTTTAAATCCTGGGAGAAAATCATCTCTAATTTTATTTGTCATGGGCAGAAACCTCGAATAAGGATGTCCTTGCTACAGCTCCCTCTTGCTGAGGGAGGAGCTAATTTACCCAATTTAAAGTTCTATGTGCTGGCAGCTTTTTTTAAGATTTTATTTCTGTGGCTATCTCCGTCTTTTGAAGTGACTTGGTAGGATTTGGAATTTGTTATAAACGATTTATATGATATATTAAAAATAACTCTAGCTTCAATAATGAAAGTCCCTTGTTTAGGGGATTTTAAACCCTGCACTGCTCAAGTTTTCATACAATGGTACAGACTGAAGAAACACAAGGGTTTTAGAGAATTCTTTTTTCTATTTACTTTAATTTCAGAAGATGGAACTTTTTTCCCTGCGTCACTAGACCATACATTTATAAAGTGGAGGAGGGTGGGACTCCAATTCTTTAGACAATTTATTTCTCGTGAGGGCATTGTCCAGTTTGAAACACTTCAGAAGAACCATGGTCTACCAGATGGGGAATATTTACAGATATACACAGGTCAAAAATTGTCTCCTGAGACAAAGAGAAGTGGCGTCTAAACAACCTGAACCTATTCCAATATTTTGGAGATTCCTTGAGGATGCCATGGCTGGATGACCATGGAGGCACCAGGTGGGATACCTATATCGAATCCTCCGGGAGGTAATGGGGGATTCATCGCTTTCCATTTTGAGGTTCTGGTGTAGGGATCTTGAGATGGACATACCCGAACAAGACTGGCTCCAGGCCTCCCCTATGGCTTGTAGGATAACTCATTCTAACATATGCCGGGAATCTGCATGGAAATGCCGAGTTCGATTTTTCCGCTCTCTGACTGTTCTCATTAAATACTTTCCCTCCTCCTATGGTAATTGCTGGAGGTCTTGTGGGTGCCTGAAAGCTGACCTTGCCCATATTTTTTGGCCATGCCCTCTTCTAGTGCAATATTGGTGTACCCTACAGCAAGCAATGTCAGATTGCCTGGGAGAGAGGGTAGAATTGACTGCGTAGATGATTTTATTGGCTATATTCCCCCCCCCACCCCCCAATAGACCAGCTTGGCATAAAACTTTGTTACCCATCTATACTGTAGCTGCTAAAAAAGCTAAAACAAGACGATGGATGTCTGTGGATGTCCCGACCATCAGGGAGTGGAGTGGGTTGGTATCAAATATCTATTATATGGAATCTCTTACGGCCAAATTGCATAATAAAACCTCAATGGCTGAGGTATTATGGAGGCCATGGGTATTCTACATGTCCAGTAGAGATACTGACTTTGTTCCTTAGGGTGAGAAGCTGTGGAAGCACTTGGTTACCAGGGGAATGGTGTTTTTAAATAAAGATATGGAGATATTCTCCATAGGGGTACTGAGAGTAAAAGTTATAGGAAAAAATAAATTTATATTAATTTCAGAGAGGGCAAGAATGATGGTGAAATAATACACTCAAATTGTATAAATGTATTTTTATTTAAAACACAATGATTTATGCCTACAAGTATTGGTTATGCATATAAGTTTTGTAATGATATTGTAAACGATAAACCAACAGATTAATAGACTGTATCAGAATGTGATCACATCCATTACAATAAAAAGAAATAAAAAAAAAACGAAAACTGTTGTTCACCTCTACACATAGCAGATTCAAAACGTCCAAACTTGTCATCCGCAACATACAAGGCGATATCCTAAACATGGTTAATAACTTCAAGTACCTAGGAGTCACGCTGGACAGCATCCTCTCATACTCCCTTCACATATACCAAGTCGCTAAATCAGCAAGCAGAAAGTTGGGACAACTGTACAGGCATAGGCACTGCCTTACAGAAGATGCTCCAAGACTTGCCTTAACAAGCTCAGTTTTCTCTGTGGTTGACTACAGTCTTGTTATATACAGTGCAGCCTCAACTATGGCCTTAAAGAGAATCACCATTACTCTCAATAAAGCCTGTAGGCTATTGCTGGGTGTTCCTCACCTTACCCACACATGCGACCTATGCTCTCGTACAGGTTGGCTTGACCTGGATAACAGAATTAGTTACTAGCTCAATCTCTTGGCTAAAAAGACTACCCTTGGCAGCACTCCCCCGGTCCAGAACATGATTACACCTTCTGCACCATCTCGTCAGACATGAGGTACACTCACTAACAACTTCAAGGTGCCAGTCCACCGCACCTCCTTAGGCTGAAGATCTTTTGTATACCAAGCCCCTCACTTGCTAAACTCCCTCCCGAGTGGGCTACCTGCTGAATCCAGAATCGGGCTGTTTAAGTCGATGCTCCACACCCACCTTACTAGCCGCATGAGGTACACCTGCCCTCTATAAGTCCAGTTTAAAGTTTTCCATCATGGGCCTACTCGGTCATTTCTGATCATCCCCCTGCAATTCTTACCTACCTATGTGCCCCAGCACTTATCTCTATACAATCAGATGCTGTTACCTACCCCAGATGCCGCCCAACTACTCTATCCTCCCCCAGTCTCTCTTACCTGCCCTCACCTTGTCTATCATCATCCCCCTCTCCTCCTTATCCCCCCTTTCCTCCATAATCCCAACCTTCTTTTCCTTATCCCCCTCCTCCATACTTCTATCCCTATCTCCACTCCTTGCACCTGATCCATACCCCCCACACTCTGGTCCTACACTTTCCTCTCCCCTACTACCCCCCCAACTACCTCACTTTGACAATGGGCCTCAGTCCTGCCTGATCCCCAATTCCCCCACCCCACTGCCTACTACTTTCCACTGGAGGTCCTTCAGCCTCCTGCGTAGTGAAATTAACTTACTTAATTTTCTGTATAACCATTTACAACCTAAAGCCATGTCCGAATCTCATTATCAAGCTTGAACCAACTATGTAACTTGTTTGAATAACTTTGATGGTAACCTGTATGTACCAAATGTTTGCCTGAATAACATATTCACGTTAGCAGCACCAAAGATACTTATTATGTAACCCATGTATATAGCCTGTATGTACCGATTTGTTTGTTTACTGTTTGACATGGAACCTTCACAAATGAGCTCCCAGCTCAAAGGTCTGTAATCTGAGACTTGAATAAATATAAATAAATAAATAAATAAATAAATAAATAAATTAAATCAATCCACCTTATTAACCTTGGGTTAAATCCATAACTCATCATTTTTTGTATTAACTCAGTATACAGAACTTTATCAAAAGCCTTACTCAGATCCAGGAATACAACATCCACTGGCTCAGTCAAGCGCTTCACTGACTTTGCCAAAGAACTCTATCATATTCATTAGACATGACCTGCCCTGTCTATACCCATGCTGTGTAGGGTTCCAAATATTTTTATCATCAATAAATTTATTGATTCTGTCTCTCAAGCTTTTTTCAGAGTTTCCCCACCACCGATGTCAAGCTTACTGGTCTGTAGTTAGTTGTATTGCTTTCCCCCCTTTTTAGAAATCAGTGTAACAATTGCTCTCTTCCAATCTACTGGTGTTTCCCCCTCCTCCAAACATGCATTAAATAATGTAGTCAGTGGGTTAGCTAATACTTTTCTCAGTTCCTTTAGTACCCAAGAGTGCAAACCATCAAAACGTTCTTGGTACAGTGCGCAAAACATGTCCTTACAAAGAATTATTTTCTTTTCCAAGAGCATTTTTTTCTGCAGCTCAAAGGTACAGCTTTGAGTGCGACATTTGCATCCAATTATGCTAATTTATACTTGGGTCTTTGGGATAAAACAACTGTCTATGACATCCAGAGCCATCCTTATTATGATAGGATTGATATCTGGCATTGTTTTATAGGCAACATTGTTTTGGTGTGGCGTGGCACACTTGAGGAGCTGGGGGATTTTGTTAAGTTTTTAGAGACTAGCAATATTAATTTGAAGTTTTCAGTACAGTGTAGTCTTGATTTCGCTTCCTTTCTGGATTTAAAAATAAAAAATTGGATGGCACTTTGAGCACCAATTTGTTCAGGAATGAGACTGACAGGAATTCGACTGACAGGAATTCACTGTTACATGCCTCCAGCTGCCACCCACACCATTTGATTTCAAACATCCCTAAGGCCCAGTTACTAAGAGTACATAGAAACTGTAGTGAGGAGAATGAGTATGCACAGAATTGTGCAGATATGTGCAACAGATTTGTTAATAGAGGATACTCAGGGACTACAGTAGATTGAGTGCAAAGAGAGGTTGGCATCTTGGATACAGAAAGTCTGTTTAATTCCAGTAAAAGGGGAAGTGACTCTAGTAGGCTGAATTTCATCACTACATGTACTAGAAACTCTGGTGAAGTTCAAAGAATTATACATCACAATTGGAGCATACTGGAGGGTGAACCAGCTCTAGAGGGCATAACTCAGCGAAAACCAAGGAAGGTATATAAAAAGATATCCAACATTAGGGACCAATTGGTCCATAGTTACCAGAATAGTAATACAAGTATACCACAGAGAAGGCCATTGCCAGAAGGAATGCATAAATATGGGGCATGTAAATTTTGTGTCTCAGTCTTAGAGTGTAAAACATTTACTAGTTGTAACTGTGAGAAAAGTGTCCCCATTAAGGATTTTATAAACTGTATAACAGACAATGTGGTTTATTTGGCGACATGCCAATGTGGAGCTTTTTATGTGGGAAAACCACAAAAGCATTGAAGTTAAGAATCGGGGAACATCTGCGGTCAATTAGCAATAATGATGCAAGGAGTGCATTGGCAATTCATTGTAGAACCACTAAAAACAAGGATGTAGAGCACAGATTTAAATTTTGTGGCCAGGAAGTGGTACGCTTGGGTCCCAGAGGGAGAGATATTGACAACAAGCTACAGGTTAGGGAAACCTATTGGATTTACACCTTGGGGGCCCTCCGATTACCTGGATTGAATAACCGTTTTGAGTTATTACCATGTATTCAAAATAATAAGAAGAAATAATGATAAAAAATATACATATACAAAAGAATAAGGGTTAAAATCACAAAAAACATAATTATTGTGATTTAAAGGACTATTTTTGGTTCGTTATACAGTATATGTCTGCTCATTGCATACTGAGATGTTTTTGCTTCCTGATGTTTATTCTCTTTTCATATTTATTGATATCTGTGTCTTTCTTTCAGAAGTACAGCAACAAATTATTGCAGCATCTAATGTTCCATTTGTGTCCTCCTCCTATAAAGGCAATCCACAGAAAGGGAAGCTTTGGGAGCTGGTATTCATACAGATAATCAACATAGAATTTTTTGCTGCAGTAGTGGAGCTGTTACCTGTTAGAAATAGGTTTTAAATGTATATTTACATTTAAACAATATCTGATTTTGTGGTTATTAGATTTCAAACCATAGGTTTCTAATGTTCGTGTATGTTTGGCATTCTAAAATTTGTGTTAATGAACTATATGTGATTGTTGTGAACATTACTGTTATATTTGTATATTGCTAAATGCATACTGTGTCTTTAAGAGAACCATTATTTAAGGTTTGTAATTACCTTAGAAACACACCCTCCTGATGATGTACCACTAGTACGAAATCGGTCGAGGTTTTTTTTGTAGCTTGGTCTGTGAGCTTTTGTCATGTTGGCGTCTATACTTTTTATGTATTAAACTATACCTATATCTCTTCCTGAGGTTGTGTGATTCTCAGTAGCACTGGAAACCATCAAAAAGACAGTATTACTTTGTCAACTCTGTTGGTCGCAGCCTTTAACATTTTTATATGGTGCCATTTTCGGGAGTGAAGGGATCGTATTTTTGGCTCCGAGAAGCCAAACCACCGATCCCATCCATTTCCTGGTTTGTACAGTAGATACGCCAGTATGCTGTTCCATATTCTGACATCACAATATGCTAGCACGGGGCGCACTCCATATTGCCTATGGACCGCGCCTCCGCACTAGCACATTGTGATATCAGAATATGGAAGAGCATGGGGGCATATCTACAAACCGGGAAGTGATTGGGCTCGGCGGCTCGGCTCCTTGGAGCCACAAATATGATCCCTCCACTCCTGAAAATGGCACCATATTAAAATGTTTTTTTTAAAGCAGTAAATTCAGAGGCAGGTAAGCGTCCTTTGTGGCTATGAGCACCAGTGCCATGAAAAGGTGCTCTTTAATGTACCCCAGCTTTCTGCCAACCCTCTCGAAATCAGCTGCATACTACTTGTCATACTTCAGCTTGCACATTACTACATTCAGTCTGAGACTCCAGGAGACCAATCTCCCAGCTGGTTCTGGTCCCAGTCCTCCTGAAGTTTGTCCCCATCCTCAAGGGGAGTCCATTACCCAGGCCAGCTTAGTATCATCTGCAAACATAAGCAATTTGATGGAGACCACAGCTTCCAGATTATTATTGAAAATACTGAGCAGCAGTGGCTACAGCACCAGTCCCTTAGAAGCATGGCTAAGTATCCCTCCCCATTCAGCTGATTTGCCTCCCACAGCCACAACCCAACCGATTGGAAATGGCCTGGGCAGGACACCTGTCTACCAACAAGAACTGGACTGTGACCAACCCCTCCCACCAGACTCTGAATGGTACTGGCAGCATAGATCTAGACTTACAACACCACTGTGTCCTCAATCAATATTCTAAGTCACACTGGCAGTTAGATTTTTCCTCCCAACATAGGATCATATATTTTTGCAAAGATATCTAAATCCCCTTTCCCTGAGCCACCAGGGTGCTGTCATTCATTGGCAACCATCACAAACCCTCCTCAAAGCAGAAGGAATCTGAAATTGACACTCAAGTCTGCCTCTGTTGCCAATGTGTTACTTCCCAAGATTGCGACATAAAAAGTACAGTTACATAAGAGCTTACCATAAAGTAGATCTTCAAGAGGAGCTCTTGCAGCAGGCTAACACCAGTAGGACTGAAGCTGCCAGGTGCCAGGACCACATGGAAAATGTCTAGCTAGCAGTCTATCACGGGGGACCGCCCCCACTGATATCAGCATGCTGATATCAGCCTATCCTATAAAGGGGTCAGTCCCCCACACCTACCTCAGTTCTCCCACAGGAGACCCCAAGCAGGTGATGAAAAGGAGAACCAAGGTGGTTCCTGAGAGCCAAAAACAAAGTATAAGCAGAAGAGGTGCAATGGAAAATAAATTAACAGGGGGAAGGAGGGAGGGAAAGCAGAGCCTGCTGCAAGAGCTCTTCCCGAGGATCTACTGTTATGGTAAGTTCTTACATAACTGTACTATCTTACTTCGAGGGGACTCTTGCAGCAGGCTAACACCAGTACTGTAGGACTGAGTCCCAAGCAGTACCAGAACTGATCCAAAAAGGCAGCTGGGAGGAGGTACCAGGCATCAGCAGAATGCTTAAGAGAGAAGACCTTGAAGGACTGCAAGGCCAAAGACGGCTCTGTGCCTAGAAGCGATGTCCAGACTGTAGTGTTTAATGAAGGTGTAGACAGAGCTCTAGGTAGCAGCTGCACAGATGTCCACAGAATACACATTTTTGAAGCAAGCCATGGAGGCTGCCATACCTCTGGTGCAGTGGCCTTTAACCACTCCTGGCAAGGGCTTGTTGTACTTGCGCTAACAGTAGACAATGCAATTAGCTAGCCACTTAGACAAACGCTGCTCGAAACAGGTGCTCCCTCTCTCTTGGGAGCAAACAAAACAAACTGGTCAGATTTTCGAACAGATGGGGTGCGATGGCTATAATACCTGAGCACCCTATGAACATCCAGAGTACGTAGCAAGACCTCTCCCTGATTTGAATATTCAGGGTAATAAACTGGCAAATGGATGGATTGATTTAAAGTAAACTCAGACACCATCTTAGGCAGAAAAGTACAGTTATGTAAGAACTTGCCATAACAGCACATCTTCGAGAAGAACTCTTGCAGCAGGCAATAACCATTAGGACTAAGCCGCCAGGTGCAGGACTCCATGGAAACCTTCTAGCTAGCAGTCTTCAGTGGGGACCGCCCCTGATGTCGGCTCCGCCTGACGTTAGCCAATGGTATAAAAGGGATGGTCCCAAGCCTCACCTTAATTCTCCTGCCGGAGACCCGGAGTCTAGGATGGAAGGAGAACCAGGCAGGTTCTTTGCCAAAATTCAACAGCAGAGAGAAAACCAGGGTGGAAGGAGGAAGGAAAAGCAAAGCCTGTTGCAAGAGTTCTTTTCAAAAATCTACTGTTATGGTAAGTTCTTACTTCGAGTTGGAGCTCTTGCAGCAGGCAATAACTGTTAGGACTGAGTCCCAGGCAATAAAAGGATAAGGACTAGAAAGTCTGGGAGGAGGCCGAAAAGAAACTGCCAACTAAGGACTTAGGAGAGAAGACCCTGGAAGACCGCCAGGCCAAACCCAGCCTTACATCTGGAAGCCACGTCCAAGCTGTAATGCTAGATGAAGGTGTGAACAGAACTCCAGGTAGCCGCTGCACAGATGTCTGCTGCGGAGACGTTTCAGAGAGAGGCAAAGGAGGTAGCCACTCCCCTGGTAGAATGGTCTTTTACCATACCTGGTAAGGGCTTGCTGTACTTGTTGTAAAAAAAAGCAATGCAGTTAACCGACCATTTAGACAAGGTCTGCTTGGAAACTGGGAGCAAATGAAACAAACAACTGATCCATTTTCCGAAAGGAAGCCGTACGGTTCAGATAGCAACAAAGTGTTCTATGGACATCGAGTGTGTAACAACGCTTCACCCTATTAGAGTACTTAGGATAGTAAACTGGCAGGTGGATATCTTGATTTAGGGTAAACTCTGACACCACCTTAGGTAAAAACATAGGATTTGTACGTAAGGACACCCTGTCCTTATGAAAAACCAAATAGGGCTCTTGACACATCAGAGCCTGAAGCTCCGAAATTCTTCAGGCAGAAGTAACTGCAACTAAAAATAATGCTTTCCATGACAGAAAGTGTAGCTCATGATCCACGACTGGTTCAAACGGGGGGAGGGGGGAGCATTAGCTTTTCCAACAAAAAAAGGAGATTCCATGGGGGAATGGGATCTCTGATGGAGGGCTTTAAGTGCAAGATGCCCTCTAAAAAAAAAAAAATGGGACACATCCAGCTGAGTAAGGGATTTTCCCTCCACTGGTGTGTGATATGCTGAAACGGTGACAGATGCACCTTAATGGAGGAGTAGCTCAGGCCCTGCTTAAATAGAGAGAGGAGATACTCAAGGATGGAGTTCGGGGGACAAGAAAAAGGATTAAGCTGGTGTGCGGTAGCCCACAGGCAAAATCTTTTCCACTTCATAGCATATGTGGGTCTATTGGAGGGTTTCCTGGCTGCCACCAAGACATCCACTACCTTATGGGAAACCCAATATTTTGCCCTCGCTAGGTCTGCAGGAGCCATGCATGAAGATGCAGGGACTTGAGATCCAGATGGATCAAACTGCCCCATTTCTGGGAGAGCAAGTGCAAGCTCAGAGGCAGAGGAATTGGAGGTTCCACTGCCAGCTGTAGTGGGAACCAAATCTGCTGAGGACAACAGGGTGCTATGAGAATCATCTCTGCTCCCTCTACCTGAAGCTTCAGAAGTACCTCTGTAGAATGGGAAAGGGAGGAAAGGTGTAGAGGAACCTCCCTGTCCAGGAGAGGGACAATGCATCACACCAGAAAACTCTGGGCCCTGGATTTAGCGAGCAGAAACTGGGCAGTTTGGCGTTGAGTGGGGGATATAAAAAGGTCCAACTCTGGTCATCCCCATCTATCGAATAGCTAGTCTGCCACCAACTGAAGGAGCTCCCACTCGTGAGCCTTGGACTGAGACCTGCTTAGGCTGTTGGCCAAGATGTTTTGGGCACCTGGAACATGAACGGCGGTGAGCTCGAGGTGGTGTTCCAGTGCCCAATACCAGACCCTCACTTCCTCCCTGCAGAGGGGGTAGGAGAGAGTCCCCCAACTTGTTGATGTAAAAGATGATGAACATGTTGTCCATCTGAATGAGAAGAGGGCCCGGAGATAAGTCTGCTTGAAAAGCCTGTAAGGCATTCAGGACTGCTCGCATCTCTAGAACGCTGATGAGGAGCGATTGCTCGTCTGGTGACCAGGTCCCCTGGGTCTGTCTGGTCTCCAGGTGAGCCCCCAACGAGACCCTAGGCATCTGTGGTCAGAACTCATCTTCAGGGCTCCTGTCAGAAGAGGACCCAGTCAATAGATTTAGTGGGTCCAACCACAAGGTTAGTGTCCTGTGGACTGCGTCAGAGACCAAGACTGGCTGATCTAGATCATCGGACCTCTGGTCTCACTGCACCCTGAGCATCCACTGAAGGACCCTCATATGGAGGCAAGCCATAGGAACCATAGGGATGGCTGCTGCCATGTGACTAAGGAGTCTAAGACAGATTTGGGTTGGGACATGAGGAGCCGAGGATACCATTTGGGCCTGATCTTGAAGGAGATCCACCCGGTCTGGGAGGAGGAAGGCCATGTGTACTGTGTCCAGGACTATCTCTATGAACTCGAGTCTCTGGCTGGGTCATGGGGATGACTTTGTGATATTCAGGGTGATCCCCAGCTCTCAGAAGAGTGTAAAGGTGTCTCTGAGAGTGCAAGCAGCTGTTCCCTGGTGGGAGCTGCCAAGAGCCAGTCATCTTGGTAAGGAAAGACGTAATGGCTCTATTGACGTACAGCTGCAGCCACGACTGCTAGTCACTTGAAAAAGACTCTGGGAGAAGAGGAGAGGCTGAATGGCAAGGCTCGAAACTGGTAATGTTGGCCCTGGAAGAGGAACTGCAGGAACCTCCTGTGGGGTGGAAAAATCAGAATGTGCAAGTATGCATCCTGCATATCTAGAGAGCAGAACCAGTCCCCTTGGTGCAGGAGGGGAATTAGACCTGGCAGCGTGACCATCCTGAATCTCTTGTATTCTACGAACTTGTTCAGGGACCTGAGATTCAGGATGGCCAAAGGTCCACGGTCTTTTATGGAACTAGGAAAAAGTGTGAATAATACCCTTTTCCTCGTTCAGCTGGTGGAGGGGGGGGGACTGGCTCTATAGCCCACTTCTGCAGGAGGGCCTAAAGAAAAAATTACTCACCATAGTAATGTTGTTTCTTCTAATGGAGTCTTGCTGTATTCTGACTTAATGCAGTTATCCCCAGCACTTGAACTGCCCCGGTGGGTAAGGAGCTAACTCTGTGCTGAAGCATAGAACGTTAAGCTCGAGCTCAGTTTTCAAACCTCTGTCTGTGGTACTTCCCAGTGTAACTGTCAGACTCTTACGAGCAACTAACTAACTGAGTATAAAACATGGAAATTGTTTGAAATATAAGCCAAAAGGCAACAACTTGGGCCCATAAGACTCAAGTTGAGAACCCAAGAAGAAAAAGGTAGTGACAACACTAAACACATTTATAACACAAGAGAGAACTCAAAATAACTAACCCACCCAAGAGGGAGGGTACAAGGTACACCCCTGAGGTGCAACACTATACCTGCCAGCCCACTTCCCAAAAACTAGGTTCTGAGAGGGGAGGCATCGGGGAGGTCAAAATACAGCAAGACTCCATTAGAAGAAACAACATTACTATGGTAAGTAATTTTTTCTTCAAACAACATGAAGTCTTGCTGTATTTTGACTTAATGCAGACCACCAAGCAGTTCCCTATGGAGGAGGGAATGCAGAACCTACTTTGGGAACAGGCTCTGCAGTACTGCAGTACCAAACCTAGCATCACTTCTAGCTTGGATATCCAAAGAGTAATGCTTGGTGAATGTGTGTACTGTTTTCCAGGTGGCTACTTTACAGATCTCTAACAGGGGTATATCTCTGGCCGCAGCCAGAGAAGCAGCTGTACCCCTAGTCGATTGAGCCCTCAGGCCTGAGGGGGGTGCTTTACCCAATTTATCATAGCAGAACTGTATGCAAGAGACAATCCACCTGACAATAGTTCTTTTAGTGGCAGGCTTACCTTTTCCCACCTCACCAGAGGTGAGAAACAATTGAAGACAGTCATTCCTGTGAGCCTTAGTGTGCTCTATGTAGTAGCTAAGAGCTCTTTTAACATCCAAACTGTGTAACCTTCTCCCCCCTGAAGAAGAATGATCAGTGAAAAACACAGGGAGAAACGTGGACTGGTTCAGATGAAAATCTGACACCACTTTGGGCAAGAACCTCCTATTGGTTCTTAGGACCACTTTATCCCTATGGAAGGATATGAAGTCAGGCTCAGCTGACAAGGCTTGTAACTCACTAATCCGCCTGGGAGAAGTAATGGCTACCAGGAACACAGTTTTCCAGGTCAAGTACTTCAGCTCAGCTGAAGCCATAGGTTCAAAGACATTGAGATCCCAAGCAGGAGTTGGTTCTCTAAATAAACGGTTTATGTGAACCAGACCCTTGAAAAACATCTTAAAAACATGATGAGAGGCCAGGGAAGAGCCCTTTCCTGCTGAAAGGAAAGCAGAGACTGCTGCTAGGTGAACCTTCAGGGTTGCAGACCTAAGGCCTAGACCACCGAGGTGAATCAGATAATCTAAGACTACAGAGATGCCTGCAGAATCAGGCACAATGCCTTTCTGAGAACACCACATGCTAAACCTCTTCCATTTGGAGTTACAAGTCTTTCTAGTAGAAGGTTTCCTGGAAACCTTCAAGATATCCAGAACTGCCTGAGAAAGATGCAGGCCTGCATATTCTAACTCTTCAAGAGCCAGGCCTTGAGACTGAGAGACTGGAGATTGGGATACCAGATCCTCCCCTGAGAGGAGGACAGAAGATTGTGTCTCCTGGGAAGAAAAAGGGGGACGTGATACTGTCAGGGACAGCAGCAGAGGATAACAAGGCCGTCTGGCCCAGTCTGGAGCCACTAGTATCACTGTGCAGGGCTGAGTTCTGATTTTGATCAGGACTCTGAACAGCAGAGGGAGTGGAGGGAAGGCACAGAGGAACCTGCCCTTCCAATCCAAAATCAGGGCATCCTGGGGCACAGTCCCCATGAGTGGAGGTTTGCAACAGAACAGAGGGAGTTGGTGATAGTCCGGGGCTGCAAAGAGATCTATCTCTGGAGTGCCCCATTTGGAGAAGATGACCTGCAGGATGAGAGGATCCAGGGACCATTCGTGGTGTCCCTGCGATATTCTGCTCAGAGCATCTGCCAGTGCAATGTCCTTCCCTGGAAGGTGAACTGCAACTAGGGAAGTCTGAAGAGAATAGGACAGAGACCACAGTTTCATGGCTTCTGTGCACAAGGCTGTGGACCGAGTGCCTCCTTTTTTGTTGATATACCACATTGTGGTCATGTTGTCTGTTCTGACTTGGACCACCCTGCCCTTGACCGAATCTGAGAAGCACTGAAGGGCCAGGAACACAGCCCTGAGTTCCAGAAGGCTGATGTGAAGGAGAGACTCCTGTGGAGACCAGACCCCTTGAGCTGTCAGGGCTCCCAGGTGGGCTCCCTAGTCTAGGAGAGAAGCACCTGCAGTCAGAACTACTGAGGGAGCTTGAGGAAGGAATGGGACTCCTTGTCTGAGGTTGTCCCGATCCAGCCACCACTGGAGAGCTTGGACCAGAGTCTGAGTCACTGGAGTCAGTTTGGCAAGGGAATCCTTTTTCTGAGACCAAAAAGACCTTAGGTGAAACTGAATGTCCCTCATCTGAAATCTTGTTCCTTGTACCACTGCAGTGGAAGCTGTCATGTGGCCCAGGAGTTGGAGGAACTGTCTTGCTGGACAAGAGACGTGAAGTTGAAAAGATGAAGCAAGATCTACTACGGCATTCACCCTTGCCAGGGGAAGGAAAGCTTTTGCTTGGGTAGTGTCCAGTTCTATTCCTATAAAGGTAAGAAGTTGAACTGGTTCGAGAACAGACTTTGGAAGATTGAGAAGAAACCCCAGGGAACTGAGCAGGTCCTGGGTAGTTTGCAGAGCTGACCTGACCTGTTGAGATGACTGGCCTACAATGAGCCAGTCGTCCAGATATGGGAAGATGGTGATACCCTCTCTTTTGAGGTAAGCCACCACTACTGCAAGGCACTTTGTGAACACCCTTGGAGCTGATGTTAGGCCGAATGGCATGGCTCTGAATTGATAATGGTCTGAAGGCAACTCAAACCTGAGGTATTTTCTGTGGGAGCACCTGATAGGAATATGGAAGTAGGCATCCTTGAGGTCCAGGGATGCTAGCCAATCTCCTGGCCTTAGAGAGGGAAGGATAATTCCCAGAGTTACCATTGTGAATTTGGGTTTTGACATGTGTTTGTTCAAATACCTTAGGTCTAGGATGGGGCGCCACTCCCCTGTTTTCTTTGGGGTAAGAAAGTACCTGGAGTACAGTCCTTTTCCCTTGTGCTGAGTAGGAACCTTCTCTATAGCTCTGAGATCTAGAAGAGAGGAAACCTCTGCCTCTAGTGCAAGGGTTTTTGATATTGATGCAGGTGAAAAAGACTTGGCCCTCTTTTTTGGAAACTTTTTGAAGCTGAGGGTCAGTCCTTGGCTTACTATTTCCAGGACCCACCTGTCTGAGGTCACAGACTTCCAGGCCTGGAAGTAGTAAGCCAGCCTGCCTCCTACTGGGATTGGGGAGTTGACATGGGCTGACACATCAGGGTGTTTGCTTGGCAGGAGCCTTAGACTAGGAGGAGGAGGAAGCAGCCCTGCTCATCCCCCTCCTGCCCCTCCCTCTGAAGAAGTCCCTCTGTGGGAAGGGATAGGAGGCCTGGGCTTGGTAAAAAGGCCTATAAAAGAGCATGCCCCTACCCCTAAACTGCTGCTTTTGTGGAGTGGCTTGCCTTTCCTTGGCTTGTGCACTCCTGTAAGTGGTCCTGTATTCATCCATTTTCTTCATGTAAGCCTTTGTCTGCTCCCCAAACAGAGTTACCTACTACAGGAAAATCCATAGCCTTAGTCTGGGTATCCTGTGAGAGGCTAGTACATCCGAGCCAAGCATGTCTTCTGAGAGGCACAGTTGTAGCCATGACTCCAGATGCTACATCACTGGAGTCCACAGCAGTATGAAATTGTACTTTCGATGCCTCAATTCCATCGGCAGCCACCTCCTCCAGCTCTTTGGCTAGCTGGGGGAGGCCTGTTTAGCCAGTTCCAGAACCGTATCCCACCTGAACTTCCGGTACTTGGCTGTGCAGGTCATATAATTAGCCTGCCTGAGTCCCAAAAAGGATGCCAAATACTGTTTTTTGGCCATGGCATCCACTTTCCTGGAGTCCTTGTCCGGGGGTATGTGAAGCCAAAGGAAAATTAGCCCTGTCACAGGCTGCAGCCTGCACTACCCCAACATGGCTGCTATGATTATAAAGGAACTCCATAGTTGAGCCTGATAACATATACCTCCTGTCCATTCGTTTGTCCACAGGAGGTACTGAATTAGAAGTTCGTAAAAGTTTTTGTGTCTGTTTCCCCAAGGACTTATGAAGAGGAATAGACAGCCTTTTGGACTCTGGGATGTCCATCATTTCCACAAAATCAGGCTCTTCTTCCTCCTCTGTAGCTACGACCAAGGCTGAAGGGTTTCGGCCACCTTTTTGTAAAACAAAAAGTGTGAAGGGGACTCGGACAGCATGGGAGGGGAGACATCCGAGGGTCTGCCTGGGGAGATGTCCGGTTCAATGGGCACATCCAGACTCCCTGGTCGTCATCATCATCATCATCATTGGGATAGTCTTCGTCTCCTCCACTCCTCATAAAAAGCATCTGGATGCGTAATCCGAGGAAGCGGATCGGCCGAACCGACAGCAACGGCGGTGGTTGGGACGGAACGATGCTTGATGGACAATGCTAATCTCTTTGGCTATTTACGTCCAGCGGTTGGAGAATGCGGTAAAGATCCGAACTAGCAGACTTCGTTTTCTTTTAATGAGAACCCCGCCTCAGGGTTGGCTCTCCTTTTGCCGGAGGTATTGCCTAGATCAGTAGGCACCTCCTCAGGTTACGGCAAACCGAACTGGGCTGGCCATCAGATCCACGGACTTCTCAGCCTCCCTTTCCTTCAGCCTACTCAGTCTTTTATCTAGAGTGGATTTAGGAAAGTTTTTACAAATTGGCAGTCTGACTTGAGGTGGTCAAACCCCAGACAATAAACACAGATGAGGTGGGGGTCGGCCTTGGCAAAGGCCTCCCCACACTCAGTACAGTGTTGAAACCCAGTGGGACCGGTTTTCTTCTTGGGTTTCTCAGACATGGCCAACCTACCAAATTACCCTATAGCAGCTTTCAAGCCAGGTAATAAAAAAAACGATTGGTTACAAACTGTGTCATGGGTTTTGAAAAAGAACCAGAAAAGGCCCGGTTCTTTTGAAACTGATCGGTACTGGAATCACCACTCTAATCCCAGTAAAAAACAATTTAAAACAGAAGAAATTACAAGGTCAGTTCCTAACTGGACCGACCAATAAGAAACCGAGGAAAAAACTATTTCCACACTTTTTTTCAAAATAAACACAGTCACTACCTATCTACAACACTACTTGTACCATAGACAGAGGCTGGAAATCCGAAAAAATAACAAATAGAATGGTTTAAAACCGAACGCTTTACTTTTTACCGAACTGAGCACAGGAAATCTCCAGAGTGACTTCACTGTTAGGCGGTGTAAAGAATCTGACGGTTACACTGGGAAGTACCATAGACAGAGGTTTGAAAACCAAGCTTGAGCACAACGTTCTATGCTTCAGCATAGAGTTAACTCCTTACTCTCTGGGGCAGTTCAGGTGCTGGGGCTAACTGCATTAAGTCAGAATATAGCAAGACTTCATGTTGTTTGAATTTTCCCTTCGATCAGAGGGACATGAGAAAGAGGATAACAGGAGGACATTGGTGGAGTATCCAGAGGTATTTGCTCAAACTCCAGAGTATGACCTCTCTCTATGAGCTGTAGAACCCAGAGGTCTGATGTGATTTTGCTCCAGCCCTCGAGATGGCGGGAGAAGCAACCCCTTCCCACTTCCCCCACTCACTCCGCTGGAGGAGGGGGGATCTGGCAAGGAGTCATTGGGATGCTCTGGGAGTAGGCAGAGGGGCCTGGGAGGACTTTATGGCTTGAGAGGCAGAGCTTCTAGGTGTCTGGGAGGTGGCTTTTCTTTTGAAGCCACCCCTCTGCTAAGGCTGGTTTTGGGCCTGTTGTCCTGAGGGCTTCTGAAATGGCCGTTTTCTGAAGGGTTTTTGGTCCCCCTTGTACATTTTTTGGATGGACCAAATGGACTTCCTGGACTCTCGGAGGCGATTAATCAGTTTTTTCCTTAAAAGGGAGGTCCAGGATGCCCGACTGCAGATCCTGGGAGAATCCTGATATCCTAAGCCAGGCATGGCACCTGAGACAAACACCAGAGGCCGCAGCTCTGGCTGCCATATCTGCAGTGTCATATGACGCACGCAAAACATGGGTGCCTACATCCGACCCCGATTTGAGTAGGTCCAGGAGCTCGGTCTTTTGCACTGAGTCTGGGAAGGCCTGAGCTATTTTGATACCTTTCTCTCACAGGGCATTCTGGTACTGCACCATATGTGTGAGAACGTTAAGGGACCTGATGGAGCAAGTGGAGGACAAGCAGACCGTTTTGCCCATCTGGTCAATGTACCTGGACTCCTGGTCGGGTGGCTGAGTGCTTAGGTGTTTAGACTTCTTTGATCTATCATGAGCAGTCATGATCACCACTGAGTCCACCATAGGGTGTTCCACTGGGAAGGGCTCTTCCCTAGGGGCTCTGTACAGCCTATTCGACTTCTTGGATACAGCAGAGGAGGTGGAAGGGTGCTTCCAGGTTAACCTTGTTAGGTTCTGGAAGGTGTCCACTAAAGGAGGCATCACTACAGGCTTGGGCTCCTTCTGCCTCAGGTATTTAGCCAACTTCCACCTCTCCAGATCCAGGTCCTCCGTCTCCCATCCACTGGAGGCCTGGATGTGCCTCATGATGTCCATGAATGTCGGGTCATCAGGAGGCGACTTGAGGGTGTCCTTGTTATCTGGGGAGAAAGGGTGACCCCCAGGATCTGAATGGTCTGAGCCCAAAGACACAGAACTGCTGCTGGAGTCCATCGAAGAGGATGACAAACTGCTAGAGTGCTGTTGGCTATGGGACCAGTGATAGCTATGGGACAGATGCCCGGTATGAGAGGACCGGCGACGGTGATGACCTAATGAATGGGAGCTTCTGTGGCGATGCCGCTCTTTGTGCCGGGGTCTACTGTGGAGAACCTCAGGGCTGGGAGTACAGCTCTTGGGGGGTGTTGGTCGCTTAGGCTCCTGACCCATGCCAAGGTCCCGCCCCAGCTCCGGCTCTGGTTCAGTGATGACCAGTTCTTTAGGGGGAAGCAGGTCCCCTTTGACCTGATTCCATCAAAAGGAGAACAGCTCCTGAATCTGGTCTTTGGAGAGTTGCGGGACCAATGGACCGGCTGGCAACTGCAGAGCTGGCATCGGTTCAACCGGCATCGGAGCACCCGGTGTCTGGGTGGTCAGTGTCACAGGGGGCAGCAGTGATGGGGACACGATGGGCTGATTAAGCGTCTCGTCCCACCCCAGATCTTCAAGCAGTGAAGAGTGGCCCGGCAAGGAGGAGGGCGACACCCGGCCTGATGTCCATGAGGGTGTGCCCGTAGCAATATGGCTGCTTAGCGATGTCTGGTGGGGAAGCAGCCAGTGCCTTGGCAGGTGCCTGAGGCCACGGCGGGTCTGATGCCCGCCCCTGATGACATGGCATCTTGTCCAAAGTCTTGGACGAGACTGTCGGGACCGTTTTGGCTGGTGCCAGAGTGTCACTGCTCTTTATCTAGCTAGTCCCAGCCCCAAGGTGGAGGGTGAACCTGCTGTTGTGGCCTTCACCTTAAGGGACATCAGGAAGGGCCCTAGGATCCAGAACCAGACTTACCTCTGCCTGATGCCAGTACAACGATAGGAGGTTCAGAAACTGGCCGCCTGGAGGAGACGTGGGTAGGCTGGGAGGAGTGGTCCAAGAGCCCATGGGACAAGGAGCAGGGCGACGACTTTTTGTGAAGCAGAGACCTGGAATGGGAGTGACCCTGGGACTTTTCCTGGTTCTTGTCCTGATGTTTGTGCTTCCCTGCATCCTTCCTCATCTCCTTGTGTGGCTTAGACGTGGAGGAGGTGGAGACCGATGAGGACAAAGAAGGACTCTTCCCCGCTGGCTGTCTCTGCATTTTGGCAAGCTGTTGTTCTAGGAGGTGCACCTTGAGGGCCTTCTGGCAGCGGATCCGAGTCCTGGAGTTAAACGCCCTGCAGTGCTCACAGGCCGCGGTGTCGTGGTTCGGGCCTAGGCAAAAAAGGCAGGCCTCATGGCTGTCCTTCGATAGTAGCTGCTTGCCACAGGCACACTTAGATTTTCTGCAATCCATAGATGAAACAGACGATGCCAGAGAAGACGACATGCAGAAAGGGAAATAAAATCAGAGATTTTGGTCTAAAAATCAAAGAAACGCTGAAGGCATGCAAGCGGTTGACCTGATTAGAGAATGTGTCCGAGGAGCCGATGCAAACGGGTCGAGAGCGGGGAAAGATCTGAGGTGGGGCTTAGGACTGCCCCTTATATACCACTGGCTGACGTCGGGTGGAGCCAACGTTGGGGTTGGTCCCCACATAAGACTGCTAGCTAGAAGGTTTCTGTGGGGGCCTGGTGGCTTAGTTCTAATGGTTATTGCCTGCTGCAAGAGCTCCAACTCAAAGTAAGATCTTAGAATTAGTACGCAAAGTTACTGAAAAACCAAATAAGGCTCTTGACACATCAGAGCATGAAGCTCGAAAATCCTCTATGCAGAAGTAACAGCAACTAAAAATAGCACTTTCCATGACAGAAAGAGCAACTTGCAACTCATGGCCAGCTCAAAGGAAGGTAAAGTGAGATTTTTCCAACATAAAAAGAAGGTCCGAGGGAGGGGACAGGATCCTGAATGGGAGACTTCAAATGTAGGATGCCCCGCAAGAAGGTGCGGGACACCTCCAGCTGAGCGACAGATTTACCCTCAGTAGGTGCATGGTATGCAGACATGGTGGAAAGATGCACCTTAAGGGAGGAATAGCCTAAGTCTGAGTCCAAAAGGGAGAGCCGATACTCCAGAATCAGAGTCACTGGGCAGGTGAAGGGATCCAAGTGATGAGCAGTGGCCCACAGAGAGAATTGTTTCCACTTTAAGGCATAGGTGGCCCTAGTGGAAGGCTTTCTACCAGTCACCAGGACATCCGCAGCCCTAGAGAATACCCCAAAGCAGGCAATAGCTAAGTCTGCAGGAGCCACGCATGTAGATTCAGGGATCTGAGTCTGGGTGGACTAGGGTGCCCTGATCCTGGGAGAGCAAGTTGGTGCACGGGGGCAAGGGTACTGGAGGTTCCACCGCCAGCTACTGCAGCAGTGAGAACCAAATCTGATGCGGCCAATGGGGGCTATGAGTAACATTTCTGCTCCATCTGACTGAAGCTTGAGTAGGATCCTCTGCAGAAGCGGGAAGGGAGGGAAGGCATGCATGAACCTCCCCTTCCAGGAGAGGGACAATGCGTTGCACCAGAAAACTCCATGCCCTAGATCGAGCGAGCAGAAAAGTGGCAGTTTTGCATTGCGTGGCGATGCAAAAAAGGTCCAACTCTGGATGGCCCCACCTGTCAAAGAGATCTCTGACCATTGAGGGCAGAAGTTCCCACTCATGAGCCCTCAACCTGGATCGGCTGAGACTGTCGGCCAGGATGTTCTGCGTGCCTGAAACATGAATGTCCAAGAGTTCCAGGCCATGCTTGATGGCCCAGTACCAAACTCTCATCACCTCCTGACAAAGAAGGTATGAGTGAGTGCCTCTCTGCTTGTTGATGTAGTACACTACAGACATATTGTTCATCTGCACCAGCATAGGGTCGGGAAGAATGTGGGCCTGGAAGGCCTGCAGGGCGTAAGAGAACCACTCACATCTCCAGCATACTGATGTGCAGATTCCACTCCACCTCGGATCAGGTCCCCTGGGTCTGGTGGTTGGCCAAGTGAGCACCCCAGCCGAGACCCGAGGCATCCATCTTGAGGATCTGTTGAGGGGGCGCAGCCTGAAAGGTGACCCCTTGAAAGGGATTGGCAGAGTTCTGACACCACTCCAAGGTCCTACTCACTGGATCAGAGATCATGACTGGTTGATCCAGGTCATCTGTGCAGTAGTCCCACTGCACCGAAGGGTCCACTGGGAATCCTGCATATGCAGGTGGGCCAGAGGGAGCATAGCTATGGCTACCGCCATGTGCCCCAACAAGCGCAGGAATGATCTGGCCAGGATCTGTTGACTGGAGGAGACGAGATGGGCCTACTCTATCAGGTGCTCCACGCTGTCCTCTGGCAGAAGGGCTTTGCCCCAATGTACAGAAGGTGCCGGCACACAGAGAGGCAAGACTTGGGCAGGTTGACCGTGAACCCCAAAGCCTGGAACAGCTGAAAGGTGCATTCCAGGGTCCAAAACAGGAGATTCCTGGAGGGCGCTGCTAGCAGCCAGTAGTCTTAGTAGGGGAACACGTAGAATCCCTGTCTTCTCAGAGCTGCAGCCACCACCACTAGACACTTGGCAAACACCTGAGGTGTCAAAGAAAGGCCAAAAAGGAGGATCTGGAACTGAAAATAGTCCTCCTGGAAACAGAAACATAGGAAATGGCGGTGGGCCGGGAAAACCTGGATATGGAGTAATGTAAAGTTCTGGATATGGAGAAAACCAATCAGTTTGCGTCATGCTCCTTCGGCACCCACCACCCCACCTTCCCCTCCTCTAACTCCCAGTCTTGTGAGTTTCCCTAACAGTCACTACTAATGCAAGCTGCCTGACCATGCCCCCTGCACCCCACCATTTACTCTAGTATGCTCAGCCTCCCTCACCCCCATTTCTCCTATACCTTATCGCCTTCTTCCCCACCCTTCACCTCCACCGCAGTACCTACCTCTCTCGCCTCCTTTCTTCACCCCACTGCCAGCTATCCCCATCCCTCTGAAATACTGACAAGGCACTTTGTGGCTACTTATCCCCCTCATAAAGTTTTTCCCTTGTTATTTTAACTTGTACCTATGTTTTGAGTTATTCTGTAAGTTCTGAATCCAAGCTGTATCGTTCATTGTGCTGTACCTTTGCTTTCTCCTATTGAACTTTGTTTTGCAATCTATGACGTGGAACCTTTGTAAAAGAGCTTGCGCTCAAAGGTCTTTTCCAAATCACTAAATAAATAAAAATAAATGTATTTATATAGCACCTTTTCAGAACCAATGCACTTCATAATTAAAATACAACATACAAATGTAAAAAATTTACACTAAACAATAAATACATCAGTGAATTAAAATTTGTCTGGGAAGGCTAAATTACAAAGATATGTTTTCAGCTCAGTTTTAAATCTATTGATGGTCAGGCATTCTCTTAACCAACGAGGTAGAGAATTCCACAGGGTAAGGGCCTCAACGGAAAAAGCATGGGCACCAGTGGGGATGAAGGCGTGGACCCATGTTGTCAGGTCATCTGGAGGAACCAGGTGTTTTATCCAGGCTATATTCCTCAGATGGTAGAATGAGGATTTAACAACGGCTGACATCTGAGATTTCAGGGTCAAGTCATCATCAAAAACAATGCCCAGGTTACGCACCCGGTCTGAGGTAGTGAGTGGAACACCATCAAGCCATTAGCCTGATATCTATCCAGCCCCAAAACCTGCCCCCGAATGACCTGGGTCCACTACCAACACTTCGGTCTTATCCGGATTCAGTCTCAGCCAGCTGGTGCTCATCCAATCCTTGATCTTGGCAAGACAATTGTTAAGCACAGAGACTGCACCAACCTGCCTGGGTAGAAAGGAAATATATAGTTGAGTATTATCTGCATCGCTGTAAAAACTCAAACCTTATAGCCTGATGATATCTCCTAACGGCAGCATATACACTGCACACAACATGGGTGCCACTATGGAGTCCTGCGGCACCCGAGGGGCGTCAGAGGAATAAATTCCAGTGACCACTCTCTGAGACCTGTCCACGAGGAAGGATCGAAACCATTCGAGGACCGTACCCACCAGCCCACAACGAAGCCACAGGCACTCTAAAAGCACACCATGGTCCACAGTGTCAAACGTTGCAGAGAGATCAAGAAGGACCCAGATGGTACGAGCCTTTCAACCTCTCACTATTAGAAGGTCATTCAATACTGGGACAAGTGCAGTCTCTGTGCTGTGTCTCTTCCTAAATCCAGACTGGAGAGCATCATAGACATTTTGGGTCATAAGGTGATCATCCAGTTGCAATGCAACCACCTTCTCAATAACCTTACCCAAAAAAGGCAGGTTAGAAACAGGCCGGTAGTTGGCTGGATAGTCTGGATCCTAGGAGTTTTTTTCAGGAGTGGTCATACAACTTCCTCCTTAACGGGATCAGGAAAAAAAACCCTCTCCAAGGAACTCCAGACAATTCCAGCTAGGATCAGGCAGATAACATCTACACAGCCCACTAATAGGGGTGTAGGGTCCAGATCCAAACTACAACTGGTTAGGCGCAAAGTCTGGACAATCTTCATAATGTCTGTGAATTCTGGTCGGCTAAAGACCATCCAGCCAGACTGAGTGCTCACCACCTCCCGTTGACCTCTACAATCCTTCACAGGGAGAGACGGGCCAATACTGGACCTAATGCTGGCAACCTTATCTACAAAGAATTGAGCAAACACCTCACATGTAGCCTAAGAAAAGGCTCCTCCGGGTTGGAGACAGATTGGATTGCACAATCTGTCAACAGTCCGGAAGAGCTGAGCCAGTCGATTCTGCGCAGCCGAAATCTCCCTGGACAGGAATTCTGCCTTCTTACGGGTGATTTCTCATTGATAGCCCTTATAATGTTCCATCAATCTAAGCCTGTCAACATCCAGGCTGGACCTCCGCCATGCTCTCTCCATCCTTCAACTAACTTGCCTCAGCTCCTTCAAGGAACCATCAAACCAAGGGGTCCTTGGGCGAAGAGTGAGTGGTTGAACACGAACAGGAGCAATCATGTCCAGGGCATCTTCTGCCACCTTATTATAGGCCAGTGCAAGATCCCCTGGACTCATGTATTCACCCGACAATCCCGATAGGTCCAGCACTGTCAACAGACCTTCTGGGGTAACCCCCTTAAAGGGCGGTACTGTACCATCTCTGTAGGGGCAGGCCCATTGGGGGAGCCTCAAAACTTAACCTTATGGTGTGATGGTCAGACCAACTGACTGGTTCCACCCCCAAATCCTTGATCTCCATCCCCAGGAGGAACACCAGATCCAATGAATGATCCCCTATGTGGAGAAAGGCATTCTGCATGTCCAGGGAGCAGAGCCAGTACAGTAAACAAAGCCGCTCCACGGCTGGATGTGCTCATAAAAGAACCACAGGCAGCAATGACATTACAGCACCAACCACTGACCTGTAAAAAAGCAGTCATACACCAAAGCAAGGTGCATAAATCATTTATTGAAGTAGCCAAAGATTGGAAATCTCTATACAGGAACACCAGCAAGAGCTCCTCACACTGAAACCTCTGACTGGTTTCGCTTAGCATGTCATCAGCAAGTGGTATGAACAAATGAATACCACCAATTTAAAGTGGCAATTTAAAGGGACATACTACTACATCACAAAATAAAAATACATGTCAAAACATATAAATCATATATGTACACATGAAATAAGCATATAATTGCCAGTGCTAGTAACACCAATGAAATATCAAAAATAAGAGCACAAGAAATATATGTGTAAAATGTGTATAAATGCATATCTTATCAATCTATGTGACAATAATGCCTTAAAAAAGCCCTAAAAATGTGTGATCAACTGATCCATACTGATATGTTATGTATTCCAGAATACGATTCAAACATCATTTCCTAGATTAATTAAATCTAAATAATTAGCACATATACAATTTCAATAAATAAATGAAGGATCTGAAATTACAGAAGCAGCAGTAAAAACTAACCATTTACAACACAAAGACCTTAAAGCAAGACATAATCACTGGCACTGGATTACTTTAGAAGCTTACGTTAAAGCCGAAAGAGTGCCGTGGGGACCCAGTTATAAAATGGTCCGGGTATGGAGATGATCAACCAGTGCTGATGCAGGACTGGACAAACCAAATGCAGGCGGCCTCCTTGTTATTTGTTCATTGCCTCATATGAGAATATATTGTTCAACGAGAAATTTTAGAAACACGGTTAAGAACACGTGAGGAGCGAGTCTACATTTAAACAACACCCCAATTTCAAAGACTTTGAATCAGAATTGATGCAAATCATAGCAGCAAAGGACAAGAGACGGAAGGAGGTAAAACTCACAAAATTTAAACATGACTGCCAGGATGATTTGTTGGACCGTGTCTTTACTTGGAATAAAAAGAATAATGGGGCCTATGCACAAACGGGCGGGAAATACATGTCGGAGGTGCATATCCCTCCCGCGTAGCTCCGCACCAGTGGATAGGTGCACACAAGCTTGTATTCACCAACGGCCCCCACCTGTCCATGGCTCCACCCTCCTGGTGCACAGAACTCTGCGGGGTGGCCATGGGAGGGCTTGTGGATGCAGGCGGGCATCAAATGGGGTGCCCGTCCTGGGTCCCAAAGTGGATTACTTGTGCAGAGTGACATGGGTCCAGGTACGTGAATAACTCCCACAGGCACCCGGACCCGTGCTGCCATGCCCTGCAGTCCAACGGACCACCCTGGCCATCCAGCAGCCCCTGCCATGGCGTACACTGCACTGAAGTCCCCCCCACAGCACCACCACCCCGGACCCTGACGTACAAGTCACCCCCCAACAGGAGTCTGCCCAGTCCCCTGGTGGCCTCAACAGAGGTCTTCCCATGAGGGAGAGGTGGGTCAAAGGATAATGGGAGGGTTTTCAGAAGGTGTTTTGAGGAACTCTAAGGTGTCCCTGTTCTCTATGAGCTGGAGCACTCACTGATCTGTGGTCACTGCTTGCCACCCATGGAGGTTGAGGGAGAACCGACCCCTGACCACCTCCCCCAGGGTTTTGGCTGGGGAGGGGTCAGGCAAGAAGTCAGGCAGTGAAAGCAGGGGTAGGCAGAGTGGCTGTAGGTGCTTAGGGGGCCCTAGAGGTGGTCGCTGCTGGGGGGGTATTGGCCTTGCGCTTGATGGAGGCCTTCCAGTGCTGGCTTCTGGCAGGCTGATGAGAGACCCCATGAAAGGACTGACATTAGCTCATCTGGGGCTGAGAGCAGTAGAGTGAGTAAACCAACCGGGGAGCTTTACCGGACTACTGGAGCTGGGAGATAATGTCCTGTGCATCACCCGCGAACAGTACTGAGTCTCTAAATGAGGCATCTAAGATACTGGCTTGAACATCGGGGGCAAAGCCAGATACTCTAAACCCCAAATGGCAATGAAGGCAGACCCCCGTCACTGCCCCACGCCCGGAGGTGTCAACGGCCTCTTCCACGGCCGCAATTCAGATCCTGCTTCTCAGTTGGGCTATGCTGGGTAAAAAAAAATTTGTAAAAAAAAAAAATAAGCATATTTTATATGTTTTTAATGACACACTGTTTAACTAGGCCTCTTTTTAAAATAAAAATTACAACACGTTACGGTTTACTATAGCATAGTAGATTGTATCAATCTAATTTTGTTTAGTTCTAGGTTGGCACCTTCTGTTACCACCAATTCCAGAATCCCCTGCAGCTGACATCAGAACAGCAGGCAGCAGTGGGAGATTCAACAGCCCATACTGCATGATAGAGCTTTTGTTTAATCACCAGTTAGAGCAGCCCTGTGTAACTGTACATGGCCCAGGGAGGATGACAGGACCAGCAAGCAAAATATCAAAACTTATATAAACTCTAACATATAATGCAGGCTACTGAACATCTCATTGCTGCGTACTGTTCTAAGGCCAGCTGCAGGAGATTCTAGGATTTGTAGTAACAGAAGATGTAAATAGTGTTTATAACCCCTTTTGTTGTGATGGTGATTGCTATGATTTACTACAGCTTGCAAATTACAGTGCCACAATAAAACAGCTAATTCAGTTGAAAGGAAAATACACACCAACTATCACTAGTATAATTAGAATAAAACCATTTGATTTGACATTAATATAGTCAAGAGACATATAACATTAAAGAACTGCAGGGGAGCATCGGGGAGAGGGACCGTGCACCGCCCACAGAACATAAATACCAATGTCTGCTCCCGACGTTAACAGCTGGGCCAGTTGAGTTTAATTAGAGTCCTCAGGAAGAGTCTGTACCAGGTCCCTTGCCTGATCCCAGAAGGTGTTCTGGTACTGTACCATTTGGGCCAAATAGTTTATGGCCCTAATAGCCAGCCTGGTAGACGCATACATGTACCAACCACACTAGTCAAGCTGCCAAGACTCCCGGTCGGGGTGCTGAGATGCTTGGGTCTCTTAGTGCGGTCATGGGTCGCACTAATAACCACCGAATCCACTTTGTGGTAGTCCCCAAAGAAGGTCTTATTGACCGGAGTGTGGCAGAGGTGGTCTGCCTTCTTCGGTAAAGGTGAAGTGTTGAGGGCTGGTTCCACACCACCTTGGTGACATCGCTGTAGGAGACCATTAGAGGGGGTACCACCAAGGGAAGGGTATCCTTCTGCCATAAGTAAACTGCCAACTGATGATGCTCCGGGTCCAACTCCTCTGTCTCCCATCCCTCGAGGGACTGGATATAATGCATAACGTCTAGAAACGTTGGTTCATCTAGGGGAGACTTAAGGGCCTCCTTAGGCTGACCCTGTCCCTCAGAGGAATCCCTGGAGCCCTTGGAGTACTCCAAAGAGGAAGAGTAATCCCCGAATGTTCGCTATTGGGGACCGGTGTCAGGGGGACAATGCTCCTCCTTCTCTATACATGGGCCACAGCCGACGCTGGGGTGCCCCCAGAGAACCCCATGGTATCGGGGGCTGCTGGGTTCCACCTGGTCCGGATCCTGAGGTGAAAGGTCCCGAGGGGGGGCGTGGGAGAAAGGGCCTTCAGGGTGACCTGTCTTTGTTCTGAATGAAGGACCAGCCAGCAAAGAAAAGAGCACTGTAATCCACTTGTGAAAGTAGGTTGTAGACCATAGGATAAGGGTACTATGGCTGTGGGTAAGGATACGTCGATGGAGGGACCAATGTAGTGTAACCAGGCATAGGCCCACCTGGTGCTGGCTGCGGATCTGGAGGAGGTCCAGCAGGTGTTGGCTGCGGTAAGGACTGAAGTTGAGATGGTGACAGCTGTGGAGTTGTTGGCTGAGGCGTTGGTAGGGCTGGTGTCAGCCTAACTGGCAAAGGCTGACGACGGTCCGGAGAGAAGAGGCCGATGTTGGCCATATGGATGAGGGCAGTGCCTGTGGGGAAGGAGACCCCTGAGGCAAGGGCAGAGGTGACACCTGGGTGGATGATGAAGCGTTCGCCTGCCATGGGCGATGCCTGACAAGACTGGCATCGATCCCAGAATCGGGCACTGATGAAGGCAACACCTTGGCTGGGCGATGACGGTCTGATAACTGCTGTCAGAAAACCCAGAACTGGCTGAGTCACCTTGCTGAGTGCTCATGGGTGCTCAGGGCCTGAGCGTCAGGGGCTGGGGGAAGGGGATGATGTCCATTGTTCAGAAGAGCCGCTGCACGATATGGAAATAAGGGTGGGCGGTGGAACCACCAGGAGCCCGGAGGAGGTATGGGCCGATGGGGCTAGAGGGGCCAAACCCCCACTGGAGGAAGACCCAGAGGTGGCCGCCAGTCTATGTGGTAATCACGAGTGAGAGGCTGACTGAGGATGGTCCCAGTGCTTGTGCTTCCTGCCTAGATTCTTCTCCTTCTGGGAAGAAAAAGAAGAAGCCTTGGAGGATTGAGCCGGGGACGCCAAAGAATTCCTGGCCTGCAGCTCATTCTCCATCGCGGCCAACTTCTGCTTGAGGAAATAGCTCTCTAAGCTCTTCTAACGACGTCTCCAAGTGGCCTGGTTGAAGTCTTGGCAAAACTGGCAGGCTTCGGTGTCAAGGCTGGAACCTAGGTAGAACAGGCTTGCAGAATGGCCATCCTTAGCTGGTATCTATTTGCCGTAGGCACACTTGGTCAGGCGATCGGAAGACAAGGCTGGAGGAGAAGACAGAAAACTCTACGAAGAAACACTGGAAATGTTATGTTCTGAACACTAAAGAAAGAAAAATAAAAAAGTGGTATACGTGCAAGAAAATGGTGGTCGACTGTAGCTGGCATCTCTGGAAGTTTGATGTGCACGGGTCGACGGCAGGAAAGAACTGAGGTAGGTGTGGGGACTGCCTCTTTATATGATAGGCGGACATCAGCCATGATAGACTGCTAGCTAAAAGTTTTCCATGTGGTCCTGGTGCCTGACGGCTTCAGTCCTACCAGTGCTAGCCTGCTGCAAGGGTCCCATCGAAGTAAGATCTGGGTTGTCAGCATGATAAGGGAATGCACCTGCCACTGGGCTACTCAAACACTATATTTTTCAATGCACATCTTTAATTTGATATGTAGATGGGTGCAATAACAAATAAATGCTAGTGCCTTTCTTTTACAAACAGGAGAGAAGTACTTCTCCACTTATTTACGAAGCCAGAATATGTATGCGTGTGTATGTGTATATATATATATATATATATAAAAGACAAAGAACCTCTGTGCACAAACACTGAGGCAAGGTTACCCTAAAGGGCATTTGGCTGGGAAGCCAAGTTTCAAGAAAATACAAATCACACATGCCCCACAATGCAAAGCATCATGGGCTGCATATGCAAATCACCACAGAATGTTATGCTGGTCCAACTTTAAGCAGAATTGCATGGTGCCGAAAGGCCTCTCACACAGTTTGTAAAGGGTGCTAACAGAAGACATAGACACGTGTTTCGTCCTACCAGGACTCATCAGTATGCCTCGTCTGTTTGACACCCCAGTGGAATGGACCAGCTACCCTAGAGGCAGTGTGCCTTGGATATATTGTGGTGAACCCATTAAAATAAAAAACTATTTAAAAGACAAAGAACCTCTGTGCGCAAACATTGAGGCAAGGGTTACCCCAAAGGGCATTTGGCTGGGAAGCCAAGTTTCAAGAAAATACAAAATCACACATGCCCCCACACTGCCTCTAGGGTAGCTGGTCTATTCCACTGGGGTGTCAAACAGATGAGGCATACTGATGAGTCCTGGTAGGACGAAACACGTGTCTATGTCTTCTGTTAGCACCCTTACAAACTGTGTGAGAGGCCTTTCGGCACCATGCAATTCTGCTTAAAGTTGGACCAGCATAACATTCTGTGGTGATTTGCATATGCAGCCCATGATGCTTTGCATTGTGGGGGCATGTGTGATTTTGTATTTTCTTATATATATATATATATATATATATATATATATATATATATATATATATATATATATTATAGTTAGGGTTGAGTAGGTAGTTTAATATTAAACCCCAAATTTTGCACCTTAATAACTTTGCAGCTCTTTGACATATTTGCATGAATTTGAGTATGTGCTGTCCTGTGGGGAAGATCTCCTGACCTGCCATGTTTCGTTTTGACCAGATGTGCTCTTTTCGTGCAGCGCATAGTGAAAAAAGTGTGTTGTTTGCTTTTCCCCCCAGTTTTTGCTGATTTTTGCCCATCGCACTGCAGCCACACCATTTGGATTTGTGGCCTGAAATTATCAGGGTAGAAAGAGGTTGCCATAAGGAACAAACCAGTGTTGGTTTGGTGAAAAAATATGAATCTGTTCCAAAGTTATTCAATTTTGAAACTTCAGGTTCTGAGCATGCTCAATTCAGTCTTTTGGATAGGGGATTTGCCTCACAAACAGGGATTTTGAGCCACCATCTTGTTTTTACTTTTTGCCCATAACAAACCATTGAGCAACTGTATGGGTTTTATTCAGGGCAATGCCCTCTACAAACCCAAGTCTTTGGTTTCCCTCACTGTATTAAAAAAAAGGCATTTTTTTGTACGGGAAATCCTAGTTCGTCACTCACTTCTGATCCCCGTTTGTGAGCTGTCAAAACCCCAGTACGTGAGATAAGGACCAGATGGCCCTATCTCACAAACGGGGATCAGTGAATAAGGTTCTGATTCCTCACGAATAGGCCTGCTGATAACGGGATTTTTGACACTTTCACGTAATGGGATTATAAGCAAACAAAATCCCCTGCTCGTGAGGTGTCAAAATCCCGTTCGTCAGCTGATCCTCGTTGATGAGGTGTCAAAATCCCTGCTCATGAAATGAAGACTAGATGGTCAGAAAGGGCCATCTGGTCCTCAACTCACCTCACGAATGGGGATCGGCTGATGAACGGGGATCCACAATGGTGGCTTTCTCCTAGCAAAAAATGTCCCCAGCTTATTCTTTAAATGCTGACATCAGGGTGCCCAATTCCTGTGTCGGCATGTATCCCCCCACACTAATATAGCATACTGGGAGTCCACCCCAGTGTGCCAAATACATTTGTTTTTTTTCTTTAATTTAATGCTTCCAACACCGGGATGCCCACTCCTGATGTCGGATGATGTTCCCCTCCCCCAAAGCTGGTAATCTTCAATTGCGACACGGGGTGCCCAATCCCCATGTTGGCATGTATCCACCCCCCCACTAATATGGCACACTGGGAGCCCATTCCAGTGTGCCCAAATATGTATTTATATTTTGAAACACCTGTAAATAAAGAAAACCATCCCCCAACATCTCTTTTTTTTTTTTTAAAACCTGCGAAAAAGAAAACAGTCCCTTGTCTCCCCATCCCTCCCTCCCCATCCCCACCCTCCCTCTGCACACCCACCTTTACCTATACTTACCTCCTGGAGGTCTGAAGCAGTGATCTTCTCTGGACCTGGACATGTCTGCAATCTTCAAACCTGAACCGCAAACTGAAGAATCAAAGGTAAGCGCTGTATAATGGCAGTCAATGGGGGTTTCAACTTAGGTTGCTATCTCAGCCATTCTTAGGAATATTGGCCCCAAATTTTCAACACGGGGTTCTTGGGACCCCACCTTGTGAACACTGGCACTGTCATTTTGTTTCTCGGTCCCAAAAGGTGATTTCGCGGTCACAGCATGGAATCACCTTCCGGGACCGATTAACAAAATGACAGTGCCACTGTACATGAGGAGGCGTCCCAAAAAGCCCATGTTGCAAATTTGGTGAAGAAATTCCAAAAAATGACTGCGTTATGGGCGTGCGTTGTGCAGTTTCTACACATGCTTATAACTTCGCCAATTTTTTATATTTTCACTCCAGTTTTCAACATTGCCATTTTTTCACATCACCTTAAGAACAGTATAGCTGTCATTTTTCACATCAGGCCTGAAATGTGTTTTCATACCTGTGGCACACAATGGCATGTCCACTGTGCAAAATCAACTTTCAGGATGGATTAACAAAATCACAGTGCCACTGTTCATGAGGAGAGGTCCCAAAAAGCCCATGTTGAAAATGAGGTGGAAAAATTTCAACAAATTACCATGTTATGAGTGTGTGTTGCACAGTTTCTGCTCACGTTTGTAACTTTATCAATTTTTCATGTTTTCAATCCAGATTTTCAACATTACCATTTTTTCACACCACCTCATGAACAGTACAGCTGTAATGTTTTAAATCCTGCCAAAAATGTTTTTCCGCATCTGTGGCACAAAACCACATTACAATTGCGCAGAATTAAATTTCGACAAGGATTTCAACATTTTCTGTACTGGGTACATGCGGTGAGGTGATAAGAAGGTTATGTTGAACATTTGGGGTGAAAATTATTTAAGATGGCACAGTTATGACTATTTGTTGCAATTTCGCTACACCTGCTGGTAACAATGTGTGGAAGCGAAGGGGGCAGACACCCCTGTGTTTCCACAGTTACATACATATGTGCATCTGTGGAGGGATAGGGGTGCACTTGACATATGGATACTGTTGTACTATCTCGATGCAGGGACGGAGCACCGCGACATATGGATACTGTTGTACTATCTGTATGGAGGGATGGGAGCTCAGGGTCCGAAGGACCCAGCACTCCCACCATGACATATAGTTACTGTTGTACTATCTGGATGGAGGGATGGCAGCCCACGGTCCTTCAGACCCTGCGCTCCTACCGTGACATATGGATACTGTTGTACTATCTGGATGGAGGGATGGGAGTGCAGGGTCCGAAGGACCCTGTGCTCTCACAGTAAAATAACGATACTATTATGCTATCTCAAAAAGTGAGGAAATAAATTGCAAAAAACGTAATTAATGCATCAGTTAGGGTTGAAGCAACAAAAGTATGGAAATGAAGAGTTAGGGTTGAGCCTCTAACCCCACCCTACCACCGCCTCAACCTTCACTACACACCAACAGGCATCAGGAGGTGCCATGGGGTCATCAGGCCTAACTCTCACCCATTCTCCTATACTGTACTATGTCAGCCTGTTTACACATGGAATGGGGTGAGAGTTGGGCCCTAACGACCCAGTAATTACACCCGATGCCTGTTGGTGTGGTGGATGGGGTAGGTGGGGTTAGGGATCAATACTAATGCCTCATTTCCATACTGTCACTTCAACCCTGATATATATATATATATATATATATATTTATTTACATAATGCCAGTGAGAATAAATTCTGGCAAATATTTGTGATATCTACAGGGTGGGCAGACCTACAGTGAGGCTATCGCATTAATCCTCACTGTCAATCCCCAAACCAGAATTTATCTACACTGCAGGTGGGGACTGGATGGAGCCGGCAGCGCGAGCAGCTCAATTTCATTTTCACTGACTGCAGCCAACCTGTGTGTCAGCTCCAAACCCCCAACTCTAGCAGTCTCCACAAAGCCTCTCAACTGGAAAACGCTCTCCCCTGAAAACTATTTTAAAAACATTAAAATAATCAACAGGCAGCACAGTCTGCCTAAAAGCAGTCTTCAAGTTCACAAACTCCTCCCTGAACAACTTTTCAGTATCTCTCTTCTGTGATAGGCCCACCCCACAACCACTATACCTCTGCCTGCACTTCTCACTTCCCAATGCTGCCAACTGCAACACTTTCCTGGTCAGCAGCTACATGATTGCCCGTACTCAGATCACCACAGCTTTCTCCAGCTATTGCAGTTACCCGATTTACGCTGACACACAGATGCATGACATCAGCACTTACTCACTGCTCAGTCATCCAGAACTGAAACATTAAAAGCAAAACCAAAGTTTTAAATAAAAAAAGTGCAACATGACAAAAAACAAGTAGGCATTGCATAAAATAAATATTCCACGGGCCGCGACTGAGAAATCATTGATATTCTCCCTTATAGATACATAGATGCATAGACACTGTTGGCAGATAAGGGCCTATGGCCCACCCAGTCTGCCTATTTGAGCCTGCAAGTTCCCTTTATGTTTTTCTAGAAATCTGTTGCTCCTTACCCCTGCCCTCCAGAATTCCCTTTTGTCTATGCCATGCATTCTTAAATCCTGTGATTGTTTCAGGCCCCACTACTTCCTCTGGCAGGGTGTTCCACTTGTCCACCACCCGTTCTGTGAAGAAATTCTTCCTCACGTTTCCTCTGAATCACCCTTCCTCCAACTTCATCCCATGCCCTCTAGTCCTGGAACATCTTTTGCGCTGAAAAATAGTGTATTCCTGCACCTTGTTCCTCCCTGTAAGATACTTGTGTATGTCTCTATCATATCCCCTCTCTCCCTCCTATCCTCCAGGGAGTACATATTCAAGTCCTTCAACCTGTCCTCATAGGACTTGTGATGCAATCCATGTACCATCTTTGTTGCCCTCCTCTGAACCTTCTCTACCCTGTCTATGTCCTTACATAGGTAAGGTCTCCAGAACTGTACACTGTACTCCAGGTGGGGCCTCAATAGTGTCTGAGACACAGAGAGAGAGAAAGCAGCCCGAGCTTCCTTAAATCAAGGAGGTTATTTTCTAGACTACACTGAACTGAATTATTACTTTTTGGACCTGTGTAAGTAACTAGTATTGATTCTGTTTTTGGGGTTGACTTGTCTTAGTTTTAACTTTAATTTGCCAAGGAGGAACTGTAGCTGGGAGATATTTGCAGTCATTTGTGACTAGACCTGTTACTTAACCTCTGTGAAATAGGTGTCTGAAAGGAAGGAAGGCATCCCTGGGGTGGTGGGTCAGAGTTGTAGTTGATTGTTTCTGGATGGCACACCCAGGCCACCGCTACTACCTCAGAGGTTGCCAAGAAAGAGGAGTGGTTGGACCACGGTGGGCTCAGGGAGGGTGAGGATGGTGGAACAGTGGCATATCTCTCCAGCTGTGCCTCTCCACAATTCATTCGCCACTCTGGTGGAGCATGGTTCCTCTATGGAGGCACCCGCAGTCGTGACCAAGGAGAATGCTGGGAACCTCCACAATGGAGACCCACAGGAGGGTGGCACAGGACCCCACAGGGGAAGGAAACAACTCCTGGCGAGGGACTCAATTGTTAGGGGGTAGAACTGGGGGAGGGAGGGGAAAGGGAGGTAAGGTGCCTGCCCGGCGCCATGGCTTAGAAGGACAGGAAACGAATCCTCAGGATCGTGGGAGCAGCTGCAAGGGGGAGAGAGCTGGATGTCATTATCCACCTAGGGATGAATTACCTGGCTGAGAATGGGATCAGAGCAGTGCAACAGGAGTTTGTGGAGTTGGGGAGGGGCCTTAGACAAGTAGCACATATGGCAACTTTCTCAGAAGTGCTACCTGTCTATGGCATGGATGAGGCTAGGGTACTCCACACCATGTGATTCAATGACTGGTTGAAAAACTGGTGCAGAGCTCAGGGATTTGGCTTCATCGGGGACTGGGGCTCCACCTGGAGGGATGCAGGCCTATATAGGTACGATAGTCTGCATCTATCCAGGAGGGGAACCAAGAGCCTAGGTGATAGGTTTAAATGCTTCACTGGCAAGCATCTAAACTAGCCAGGGGGGGAGGCACTGAAAAGGAGAAGGGAAATCCTAGCCCCCCAAAAAATCAGGGTAGTTAGTGAGGCCAATACCAATATAAAACAGTCGATAGGGATAAGGGCAGGGGTAAACAGAGAAAAAGACAAAGGCAGTAAGGACAGGGATGGGGCAAAAAGAACTACAGCCATAAAAAATGGAGGGTAATGAGTACCAATGCCAATAGTCTAGGTAAAAAGCTCCCCGAAATGGTGGCCTTCATGGAAAAGGGATGCCTGGATATCGTGGCAGTCACAGAAACATGGTACACAGAGAACCATGACTGGGATGTCAACATACCAGGGTACACAATCTATAGGAGAGACAGGGAGGGAAGAGGAGGAGGAGGAGTGGCTCTCTATGTAAGGGAAGGGATCAAAGCAACAGAACTAAAGGGTAAACAGGGAGGAGAGGAGGCACTCTGGGTCACAGTGGAGACTGGAAATGGCTCCACAATCCGTACAGGGGTTGTATACAGACCCCCATCTTAGGGGGAGGAAATGGACAAGGAAATGATAGAAGGCATCCTTGGGATGGCTGAGAAAGGGGAGATATTGCTGTTGGGGGACCTGAATATGCCAGATGTTAACTGGAGCACCTTTGCTGCAGCCACATCCAAGAGCAGGGCCATTCTTGATACCCTACAGGGGGCATGCCTCAGGCAGCTAGTTTTGGAACCCACTCGGGAGGGAGCAACCTTAGACCTGGTACTCTCATATGGGGATGGAGAGAGGATCTCTGATCTTGAAGTGGGTAGCCATCTGGGAACAAGTGACCACCAAACAGTGTGGTTCACAATAAACTTAGCTGTAGAGTCAAGCCACACAAAAGCGAAGGTACTGGACTTCAGGAGGGCTGATTTTGTCAAAATGGGAGCGTGCCTCAGAAAAGCACTAGCAAAGAGGCAAGAAGGTGGGGTGGAGCAACAATGGCGAAACATGAAAACTGCCATCACAGAGGCAACAAGCCTTTGTGTGAAGCAAATAAACAAATCAAAATGAAAGAAAAAAACACTATGGTTCTCAAAAGAAGTGGCGGGGAAGGTAAGCGAGAAAAAGATAGCATTCAGGAAGTATAAGGAAACACAGAAGGAGCAGGACAGAGAACTGTACCATTTAAAGCAGAAGGAAGTGGGGAAGGCAGTCAGAATAGCAAAGGCCCAAACCGAGGAAAATATAGCCAACTCAATTAAGAAGGGGGATAAAACCTTTTATAGGTACATTAGGGAGCAAAGAAAGATGAAGGAAGGGATACTGAGGCTGAATAAAAAGGAAGGTGGTTTGGCAGAGAGCAACAGTGAAAAAGCAGGGATACTGAATGAATATTTCTGCTCAGTATTCACAATGGAAAAGCAGGGGGAGATACCTAATCCAGTCAATGGAAGCACTCTGGATAGGGGGGTTGATATTAGTCCTTTCACAGAAGAAAGGGTTCTGAAAGAACTCTTAAAACTGAAGGTGGATAAAGCAATGGGGCCCGATGGAATTCACCCCAGAATTATAAAAGAATTAAGGTAAGAACTAGTAACACCACTGACTACCCTTTTTAATAAATCATGGGAGGATGGTGTTGTACCTGAGGACTGGAGAAGGGCGGATGTGATTCTTTTTCACAAAAGTGGGAGCAAGACAGAGGCAGGAAACTATAGACCTGTCAGTTTGACCTCAGTGGTAGGGAAAACGATGGAATCACTTCTGAAGGAAAGAACTGTTGAGTACCTAGAGGCCAGTGGGGCACAGGACCCAAGGCAGCATGGATTCACATCAGGAAGGTCATGTCAAACAAGTCTAATTGATTTCTTTGACTGGGTGACCAAAGTAGTAGACTGGGGGGTCTGTGGACATGGCCTACCTAGACTTTAGCAAGGCATTTGACACAGTCCCACAAAAAAGATTAATAAACAAATTAGCCAGCCTGGGAGTGGGTCCCAGGGTGGTAGCCTGGGTAAAAACACTGGCTGGACAACAGGACACAGTGGGTAGTAGCAAATGGAGTCCACAGTGAAGAAAGGAGGGTTACTAGTGGGGTACCGCAGGGTTCAGTACTGGTCCTGTTTAATGTCTTCATAAGTGACACTGCAGAGGGACTGGAAGGGAAAGTATGTCTCTTTGCAGATGACACAAAGATCTGCAACAGGGTTGATATGCAAGGTGGGGTGGAAAGGATGAAAAGGGACTTGGCAAGGTTGGAGGAATGATCAAATGTATGGCAGCTTAGATTCAATGTAAAGAAGTGCAAAGTAATGCACCTGGGAAACACAAGCCCAGGGCAAGAGTACACAATGGGGGGCGAGATACTGACAACAAAAATGGAAAGAGACATGGGGGTAGTCATATCAGATGACCTAAAGGTGGGCCAGCAATGTGAGAAGGCAGTAAGGAGGTCTGGGGGGGGATACTGGGATGCATAGGGAGAGGCATTACCAGTAGAAAACAGGAAGTTGTTGGCCCTCTGTACAGACAGTTGGTAAGACTACATCTGGACTACTGTGTACAGTTCTGGAGACCCCATCTCCGCAAAGACATAGGGTGGAGGCTGTCCAGAGGAGGGCAACCAAAATGGTGCACGGTCTGCACCAGAAGACATATGAAGAAAGACTAAAGGAGCTTAAGATGTATAGCCTCGAGGAAAGGAGAGAGAGGGGGGACATGACAGAAACTTTCAAATACCTCAACAGAATCAACAAAGTGCAAGAGGGTAGCATCTTTCAGAAAACGAGATGTGCAAGAACAAGGGGGCACAATCTGAAGATAGAGGGGGGACAGCTCAGAGGTAATGTGAGGAAGTATTTCTTCACAGAGAGGGTTATAGATGCATGGAACAGCCTTCCTGAGGAGGTCATAGAGTCAAAAACAATGGGGGAAGTCAAGAATGCATGGGACAGGCATAAGGCAGTTCTAGTGGGGGGTATGAGGAAGTAGGCTGTTGGTTAATTAGGCTCTGCAGCTTATCTGTTAGGTAGGGAAATGGGCAGACTAGGTGGGCCAAGCGGTCCTTATCTGCTGTCAAATTCTATGTTTCTATGCTTCTTGTATAGAGGAATTATGACCTCCCTTTTCCTGCTGGTGATGCCCCTGCCTATGCATCCCAGCATCCTATTTGCTTTACCTACTGCCTTGTCGCACTGTTTCCCTACCTTGATGTCATCAGAGATGATAACCCCAAGGTCCCTTTCCTGCTTGATGCATGCTACATCTGCACCCCCCAACTGATATGTTGTACCTTCACAGAGTCTGACCGCCACTCGTGATGTCATACAGTTAAACTGCACTCAGGGAGAACATCAATGATTTTCTCAGTCAGGTAGTGGAATATCCCATATTATAAGGGCGTGATAACGCCCCTATAGTTGGGGTCGAGTAGCCTGTTTAATGTTAAACTTCAGATTTTGCACTTTAATATCTATGGCTCTCTCTGACGGGATAAGCTGAAATTTTGTATGTGTTATCTAGCAGCCAAAGTCTTGACGTGTGGAATTTTTGTGATGGCAGCTTGTGTGGCATTTGAGATATGCATGTGTCAGTTTTAGGTAATGTTAAGGTGTAAAAACTCAGAGCGGTTGTTGTCAGAGCAGTTGCTCTATTTGTTTTACAGTTCTGCAATACACTCCACCATTGAGTAAGTGTGATCCGCAGCCATTCCACATGATGACAGCACATGCAGTGGCAGTGAAGTAAAAAAGAACAACACGAAGCTACCAAACAAAGTGTGCTTGATGTTCTAATGGGAGAATACATCAAAAAATTAAATGAAGGAAGAAGATTTGAAATATATGGACATTAATTTGCTAAATGTTCATAGTGGAGTAAAATGGCTTTGTTTTATTATAATATTTGAGCTAATTACATACTTGGAGAAAATAATTGCCATATCAAGATTTTCATTAGCATTAGATAAATAATCTACCTTAAAACCAACGTACTACCACTACCTCCCAAACTCCTAGACAAAGCCACTTCTTTTGGCCCACCCCCCATCTCCCCTCACCTTGACTCCTCCTTGGACTCTCACACTAGGTGTCACACCTCTTTATCTCCTTCGCTACATATAAACACTGTCCTTTACCCTAGTTGAATGCTCTTGACGCTGTACTATCACCATTGGTACTATGAATGACATTATAACCTTATTGTATACTAGCTACCTACTATTCGAGTATTGTATGTAAACTGTTTGTTATTGCTGTCATTGTCACTGTTTGACGTGGAACCTTAGTAAAAGAGCTCTGAGCTCAAAGGTATGATCCGAATCCCTAAATAAATAAAAAATAAATAAATAAATAATAAATACACTTTAAAGGATTAATTTATAGGAATCTTCTATATGTATTAACAGATAGATCCAGCTTTAAAATAGATTGAACTATAAATTATATTGGTATGATTAATAGAATGGTGTGGAATGTTGTGAAAGGAATTATTATTATTTTTTTATTTATAGAAGAATTGGCATTACAAACCAGTCAGAGACTTCATTGCAAAGGCTCCAAGTCAATATAACAATATAACAAAGAGTAGAAAAGCATGTATAACAGGGTGAACACTATTGGATACAACAAAGTCCGAGGGTAGTGGAAGTACCCTGGGTCTACCATGGAAAACACAGATATACAGAGTAATAATATACAATGTAGTACTGAGAATAAAACAATAATGGCAATAATATACGATGTAGTACTGAGAGTAAAACAATATTGGTAAAATCAGGAATTGTTATTAGCTTGTTCAGTCAGAGCTGACTTTCTACAATGGAATGGAGGGCAATGCCAGAGGGTTAGACACAGTCACAGGCACAGGAGGGAAGGAGAAACTCTCTTAGGTTAGATTTGAAGGGGCCTAATTTCAATTCTGAAGAGACAGGAGCAGGCAGGTCATTCCACCAACGGAGTGCCCTGTAGAAGAAGTCTCGTTGCCCAAGGGACATCCTACAGTGGGGAATTAGTAGGGAGGCTTTTGAGGAGCTTCTGGTAGTCCTGGGTTGGGAAGAGGGCTGAGTTAGGTTATGAAGCCCTGGCGGGGAGAGTTTGTTGGAAATTTTCCTGGCAAGCAGGCATGAGTGGCGTTTAAAGAGCAGCTGATAACTTCAAGAGAACTTTAACAAAACATAATATTTAGGTAAAGTTCAGCTTGTATTTCACATTAGTTCTTTATTCCTCCTTCCCATTATTTATTGCTGAGGTCATTTGCATGAAAACAGGATTTTTGCTCCTGAAGAGTTCATTAATTTCTGTTGCTGTCTCCTTACCTGAGGTCATATTGCACTGATTGTGACATCACAGTTACTCTCATAGCAACAGATTGTGATGTCACAACAGAGCATTATGACTTGAAGTCAGGAGTAAGCTATAGAGGCAGATTAACTTTAAAGTAACTGCAAGGGACACACACCATGTATTCATGCACATTTTCTCAGTAATAAATAATGGGGAGGAAAAATCTAGAATATATACGGAATACAAGCAGAATTTTACCTAATTATTATGTTTTCAAAGTTTTCTTTGAGGCCTCAGTAGCTCTTTAAGCCTGTTGTCAAAATTAAGCCAGTTTGTAAGCCTGTAGAGGTCACAAGCATGGGTCCACCTGTCACACCCAGCTACCAGTCAGCAGGCATTGTTCAGGGACCTCTTGAAACAGTGAAGAGCAGTGCTGTTGGCCGCACCACAGAAGACTATCCCATTGTCAGTAAGGGAGAGGACAGAAGAGGACATCACTAGGCAGAGGGCTTCAGGTGGCATACAACGTTTGTGCCTGTATAAGAGTCCAATTCTAGAATTGATGGCCTTCCTTAGTAGATGGATGTGTTCATGGTAGGTAA